>CM052892.1:6012996-6055010 GCA_028534135.1 Potos flavus
TCTGTCAAATAAATGGATGGAATCTTAAAAAAAAAAAAAAAAAAAAAAGATTTTATTAAAAAAAAATCAGCATGATTGGTGGTAGGGGTCATGGTGAGAAGTAGGTGGATTTGGGGGCGCCTGGGTGGCTCAGTGGGTTAAGCCTCTGACTTTGGCTCAGGTCATGATCTCAGGGTCCTGGGATCAAGCCCTGCATTGGGCTCTCTGCTCAGCGGGGAGCCTGCTTCCCCCTCTCTCTCTGCCTGCCTCTCTGCCTACTTGTGATCTCTCTCTGTATCAAATAAATAAATAAAATCTTAAAAAAAAAAAAAAGTAGGTGGATTTGACACACATTTTGGAAGTAAAACCAACAGGGCTAGCTACTGAATTGGATGTGGGGCCCTGGGGGTGGGAAAGAGACATAGATAACTCCTGGGTTTTTGGCTCAAGCAAAGAAATTGATGCAAAGATATTTGGAGATACATAGAGAAAAGATTTAGAGGAAGAACTGATTTGTAAGAGAATACGAAAAAGTTTTTTGTCTGTTTTTAATTAAAGATTCAGATGGCTGAGAGACATCTGAGGGGGGATGGAGAGCACGTAGCTGGAGCTTGAAAGAGTGACCTCAGCTGGAGGTAAAAATTTGGACTCCAATTCTTCCTGCCTAGGTACTCCCATTCCAAAATTCTTGAGAGATATATTTGTCATGGGTATTGCTAACAGCCAATTCTAATGCTGCCCTACATTTTTCTAATCCAATACCAAAAAGGAAACAAGGATTAGAGTCCATTTTAGCATTAAGAATCAAGTAGCTTGGGCTACTTCCCCACAAGTAATCCCTAGCAATCACATTTCATCTCTCTTGTGAGTGCTCTTTGTGTGGAAAGAAACAAAGTCTTCCAAGGCTGGTTCAACCAGCAGTCTTATTTCTGCACAGCAAACTGTGTGTATAAACAGCCACGACGCCTGCTCTACCACCCGGCTAGTCTATATCGATGGAACAGAAGACCCCAGGGCAGCTTCAACTTCTCTATAATCTCGAGGACCACAACCCTGGTGGACTCTGCTTCCCTCGTGGACAAGGGGGTAAACAAGAAGGTTCCTTGTCAGGCACATGCTCTAGGTCCTGGGTGACTCCCAAACTCAACAAATCCTTCCCATGCCCTGGGAAAAATAGCAGGTAGCTAAGACTATCCAAGACATCTTCACACGCACCCAATATACCAAGTAGAGACCTAAAGGACAGGCTCTAGGGATAGCTGAAACCCTTCCTCCCTTGTGATGCGCTGTCCTGACAGCCCCGGCACCCAGGACTGCCTTTCGCAGTGACGTGTGTCAGGACACCTAAGCCCATGGCACACCGAAACATCTGAAATAGCGTGACTAATGTTAGATGGGCTGGAAGCTTGGGAGAAACGTGAGCATCACCAAAGTCCTTAAAATCTCCCCTTAAGTGAGGGATTCAAATATGCTAATGCTCTGCCCTGACCAGGTGCACCCGGCGGAGTCCCATGCCACCAGATGGGAGGAAGTGCCTCCATCCTACAAAGGGAATCTAAATGCAGGCCACAAAAGCCCTCCTCTTCACCAATCCAAAGTACAGGGAACTTCCAGATTTGTTCTGGCTTAATAGTGGGAAGTTCTTCTAAAAGACATCCTCTTGAATATAAGGCTAGTTACTCAAGCAAATGTCACCCCCACCCCTCATGATTAAAAAAAAAAAAGTGTCACGGGAAGCACTAAAGTTAGACAGACCACGGAAAATCCAGGTTCAGGCATTTGCTGACTATGTGAACTTGGCCAAGTTTAAAATGTTTTAAGCTTGGAGCACCTGGGTGGCTCAGTCAGTTAACCATCTGCCTTCAGCTCAGGTCATGATCCCATGATCCCTGGGATCCCTGCTCGGTGGGGAGTCTGCTTCTCCCTCTGCTTCTGCTCCTGCTCTTTTTCAAATAAATAAATAAAATCTTAAAATGTTTTATGCTTTAGTTTTCTCATCTGCAAAATTAAAATTATAATACCCTAATGACCTGTTATAAAGATTAATGAAATACAATGCTTAGTGCCTGGCATTCCACCAGAGGCACCTATTGTAATGTCACTGTAAAATATGTTACTCATACAGACAAGGAATTACTTCCTTATGAAAATTATGACACATCACTTCCACCAATCAAGATTTTTAATATAACGTAAAAACCTATTAAGAAGAAATACATATTCAAACTGCAGTTTTTTTTTTAAGGTTTTATTTATTTATTTATTTATTTATTTATTTATTTATTTATTTATTTATCAGAGAGAGAGAGAGAGAGTGCACAAGCAGGCAGAGTGGCAGGCAGAGGCAGAGGGAGAAGCAGGCTCCCTGGCGAGCAAGGAGCCCGATGTGGGACTCGATCCCAGGACCCCGGGATCATGACCTGAGCCGAAGGCAGCCGCTTAACCAACTGAGCTACCCAGGCGTCCCTCAAACTGCAGTTTTTAAATAATCACAAAAATATTAGATAGCAATCTCTATAGGTATTTCACCCCGAACTTCAAAGCTTCTCTGACCCCCAACACACATGTAATACGTTTTGGAGTAATGGCACGAATGTGTCAATGTATACAATGTAAATCTTAAATGATATAAAATTGAACAGAAGATTCCTTCTACCCCTTCTGAGGAGACCTTTGTTTATCTAGGAAGAGATGCATTAAAATCAAAGCGCAAATGGGGGCCCAAAACAGACACACAGGACTATATTTTTAAATTGCTATGACTTAACGTTGTTCTGCAAATTCGCTTAGACAAGAACACAAAAGGACGTATAAAATCGGTAAGGAGGATGCAGAATATCTGCCTGCAGCAGTCATGGGAATCACATTAAAACCCTTATGAAAGAACCAGCAGGACTTTATGGGGCGACCAGAACCGGGTTCCAGGAAGACAGCTCCACTGTTCACCACTGCATACCGGGCTGGGACCGCACCCCTCTTGACTCTACTGGCGGCTGACAATTCTGCTCTTAAGCAACAAGAAGTCTATTCCTCTTTCCCTGGAAGCACTTCAGATACCTGAAGACGGCAACCACACATCTCCTTGTCTTGCTCTGGGCTGGAGAGTCTCCTTGCTAAACAATGGCACCTCCCAGGTGGAATGAGATCAGGGCTAAACGACACATGAGAAATAGTTCAAATACTTGAAAACAAGACTTCTAAGTCTTGTCAAGATCTTCCCTAGAGGGGCACCTGGGTGGCTCAGTCAGTTAAGCGGCTGCCTTCACCTCAGGTCATGTTCAGAAGCCTGGGATCGAGCCCCCGCATCTAGGTCTCTGCTTAATGGAGGGTCTGCTTCTCCCTTTCTCTCTCTCCTTCTGCCTTTCCCCCTGCTCGTGCTCACATGCGTGTGCTCTATCAAATAAACACAATCTTTAAAAAACAAAAGATCTTCCCTTAGAAATACCTATTTATACATAGACTATTGGTAACCTAGCTACAAATCATTTACCATTTTGTCTTTACATAGTTCTTCATAATACAGAAGTAGCACATTTTTTTGCTGAAAAATTCAAATAGATGTATAAACACAAAATAAAATTTTCCTCCTTACTCCCACTCTTGAGGGGAAACAACCACGAACAAGTCTAGTGGGCACACTTACAGATCCTTTTCTATGCATATACAGGTTTGTATAGGCATGTATGCACATACACTTGTGGCTCCTTGGTTGAGGCCTGGGGAGGTTAAGTAACTTTCCATTATTCTCCTCCTTTGGCGCTTAAGAATCCTTATGTTGGGGTGGCTCAGTCAGTTAAGCGGCTGCCTTCGGCTCAGGTCATGATCCCGGGGCCCTGGATTGAGCCCCGCATCGGGCTCCCTGCTCAGCAGAAAGCCTGCTTCTCCCTCTCCCTCTGTCTGCTGCTCTACTTGTGCTCTTGATCTCTCTGTCAAATAAATAAACAAAATCTTAAAAAAAAAAAAAGAAAAAGAATCCTTATGGTGGAAAGAACCTTAGAGATCACTTAAGACTGGAGTTTAGGTCCCACATTTTGGGACTGAGACACTCCTTGCAAAACAGAGCCATGTGGAGTGGGCAAGGCCACTAAATGGTCACTCCAGAGTGAGCAGAAATGGGTCTCTGGATCCCCATAAAAATGCTCTTCCCATTACACATACCATCTCTTGGGCTCCAGCATTGACTGGACTCTGAAATTGAAGCAGGGTGTGCTTTTCTGTTTCATTTCAATGATCACCTTGACACAGTAAAGCTAAGTGATTCAGATGGGTTTTGGAGCGAGATCCTCCACTTACCAGCTGTGACCTTGGGCAAGTCATTAAATCTCTGTGTCAGTTTTCTCATGTGTAAAATGGGAATGACCACACATGCCCCATAGAGTTATTGCGGGGATTAAATGAGCTCATGTGCGTAAAGCACTTAGTTCAGTACTTATCACTGTTGGTTATCACCATCACCATCATCCTCTATTTCAAATGGTATCTGACCTCTAAGAAGCCAGTGATTTCCAATTGGCTTCTTCTTGCTCTCCATGGAGTTTGTGACATCTCCTGTTTTCCAGTTTGTTTCTCTGCACACAAATTCTTTCATCCACTCAACAGTGATGATTTATCGAACACCTGCTATATGTCAGACCTTTCCCAACACTGCAAAGACCACAGTGAACAAGCTAAACAAGATTCCTGCTCTTAGGGTGTAAGCCCCTGATATGGAGGGCAGAGACAGCCAATAAACACTAGGAAGTAAACAAGATCATTCTAGAGAGTGATATGTGCTCAAAGGAAATTAAAAAGGTTAATCAATAAGAATGTGATGGGGGTTTGGGAGAAGGTCCTCTGAGGAGGTGACAAGGAGGACCAACACTGTGTCATTCTGAGGGGAAAGAGTTTCCTAGGCATAGGAAGAGCAGGTGCAAAATCCTCAAGTCAGGGTCGAGAGTGGTACAGCCCAGGAATAAAGAGAAAGCAATTGTGGGAAGACCCAGCAAGCTCAGTGAGGGAAAGAATGGTTCAGTTTACACGCTGAGAGGTCGCCCCAGACTCTCACCTGCTCTTTAAAGCAGTAACTCCTTACTGAGGACTCCACAAGTCATACATAGTATTTTGCTCCTGGAACACTAAGCCTCATTCATTCACCTTCAAACATGACAACTCCCTCCCATCCCCGCACCCTCAACTGCCGCCCCGTCTCTGGCATCTGCCATAAAATAATGATCTAGCAAATGCCTGTAGAATGAATGAATCCCCGAGTGGCATAAGTGAGCAGGGCTTGCTGGGAGTGAAACGAGCAGTTCTGTTCACAGTGTATCTCATGACCGAGTAAGGTGACTCCACCCAGTAGCTCACTGCAACCACCTACACACCCCCTCCCAGGGCCACCACCCTCCCGACACCCTCTAAGATTCAGAACTCCCAGTTCAAAGATGACTGCCAGAAAAAAATAGTCTCAGGGACTCTTTCACAGAGACTGCTGGGGAGAAAGAACTCTATTCTTGAGGAACATGACAAGTAAACTATGGCTATTCTGGCCAGCCCCAAGTTTGCCAGCCAGAAAGATCTAGAAATGTTCTTCCCGTAACTCTCCTCACTCAAATGCAGTGAGGAGTGTGGGTGTTATGTGAATGAACAGATACAAATGTTCAAATCCAAAGTTTCTGCCATCTTAGCATTTCTCTACTAATTAATTTTTAACCAGTGTCTGAGATATCACAACCTAGCCAAAATACTTTCAAAAGCTCATATTAAAGAAAAAGCTCAATCAGGGGCAACTGGGTGGCTCAGTTGGTTGAGTGTCTAACTTTGGCTCAGGTCATGATCCCAGGGTCCTGGGATCAAGCCCTGGATCAGGCTCCCTGCTCAGTGGGAAGCCTGCTTCTCCCTTTCCCTCTGCCCCTCCCCCTGCTTGGGCTTGTGTTCTCTGTCAATAAGTAAAAATAAAACCTTTTACAAAAAAGCTCAATCAATCATTCAGTCTTAATTTTTTAAAAGTGCCCACAACAGTAGTAGCATCTAACATTTACTGAAGAGTTACTATATGGAATACCTTGTCCTATACATTTTACATGAATCCTCTCATTGTGACCTTCCAAGACTAAGTATTATAATCACTCCCATTTTATTTTATTTTTATTTTTAAAAAATATTTATTTATTTGAGAGAGAGACAGAGATAGAGAGAGCACAAGCAGGGAGGAGAGGGAGAAGCAGGCTCTCACTGAGCGGAGAACCTAATGTGGGGCTCGATCCCAGGCCCCAGGATTATGACTTGAACCAAAGGCAGATGCTTCACCGACTGAGCCACTCTAGGCACCCCTAACCACTGCCATTTTACAAAGAAGGAAACTGAGGAGGCTCCTGGGTGGCTCAGTCGTTAAGCGTCTGCCTTCAGCTCAGGTCATGATCCCAGGGTCCTGGGATTGAGCCCCACATTGGGCTCCCTGCTCAGCAGGAAACCTGCTTCTCCCTCTCCCACTCCCTCTGCTTGTGCCCCCTTTCTCGCTGTCTCTCTGTCAAATAAATTAAATAAAATCTTAGAAAAAAAAAATGAAGAAGGAAACTGAGGCCAAGAGAAGTGAAGTGTCTAGCACCTGCACTATAAAATGCACATAACCATAGGAAGCCTACGGAGAATATATTTTTTATGAAGATTAGCATTTCTCTTTTGTTTAGATTTTTAAAAAATTAAAATTAAAAAATTAAAAATTAAAAAATTAAAAATTAAAAAAATTTTTAAAAAGTGGAAACAAACCAAATGTCCATCACCCAATGAATGGATAGATAAATGTGGTATATCCAAACAATGGAATATTCAGCCATAAAAAGGAATGAAGTACTGATAAATGCTATGACATGGATGAATCTTTAAAACATCTAAGTCAAAGAACCCAGTCACAATGGACCACAAATCCAATGAATTCCATTTATACAAAATGTCCATAATCGGCAAATCTGTAGATATAGAAAGTAGATTGATCAGTAGTTTCCTTGGGCAGAGGAATGGAAGAGTTGGGAGTGATGTAAAGGGAGCATGAAGCTTCTTTTGGGGGTAACGAAAGTGTCCTAAATTCGACTGTGACAACGGATGCACAATTCTGTGAATATACTAAAAGCCACTGAAATGCACACTTTAAATGGGCGAATGGTACGGTGTGTGAGTAATATCTCAAGAAAGCTGTTTTTCAAAAGTCATCAGGGGCTCTGGGTGGCTCTGTCGGTTAAGCGGCTGCCTTTGGCTCAGGTCATGATCCCGGGGTCCTGGGATTGAGCCCTGCATTGGGCTCCCTGTTTGGCGGGAAGTCTGCTTCTCCCTCTCCCTCTGCTCCTCCCCCTGTTCGTGCGCACGCTCTCTCTCTCTGAAATAAAAAAACAAAATCTTTAAAGAAATTATTTATAATTTTTAAAAGATTTTGTACACACACACACACACACACTACACACACATATACACATATACATATATATAGCTATCAGAGAAGGGCACCTGCATGGTGCAGTTGGTTGGGTGACCAACTCCTGGTTTCTGCTCAGGTCGTGATCTCAGAGTCTTGAGATTGAGCCCCACTTCCAGCTCTGCACTCAGCATGGAGTCTGCTTGGACTGTCTCTCTCCCTCTCCCTTTGCTCCCCCACCTGCTCGCATGCGCACGCCTCCCCCCCTCCGCCAAATAAATAAATCTTAAAAAAAAAAAAAGTCATCAGAGAATTTTAGATGAAAATTTCAAACTCAAAAAACAAATGCCATTTTGTTTATTATGGAATTGTTCCATAGTGTCTTCATCAAAGATAGGTACCCTGGCTCACTCCTGTAAAACATCAGTTACCTAAAATGATAATTTCCTATAATTTTGTATCTGAACTGTACTTTGTGAAAGTGAGAGACCAAAATAGAGATCACAAATTGTCAGCCACGGGGCAAGGACGAGGTACCGCTCCCTGTAACTGTTCAATGACGACTGCCTAACCTGGGCACGTTCCTGTTTCGGTGTACTTTTTGGGTGGCGGGGAGTGGGAGGGAAAGGAGAGGTCAATTGTTGGAATGGTCACAAGCTTTAGAACATTCAGAGACTGGTGAACAATGACTTGATTACGTTGCCCTTGTAAGCACACCCACAGATTACATAAGACTCAAATGCCCAACGTTATGACATCCAACACTTGGGCTGCTGCCAGCATCTGAGAGGAGAGCATGATAAATAAATGCCTGACGTCCAAGAGACCAAATCCTAACCTCAGGCCCATAAAGATGCCAGATGGAGTTACAGGAAGGACTATTCACTGTCCTTTTACAGGAGATTCTCATTTTCCATCTAATTTTCCCCACTTGGCTTCCTAAGGTTTAGAGCCAAAAGGTTAAGGAGCTAAAGAGTCTCTAAAGCAAAGCCTCCCAGACCTTGGAATTTTGATTAGGAGAAAGGAAATCTCAAAGTGAGGACAAAACGAGATGAGAAATAGGAGCTCGCGGTAGGACTTTAGATGCAGTCACCTCGCCTCAGCTCCAAAGAAGCTATTTTCTTCTTCCTAAGGTTGCTTTCCACATAATATCCCTTGGATTAAAGGAGCTGTGAAATCACCAAATACACACAAATAGAAAAATCAATTAAAAATGGAAACTGAACCAATTTCTATCTTCTTAAAAGCAACAGCTTATAGTAAATACTATTTAGTTATATTAATGTTTTGCACAAAAAGACCAAGACACAAAATGGTGAGATGGAGATTAATATTCTAGGACAGACAGCACGACTATTACCTTGTAAGCATTGTGGAATAAGACATTTTTAAAAGGACTCAAGAATGAGGGCCTTTGGGACACCTGGGTGGCTCAGTGGGTTAAAGCCTCTGCCTTCAGCTCAGGTCATGATCTCAGGGTCCTGGGATCGAGCCCCACATCGGGCTCTCTGCTCAGCAGGGAGCCTGCTTCCCCCTCTCTCTCTCTGCCTGCCTCTCTGCCTACTTGTGATCTCTCTCTCTCTCTGTCAAATACATAAATAAATAAAATCTTAAAAAAAAAAAGAATGAGGGCCGTTTTTACACAAGACAGTGATACTATCATGTAGTTATTTGGGAAGCATTTTGCATTGGCTAAAGAAAAACGGAAGGAAGGAAGGAAAGAAACAGACAAAGAGACAGAGAGAGGAAGGAAGGGAGGGAGAGAGGGGGGAGTGAGGAAGGAAGGGGGAAGAGAGAGAGAGGGAGAAAGAAAGAAAGATGGAAAGAAGGAAAGAACAAAAGATGGAAAGAAGGAAAGAAAGAAGGAAAGAAAGAAAGAAGGAAGGAAAGAAAATGCTGCCCATATATATCGCCAACAGCAGCAGACCTCATCTGTTAATGTCCCATTTGGTCTGCCAGCCTGTATCTGTTTTTCTGCAAAAAGCTTGTCCTCAGGGCACCTGGGTGGCACAGTCAGGTAAGCATCTGACTCTTGGTTTTGGCTCAGGTCCTGATCTCAGGGTCATGAGATTGAGCCCCATGTCAGGCTCCACGCTGAGCACAGTCTGCTAAAGTTTCTTTCCCTCTACCCCTCCCTGCCTCTCTCTCTCTCTCTCTCTCTCAAATAAATAAATAAATCTTAAAACACACACACACATACACACACACCAAAAAAACCAGCTTGTCCTCCATAGTACAGCCTATGCGGCCTGCAGTAATTACGCCTTGAACTGCAAGGACCTAGAACAGGTATCTAGCTTGATCTTGGCAAGAACACCAGATGTGGCCAGTACCTTAAATTTGTACATGTAGCATTTAATGGCTTCAAATCACATTTCCTGACTTAGGTGGGAGATTTCCTCCCATTAAGTACTAAGGAGTAGAGAAAATATACTTTGGAAAGAGGGAGAAAGAATGGTATGTTTCATACAATCCCAGAAACCCGGAGCAGACAAAGGATCTAGCCCAGTGGTTTTTAGTGGGGGAGTGATTATGCCCCCCAGGCAGGACATTCAGCCATGTCTGGAGACATTTCTGATTGCCACGACTGGAGGATGCTACGGACATCTAGTGGGGAGAGGCCAGGGATGCTGCAAAACATCCCCCAAAGCACAGGCTCGTACAGTCCAAAACGTCAATAGTGCTAAGGTGGAGAAACCCTAATCCAGTCCATTATAAAGAGAATGAACCCAAGAGAGATAAGTGACTTGCGGTGGTGGTAGGAACCATCTTATTTTTGAGTCCGAGATTCTCACCAGCCCAATCTGTTCTAAGATTTAACCTGCTTCAGATAGTCAGGTCTGAGATGTTAAAAAATATTTAACCTTACACAGTATGGCAACGCTGTAAGCTCAAGCTCCTTCTGGAACCAACAATTCAGCTATCGTAGAGGTGTCAAACTGATGGGAGACAAAAGTCTCAGGGAAGCTTCCAGAAGGAGGAAATGCTCCCCCTACCACCACTCCCAGCCTCCAACACATAAAAAGGTCTAATTCCAGGAGGGCTGCTTCCTTTTCCCAAGCCCATGTAACTGGTTACAATTATATACCAGGAAAAGAAAACATCCTCGAGGGGTTTGGGCCCAGGATCAAACACGGGAAGAAGGTGGAGCTCCGGGAAGAAAGACTGAAAATCCAGAAGCAGCTGAGTTTGCACTAACTTTCACTGAACATGCAGGCTGGGTGCTTTCCTCAAGCCAGTCTTCCATACCATATAGAAAAGATGCTGCTGCTTACCACAACTGGGAGTTGGTTTGTTGTCCTCTCAGCAAGAAAGGGGTTAGGGGTAAGGGAGAAGTGGCCAAAAGAGCCAGTCATTTTGTTATATTAAGAATCTAGGGTGTGGTGGTGCCCAGCTTCTGGCTGCTGGCCACTCCCCTCCTTCCTTCCTAGAATGCAGTTCTTATAAATGATAAAGTCTTATTTTCTACAGTAGATGTGTGGTAAGTGACTTAGCAAGCCTAGGAAAGCTGAATCCATCTGAAGTGGAATCCTAAGCCAGCACTAGGGAACACTGAAAACCAACCAAATGGACATAAAAGAATCCTCGACAGTTTCAGGAACTGGAAGCAGCAGGTACCTCTGGAACTTAAAAGAATGTGTGTGGGGCATGGGGGGGGGGGCAAGTATAAGGCATGATGGTAGAAGGGTATTTGGGAAACAGTTATATCCTAGATCCCTTCTACCACTTCCCATTACTGGGTGACTGTCCTTCTCCCAGCATGGCAGAACACTGATTTCCTCTCCAGAGAGTGTAGAGTGTGCAGGGTCCCTGGACTGTGAGACTCAAGGCACAGTTCAGAGCCTGAGTCTAATACTGAAAACAGAGGGACTAAATGACCCTGTGTACAGACTGTTGAGAACTACCCTCCATACCTCTAGCCCTCTTCATCCACTCAGCTCTCAGAATTCTGGTAGCCAGGCCTTTATCTTCCAGGCAGGAGACAGACTTCTCTGGGGAATCAAGCCCAAGAAGAAAAATCCAAAGACACTGATATTGGGGATTCCCCAACAAAGAGCCCACCTACTTCAGCCCCAACCGCAAGGCCAGACATCCAATCAGCATTTAAGTCTCTCATCTTAATCACAAGCAGTCACACAGGGTTTGCCATCCATCTAAGGAAAGTTCCTACGTGGAAAACAGAAACCAAACGACAACAAAACCTGGAGAAATAGACTATGCAGATAATTTTTTATTTTTATTTTTAAAGAGACAAAAAGGAAGATACCACATCCATGAAACGAGAATAGAAGGTTACAAAAAAAAAAAAAAAACAAACTAAAATGAGCTATTAGAAATGTTTAAAGAACATGACAGCAGAAATTTAAAATTAAATAGAAGGGTTGGAAGATAAAGTTGAGGAAATCTGGAAAACACAGCAGAATCAAAGAGATAAATAACAGAAAAGATAAGAAAATTGGAGGACCAGTCCAAGAGGTTCGACGTCTAAATAGTACTAATTCTATAAAGAGAAAACTCAGGAGAGGAAATCATTGTGCAATTATTTTTTTAAAGATTTTATTTATTTATTTTATTTTGGAGACAGAGGGAGGGGGTGGGGAGGGGCAGAGGGAGAGGAAAAGAGAGAATCTCCAGCAGACTCTGCTGAGCACAGAGCCCAACTAGGGGCTCGATCTCACAACCCTGAGATCACAACCTGAGCCAAAACCAAGAGTTGGATGTTTAACCCCAACTGAACCACCCAGGCGCCCCTGTGAAATTATTTTTAAAATGTTCCCAGTAGTAAATGGCATAAGTTGCCAGATGGAAAGGCCCACTAAATGTTTAGCACAGGGGTCAGCAAACTAGGGCCTGCAGGCCAAATTCAGTCTGCAGTCTGTTTTTGTACAGACCTTAAGCTAAGAATGGCTTTTACACTTTTAAAAGGGTAGGAAAAAAGGAAGAAGATATGGTAGAGATCATATATGGACGAAAGTATTACTGTGTGACCTTTTAACGAAAAAGTCTTCTGACCCTCATCCAGCACAATGGATGGGGACAGACGTATACTGTGGCATATCACGGTGAAAGTCCAAAACACTGACGATAGAGTGGAAATTTCAGAGGGGAAGATATGAGACATATACTAAAGGATCAGGAATCAAAATGCCCTCAAACTTCTCAAAGGCAAAACTGGAAACAAGACAACAATGGAGCAGCCTTCAAAATTCTGAAGGAAACCAATTTCCAACATAAAATTCTACACTCCTCCAAACTATCAATTAAGAATGAGAGTAGGGGTGCCTGGGTGGCTCAGTGGATTAAAGCCTCTGCCTTCGGCTCAGGTCATGATCGCGGGGTCCTGGGATCAGCCCCGCATCAGGCTCCCCGCTCAGCCAGAAGCCTGCTTTTCCTCCTCCCACTCCCCCTGCTTGTGTTCCCTCTCTCTCTGTCTCTCTCTCTAATAAATAAATAAAATCTTAAAAAAAAAAAAAAAAGAATGAGAGTAAAATAAAGATACTTTCTGACACGTAAGGTCTCCAAAAAACTACCTCCCTTCTTCCAGAAGCTCCTCGTGGTAAGCTAAGGAGAGAGTAAACGAAGAAAGGAAGATACAAAATACAGAAGATGGGATGATGCCAAACGAGAGAGGTGGGACGCCTGGGTAACTCAGTCAGTAGACCGTAAGACTCCTGCTCTTGGGGTCATTGGTTTGAAGCCCACACTGGGTGCAGATATTACTTTAATTAGTTAATTAGTTAATGAATTAATCAATCAATTAATTAAAAAACAAGGGAGGCGAAAAGAATCCCAGGAGGCTGGTGAATAGATGGAGGTCCAGAGTAACAATGGTGCACTAGAGGGTAGACAACCAGTCTCAGCAAAACGTGGCTTTATGTTTATCCGCACAGTCATCGTCTGGTCTGATCGTGTAGACACAGGTTTCCCTGTGGTATCATTTCATGTAGCGCAGGTCTGCAGCTGATACATTCTTTCAACTTTTTTTTTTTTTTAATGTCTGAAAGTGTTTATTTTGCTTTGTTACCGAAGGATACAGTATATTCTCTGGGGCTTAGCATTCTAGGTTAATATTTTGTATCTCTCAGTCCTTCAAAGTTACTGCTCTACTGATTTTTCGCTTACATTGTTCCTGGCAAGAAATCTGCCCCATCTTTATCTCTGCTCTGTATATAATGTGTCTTTTCTCTCTGGTTAATTAAAGAATTTCTTTTTATAACTGCTTTTAAACAATTTGGTTATGACGTGCCTTGGTGTAGAGTTCTTCATGTTGCTTATGCTTGGCGTTCACTGAACTTCTTGGGATCTGAGAGTTTATAGTTTTCATCAAATTTGGAAAGAGTTCAGCCAATATTTCCTCAAATGCTGTTTCTGCACACCATCCCCCTCCAATTCTTCTCTCCTTTAGGGACTCCAATTATATATACTGGGCTCTTTGAAGTTGTCCTACAGCTCACTGATGCTTTTTGTTTTTTCTTCAGTCTTTTTTCTATGTTTCACTTTGGGTAGTTTTGTTGCTATATCTTTAAGTTCACTATTTTTTTCTTCTGCAATGTCTAACCCCTAACTCTAACTCTTCAGTAAAAAGAGAGATAAAAACAAAGAGAGCAAGAGGTTAACAATTGTTAAATCTATAGATTTAGATTCTAAAACAGATTCTAAAACTTAGAAGGTAAGTAGGTGATATAATACTATTCTTTCGGGGCGCCTGGGTGGCTCGGTGGGTTAAAGCCTCTGCCTTCGGCCCAGGTCATGATCTCAGGGTCCTGGGGTCGAGCCCGGCACCGGGCTCTCTGCTCAGCAGGGAGCCTGCTTCCCCTCTCTCTCTGCCTACTTGTGAGTTCTCTCTCTCTGTCAAATAAATAAATAAAATCTTTTTAAAAACTACTATTCTTTCAACTTTTCAGTATGTTGGGCATTTTTAATAAGATTGGGGGCAGGGAAAGAATGGGTATTACCACTGTATGAGAACCTGACCAGAGCTTTCAGTCTCAGTTAAAGCCTGAAAAAAAGTTATTACTTTAACTTGAATTTCAAAGTTCCTTAAGGGATAAATAGGAGGGGTGAGGTGAAACAGAGGGAGAGCTACCCCACCACATAACCAAAACAGTAAAGTTCAAGGTAACTCACCCTAGGATTAGCAGCCACATGATTGCCTCATCTTAAAATCCTGAAGAACTTTTACCCAAAACATGATTAGGTCTGTAGGCTGAGTAATTTTTAAGGGGTCTGCCTCACAGTAGCCTATTGTGGAAAGCCTAGAGTGTGGAGTGAACAGAGCGGAGGGTGACTCTTGCTCAGCTGCAATGTTTTATTTTCCTCAAATCCCTAGCAACTAGTCCTAACAATATCGATGTATCTGGAGACCAGCGAGAGGCCCCTCTCCTTCCTCTCCTAGCTACACCAGTGCTCAAGAAGATGGGCGAAAAGGAAACTATGAGAGAAGGGGCCAAGGTCTGTGTCACTGTATCACTCTCAGTATGGGGACTCTGAAAACCACCTAAGCCTAGAAGGTCTTCCTTTTCCCCCTCAACTGCCAAACAGAAGCAGCTTTGTTCCTACTGCCATTAAGGAAGTTCATGAGGATCATCTGTGACTGGATTAGAATCAACTGGAAAGTCCTAAGCTACAACTAAGCACAGTATAAGTAGCCTTTCCTCCCTCACCATTGCAACACTGCTAGTGGCTTACACCTGTCACTGTGAAAATCTACAGTGGCACAGACATGAAAATAATACTCTGTCCCCAATAGGCACAGAGAAGGGAAAAAAATAACCTGTCACCGTGTTTCATCAACAGACTGGTACAACCTGACTTCCTGCTCTGGTGGGAGTCTGGACTAGGCACTTCTGAGATTGCTCCCAGAGCCAAGATTCTACATTTTAATGCCATCTTGACATAGTATAAATCCCAAATCCTCAGAGATTTACAACTATATCCTCATTTCCTCCTCAAAACAATCCTGAACAATGAAGTTCATACAGACATGGATTGACACAGAGAGGAAAACTCTGGAAAAGCACCCAAGTGCCAACCCTCCCAGCTTAGAGAGCAAAGATTCACCCTTAAATGAGGAGTCCTGGTTGCTGGCTCAGGCTTGCTTTCAGACAGTTTGCTGATGGGCCCTGTGAGTCACAAAATCATAGACACCGCTCTGCTAGATGCACCTTCCTGTCTCCGACTCTCAAGGCTGCTGGCAACTCTCCCTATGTCCATCCGAGATGTTGGCATCCCTTGTGGGGAAACCCGGGCCCTCTTCTCTGTGATCTGATCTGATCCCACAGCTTCGGTGCCCTGGTGACGCCCCAATCCAAATCTCCAGTCCAGACCTTCTGGGGACATCGGCAAACCTGCTTCTTTTCCTTTCATATCTCAGTGAATGGCACGATCTTCCAACTGGCTGCCCGAGCCATTAAATGGACTCTTTCCCAACTCCTTTTCCTCCTGCACATCCAAGGATTCACAATGGCCTGACCCTTCTACCTCCACAGACTCCTTCATGTCAATCTTCTCTCCAGCTGCTGCTACTTCTCCATCCCTGGCAGAGCTCACCATGCTCACTTCAACTGTCTCCAGCCCAGGCACCAAAGGAGCTTCCTAATGAGATCCTCTGCCCTCAGTCTCCCTCCCTCCCATCAGCCTTCATGCAGCAACCAGAGATCCTTCTAAACTAAATTCTTTTTTTTTTTTTTTAAGTAGGCTCCACGCCCAATGTGGGGCCTGAACTCATGACCCTGAGATCAAGAGGCAGACAGTCTACCACCTGAGCCAGCCAGGCACCTCCTAAACTAAATTCTAACCCATCACCCCCTGACTTAAAACCTTCGGTGGTGTTCTACTGTTCCTGGAATAAAGATAAAAGTCCTTCACAAGGATAAGAAGCCCAAGCATCTCTCCAAGTTCTCTCTGCATGCTCCCTCAGCCCATAGCTCCTGCCACACTTCTCTTTCTCATTCTCTTGTCGAGCTGCGACATTCACCTATTTGACAGCCTTTCCCCCGGGCCCCACTAACACCATCCTTTTCCTGGCTAACTCCTCTCATCCTCCAGGTCTCCCTCAGCCTCCTTCGTCCCCCAGGCCTTGCTGGAGGTGTTCCAATATCATCACATCACCGTGGCCCTCTCCGGCACTTACCCCGATGTGCTACCATTGCCCGTCTGAAACCCACTAGAAGCAGATCTACTTCTACACCAATGTATCTGCTGCCCTTACCACAACTTCTGGCACAGAGGAAACTGCGTAAATACTGGTTGAATGAATGAAAACAATTGGTCCCAGAACCCTCTGAAGCATGCTGAAATGGAAACATCTCAGAAATCCTCCAAACAAGGAGTGACTGCTGGAAAGTCTGATTCAAATCTGTATCTTCACAGCTAGGCTCCAGGAATTTTTTAAAAATTTGTTTGTTTTTCTCTACTTTTCTCCATCTCTCTCTAATTTTGCTATTGTTGGTTCCAAGAATGAAATAAGTTTTCCTGGTGTGATAAATACTTAATATCTCATTCACTTCCTACAAGGTCAGCTTTTAGGCCAAATAATTAGTAGAGATTTAAAGTGAAACATCATGGGGCATCTGGCTGGCTCAGTTGGTAGAGCTTGAGACTCTTGATCTGGGGGTTGTGAGTTTGAGCCCCACACTGGATGTAGAGTTTACTTAAAAATAAGTAAACAAGGGGCGCCTGGGTGGCTCAGTGGGTTAAAGCCTCTGCCTTCGGCTCAGGTCATGATCTCAGGGTCCAGGGATCGAGGCCCGCATCGGGCTCTCTACTCAGCAGGGAGCCTGCTTCCCCCTCTCCCTCTGCCTGCCTCTCTGCCTACTTGTGATCTCTCTCTCTGTGTCAAATAAATAAATAAAACCCTTTAAAAAAATAAATAAACAAATAATAAATAAATAAATAAATAAGTAAAGTGAAATATCAGCGGCATATGAAGCAGGGGAAAAAAGGAATACTGGAAATCTGCCCTCCGAGAGCTTGCAATTTGAGCCACCAGTAGTAACTCCCTGCTTCAGAGCCCCAGAGACACATATTAAGATCAGATCAGTATATATCAGAAGCAAATTGCTTTGTTTTAAGCAATGCAAACTCTCCTAAAGGGCATCAGAATGGACAACAGCTAGCTGTCGTCTAGTGCTTATTAGATCCTGTGTCTATCAAAACCATAGCGATTCTTTTCCTTGACTCTTCTAATAACTTATTCACTAAATTTTAGCAGTAAACTAATCTCTGTAATTACATCTATAAGGGAGTAATAACCCCTTATAGTGACTCTTTATTTTCTTCCAAGAAATTTTTTTTGTATGTTATTTAATGTGAGCCTTGAAAGAATTGGGTGATGCTGAGATCAGCATTCCTAATTTAAAAGGAGATTTAATAAGATGTCCAGGTCACCTAGCCACTAAGTGTGAGAACCGGGACTGTCAGCTAGATGTTCTGACTTTTGGTCCAGAATTTTTTCCACTTACACAATACTGCTTCTCGTGGATTTAAAAAAAAAAAAAAGAAGAAGAAAGAAAAAATATAAAATAAAAAAAAAATGTGTGGAGGGAAAAACGTAAGTAAAACTCTTACTTGCTGAAATTCAGATGAAGTCTTGGACACCTCGCCCTAACTTTAGTGGTAGGAACAGCCCTGCACAGTAGCAACTAACTGGTTGAAGTAATCAAACAGATCAAGCTAGGGTTTCTCCAAGCACTTTTCATATAGGTGAGTCATGGGACCAGGGTTCAAATTTTATGGCTGTTGAATTGCTAGTGATGACTATAAAATTTGACCTGACTACTCCACTAAAAAAAAAGATATCTCATTAGCTATGAAACACCTGTTTATCTAAGAGGTGTTGCATGCCAAAAAAGCCAGAGGGAAAATCTTTCGGTGCACATTCAATAAGCCCTTTTTGGATCCTGTGGCAGATATATGCTCTCTTACATCTCATGGATAACACGTTACCTGAGTCCCAAACCACCTCTTCTGGGAATTTTGCCCCAATTTAAACTGCTAAAAAAGAGTGGAGAGCACACCTGGATGGCTCAGTCAGTTAAACCCCTGACTCTTGCTTTCAGCTCAGGTCATGGTCTCAGGGTGGTGAGATCGAGGAGCCCCATGTAGGGCTCCATGCTGGGCATGCAGCTTGCTTAAGGTTCTCTCTCCACCTCTGCCCTCCCCACCTCTTGTGTGCTCTTAAATAAACAAACAAATAAATTTTTAAAATGGCAAGCCAAAGCTGTACTCTGATGAAAATTCATATCCTTTGATACTTTATGAGGAAAAAAATTAACCAATCATTTGATTCAAGAAATTAGAACCAGAACACACATACACACAACATAGAAGGAAAAACTTAAAAAAAAAAAAAAAAAAAGACGAAGGGGGCATCTGTGTGGCTCAGTTGGTTAAGCATCTGCCTTCAGCTCAGGTCATACATGATCCCAGGGTCCAGGGATCGGGCCCTACATCGGGCTCCCTGCTCAGCAAGGAGTCTGCTTCTCCCTCTCCCTCTGCCCCTACCCTGCTCATGCTCTCTCTCTCTCTCTCTCAAATAAAGTCTTTAAAAAAATAAATTACAAAAATAAAAATAAAAAAGACAATTAAGGGGTGCCTGGGTGACATAGTCGTTAAGTGTCTGACTCTTGGTTTCAGCTCAGGTCATGATCTCGGGGTCGTGGGATTGAGCACAGAGTGGGGCTCTATGCTCAGTGGAGAGTTCAATAAAGTTTCCCTCTCCCTCTCCCTCTGCCCTTCCCCTGTTTGTGTACTTGCACGTGTTCTCTTTCTCTCTCTTTCTAAAATAAATTTTTAAAAATAAATAAAAATTAAAAAGAATTAAAATAGACAAGTCTCTAGCACATATTTCCATGAAAATAATAGCACAAACAGGGTAAAGTGAGAAAGAGGATCGTAACAACTAATACAAGAGATATTTTCTAAATTAACAAATTTAAAGTCAATAAATTTAAAATTTTTAAGTTGAAAGGCCTATTTTATAAATTGCCAAAATTAACTAAAGAGGTAGACAATCTGGATAAACAAATTAATCAAATATTTATCCTCTCTCCTCAAAAAGCAACAAATTCAAATACTTTCATGGACAAATCACTTCTGACATTTAAGGAAGGGAATTCTTACGTTATTCCATCTGAAACATACAAAAAGATGGGAAATGTCCCATTTCATTTAATGAGAGAGAAATTCTGATACAGAAGATCTGAAAAATATTAAAAAGAAAAAAAATACACACATGTAAAATATGGTATTCAATTGTTCATTCCAAGAATGTATTGAGTGTCCACTATGTACCAGTACTGTTCTAGGTGCTAGGGATATTGCAGTGAACAAAATAGTCTGTGCTCTCATACAGCTTACATTTGGCTGGTGGAAGCAGGAATAACAAGTGAGTAAGTAAGAAATGTCAGATAGTGACAGTTCAGCATAGTAAGGAGAGGATAGGAAATTCTGGAGGGAAGTTTCCATTTTATATAAAGTAGTCAAAGAAGCTCTCACTAGTAAGGTGGCATTTGACCAGAACTTAAAGGAAATAAGGGAACAAGCCTATTTCAGACATAGGGAACAACAAATACAAAGCCTTGAGATGGGAATACAATTGAAATGATCAAAGAACAGCCAGAGGGCTCCAATATTAATAAATATAGATGCAAAAATAAAAGTAGAATTTAACAATACAGAAAAAGGATAATACATGACAACAAAGTAAAGTTTGTTTCAGAAATGCAATGATATCCAATATTACAATTTATTAGATTGTATTAATAGATTAAATAAGAAAAGCTATATGATCATTTCAAAAGAAACTGAAAAAGTAGTTAATGATTTAAAAAACAAACTTTTGGGAAGGTGGAACTAAACGGAAGTAGTTCAAACATCACTTCCTTGGGGAAGCTTTCTCTAATCTTCCCTGACTCATGCCAGGCCTCCCCATGTTCATAGTGTCCTGTCCTGTACCATTTCTTTGTGATTCTTATCACAATTGTAGCTAACTATTTTTTGTACTATCTGTAACACAACAACGTTAGAATCCTTTGAAAAAGTGAGAAGTTTAGGGATTCCTGGCTGGCTCAGTCAGTTAAGCATGTGACTCTTGGAGTCATGAATTCAACCCCATGCTGGTCATGGAGCCCACTAAAAATAAAATATAACCTAATATAATATAAATAAACAAGGGGAAAATAAATAAATAAATAAGGAGGTTTTAAAATATATGTATGTATGTATGTATTTATTTTAGAGAAGGGGGAGGGGCAGAGGGAGAGAGAATCTTAAGCAGATTCCATGCTAAGGGTTGAGCTCAATGTAGGGCTTGATCCCACAACCCTGAGATCACCACTTGAGCTGACCAAGAGTTGGACACTTAACTGACTGTGCCACCCAGGCACACCAGGAGGGTTTTTTTTTTTTTTTTTAAGATTTTATGTATGTATGTATATATTTATTTATTTGAGAGCGAGAGCACACCTATGTATGCAGGTGATGGGAGGGGTGGGAGGTGGGGGAGAGGGAAAGAATCTCAAGCAGACTCTGCACTGAGCTGGGAACCCCACTCAGGGCTCAATGCCAGAACCCTGAGATCATGACCTAAGTGGAAATCAAGAGTCAGGTGCTCAGCTGACTGAGCCACCCAGGTGCCCCTAAATAAGGAATTTTTAAAATATGATACTTTTAATTAATAAACTGGGAATAAAGATACAATGGGACCACTCAGCAACAATAACTTCTAATTTTTTAAAAAATATTTTATTTATTTATTTGACAGAGAAAGACACAGCAAGAGAGGGAACACAAGCAGGGGGAGTGGGAGAGGCAGAAGCAGGCTCCTGCTGAGCAGGGAGCCTGATGCGGGGCTCAATCCCAGGACCCTGGGATCATGACCTGAGCCAAAGGCAGACGCTTAACGGCTGAGCCACCCAGGCCCCCCAACTTTTAAATTAAATGAATTGTCTAAAAGGACAGAATCACTACCACTACAAGAAAAAGTTGGGCGTGTTTTGTTTTTTGTTTTTTTTTTAAAGACTTTATTTGAGAGAGAGAGAGAAAGCATGAGCAGGGTAGGGGCAAAGGGAGAGGGAGAAACAGACTCCCTGCTGAGTGGGGAGCCTGACGCAGGGGCAATCCCAGGGCCAATCCCAGGACCTGAGATCATGACCTGAGCTGAAGTCAGACATTTAACTGACTGAGCCACGTAGGGGCCCTAAGAAAAAGTTGTTTTTAATCAAAAGTATACAGAAAAAAAGATAAAAGGCAGAAGATTAATGAAATAGATAAACTGGTTAGATTTAAGTACACGCTTATCATTTATTGAAGCTTTCCACTTTTACAGTGTAGTAAAAATAATAACTTCAAATGAAAACAATACGTAGATTAGAAATGGAATTTTAACAATCTAATTTAAAAATGGGCAAAGGATGGGGTGCCTGGGTGGCTTAGTGGGTTAAAGCCTCTGCCTTTGGCTCAGGTCATGATCTCAGGGTCCTGGGATCGAGCCCCGCATCAGGCTCTCTGCTCAGCGGGGAGCCTGCTTCCCTCTCTCTCTCTGCCTGCCTCTCTGCCTACTTGTGATCTCTCTCTCTCTGTCAAATGAATTAAAAAAAAAAAAAAAGGGCAAAGGAGGGTGCCTGGGTGACTCAGTTGGTTGGGTGTCTGCCTTCGACTCAGGTCATGATCCCAGGGTCCTGGGATCAAGCCCCGTACCAGGTTCCCTGTTCAGCAGGGAGTCTGCTTCTCCCTCTCCCTCTGCTCCTCACCCTGCTCTTTCTCTTTCTCTCACTCACTCTTTCTCTCTCAAATAAATACATAAAATCTTAAAAAAAGAAAAAAAAAAGGGCAAAGGAAGGACACTTGGGTGCCTCAGCCAGTTAAGTGTCCAACTCTTGATTTTGGCTCAGGTCATGATCTCAGGATTGTGAGATTGAGTCTTACATGGGGTTCCACACTGGGTGTGGAGCCTGCTTAAGATTTTCTCTCTTCCTCTCCCTCTGTCCTTCCCCTCCCCTAAAAAATAAAAATACTAAATGAATGAATGAATGAATGAATAAATAAATAAATAAAAATGGGCAAAGGACCTGTGTAGACATCTTTTCAAAGAAGATATACAAATGGCCCAATAAGCACATGAAAAAAAATGCTTATCACTAGCCAACAGGGAAATGCAAATCAAAACCACAATGGAATATCACTTCATACCCACTAGAATGGCTATAACAAAAAAGACAGATAATAACAAGTATTGGCAAGGACATTATGAAATTGGAATCCTTATACACTGTGGTGGGAATGTGCAGCCACTCTGGGAAAGGAAATGGTAACTCTTTCCTCAAAGAGTTAAACATAGTTACCATATGACCCAGTAATTCTATTCCTAGGTGTCTACCCAAGAGAATTGAAAAGACATCTTTAAAAAAATTAAAATAAGAAAAAATAAATGTAACATAAATTCTTCTACTCCGTGAATATGGTATATTGCTTCATTTATTTAAGCCTTTTTGATTTCTTTCATCAGTGTTTTATAGCTTTCAGTATATAGATCTAGAACATATTCCATCAGATTCATACTAAATATCTCATTTTTTCATTCTACTGTAAATGGTACTATTTTAAATTTCAATTTCTATGTAGATTTTTGTAAACTGACTTTGTATTCTGCGACTTTGCTAAACTATAACCGATTCTCTTCATAGGGTTGCTCCCTTATTTGCGAAGCTAAAAATTATGATTTTCACATTGCAATATACCTAAAAAACTAAAAGATTGAAAGTAAATTCATTAAAATGTCAATTCTTCCCAGACTGATCTATAGATTCAACACAATTCCAATCAAAATCCCAGAAAGATTTTTTAAATAGAAATAGATATGTTGATTCTATAATTTATATGGAAAAGTGAATGAACCAAAAGAACGAAAACAATTACGAAAAAGAAGAACAAAGTTGGAGAACTCACAATACCGGGTTTCCAGTCTTATTTTAAAGCTACAGTAATTGGCACAGAGTGGATGTTGGTGAAAGCATACATACAGATCAGTGAAACAGAACAGTGAGTCCAGAAATGGGCCCACCCATATATGGCCAACTGATTTTCAACAAAGAATAAAGACAATTCAATGGAAAAGGGATAGTGTTTTCAACAAATGGGGCTAGAACAACTAGACACCCACATACAAAAAAATTCACACACACACAAATGAACCTCCTGACAAAGTACACAAAAATTAACTCAAAATGGATCAAAGATTAAATATAAGGCCTAAAATGATAAAACTTCTAGAAGAAAACACAGAAAATTTATAAAACAAAAAAAATCTTTGTGAATTTGGGCTGGGCAAGGATTTCTTAGATAGGTTACTAAAAACACAATCGATAAAAGAAGAAATTGATAAATTAGAACTTCTTCTGTGAAAAATACTGTTCATAGAATGAAAAGATGAGACACAAACTGTGAGAAAAGATTTGTAAATCATAACTGATAAAGGACTTGCACCCAGAATATAAAAAGAGCTCTCAAAACTCAATCATAAAAAAATAATTCAATAAAAAATATACAAAACATTTGGACATTTCGCCAAAGATATACAGATGACACTAAATACATGAAAAAATGCTTCTCATCATCGTCAGTCATTAGCAAAAGGCAAATTAAAACCATCATACAGGGGCACCTCGGTGGCTCAGTGGGTTAAGCATCTGCCTTCGGCTCAAGCCATGATCCCAGGCTCCTGGGATTAAGCTCTGCATCCGGCTTCCTGCTTAGCAGGGAGTTGGCTTCTCTGTCTCTGTCTCTGTCTCTCTCTCTCATAAATAAATAAATAATCTTTAAAAAAATAAAAAGAAAACCATCATACCAATGCCCATCGGAATGTCTGTCTGTCTTTCTTCTTTCTTTCTCTCTTTCTTTTCCTTCCTTCCTCCCTCCCTCTTTCTTCCTTCCTTTCTCTTTTTCTTCCTCTCTTCCTTTCTTCCTTCCTTCCTTCCTCCCTCCCTCTCTCTTTCTCTTTCTTTCTTTCTTTCCCTTTATCTCTCTTCCTTCCTTCCTCCCTCTCTCTCTTTTCTTCTTTCTTTCTTTCTTTCCTTTTCTTTTCTTTTCTTTTCTTTCTTTTCTTCTCCATGCCAAGCTTGAACTCACAACCCTGATATGAATACAAGCTTGAACTCACAACCCTGATATGAAGACCTGAGCTGAGATCAAGAGTTGGATGCTTAACAAACTTGAGACCCAGGCACCCCAGAAGGGCTAAAATTTTAAAAACATATAATACCATGTACTAACAAGGAGGTTGGTAGGAATGTAAAATGGTATAGTACTTTGGAAAACAATTTGACTTCTTCTTATAAAGTTAAACATATACTTAACATATGACCCATTAATT
The DNA here is from genome assembly GCA_028534135.1 of Potos flavus. Classification (NCBI taxonomy): domain Eukaryota; kingdom Metazoa; phylum Chordata; class Mammalia; order Carnivora; family Procyonidae; genus Potos; species Potos flavus. Next base: position 6,037,731 of record CM052892.1, read on the forward strand.
CTACTCTTAGGTATTTACATATCCAAGTGATCTGTTCACATAGAAACCTGTGTGTGAATGCTTATAGAAGCCTTTGCAATTGTCCCAATGCAAATAACTAAGATGTCCTTCAGCTGGCAAAGTGATAAGCGAAGCAAAGCATCCACACAAAAGAAAAGCAGTCAACAATGAGAAGGGACAAACTAGAGACACATGCAATGTGATGACCCTCAAGCACATTACACTAAGGTTAAAGAGGTCATATTCAAAAAGCTACATACTCTATGATTCCATCAATGTGACATTCTGGAAGAGGCAAAACTATAGGGAGAGAAAACAACTCAGTGTTTGCCTGGGGCTGGGGGTGGAAGGAGAGGTTGACTAAAAAGGGCAGCACAAGGGAATTTAAGGGGGTAATGATATTATTCTGTATTTTGGGTATGGTGGTGGTTACATGACTGTATGTAATGGCTGAAATGTGAAGAGCGGTTCACTAAAAAGGGTGAATTTTACTGTATGCAAATTACACCTAGATTTTAAAACTGGAAAAAATACAATATGTATGTAATATATTTCAAAAGATACTTGTTATTTGTATGCTAACCAAAGTTTCTACAGAAAAAAGGGAAGTACAAGAAGGAATGAAGACTGCTTCTGTCTAGGTGTCCTCTCAATTTCTGACACATCCTATGAATCATGGCCCCATCTGAAAAAGGTATGTACTTAAAGTGAAAATCGAAACTGCATTCTTTTCCAGAGGAATGTGATTCTTACAAACAAACATGAGGAGAAATTGCTAGCAGCTAGGAAACAACAATAAAGACAAACAGTACATTTTGAACTCCTTGCATCATTGTAATACACTGACAAAATTTCAGGGAACAAAAACAGACTGGATTACAACATGGATTTACATATTGAAACGTCATCTATTAATATAAAATAGATATAAAATGTTCAGAAAATGAAATCCTCCTTTCCCTTACAATCTCTTTGTAGAGAACAGAAAACAAACACATTTTATAGAAATAAAGAGAAAAGGGTAAAGATAAAGGGTAGAACTGGAAACAGAAATTGGGTCAGAATGCAACTTGTCCATAGGTTCTTCAGGCCAATTCTCCCATTTTCCAGTTCATTTGCACCTCTGTCAAGAAATTGTTTTTAGAGGTGCCTGGGTGGCTCACAGGGTTAAGCCTCTGCCTTCGGCTCAGGTCATGATCTCAGGGCTCTGGGATCAAGCCCCGCATTGGGCTCTCTGCTCAGCGGGGAGCCTGCTTCCCTCTCTCCCTCTGCCTGCCTCTCTGCCTACTTGTGATCTCTCTCTCTCTGTCAAATAAATAAATAAAAACTTAAAAAAAAAGAAAAGAATTAAAAAAAGATTTTATTTATTTATTTGAGAGAGAGAGAGCACAAGCAGGGAGGAGGTGCAGAGGGAGAGGGAGAAGCAGCCTCCCCACTGAGCAGGGACCCCCAATGCCGCCAATGCTAGGGCTCGATCCCAGAACCCTGGGATCATGACCTAAGCCAAAGGCAGATATTTAACCGACTGAGCCACCCATGTGTCCTTTTCAGGAAATTTATCTGAAACTCCTTTCTCCCCCCAAACTCTGGCCCCACAGGACAGAGCTAGTCTATCTTGTGCTCAAAATCTTCTAACACTTACTGACCCTTTTTGTGGATCTTTTCATGATGATAATATTTACTGAACTTACTGTATGCTAAGAACTGTGCTAAGTGCTGCACTATCTCATATAACACTCATAGAACCCCATAAGGTAGGTGCTATTATTACTCATTTTCTAGTTAAGAAACTGAGGCACAAAAAGTTTCTCTTATTTGCCAAAGTTACATGGCCAATACGTGGTGAATCCGAATTTTATCCCAGGTACTCTAATTCCAAAAGCCCATTCTCTGAATTGCTATACATAAAGATGAAGTCATTCATTCAACATCTACTGAGTCCCAAGCACTAATTCACACACTAAGGATAGACAAAAAGGATAAAACAAAGTTCTACTCTCCCCTGAAGGAACTTCTGGTCTAGCTGGGCAAGACCACCAACAAAGACGTGCAATACACTGAGTATATCCTATGTGGGGAAGCGGTAGAGGGGGTGACAGGGAAAACTTGGAAGTAACAGAGCAAGCTCCTCAGGATTGTCTACGTCTATCACAACAGTATGAGTGTCCCATATTTTAGCGTCCCATAGTTCCTAGCAGGCTGTGGACAAACATTGCTGCATGAATAGCTTGAAGTTGACCCACCTCCTCTACTTCCCTTGTGTCAGCATCTACTGCCACTCTAAAAGTCTACTCAGAAAGACGTGACGAGTAGCCAAAAACTACATTTATCTTGTTCTCCGTTGTATGCTTCATTCATTGACATTCAGTAAGTATTTATTGATGGCTGACAGAATCAGCCACCGTTCTTAGCATGGAGTACAGTGGTGAACATGCCACATAAAGACCCTGTTCTCATTCACGTGGATGAAACCATTAAAGAAATTAAAAAAACAAAAAACACCAACCACAAAAACAAAACAAACCTGAACAAGATCATTTCAGTTAATTTGAAGTGCTACAAAGAAAATAAAATGAGGGAATACAATAAACAGTGACTATCAGGTGTTAATTTAGATTGGGAAGACCAGGCAGCAAGGGGACATTTAAACTGGTGCGTGTTGGTTAAAAAATTCTTTATTTCACTTTTATTTTTAGAAAAGAAAGGAAAAACTAGAAACCCCGTCCAAAATTAGGAGCCAAAATTAATCTGTGTCACTGACAAAGAATTGCAATATTTTCCCCCAAAATTTATACATAACTCAAATGTTATCAGAACAGATGCCATTCACACATTCACCAATTTTATGTAAAACTGATTTGCTTTCCATAAACAGTGGTCTTGCTTTATTTCAGAAAATAAATTTTGGCCATAGTGCATTATTATTTTTTTTTAACCTTTATGATGGCTTCTAAAAAGGCAGGGGAGGGAGCTACCGCATCAACAAGGGTCCTGGCAAACGGATGCAAACTTATTTCTATAACACTTAAGGTTTTCATTTTAAAAGCACAATATTCAAATATAACATCTGAAAGAATGTAACATGTAACACAACATTCCATACTTCAAAACCCTTTAAAAGGCTACTGGAAGGAAATGGTGTATATGGAATAATGAAGAAAGTTTTTTTTTTACTAATGTTGCAAAGAAATGGACATCAGTTTTTTAAAAATTAATTAACACTGATTTTGGCAAGTCATTTAACTGCTACGAGCCTCTATTTCTTTCCCACAGGTAAAATGACATTAGAGGATCCCTCGTGGGTCCTTCCAGTCTTAAACGCTCTGATTCTCCTAAGAAAATAGAAGGTAGGGGCGCCTGGGTGGCTCAGTGGGTTAAGCCTCTGCCTTTGGCTCAGGTCATGATCTCAGGGTCCTGGGATCAAGCCCCAAATCGGGCTCTCTGCTCAGCGGAGAGCCTTTCCTCCCTCTCCCTCTGCCTGCCTCTCTGCCTCCTCGTGATCTCTTTCTCTCTGTCAAATAAATAAATAAAACCTTAAAAAAGAAAGAAAGAAAGAAAATAGAAGGTAGATGATTCAGAAACTTTACTGCATGAGGAAGCCAGTATTATTACGGTGGGCACTTTTTAAAACTTGCTCATTTGGGGTTCAGTTTTTATGACAATTCTCATCTGATGCAATAGTTCAGGAAACGTACGAGTGGGAATATTTCCTATATATCAACGGAAAAACTGGGGAAGAAAAACAGTTGTGATCCTCAAAAGGAACGCTACACAGCTAAAAAACGTTTGATGAGAGAGCGCTATAATAATAGAATCACTGGAAAGGAAACGGTCATTTCCACCACTTTTATTCTATTTCCTTTCTTATCCTCTCCTGCAGAGAAAAGCCCAGTTTTAATTTTTTTCCTAAATCCGAAAGAGGTAGCAAAAGCCACAGAAATCCTTGCACGTTTTTTATTAATGAAATCGCCAAAATATTGAAGAGGCACTGGGTGTCTACACCTATCATCAATCTTCCTTAGCACCGAGGACGTCGTTTCCAAATATTATACACCAGCAGCCCTCACTCCGCTGCAGCCGACACTCTCCACCATCCATTTTTTAAAAATCCATTTACGCTGAGGCTTTCATCCAAACCCATCAACAACCATTTCCTCCCTGCAACCTTGGTTTGGACTGCCCGGAACGTCCAGCCAAGCCGGGGCTGAGTCCTGCCAACAGGGAGACGCAGACTGCGGTGCTGGGCAGGGCAAGGCCGCTCCTGCCGCCGCACGCTAAAGCTTTCCGCCTCCTCCCGAGTGATTTAAGAATTGAAGAGGGTTCGGGACCCAGATAAGACCCCGCCCTTGCAGCCACGACCCCGGAACCGGAGGAGGAGAGGCGGCCTCGGCTTAGCAGAGCCAAGCCTTTGGAAAAACAGGCTGCTCCTCCCCAGCGGCCAGCCGCGGCCCGGGCTGGGCGAGCGTCGCGTCTCGGCCGGTGCGCGCCGAGCGGCTCCCAGGTGGGTCTCCGCAGCCGGGGGACCGCGGCTCGGGCTCCCGGAGGGGGTGGGGGTGGCGGCGCCGGCCGCGATCTCGCTGGTCACGATTCACCAAGCAGAGTGGGAAAGAGGGAGGGACTGGAGGCAGAAAACGGAACGGATCAGGGAGCTTGGGAAATAAAGAAGGCAAGGAAGGGGAGAGGGGAAGGGGGGGAAGGTGATGGGAGTGAAGAAGAATGGGGGTGCAGGGGAGGATGATGGGTGCAGAAGGGGAGGGTAATGGGCTGCAGGGGATAAAGGCGGGGTGAAAGGTAGGGATGGGGTGCTGGGGGTTCGTGAAGGGGGAGGAAGAAGGAATGGCGTGAAGGGGGGATGGGGTGGGGGGGAGAGAAACGGGGGTGAGGAGGGAGCGATAGGGTGGTAAAGAAGGAAGAGCGGGATGGGGATGCAGGGGAGGGATGGGTGAAGGAGGATCGGGTGAAGAGGGGAAGGGTGGGATGCAGGGGGAGGAATGCGTGAAGGGGAGAGCGGGGGAAGCAGGGAAGCGGGCGCCGGCCGCAGGAGGCCGGGGAGGACTTCCCTGCGAGGAGGGCGGCGCCGGAATAACGGGACCCTCCCAACCCCGAGCCCCCGGCCGGGCGGGGCGAGCAGCCGGCGCCGAGGCCGGGGCGCCGCGGGCAGGTACGGCGCCCCGCTCCTGCCGAGCAGCCGCAGCCCTCGCCCGCGGGAGGACCCCGACTCCACTTACTCTCTCCGACCACGGCTTTGAGGCCAATGGGAGCCATCGCGCTGCGCGAGTCTCCGGGCTCCGAGTCTCCTCAGGCGACGCCCGCGGACACCGCTACCTCCCCGGGTCCGCACGCTCTGCCGGCCGCAGCCCTCAGCTCCGCAGCCGCGCTCGGGCACGACTGAAGCGCGAACTCGCCGCGGAGGCGCGGCGCGAGCCAGAGCGAGGCTGCCGACCTGCCGGCGCGCGCGCGCGGGCGGGGCCGGCAGGGGGCGGGGCCTTGTGCCAGCCGTCAGCGTCACCCGCGCGCCTCCGCCAATCGCACTGCGGCCCGGGAGCTCGGCCCCGCCCGCCGAGATGCGGCTGGACGCGAGGCGGTCCCTGGCTGGCGCGAAAGCCGCGCCCTCCCCCTCACCTCACGCGCCGCGCGCACCCTGACAGTCGCGCGCGCCGGAGGCGCAGGGTCCTAAAGTCCCCTCCGCCGCCTCCGCACCTGGCCACAGGCTACTGACAAGCTCCCTCTTCCTGAAACCCTGTTATGTCCTGTCTTTCCCGTTTCTGGGAACCCTCCATTTTTCGCCTGCTCACATAAGGAACTCAGAGACTCCTCACCACAACCTGATTGGAGGTTTATCGACATCATCTCTCTCTGGGTACCTATATCTACATACACACCAATCACTGAGCTCTTATGGGTCAGGCTCCACGCTAAGCGCTTTACTGCATCATCTCATTAAATCCTCACAGTAATTAAGAATTGTTTTTAATCTCCATTTTTAGATGGAAAAAAAAAATACCCGCGGCTCAGAGAATTGAGCACTAGAGTTCCTCTAAGGCTGTGTAACATTCATTAGCAAATATTGAGTGGCCTCCCACTACTCTATGCCAGCTACTCTTCTGGGCATTGGAGCTACAACCATGTACAAGGCAGACTCGATCCGAGTCTTTGGACACTCAAAAGGCTAGAAATTTCAAAGTGCCAAGTCTGATGGGAATGTGCTGTAGGATAACTCAGGTCTCAGCATCTCTTTACAGGAGTCCACATTACCAAAGTGGTCCCAAGTCAGTTTTTGATGGACTTTTTATTTTTTTAAGACTTTATTTATTTATTTGACAGAGTGAGAGAAAGAGAGAGCACAAGCAGAGGGAGTGGCAGGCAGAGGGAGAGGGAGACAGGATCCCACCACCCTGGGATCATAACCTGAGCTGAAGGCAGACCCTTAACTGACTGAGCCGCCACCCAGGTGGTGCCCCTTTGACGGACTTTCTTTATTGATGAGGGAGATTCCTTTTGAAATATGGCACAGGACTCATCTCTGGCTTCAAACAAAAGCAAATAAGTTGAGCCAATTAAAAAATCAAAAAGGACAGGAGAGCTAGAAGTCATAAAATCAGTGAATACTCATTAAAATTTTAGAACAACTCTCTGAGCTAAGCCCTCTTTTCTTAATATTAAGAAATGTAATAATATTTACAGATGAAAAAATTGAGATTCAGAGAAGCTAAGAGTTTTGTTAGTGACAAAGGAAAGCTCCAAATCCAGAATCTGAATTCTGAATCATTATTTTACACTGAGCAGTTAAAGAAGCTGAGGCCCATAGGAGGACTTGCCAAAGGTCACACACAATAAGGAATGGCAGAGCCAGGACAAGAAGCCACATGTCCTAGTTCAGCTACCAGCCCCAGGGCGGGAAGATTTGACCATCTTCTTGTCCCCACCCCAATTCGCCCCAACAGAACTTTCACATGGCTTCACAGGGAGAGTCAGTATTTGTCTATCATGTCATGTCTGGGCTCTGTCTTTTACCCAAGGAAGGTATTGATAGTCTCAGGGTGCATTTGGGGAAGGAGGAGATAATTTGTAAATGTGAGGGAACCTAGGATGCACTTGTAACACTGTATGCTCCCCCCATAGCCAGGAGAGACTGCCCTCAAGGATGCAGTATTCTAGCTGAGAAGACAGACAGGAATCAAGGAGTCAGACACAGCATTGAGTGACCGACCCAATAAGTCCTGAAGCAGCACAGGGGCTGTGAGAGTAACAGAGCACTTGACCCAGTGGACCTGGTTAGGTACAGTCAGGGCAGGCTTCCTGGGATGAGTAAAAGGTAGCAAGAGGGGCCTGGGAGAATGTCAGATATACAGACAGATACAGGCAGATATACAGAAAATGCAAAGACCAAGTGCTAGAAAGGAATTTGGCTTTTCCTGGAATGGAGAGGGGGCCAGTGTGGCTGGAGGAGAGTCTGAGGGTCAGGATAGAGAGGAAAGTCCCCAGGGGTAGGCCTCACTGCAAGGCTCCAGGACATTTTGGTAGCCTGGAATCCGTGTGGGGACTTCCTCAAAGGTCACAGGCTAATAAAATATAGCAGCTTGTTATTTTCTGCAGAGGGGAGGACAAAAAAAGAAATTTTTTCCTGTGGATGTGTACCTGAGATATTCACCAGGGATGGCAAAAATCAGAATGGGTGTTATTCTAAATAGGATGGTTGAAAAAGCAAGTGGAGTGACAGACTGTGAACTCACTCAGGAACCCCTGACTCGGGAGTGGCGGATTGGAATCTTCCTGGATGTGGAATCCAAGACCGGCTTGAGACCTCCTGACATCTCTGAGGTTTGCTTTCCACATCTGTGAAACAAGGACAATAGAACTTCCGGGCCTCAGAGGATCAGCGAGATGACCTACACGTTAAGGTAAAATCCTCCATCAGTCATCATGCCTATTACTCCTTACTCTGTATTCTTTATTTGCATACACGTTTGATACACCCCAGCCACCACGCAAAGGGCCCTCATGAATTTTCATTGAATTCTCACTACAGCTCCACGAGGTCAATGTTATTATTATTCAATTTTCCTGGTGCGCAGGGAGGTCAAGTCACTTGCCCAAGGTCACGTGGCTCTAAGCGCAGACCGGGGACTCGCGCTCTGACTTTCTGATGCCCAGGCGAGCACATCCAAGGCCCAGGCGTAGCCCCAGTGCCCTGACCCTCTCCTTAGAGAGGTCTGGCTGTGTGCACTGCTAGCTGGGAGCATGTCAACAACCAGAACCTGTACCTCTTGGGAATTCGTACCCAGGCGAGCGCTCAGCGCGGCGCCCCAGCCCAGACAGAGCTCGGGACTGCGGCCGCAGGAAGCGCTGGGCTGGTCCGCGGCCGGGCAGGTGCGCTTGCAGCTGCGCATGCGCGGCCTGCAGCCTCTGCAGAGCCCTGGTGCGGACCAGCCGCTGTGGGTAGGAAGAGTCCTCTGATTTACGCACGGGTCACGTGATGGCGGGGAGCCTGCCTGTGGCTTGGCGGGTGCACCTCCAGGAGACAAGCAGGTGGGGGCGGTGGAGGGGGGATGGATGCAGAGCTGAGCAGGGAGAAACTGGAGGCCTGAGCATAAGGGCGGTGAGTCCCGTAGAGGAACTAAGAGAGGAGAGAGGGGCAGACGAGCCAGAATTGGCAATGGGGCTGACCAAGTTGAGACAGAAGCAACCAGTATAGTTGTTACCACCAAACCTACTGAAACCGTGAACCCACTGGCTTGGGTCCCCTGCACACCAGGGCCTGTTGGAAAGCCCTTCTCCCACAGTCTCGGGCTTGCACCTACCTCTTGCTTTAAAGCCGTATTATCAACTGGATTTTTCCGTGTTCGCCTCCACCCCTTCCCATGGCCACTGGACATTTAGATTCCTCTACATTCTTTTAGAAGCAGTTTCTAAAGAGTTCAACAAGATAGTATTTATAAGATTCTTTGCCTAGTACTGGGGACCTAGTAAGGACCCAATTAACCTTAGCTATTAACACCATTAAAAATAACATGAGGCTGCATCCTACCTTTATTGCCGCTGTAGGTTCTTGGCAGAGAATGCAAAAGTAATTGTCTCCATCACAGCCACCCACAGTCCCCAAACCTACAAAGAGCTGCTGGGCCTGGAGTCCTTGAATTTGGTACATCCTTGCCCCCAAAAGTGAGTTAACAGATTTTTGTATTTGAGGTCAGAATATAATATCCAGAGGGCTTTGTTTTCAAACTCTACGCCAGGGTCTCAAGTTCAAAGGACTGTAGAGGCCATGTGGAGGTGAGTAACAACCACAGATGTGGCCAACTGCAGACTACATGCCTTGCCCAGAGGGGAAGTCCTTACTCAGTTCCAATCAATAGTTTCCATGCAGCAGCTAAGGATCTCGATGGTAAGAATTGTGACCTCTCCCAATGGTTAACTATTGCTATGAACTAAAAATATTTTTTTAATAACACCACCATTGGTCAAACAAAACAAGGGCCACATCCAGTCCTCAAGGCACCTGCATGCAAAACTCTGGGGGACCAAAGGGAAAAGTTGGATTCCCCCATTCAGCAGGTTCCCAGAGAGGCCCTGACTTTTACCCCACTGGCATAGAGCGCCGTTGTGGGCAGGGCTCTGGTCAGGCATAGTAGTAGTGTGAATGCCTGGCATCAACCGCCAGAACCTTTCCCATTCAGCCTTGAGAGCCAGGAAAGAGTCCCTTTGCTCAGCCTGGCTCTGGGGCAGAGATTAGGGCCAACCACTTCTGAATGGACTAGTAAACACTGTAGTGGAAGCCTCCGTAGACAGCTGATGTGGGCAGTTCAGATGTGCCTGGACTGCGAACATCCCAGGAATAAGGAAAGAGCTACCCCCAAATGCCAGATACTAGAAGTCTCTGTGACCTTACCCAATGGGGGCTTAAAGCTGATTTTGTTTTGTTTTGTTTGTTTGTTTTTTAAAGATTTTTATTATTTGACAGAGAGAGAGCGAGAGTGAGCACAAGCCGGGGGAGAAGCAGGCAGAGGGAGAGGAAGAAGCAGGCTTCCTGTTGGGCAGGGAGCCTGAGGAGGGGCTCGATCCCAGGACCCTGAGATCACAACCTGAGCCGAAGGCAGACGCTCAACCGACCGAGCCACCCAGGTGTCCCCTTAAAGCTGTTTTTTTTGATTTAGAAAAATAAAGAAATATGGTGGTTTTTTTTACACTGTAGATATCAGAGAAAAATTCGTGTCTTTTATACTTTACGTTAAATTGTTATAGGAATCCCGAGGAAGCAATTTTCATTCCAACTGGGGAAATAGTTTTGTTTCGATGTGTTTTGCTTCTGGCCAGTTTGGCTAAAAAGATTCATGGAAGAAGTGGCAGTTGAGCTGAGCCCAGAGCTGAGAAAAGAGAGACCAAATCCAATCACGAAAAGAGCATAGGGGTGTCTGGGTGGCTCTGTTGGTTAAGGCTGCCTTCCGCTCAGGTCATGATAGGGGGGGTGTGCTGGGATTGAGTCCTGCAACCAGGTCTCTGCTCAGCGGGGAGCCTGCTTTTTCCTCGCCCTCTGCCATCCATCCCCCTCCCCGCTTGTGCTCTCTGGCTCTATCTCTCTGTCAAATAAATACATAAAATCTTAAAAAAAAAAAAAAAAAATAGACCCATGGTTCCCAAACTGTGTGCTAAGGCACCCTGAGGTGCCACACCAAATTAACAGAAGCATAGTAAAATATTTTAAAATTTTTAAGCAATTTTTAGAAAAGATGTTATCTATTTATTTGACAGAGAGAGATCACAAGTAGGCAGGGAGGCAGGCAGAGAGAGAGGCCCATGCGGGGCTCAATCCCAGGACCCCGAGATCATGACCTGAGCCGAAGGCAGAGGCTTTAACCCACTGAGACACCCAGGTGCCCCCAGGTCATTGAATCTTTAAAATTAAGAAAAAAAAAAAAGAAGCCACATCTGGTGTCCTTGTCAGTGCATAGGCTATGGATGACACCAGAATAGCGACTGGGATGACCCAGGTGCTTAGGGTTGGTTATGTGAAGGACACGGGGAGACACTCAATTTAAGGCTGAGCAGAAGGAGAGGACACCAGAAGGAGGCCGGAGGGAAATGGCTGGAGAAGCACAGGGGAGCCGGGGTGCACGCAGACGGGATAGAAGAAGGACAGCTAGATGAGCCACAGATCAGGATCAAGGACACTTTTTTGAAAAGGGGAGAACCTCTCTTTTTTAAAAACAAAACATTTTAGGGGAGCCTGAGTGGCTCAGTCGTTAAGCGTCTGCCTTCGGCTCAGGTCATGATCCCAGGGTCCTGGGATCGAGCCCCGCATCGGGCTCCCTGTTCAGCGGGAAACCTGCTTCCCCCTCTCTCACTGCCTGCCTCTCTGCCTACTTGTGATCTCTCTCCCTCTGTCAAATAAATAAATAAAATCTTAAAAAAAAAAAAAAAAGAATGAAGTGACTTGTCTGGGTCACACAGGAAGTGACTTAGCTGGAATTCCAGCCCAGGTTTATGTGACCTCCCCAAGTCCATGCTCTTGGCACCACCTGCTCCCACCTCCCCCTCGGGAAAGGGTGGGCCTTAGGTTATACAGGATGAACCAGGAGAAACCAGAGAAGGTTCTGAGCACACTGGAAGTTCTGTGAAGCTGGGCCCCTTTCCAGGCTCCATACCTAATTTCGTTTTTGTAATTGTGTTTTCTCTTTCTTAAAGAGCACTCCCTGCCCCATATTGTCCAAGCTTCAGGATTCTACGTGCAGAACCTCCATCTGCCCTGGCTCCGAGGGTGGCTGGGAGGATGGCTGCTCCATCCGGAGAATCTCGAGTGTTACTTAGCAATACCTAACCCCAGCTCCACTTATGATAGGACACCCCGGGATTCTCATCACACGCCACCCCCCACACCAGTGTCTTGTAAAGCAGACCCTGAAAATCTCTCATAGCCTAAAAAAAGCAGGGATGCCTGCCCCGCCCAACTCAGATTAAACACAGGCTGTCTTTCTGGCCCCTCCAGCTTCCTGCCTCCTCTCCATGCCCCTCCTCCCTCCCTCTCTCCTCTTTGTCTACTGTCTTCCCACCTCCGCTTTTCCCTACTCACCCCTCTCCCTGACAGCAGCCGCCTTCCCACCTTACCCCACAGAGAGTCACGGCCCAGAGTCCTCCCCACCCTGCTTCAGACCCAGCATGACTCAGCACTCAAAGTCTGGCCTGCCTTGTTGATTGGCCCAGGCCCCGCACTTTTTCCCTCTGGGTATCAGTTTCCCTCCCTCCCATTTATGCATAACCCGGGCCCTGGGCTCCTTGTCTTGAGTCACACTGGGTATCTCCCGCTCTCTTGTGAGTCAGGAAGCAGGTAGCCAAGGGGGTCCATCTGGGGGACCTGGCTCCCCTCCTTACCAGCTGGCCACCCGGGAGGGGTCTCAGGGGCCTGTCATTGGGCGAGCAGGTGAGGCAGGTTTTGGGGTCCTGGGTCTGATTGTCCACAAGCTCAGGGCTCACTGCGCAGACCTTTGGGGCACCCCCATGTGGGGTTCCTGGTGGGGTCTTCTTGACCCCCAGCTCCCTCCCTCTCTTCCGGGCAGCGACCCTTCCCCTAGCTGTTGATAAGTGCCCCCCTAAACACATCGCAGCCACGCCCTGTATACAGGAGGAGCTGTTTGAGCAGATGTTTAATATACAAAACAAAAATAGCAGTTATTTTGTTGAATGGATTGCCAACAATCGAAGCCATCTGTTGTCTTCGACATCCCACCCTAGGGCCTAAAAATGCCTGCCGCCTTCCATAGCAAAAACACGACCACCCAAGAGTTGTTTGAGCATATTTATAAGTAGTTCTCCGCCCGGATTCACTGGAAGGCTACAAATAGTCCCCCACACCCCCAACCTTCCCTCTGATGAGGCCTCACGAAGGAGGAGACTGAGCTTTGCATTCTGCATTATGGGTTATGGCTTACTTTTTTTTTTTTTCCCTTGGTATTTTCTTTGACTGCTTAAACAAACAAACAAACAAACAAACAAACAAATTTACTCTGAAGATGAATCTCTTGCCATCTGCAGATTTACTACCAGACCCATATCTAGCTTCCCACCCCCCTACGCTGACCCTACTTCTGAAGCTCATGCTGAAAGAGTGCCCATCTCCAAATCCTCTGCTACCCCTGTGCCCATACATTCCTGATGCCTGCATTTTCTCCTCTGACTGCAGCAGAGAAATCCTGGAAAGATGTCATTGGACTACATGTATTTTTTTTTTCCTTTACTTTTCATTACACAAGTAAGACAGTACACCTCTACCGTGAAAAATATCTCAAAAAGGAAATAAAAAGAATTCTTTACATTAAAACCCCGTGGGACACTGTTAAAGTTGTACTCAGATGCACGTTAGCAGTGTGAAATACTTTTATTGGGGCCCTGGGTAGCTCAGTTGTTAAGTGTCCGCCTTCGGCTCAGGTCATGATCCCAGGGTCCTGGGATCGAGCCCCGCATTGGGCTCCCTGCGTTGGGCTCCCTACTTGGCAGGAAGCCTGCTTCTCCCTCTCCCACTCCCCTGCTTGTGTTCCCTCTCTCACTGTCTCTCTCTGTCAAATAAATAAAATCTTAAATGCTTTTATTTATAAAAAACTCAAAGTAAGTGAATTAAGGACTCAACCTGAGAAATTAGAAAAATGAGTAAAATAAAAGGAGAGAGAAAAATAAGATGAAAGTGAACATTAATGAGGTGGGAAAAAACATACTAAGAGAATAAATAAAATTTGGCTGAAAAGAAAAAAGATCAGTTGGAAGAGACAAATAAAATGAGAGAAATCTTAACTAAAGGTAAGTCTGAAGAAAGAAAGCAAAGCGAGAAAGTAAAAATATACAACATTAGGAATGAGGAAGGCAATACAAACACAGATATGGATGTTATTAAATTTTTTTTAAAGATTTTATTTATTTATTTGACAGAGAGAGACACAGCGAGAGAGGGAACACAAGCAGGGGGAGTGGGAGAAGCAGGCTTCCCGCCGAGCAGGGAGCCCGATGAGGGGCTCCATCCCAGTACCCTGGGATCATGACCTGAGCCGAAGGCAGACGCTTAACGGCTGAGCCACCGAGGTGCCCCGTTATTAATTATTTTTAAATATTATGGAAATAAACGGGAATAACGAAAGGAAATAGATTATTTTTTAGCAATACATAAACTATCAAAATTGACTAAGAAGTAGAAATAACAGACTAGGAACCATGGAAGAGATTAGAAAGACAATTACAGAGATTGCATCCCAAAAGGCAATAATAGGACAAACTGGGGCACCTGGCTGGCTCAGTCGGTAGAGCATGTGACTTTTGATCTCTGGGTGTGAGTTCGAGCCCCATATTGGGTGTAGAGATTACTTAAAAATAAAATCTTTTTTTTTTTTAAGATTTTATTTATTTATTTAACAGAGAGGAGAGAGATCACAAGTAGGCAGAGAGGCAGGCAGAGAGAGAGGGGGAAGCAGGCTCCCTGCTGAGCAGAGAGCCAGATGCAGGGCTCCATCCCAGGATCCCGGGATCATGACCTGAGCCAAAGGCAGAGGCTTTAACCCACTGAGCCACCCAGGCACCCCATAAAAATAAAAAATAAAAAAAAAAATAGGACAAGGCACCTGAGTGGCTCAGTCGGTTAAGCGTCTGCCTTTGGCTCAGGGTCCTGGGATCGAGTCCTACACTGGACTCCTCTCTGCTCAGCAGGGAGCCTCCTTCTCCCTCTCCCCCTGCCTGCCGCTCCCCCTGCTTGTGCTCTCTCTCTCTAGCAAATAAATAAAACCTTTTTTAAAAAATCAAAGTCATGAAAGAGACGGAAAAAGAGACAGAACTGTTCTAGATTCAAAAATTAAAGAAATATTGGGGCAACTGGGCGGCTCAGTCAGTTAAGTCAGGTTTCAGCTTAGGTCATGATCTCAGGGTTGTGAGATCAAGCCCCGAGTTGGGCTCTGTGCTCAGCAGGGAGTCTGCTTCAGGTTCTCTCCTTCTCCCTCTGCCCCTCTCCCTCTCTAAAATAAATGAATAAATCTTTTTAAAAATTTTAAAGAAATACGAAAACCAAATGTACTGGAAGCTTCCTGATTAGATTCTGGAGTTAAAAAGAAAAAAAGAAGCTATAAGGACGTTATCGGGACCGAGAAATCTGAATATAGACAGTGCACTAGATACTATTATTGCATCTAATTCTTGCTGGATGGATAGTGGAAATTTCTTGGTTGGGATAATGGGATTTTGTTTACATAGAAGAATGTCTTAATTCTCAGGAGATACATTTTTTTAAAACGTGCTAAGGCATAGTGTTCGATGTTCACATTTCACCTTTCAAATAGTTGAGAAAATAATTTTAAATGTAGGGTGTGTGTGTGTGTGTGTGTGTGTGTGTGTGTGTGAAGAAGAGCAGGGTCACTCTGAGTGATGTGGAATAATGGACTTCCTGCAATGTGGGTGCTAGGGGGACAGACTGCGCAAGGCCTCTATACCTGTTGGTAGTTGGAGAAATGGCAATGACATATGTGAGGGCGAGGACACAGTAGATCCCACATCTGTCTCTCACCCTTTTCAGCCTCAGTGACTTAGGTGACCTGCAGGCGTGCTGGTGTCCTTTCCCATGCCGCACGCCTACCTGATCCCAGTACTCAGACAAGGCGAAGGAGAAGACCTGGCAGGAACCAGCGAGGCTACAGGTCCGGGATGCCCAGAACCGACAAGGTAAGCTAGAGGAGCAGCGACAGCCATGTGCTGTCTCTGGCAAGAGCCTGAGGCCTTCCCTCAAACCTCGGAGCATAAAAAATGGTGGCTCCTTCCAGATCTTGAGCAAATCAATTCTGTGGCCAACCCGACTTGCAACCACGCAGGGGAGAGAGTTCTAGGAAACCTGGTTCCAGCTAAGTTGACACAGGACAAAGTAGAGCATGAGTGTGTGTGTGTGTGTGTGTGTGTGTGTGAGAGAGAGAGAGAGCACAATGTGACAATGTGACAAAATGTTAACAATTGGTGAATCTAGGTGAAGTGTGCTCAACTTTTCTATAGATTTATAATTTTTAAGAAAGATTTTATTTATTTATTTGACAGAGAGAGAGAAAGAGAGAGCACAAGCAGGGGGAGCTGCAGGCAGAGGGAGAAGCAGGCTCCCTGCTGAGCAAGGAGCCTGATGCAGGGCTCCATCCCAGGACCCTGGGATCATGACCTGAGCCAAAGACAGATGGTTTGTTTTTGTTTTTTTCCAAAGGCAGGTGCTTAACCGACTGAGGAACCCAAGTGCCCCGAGAGTTGAAATTTTTAATAAAAATTAGAGGTGGGAAAAGGCACCGGGCCCAGATGATTTTGCAAGTTTTGTCTAGCCTTTATTTTTTATTTATTTTTTTTTAAAAGATTTATTTATTTATTTATTTGACAGAGAGAGATCACAAGCAGGCAGAGGCAGGCAGAGAGAGGGGAGGAAACAGGCTCCCTGCTGAGCAGAGAGCCCAATGCGGGGCTCGATCCCAGGACCCTGAGATCATGACCTGAGCCGAAGGCAGAGGCTTTAACCCACTGAGCCAGTCAGGCGCCCCTTGTCTAGCCTTTAAAGATCAGATTACTCTTGGGTTATATAAACTACTCTAGACCGCAGGGAAAATATGGAGAGTTCATAACCCATTTTACCAACATTACCCTAGTACTAAAACACAATTGAAAAAAAAAGAGGGGCATCTGGATGGCTCAGTCAGTTAAGCATCTGCCTTTAGCTCAGGTCCTGATCCCAAGGTCCTGGGATTGAGCCCCGCATCAGGCTCCATGCTCAGCGGGGAGTCTCCTTCTCCCTCTCTCCCTCTGCCCCTCTCCCCTGCTTCTGCTCTCCCTCTCTCTTATTTTAAATAAATAAAATCTTTAAAAAACAAACAAAAAAAGAAGCAGAAGAAAACTGTAGATCATTTTCACTCTTGGGTTCCAACCCCCACCCTCAAGAATAAGAGGTCTCATCACTAGGAACATAGTCAATTTATTACATAAATAAACTGAAGAAGAAAAAACACAAATAACTTTCTAACCAGAAAAACATGTTATTTAAGCATTGCATGAGCTCCCGTACCATGCCGTACACTTTGGGAAGGCTATAATGGTATGTACAGTGGAGCTTCTGCCCTTTGGGAAAATCCCAGGATTCCTGTAGTTGAGTGTTCAATCAACCAGAGGAAGATAAGAGAGAGACCACAACTGGGTTCTAAATGGAAAACAATGACATTCCAAATGGCAAGAAGAGTGAGGGTGAAGGAGAACGTGGGGCTGAGACATACGAGCTAGAAATGAAATTTGAGCTCCTAG
>CM052892.1:6055510-6222766 GCA_028534135.1 Potos flavus
TTCTCCAATGTCTGCTGTCAAAATTCTGGTTTTTCTCCTTGTGGTTCGGGGGCTAGTCCCTCTGTGATTTTCCTCCAAATGGAATGTTCTGCTCCTTCCTCAAGTTTCTATATGCTCTCGAGGGCAGGGACTGTGATGAACAATGAGAGAATGGTGGGTTCTATTTAGTGAGATGACCAATCCTGTGCCAGTCATGTTGTTATGTGCTTTAATCCTCACAACAAAGTGTCATTATTCTCACTTGACAGATAAGGAAACTGAGGTTCAGAATAATGCCACTTGTCCTGGGTCACAGAGTGGGTAGGACAGCTTGGGCAACTTCTCTTCCCCCAACCCCAGCATTTTTTTTTTTTTTTTTTTTTTTTTAAGTTTTCTTTAAGTACTCTACACCCCAGGTGAGGCTCAAACTCATGACCCAGAGATTAAGAGTCCTCTGCTCCTGGGACGGAGCCAGTCAGCCAGGCACCCCTCCCCGCATCTTGCAGCCACTGACTGCATGAATGAATGCCAGTGTCACATTAATTAACTTCGAACATACCTTTGGTGGTTTGGACAGGACTGAATTATCTGTGCTCAGTATGTTAACTTTTATTACCACTATTCTTTGCCTTTGTCACACCTACAGTAAGAACTGCCCAATCACAGGGTGGGATACATGGGTGGTGAGTACTCAGTCCCCAGGGTAAGCAAGCAGAAACTGCCATGACCTTTGGGATGCAGGAAGGGGAAGTCTGAACATCAGCAGCCAAGGAAGGCCTCTGCCACCCCAACCCACGATTCTGGGGATCCTAGTTGTGAACCTGTTTCCCCTCCTGCTTGGGAGGTGGCGAGGGTAGGACTGGAACACATTCCTGTGGTACCCTCGTCCCACCCGTGCCCAGCCCCGCAGGCCCCGATTGATACCCACAGACCAGGCAGGTCCGTGGGTTTTGAATCTTTTACAAACTGGAAAGTTCTATTGTTTTTTCTGTTCCTGACCTGCCCTGCCCCACAAGCCACCTCCCGAGTGAAATACCCATATGCTGAGCCTGAGGAATGTCCGCCTGGCACTGGCACCGGGGGTGCCTTCTGGGCCCCGAGCCCTCCCTGCCACCTCCCCTTTCCCTGCACTGTTGTGCAAGACAGGCGGGCACACCTTCTAGGGCAGGACGGATCAAGGCCAGGAACTTCCTGAGAGCGGGAGGCGGCGGGCGGGGGCGGGAGGAGTGGGGTGCGAACGCCGAGTTCCCGCACCTTGGCCTCGGAGTCCCCTACCCGTTCCCTACGACCTGCTCGGCGTGATTCTCTTCCCGCGCGGCTAGGGGAGAAGGTGACCCCAGGCTGGAGCCCCCCCAGGGCTCTCCCCGTTCTTTCAGATGCCCCCACCAGCCTCATCTCTTTCTTCGGTTCGGTCTGGGTCCGGCGCGCCCCTCAGCGCGTCACTCCTAGCTCTCCCTCTCTCCTACGGGTCTTTGTCCGGGTCTCGCCCGCAGTCCCCGCCTCCCCGGCCCCACCCACCCGCCCCCTCCCGTCCGTAGCGGCGGCGGCGGCGGGGGCGGGGCTCGCCTCGGGGGGCGGGGCCGGGCGGGGCGGGGCGCGGCGGGGCTGCTGCGCCGCGGGCTGGGGCGCCGGGCGGAGGCGGCCGGCGGGACAGACGCGGCCGGGCAGAGCGCGGGCAGAGCCGAGGCCGCAGCGAGGGGCGGCGGGAGCCGGCCGGGCCGGGCTGCATGGCGCCAGCGGCGTCTTCCTGAGCGGCGCGGGCAGCGACGGGCGGAGGGCGGATCCGGCCGCGGCTCTTCCTCGCCATGGGGGACGTGCTGTCCACGCACCTGGACGACGCCCGGCGCCAGCACATCGCAGGTGAGTCCCGCGCGGTGCAGCGCGCTGGGGGGTCCCGCGGGGAGCCCCCTGGGCCACGCCCCCAACCCGGTCGGCCGGGGCCGGGTCTCGGGACATTCAGGCCCGGGGCAAGGCGGGAGTGGCTGGGGACCAAGTCCTGCGTCCGAGCTTGTTCCCTCCACGTTTGGGCGCTCCTTCCTGCCGCCTTTGAGCTCGCCCTTCCCCCTCCCGAGGGAAGTCGAACCCCCCCTCCTCTACTGGAATCCCCTCCGAGCCGGTCCCTTCGACTCCCCCCAGCACAGTACCCTGATGGAGCTGTGGCCCACTCGGCCAGCGTGTCCTGATCTTCCTCCCTCACTGTCCCGGTCCCCACCTCGCCCTGGCCCCAGCACTAGTACACGTGGCTGAGACTTCCAGGGACAGGCCCATCCATGCCTGGACTGAGCCTGGGGAGTAGGGCTAGGGATAGATGGGGTGCACAGGAGGGGTAGGTCAGAACCCCTGCCCTTTGACTCAGGCTCAAGTGGGGTTCTCCTGCTGGCAGGCGTGTCCAGCGGGCTGGTCAGGGCCAGAGCCCAGCCTCCTCAGCCCTCTCCTTCAGCCACCCCTGCTCCCAGCCTGTCACTGCACGGTGGCCACTTCTCAGAAGGGTCAGGGAAAGCAGAAGCCCCAGGGTAGCAGGTGCCGAGGTCCCTCCTCCCTCTACCCTGGAGAATGGAGAGGTGGGGTGAGAGTCTCAGACTGCCTGGGAAACTTTAGTTTTGTGGTTTACCTCTCCCGCCCTGGGTGAGGCTGCCTGGGTAGAATCCCAGCCGTTAGGTCCTAGAGAAGTCTCTTCATGGCCTGGCACCTCAGTTTTCTCCTCTGTGAAACGGGGTGAACAATTCCTTATTAATAATTGTTGAGAGACTCATTATTTCATGTAGCTTGCTTAGCACAGGGCCCCGCACAGAGGAGGCACCCATGCACAGGGTGCTGGTCCCCGTGGGGTGTGGAGTGGGTGCAGCCGACGGAAGGAGTTATCTGTTCTTGTGGAATTCTCCACTCCCTGTCCGGTGAACCCAGAGCACTGTGGCCACCTACATTTATCTTGATGTGTCCTGCGGTCCTATAGAGTTTCAGCAGCTGTGTTCTGCCTACTTGTACTCCTTGAGAAGAGGGACCAGGTGTCCCTTAACTCTGTGTCTCCAGGGCCCCGTGGTTGAGCACAAAGAAGGTGCTGGGGAAGGGCTGTCCAGTGACTATGCTACTGGGCTTGGAGTTCCCCCTTTGGGCCAGGCGTGGGCCCCCGGGCGCAGGGGTGAGCGTGAGGTAGAAATGAGTCAGACCCTCTCCAGCCCCGGAGCAGCAGGGGGTTAAGTCCCGGAAAAGCCTCCTTATAGGACCGGCCTGGACTCTGGGAGGAGGGAAGCCGGGGCGGAGTCTTCCTGTCCCCTCCCTGCCGGTGGCAGCCTCCTGGGGCTCTGTAACAGTCCATCCATTCACGATCTCCTGTTGGGGCCCCTCACCCGGCCTGGGTGGGGTGTACTGCTCCTTCTTCGGTGGGGTTTTTCCTTCCCCCACGCCCAGCTCTCGCTCTCCCCCCTCTTCCTACCTCCTGGGCTGCGAACTGCCAGCACCCCCCACCCACCCCCATTTTACAGGGGCGGAGACTGAAACCACAAAAGGTGAAGTGTCCTCTCCTGGACAGGGTCGGGTTTGTTTTGTGGATACCAGGCTGGGTGGAAGAGGGCTGTGCCCACTCAACCTCCTGGCCCCTCTTCTCAACACTTCAGGGCTATTAATAACCCTCTTCAGATGCCTCAAATTCCTGGTCCAGGCTCACCTGGGGGAGCGTCTTAAGTCGGGGTTGGGAGGCTAGAAGCCGGGGAAAGCCTCTAACCCCCTCCCAGGGAAGCAAGCCAGCTTAGAAATTTCTTCTGGCGGGAGAGAAAGCTAGCCTTTGGCACCTCTGGCGACCCGTGCACCCTCCTCACCCCACCCAAGGAGCAGTTAAAATTCCAGAGCCTTCCCTACCTGGGGCCACCCCTTTGGAGACGTCAGCATTTGGAATGGCCCTTCCCACAGTGCTCTGGGCTCCGAGGCCTGGTGGGGTTCCGTGGCTGGGTGGGTGGGCGGCTGCTGCAGCTTTGTGCCCACCCTGTGCAGGTGAGCAGGTGAATGCCAGCCTGCAAGTCCCGGCAGAGGTCAGGCTCACTCCTGCCCACGGTGCCATTTTGCTGCCACGGTGCCTTTCATCCTGGGATTTCAAAGCCCCTGGCAAGCAGGGGCTTGTTCTCACAGTAGCAGCCCCATGGGGCTGGTGGCAGGATGAATCCCTCCTACTTTTCAGGAGGGAGCTTGAGTGGAGCAAAGAGCCCTGACCTGGGAGCCAGGAGGCCTGCGTAACCTCGGGCAGTCACTTACTCTGTCTGGGTCTCAGTTTCCCTAGCTGTGAACTGAAGGCCATAGGCTACGTGATGGCCGAAGTCCTTTCTGGCTCTGAGAGTCTCAGGGTCCCAAATTTTCCCCACGAATCTCCTCTAGATTTGGGCCAGCTCTGGCTTCCCATACTGACTCCACATTCTGTTAGCTGATATGAACTTGGGCCAGCATCTTAATCTCCATTTTTTAATCTGCCGAATGGGAGTAATAGTAGTTTCCTGCTGGGCTCTGTTGCAAGGATGTAATGAGATAATGCTGGTAAGACTACTCAGCCCAGTGCTTTGGGGCATAGCAAGTGCTCAGCAAACAGTTGCCATTATTATTGAGAATGGTCATTTATTTTATTTTATTATTTTTTAAGATTTTATTTATTTATTTGAGAGAGAGAGAGGGAGAGAACAAGCAGGGGGAGTGGCGGGCAGAGGGAGAAGCAGGCTCCCTGCTGAGCAGGGAGCCCGATGTGGGGCTCGATCCCAGGACCCTGGGATCATGACCTTAGCTGAAGGCAGACGCTTAACCGACTGAGCCACCCAGGCCCCTGACAATTGTTATTTACTCTGTTGGTGATTCTCTAGTAGGGGAGGAGAGTGGCCAGGTGCGAAGGGGGCAATTGTCACTGTGGTTTAGGTCCTGTTTCTCTGAGATTTGTCCAGTCCATCTTGCATTTGTTGGATGCAAGAATGCACCAGGGTTTTCAGAAACATTGTAATCCATGTTCCTGGTGCGTTGGCAGATGTGTGACATGGACGTAGGCTATCTTGAGCGGGCGTGGGGGGCCATAATGGGGGCCCCCCATGACTAGGAAGGAGCTAGGACATGGAAAGGTGGGGGATTAGGCCCACCCGCACCTTCCATCTGGCCCAGAGGACAGGGCTGGGATGATGAGAGAGTGGAAGCGTCTGGGTGGCCCGTGTCGGTGCTATAGGAGGGGTTCTCTGCCACCAAAGCGAAGATAGAAGAGGTGAGGGACAGAGCTTCCTGTCATTCCCCAGGGGCTGGGTGCTGTGCCCTTGGCAGGAGTCCTAGAATTGCCGGGGGGGAGGGTGCTTCTGCCTCCAGGACAGCCTTGAAGGACTCAGCCCTTCTGGAAATTCTGTTGGCCGGGATGAAATTGTGGGAGCCGAGGGAACCACACACCCCCAATACGTAAACTGCCCTTAAGATTTATTACCTGAAAGTGGGGGGTAAGGTAGTTTGCTGGTTCCTGTGCTCCTCCCTTCTGCCAGGCTCACCTTTCCCTTGCTAATTCTTTTTTAAATAGCAGCTTTATTGAAACATAATTCACCTGCCAGGCAATTCACCCACTTAAGTGTACAGTTCATTGGATTCTGTGTGTGTGAATTTTAGAATGCTTTCACCACCCAGAGAGAAACGCTGTGCCCATTAGTGGTCACTCCCCTTTCCCCCGGTCGCCCCCCACCGTGGGCAGCCACGGCTCTTGTTGGCCGGTTGCCCAAGTAATGCGTGCACGAGCCACGTAGGAGTGGAAGGTGAGAAAGTGTCCCCCACTTCACTCCCAGCCCTCAGGAGAAGTCACTGGAGTTTGGTGTGTCCGTGTCCAAAGCCACGTCTCTGTGGACACGCGCGTTTAGCTCTGGGTACACGAGCTCCGGGGATATGTGGCTGTGGCTGGACTTTTCTTTCACTCCGTCTGTTGTTAACATCTTTCCGTGTCGGAGCCCATGAGTTGGCCCCATTCTTCGGCAGGTGGGTTTCCTTCTGTGCGGGGTGCTGTTTATTTCCCCATCCGCGCCCCCCCACCCCCACTAAGGGACCTTGGGGTGGTTTCCAGTGTTTTGCGGGAATCCGTGGCGCTGCCCAGACCTCGCACGCGTCCTGGGCCAGGTTCTGGGGGTCAGAGAGGCCTCAAAATGGAACTCCCGGGTCATGTTTTCGTGGACTGACACGGAGCCTCTGAAAAGGCTGTGAACGTTGGGAACTCCCTCCCGTTGGTGCGGGCTAGCTGAGTACGAAGTGTGGTCACCCTTTTTGACAGTCGGATATGAGGAAAAGGGTATCTCGTTTATTTCTTGAGCAAAACAAATAATGCCTTTTTCTGAATTGATTTTGCAAACCTACCTCTCCACATTTGGGAGAGGGCTGCGGGTCCCCAGCGTGAAGGGCGGAAGGTGTCCCCTTTGGGCCACGCCGTCCCCCAGGTGCGTGGCTTCCTAGTCGCCGCCCTGGGGCTTTGCAGGGAGAGCAGGCTGGCCGGAAACGGTGCCCAGCCCCAGCCCTGCCTGGGCTTCTGCCCCTAGACAAGTTCTGGGTCAGCCCCTGGGGGCGAAGCGTCTGGGGATTCTGTCCTGCTCTTGTGTCGCTCTAATAGAACGCGCCTTTTGTTGGCGTTGACCCCGTCCCGCCCCTCCATCCAGCCTCCACTCTGCTCCTTTTCCGTCTCCCGGGCCTGAGCTCTGGCCTCACCCCTCTGTCCTTCCCCCACACACGGCCAAAGAGACCTTTCTAGGCCCAGACTGGGTCATGGGCCCCACTGGAGGAATGAAGTTTAGAGACGGGGCTGAGACTCACTCACCACTGTTCCTGCAAGCACCACTCCATTTTTTCACAGTATTTCTCCTCCGTGTTTATTGTTCTACATTGCTGAGACCATGACTCAATTTTCACCAAGGATTTATAATAAACATCTCTCCCTGGTCTCTAGACCGTCCCTGCAGACATTCCCAAAGGCTGTGTTGTGTTCCACCCGAGGCCGCATCCGTACAGACATTTTCGTAGCCTTACCCCTAATGCTGGATTCCGCCATGTCCCACGGTGACTGGACATTTGGTTTTTCGGGGCAAACTGAGTCACTGCATTTGTTTCCTTTCCTGCTCCGGTCAGCTGCCCTGCTGAGGACAGACTCATTACCTTGACCTACTCTCCCCCAGGCTTACTTCCACCAACCTGGGCATTTTGAGGGAGGCTCCTTTCAGGGAACCTGCAATACCTCTGAGTGTCTTTTCAGCGGGAGCGGGCCCTAAGGGGCTGTCTTTGAGCTGGGGACAGGGACTGATGACATTAGTCTTTGGGCGTGTGTGACCACGTAAGCCTGGCTCTTCTGCCGGAGGGTGGTGGCAGTAGGGAGGGGCCATATCAGGCTCTGAACAATACCTGTAGGATTAGCCATCCTTTAACTGAGCACTTACTATGTGCCTGGCCTTCCTTTGCCTGTATTATCTCACTGAATCCCTACCCTCAGTCCTATCCCAACATTTAAAGGCAGGGCAGGGCAGGGCAGGACAGGCCCAGACTCGGGAGCCCAAGGCCTTGGCTGTTAAAACCATGCTCCACTGGGACCAGACTGTTCCTGGTGCCTAGATTGGGCCAGAGGACAACGTGGAAAAGGCCCCAAAGAGAGGCCGGCGGTGGGGGCAGAGGGCCTGGGAGGGGAACAGAGCGGCGTGTGTCGAGGCTCCCGTGTGTTGCACAAATATATCCTTCCCGACATTACTCAGTCTGAGACTCAAGTCACTCTTTGACCAGTCCCGTTCTCCTCCGCGTGGCCCCCTCCTCCTCCGCAGGCTCAGCTCATGACTCACTCACCGTGGGTCTCCCTGCAGCCGGCAGCAGGCATCGTCCTGCGGTTGCAGACATTCCTGAGCAGCTTTTTCCTTTCCCCCTGCCCTGCCCCCATCTGCTTCCCTGCCTGAGGACCGGAGGCTTTTTCTCTAGATAGTGCTGGGCAGAGTTTTAAGGAAAGAGGAAGGCAGATCCCTGGGCAGATCCCTGCGGAGTGGGACAGACCACGCCCCTCTCCCGGTAGAATCGTTGGGCCTGAGTCACAGAAGGGCTGCAAGCTTCTGATCTTACAGATTTAAAACTGGAAGAACAGGAAGTGCCCACCTCGGCAGGGCACCCGGTTCCACCCCCTGGGAACTGTCCAGGTTTAGGGATGCGCCACCTGTGGCCTACAGAAGTGAAGGGACCTGCCTGGTGACAGAGTGGATGGTGAGTTAGAAGAAGCAGGCAGTCGAGAGATTCCGGGCAAGGCTCTGCAGTCAGACCACTTGGGTTCGAGTCCCAGCTTTGCCCCTGGAGGGACTGGTCATTTGGGGCAAGTCAGTTACTCTCTCTGAACCTCTGTGTCTCTGTCATAGAGAATGAGAGCACTGGCTTCTTAGGGCACGAGTTCATGAGTGGCGATCTCTGGATGGTACAGCACACAAGGCCAGTGGGAGGTGAGGACACGATGCTCTTAGGAGTGCGGCCCTTGGGACATGTGTCAGGTGGGTCCTGTGACCATAGGCACCTTTACCCTGTGCCATGGGCCCCAGGAAGAAAAGGAAAAATAGAAAGACAGATGGGGACACCCACCCCTTGTCCGGCCATGTGTGTCTAGAGCTAGGCCTGTGGGTCTCAAGCCTGGTCCTGCTAACCATTTGCTGTGTGACTCTGGACCAGTGGCTGGGCCTCTCTGTGCCTTTTCTCCCCATCTGTGACCCCAGTATTGACTCATGAGAATTCTCTGCCACTGAAAATCTTTTCTTAGGGGTTTCAAGGTGACTTCCAAAGGCAGGGCTAGGAGGGTTTTGATGTTAGAAGTTGGAGTGGAACATCCCCATGGTGTGCCCGTGAGACCCCACAGACGTGTGATGAGCTCTGCCCCTGGACGCACTTGGGCTCGCTTTCTTTTCTTCTTTCAGTCCGTAGTTACTGAGCACCTACTGTGTGCCAGGCACTGTACTAGGCACTGGGGACATGCCGATGCACGCTCCTCCGTGGCTCTTGCCCACGTGGCTCTTTCTGGCCAGGTGAGCAAGGAGTGTTCCTAGAAGGGCCGATCTTCTGTGGGAAGGTGTGAGAGGGGCTGGCCTGGTGGGGAGGGGAGGAGTTGAGGTGACATGGGGGGAGCCAAGGGGCTGGCCTTGGAGGAGAGGGGACTGCACCCTGAGGGTCCTGGGGAGGCTTAGGAGGGAGGGTGAGAGGAGGAGAGCCCAGTGGTGAGGGATGGTCTGGACCAGTATGATGGGTGTGGGGCATGTCAGGGGACAGTGTGTGTGGGGGACACGGAGCAAGCAGGCCTCTGTGACAGTGACGTTCGAGGCCGGGGAGATCTGGTATCTGTTCTTGTCAGCCCCGTGCGGTCGGTGGATCCTGTAGGTGGTTTCATCAAGGCAGCCAGTGGTCCCGCAGCCTCTGCTCCCATTCCTCCAGTGACGGGAGACTCAGGTCTTTCCTGCAGCTCTGAGTATGAGAACCTTCTTCCTTTCCAGGGGCAGAGCGGGAAGAGGGCTGGCTCTGGATTCTAAGGACCTGGATTTGAGATCTTGTCGCAACTCTCCTGGCATTTGGCAAGTGCCATCCCTTCTCTGGGTCGCAGGTTTCTTATCTGTGAAGTGGGCATCACAGTAGCCCAGACCTGCTGGGTTGTGAGGGATCGATGAGTAATGTGGGTAGAGCTCTTTGCGTTGAGAAAACCCTGGCTTCTGTTGCCTTTCGTCCTCAGTGTGTATGGTCCACGATAGGACATTGGCCGGGGCGTCCCTCCTCTCAGTGCTATCCAAAGTGCAGGGCGTGGGCTCCGGCGGGTAACTGGGTGCCCAGCAGGGGCAGAGGAAGAATGAATTGTGGTCTGCAAAGTGTGAAGGCCGCTCTCCCACCCACATATCTGTGGCCAAGCCAGCCGTAGCAGCTGTCCATCCTCCTCACGCCTCATGCTGAACAGAGCTGTTTGTGTCTAGCCGAGTTTGTTAAGCCAGAATCTTCTAGAAGCGTCCTTTGGGCAGGAGACTACACACTCTCGGACTCCACCCACGTTTAATCACCTTACCTGCCGGCAGCCATTTATGGCTGGGAGGTGAGAGCCTCAGGGCTGGTGCTAGGTGACCTTCGGCAGGTCCTTCTACCTCTCTGGCCTTGCTTTGCCTGTCTGTGTAATGGGTCACCAGGACAGTCTGTAGTGCCCTTCCAAGTCCGACCTCTTGGAGCCTGTGGGCCATGGGCTGTGTCGAAGGGGAGGGTGTGATATTCATTGCGAGGAAGGAAGCGCTCTCCGAAAGCTGTCTTATGCCGGGCCCGGCCCTGGTGGTAGGGATGAAGCGTTGACATGAGCCCTGATCTCACGGGACTCATGCCAGCCATGAAGTTTCCATCAAGCTGGATGTGATGTGGTTTCTGTTGCAGAGACAGAGGATCTTTATATTTTCCAAAGTGCATGTTGGTTTAAACCACTTGGTCAGCCCAGCTCAAGAGGCAGCATGTCTGGCCTTGACTGAGAGGCAGCCGGCTTCTGCCACCAAGAGCCCTGTGGCCCTGGGCAAGTTGCTCTCCCCCTTGGAGCCTGAGCTGTCAGTAAAACGGGAAGGTGAGCCCTGCTTCTGGGGTGTGAAGCTTCGGGGAGGCGGCTGTCCCTGGCACGTGGAAGGTGCCAGGAGAATGGCAGTTCCGTTTTAGTGGAGTCTGGGGGGTGGTGTGGGGGGGAGCTGTCGTTTGCCCCGGCCTGCCAGGGATTTCGGGGGTGATGCGGACATCCAGAGGGGGAGGGAGCTGACAATTGTACTTCTGTTTCACTTTTTGTTTTTGTGTTTTTGTTTATTTTTTGGAAGGGTTCCCTGGTGGGAGGTGGGGCTGGGAGAAGAGAGAACAAGGCTTCGGCTTTGGGAGACTGGGCTGGCGGAGAAGGTTTGCCTGAGGTTTGCTTGTGGTCCCCTCGGGCCACGGCTCCCCCTCGCCCTGAACTTGGAGCTTGCTGATGGGCAGACCTAGATCCTTCTTCCTCCTCGCCAGGAAGGACCCTTTGCAATCATCTACCCCAACCCTCCTGTTTCATGACTGAATAAAACCGAGGCCCAGAAGGAGCAGAGGACATACCAAGCGTGTCAGAGGCCACAGGGCTGGGACGGGAACGTCGGCCCCTGACCCCTACACAAAGTGTTCTCCATCCCCGTCCCCGTGGACGGCCCCAGACTGGTCAGGGAAGGAGCAGTTGGCCTGGGTGGGGCTGGAAAGGTTATAATTTTGAAAACGGAGTAAACAAACAAACCCTCGGTGAGAGAGAGGCAGCTCTGTGCTAGCCTTACAGATGGGCCTGTGTCTGAGGGGACGGCCCGGGCCTGTCCCCACACAGACAGTGAGGTGTGGTGGTGGATTAAAAAAGGCGAAGCTACCCTCCCCTCACGCCCCCACTCCCATATTTAAGGCTGCCGGGAAACGGGGAGGGGAGCCGCTGCCCAGCCTGGCCACAGGCCAGCCCTCCCGGCTAAGCCCAGCAGGCACTCATGGCTCCTGGGTGACTCTGGGCAAGGGGCTCCCTTCTGGGCCTCATTTCCCCGTCTTTAAAGTGCAGCGATCCCCAGTCTTGAGGAGGCCGGTGGCGAGGGTGGGCGAGGATTTGAGCTGGGTGGTTCAGCACCGGGAGCCCCGGACGGACGGACACTCCTCATTTCTCTGTGGCTGGAGGCGGGGCCCCCTCTCCAAGCAGAAGGGTTACTTTCTCAGTGACCCGAGCGAGCGTCAGCCTGCTCCTGGGAGACAAACTTATAACCCAAGGCAGGCCGGAGCAGGCCGCTCAGCTCAGCTTTCCCGTTTTCCTGTGGAGATGGGGGCAGAATCCGAGAGGAGCTGCTTCTGGGCCTGGCCCTGCCGTTGGGGGGGCTGGGCTGCCTGTCTGGCCTGCAGCCCCCCAGGGTGGGGCCCAGCCGACTTCCTGTGAGATTAGGGGCAGAGCCTCTTTGCTCTCCTTCCCTTTTCCTAAGGCCCCTGTGTGGCCTCTGAGACTCTAGCTCTGTGCCTGGGAGCTCAGTCTAGCCTCCATTCTGAGCCTCTGTTTTCCCCATGGTGCAGGGAAGGGGTTGGGTGAGAACCTCTGGGAGGCTCTCTGGGTCAAGTTCCAGACTCTGAAAGGCCTTGCGGGACCCAGAGACCACCCCCAATCCCCCCCATCCTCCCCCCTGCAGCCAGGACCACCCTTCCCTGGGCCCCTCCTGGGGCCCACTCGGTTGGGGTCCCTCCTCCAGGCTCCTCCTCCCGTGGTCGAGGTAGATTCTCGTCTATGGTATGAGGACCGTGAAGGCTCCGTCACCATGGGCTCCCTTGAGGTAGGCAGCATCGCCTCACAGGTCAGAGCTTGTCCTGCTAGCGGCCAGCCAAATGCCCTTAAGGACGGTTGTTTGCGTTCTTTATGCCTTGGAATCATTAGCTGTAAATTGGAAGTGATGATAATAATACTTTTCTGGTTAAATTACATTATGCGTGTTTATAAATTACATTTATGCACCCTTTAACACAGTGCTGGGCACAGTAAATGCTCCATAATCAATAGGTATAGTGGACATGTATTAATTTGTTTTAATTCCTGAGCAGGGACTGAATGGTGAATGTCATTACAAGGTTTACGGTCTTGCAGTGGCGGGACCCGAAGCTGTTTGGGAGAAGGTTCTGGTAGCTGGAGGGGGTGCCTTGGGGGGGGTAGCCGAGGAGGTGGGGCAGATGCGGGCGGGTTCAGAGCCTGGCTGGTGGTGACTTCCCCTCTGCCCATCTGGAAGGAGTGGTCTGGGTCCCACCACGTCTGTGACCACAGGCCTGGAGTGCGTGCGGCCGCGCACACGGCTTCCTTCCTCCAGGCGTGTATTCCTCTCTGTCTGACTCATGCCTTTGTGCCTGCCTTTTGTTCTTGTCCTTGAGCCCCTGGGGGTGAGGCCAGGAGAAGCAGGGGCCCAGGGATTCGCTGGTGGACATAAGGACCCTCCCCACAACCCCCCCTTCCCTGGTGCAGGGGAGGGGACACCTGGGTCCTGGTCCTGGCGCCCCTGCGGACTCACGGGGTCAGGCACCAAGCGTGCATTGCCCAATGGCTCCCTCTGTGCTTGGCCCCCGAATCAAATTTACCCAGGCCCTGCCCGTGTGGCACTCAAGGCTAGGCGGGAGAGACGCATGCAACCAACAGTTACTGGTCACTCATTAATTAAATAATTATCAGAGGGCGAATCGTGACCAAATGCCCACCCTCCTCGCCAGCTCGCGGACGTGCCGGCCCCGTCGGCTCTGCAGTGGCTCCCTTGTGCCCTCTGGCCGCAGATGAGGAAGCAGGCTCCTGGTGACCACGGGACCCACCCAGTTCCCTTCCCCTCTTGGTGCCTCAGTTCCTTGTCAGGAAAATGGGCCTGTCTGGGAGGGGTGCTGCTGCTGGCTGCGCACGAGGCCTGGGCTGTGCCCTGGGTTTTAGGACCATCGACACTGGCCTTAGGGACTGCATAGCTACAGTGCTGACCTGGCTTTGTGGCCCCTGGAATCCTTCCTCTGAGCATCCCTAGACAGAAGTAGGGGGTACGGAGGCCACTGCGATGGAGGCATTGGGTCCTCTAAAGGCTGTGTGGAAAACGGCTGCCCGTGGAGGGCGGTCCTCCTCAGTTCCCACCGCCAGTAGGAGCAGAGAGGTGGCCCCAAGTCCCCTGGTGAACCCTGGCCGGCCATTCCACACCAAGAATTTACCCGAAGGTAGCCGGAAGGTTAGATTATGTAACAACATCGGTTACAACAGGGGGGGAAGAAAAAGGAAGGAGGGAAACAGTGTCTATCCACAGATGATGTTCGGTGGTCCAGTAAGAAGCCACTAATTGGCTGGACTTCAGAAAGAGGACTCTCCCTCTGTTCCTCCCGATAGCAATAGCAACACACGTCTGCCGGGCACTGCTCTCTGCCTGCCCGGGAGGCACCTGTGGCCGTGGATGGGCGAGCCAGAGATGGTGGATTGAGGCCGCGAACGGGGTCCCTCTCTGTGCCAGGCAGTGAAAGCAGGTGTGGGTGGGGCCGGTGAAGTGGTGAGGGGTCAGTGGGTTCCCGTCCAGCTGGGACAGTCTGCCACCCCCCTGGGCTCCAGCCCGCAGGTGTCCTCACTCAGCGTTTCGCCAGAATGCCGCTCCGGGCCCCCCGGGTGACGTGCGGGGCATGCTGGCTGCCTAGCACTGGCTGTGGGCTGCCCGAGGCGTGTGAGGCACACCCGGCTTGAGGACCGCTTTCGGCCATGCTCGGGGCTTCCCTCGGGCTGTCATTCTCAGGACCTCAGCTCGCCGTGCCTCAGTTTCCCCAACTGTAAAGTCGGGATGGCCGTACGCAGCTGTCGTCCTGGCCTGGCACATAGCACCCTCAGAAGAGGTTTCTGCCCTCGGGGTCCAGTGCCCCCACCGAGGGAGGCTTGCCCTTTCAACTCCGAGCTTTCTCAGAGCTCTGGCTCTTATTGTTGGTGTGGCTATCTAAGCAATATCTGACGATCAAAGAAAAATAAGAAAATAAATAGGAAGGAAATGAAAATCGCCAATAATCCGAGCCACCCAGTACTAATGATTTTCACATGTTTCCTGATGCACACTCAGCAGTGGATCATGGGCTTCTGCATACGTGCTGGCCCCTGGCAGTGAGTCGAATGCTCGCAGAATATTCCATTATGCCCCAAAAGTCTGCATTTTAAAATATTGTTTTTAATTTAAAATTTTTATTTATTTATTTATGACAGAGAGAGAGAGCGTGCACATGAGTGGGGGGAGGAGCAGAGGGAGAGGGACAAGCAGACTCTGTGCTGAGCGTGGAGCCCAACGAGGGGCTCGATCTCAGGACCCTGAGAGCATGACCTGAGCCCAGACCAAGAGTCAGAGGCTCAACCGACTGAGCCACCCAGGTGCCTGCCGGTAGTCTGCCTTTTTATTTGCTCAGCCAAACTCCTATTCCTGGGCATTCAGGTCGCTTCTGTTTTCCATCGGTGTAAACAGGGCTGTGTTGGAGAGCCTTAATCACGACTGTGGGATTAATCTGTCGATTGCACCATTGTTTGAGAGCCTGCTTGGAGCCAGGCCACATGGAACTGTGGGTGCTGGATGGGAAGGCAGCCGTGGTCCTCACCCCCTCACTAACCCCTTTCTGGGAGCACAGACCCAGCATGGGTTGGGTTCCTTAGCTGAGGTGGGGGTCAGGGTGTCTTTGGGAGCTGAGAAAGCAGCAGTAACTCAGACTCGGAAAGGCAGGGCAGGCTCGTTGGAGAAGGGGGCGTCTAGGTGGGGCTGGAGGGGTGCAGGAGGAGGAGAGGCTCATAGGCAAAGGGGCAGGACTGCAAAGTCCCAAAGCCAAGAGAGAGCATAAGTATTTGGGGGAACCAGAATTTCCCAGAAATTGATGGTTTTGCTCTGGTTCTTGCTGCCCTTAGGAGCAGCTCCCTGAGGCACCAGACTCGGTAATTGTTATGCAAAGTGCTGGCACGGCTGTCCCTCCCTGGGGCTGGGATCTTCTAATGGGGGACACAGAGGCAGGGTCAGGTACCTGCCCCAGGTGAGACCCAGGCCTCCTGCCTCTCTGCGTCATGTCGCTGCCACCCGGAGTGGGCCCAGGAGGCTCAAGTCCTCAGCTCCAGTTTCCCAGACCCTTTGCAGGTGCTGTATCATTTGACAGAATCTGCTGGAAGAGGAAACAGAGGATCCCAGCTTAGGTGACGGGGCTCGGTTTGTGTGACGGGGGCGGTGACCTTCTCTGCAGCTGGTATGTGACCTTGAGCTGGCCTGGCCAGCTCCTGACCCAGCCCCGGCTGTGCTGGAAGTGTCCCGCGGCGATTGGAGGGCCCCTGGCTAACACTTACCCCGGGGCTGGGAAGGGTCTGTTCCCAGGCCTCAGCTGGCCTTTCCAGAAAACCCTGTTCTCTGCCTGGGTCTTAAGCTGCCTGGAAGACCCAAGTTGAGGCCCTCTGGTGTAATCTCACAGGCAGGGACAAATATTTACGTGCCAGGTGCTCTGTGTGGTGCCGGGGGGGACATGGCGAATGGGACAGACAGAGTCCCTGCCCCGGTGGGGGAAATAGACCCTCGACAGTTTTATTAAATGGAAGTTGTGCTGATGGTTAATGGGGGTTCTGACCCTAACTGGGGAGTGACTGCGAGGGACCATGCTTTCAGTATCCCGGCCTGACAGGTGGAACTTGGATCGGTTTGATGGAGCCTGCCCCCTGCCCCCTGGGCCCTGCGTTGGGAGGGAACACTTTCTTAAGTCACAGCTGGAGGGGGTTAGGGGCTTTCGGGGCCGGTGCAGAGGAATTCAGCCTCTTCACTGACAGACAGTCAGAGAGTCAGGAAGGGTGAGGGACTCCCAAGGTCAGGTGGCAGGCAGGTGCCAGCTTCGGGGCCCGCCGCTCTTATCCCTGAATCACTGCCTGGAGCGTGTGCCTGGAGCCTGTTGGTCACCTCCGGGAAAGACAGCGAGCCTGTCCCCAGCTCCCTTAAGGTATCCCAGGGAAAGCACATAGAACTCGGACCTGCTGGCTGAGAGCAGAGTTTCCCATGAAGCACAGATGGGGGTCCCACAGGCACCTGGAATGAGGACCGTGAAGCTGGCAGGGCCCCCGAGAGGATTTGTCCTCATACCTTCCCCCCTGGAGCCCGAGGAGACTCGCAGCTGGTGACCCGAGGGTGGGGCGGGTCCTTCCTCCTGCTGGCTCAGAGGCAGGCCCACAGGAGTCTTGTGATTTGAATAAGCTTTCCATCTTCTATCTGCATAAAGCCTGTCCATGCTGAGGGTCCCTGGCATTCCGGTCCAGGATTGGGTTTCGGTTTGGCCCAGCAGCAAGCCCATGAGTCAATTTTCATATTGGCTCATCTTCCTCCCCACCTTCCCCCATGCTCCTCTCCCTTTGTTTCTCCCTCCCTGGCTTTGAGAAGGCAGGCGCTCTCTCCCTAACCCTAACTCTCTCCCGGCCCCCACCTCCCTTGCTGTCGGGGACCCGGGGGGGGGGGGCAGCCCGCAGTGTGTGCACATGCACGCACGTGTGTGTGGGAGAGAGATGGCCGGGCAGGGGGTGTTCTGGGTCCCCAGGCAATTTGGGAAGAGCCTGACTTGGACTTGGTGAGAAGCATGCTGGCGTCTGATGGGTACTGGGCTCATGAAGTAGGTGGGATTTGTGTCTCTGAGTTTTTTTAGCCCTTTACCAGTAGGATTGGGCCACAGTCACTGGCATTTATGAGTGATTGGTTCTCATTGGAACAGCAGCTGGGATTTATCGGGCTCTTACCAACCGTCAGGCAGAGTGCCAGACATTTCTCACACATTGTCTCATTTCGTTCCCACAGCTCCTCTTCGAGGTGTGTATTATTTTTCTCCCTGTTATTGATAAAGAAACTGAGGCTTGGGAAGTGACAGGAGCAGAGCCGGTCTGTCTGGTCCCAAAGTTTGTGTTTTTACAGCTCACCTACCTCCTGTTGATAGAATCTTCTCTATAGCCTCCTTGTGGCCATCCAGCCTCTGCTTGCACACCTCCAATGACAGGGAACTCTCTATCTCTCGAGGTTACCTCTCCCACATGGGGCATCTGAGATAGAAAGCCCTCTCTGGAGTTCTGTCTTTGGTTGGTTGCTGGAGAACAGGTTCCAGTTGGGCCGGGATGTGGCTATGGCTGGGTTTCCCCAGCCTCTGTTTTCCCAGGGAATTCTCCAGCTCTTTTGTTTGGGGGGGGGTGAAGAGCTAAGTCCTCCCTCCTTTTCTCTTAGCAGCCCCTACCTGGTACTCGGCCCTTTATGTGCCCTTCATCACCTACTGAGCAAGGCTGAGCAAACTTGAAGTTGAAACCCTAGAGGTATTTTCATTATCATTGATCCAGATGTCTTAGTCAATGCAATAAGACAAGGAAAAAAAAAAAAGAGAGAGAGAGAGAGAGAGGGGTGTAACTACAAGCTACCAAGAGAAGAAGACACACATGGTCCTGCCTTTGTGCAGGTCAAAGCACTTTTCCATCTAGCTTCTCCTTTAGCTTAAAAAAATTTTTTTTTAAAAATTTTAAGTAATCTCTGTATTCAGTGTGGGCCTCAAACTCACGACCCTGAGATCGAGAGTTGCATGCTCTTCTGACTGAGCCAGCCAGGCGCCAGCTTCTTCCTTAGCTTTGTCTACCCTGTGAGGCTACCTGTAGGAAGTGGAGGCTCAGACAAGGAATTCACCCACCCCAGTGCCACGGAGTGGAGGGGCTGTGGTCGGCCGAGGTTTAGTGGTGTGTGGTTTGTTGGGTATTTGCTTTCAGAATCTTCATTGATGTTTCTGTCTCTACTTCCCCTTTCTGATTAGTTAACCTCTGAGGGATGAGGGCCCAGAAAGATTGGACCCTAAGCATGTCACCTTCCCATCCCCGCAGTGGCCCCCTGAGGGACCGAGTAGCTATGGTTCCATTTCCCCTTTGCCAGCTCCCATTTCACGGCTTGGAACACGTTACGGAACACTGCCATTTGCACAGGTGGACACACCATGGGACCCCTGAGCTCATGAAAGACCCCACTGCCCACCTGAACACATTTCCTGGCCGTCAACACTCGGGTAGATGGAACTTCTTTCCATTTGCAGTCGTCGTTATCGATAATAAAGGACCCTGTTTGGCCAGGCTCTGTAGATTTCCTCACTTCTTTGAATCCATAGGACCATCTGGCTGGGTGGGTACTGCTGGTCCTCCCATTTTACAGCTGAGGAAAGTACTACTATTAATACTTGGAGAGTATTAGTCACATGCCCGAGGTCGTACAGCTGGGGAGCGGTGGAGTTAGTATTTGAATCGAGATCTGATTCTGGGACCTTGCCCCCACTGTTCTGTGAAAGTACTCTAGTTGAAGACAGAAGGTATTTCTAAGTATTTGTGGAATGGATTAATGCTTTCTCGAATATCTGAATTTATGCATTTCCTGTGTCTTCTGCTTGGCACACTCTCGCCGCCCAGCCCCCTCCTTCACCTAGTTAGCCTGTCTTCATGGCTCCGGTGCACCGCTTCCTTCTGGAAGTCTTCCCTGACCCCACCAGCTGGGTTAGCTGTCCCCTCCAACCCCCGGGTTCCTGTAACTTCCCATGCTGTTCCCAGCTGGAGGTTTACTTACCATGCTCACTTTAGGTTTTGTTGACAATCTGTCTCCCTCATTAGATAGCAAGGCCTTTGTCTCGTTCCCTCCTGCATGCCCTCTGCCCCGTGGTTGATAAATGAGGGCAACAGGACACGTTTCTTGGCTAGCACGTAGAGCCCCTGAGACCCTCACCTGACATGTCGGATGGCCCTGAGCCGGCTGCTGGGAGGGCACGAATTTCAGGCCGGGTCCCGTCCTCAGCTCCTGCCTCTCGGTGGCCGATGGGGATGGGCTGGGTGGTGATGCTGACTCCCGGGTGGTCATGGAGGAAGGGCCCCCTCAGGAAGATCTGCCTGGGCACCTCAAGGTCCCGCTCCAGCCTAGGCACTGAGGGCAGAGTCGGTGGTGGGTTCTCACACAGGTCGGGGACCGGGTGTGCCACGGCGAGAGCGCCCGTGTCCCCAGTCCAGCCTCGGTGCTCTGCACGTTGGGCTGCGAGCAGGCGTGTGTCGAGGAGCCTCTGGGCTGGGGTGGTGTGTTGCCGCCGCTGCCCCGTGGCCCGGGGGCAGTTTGGACAGGTGGCCAGGCCCCAGGTTCAAGGGCTCCAGTGGGTGTGGCGGGGACGAAAAGAAGGCAATGGAGGCGGGCGAAGGATGTTGCTGCGAAGGCCGCAGAAATGGGCGAGTGGGTGTGAGGGGCCGGAGGTTAGAGCTCACAAAACCACTACCCTGGATCAGCTGGCTCTTTGCCCAGCCTGACGACAGCACCCTTCGGAGAGAGAAGCCCAGTATCCCCAGCGCACAGAGGGGACCACCGAGGCCCAGAGGCGAGGCCGCTGGAGCACCGAGCTGGGATTTGTCCTGCATCTGTCTGGTTCCCAAGCCAGGGCTGTCCCTCGGGGCAGGAGGTTGGGGGGGTTGTTGAACAGGCCTGTGCATGGTGGGAGGTGGCTGGACCTCTGGGGGTCCTCCAGGCTGCCTTTGACCCTCCCTTTGATCCTTGTGTCCTGGTTCCCTTGGCCTGGGGTGTGGCCTCAGCCGTGGGCGGTGCAGGAGTCTGAGCATAACCCTGAGTGGAGGTGGCACCCTCTGTGGCCGGCACAGCGGTGGGCCCAGGGTGGGTGTGGGTAGGCCCCGTCCTGCCCTGACTGGGGAGGGGGTGGGGGCTTGGCATCCCTTCTCCACCCTCTGCAGCTTGGCTCTGTGTTCTTGGCTTCGAGACTCCTGGAACAAGCCACCAACTGTAGGCTGTGGGCACGGGTGCTGCCAGGCAGGGAGGGAGGGCCTGGAGGGGATCAGAGGGCTTTTGTTTCCCTGTTTGTGTCAAGATGGGAATCGACTTCCTCCCACCGAGCTGCCGGAGCTGCCCGAGCTGCCCGAGCCACTGCCCTAGCCGAGCTGCCCGGGGGAGAAAGGAAAGGGCAGTCCCGGGTGGGCGGGTCTTCAGTCTGCCTTTTTTTCTTTCTGGCATTTCCCTGGGGCTCCGCTTCAGCCACCTGGCTCCTTAGGCCCTCCTGCCTCAGAGCACGCTCTTCCCCAGCAGACGCGGGTCACTGAGCCTGGGTTAAATATTTGCCAACTGAGAAGAGCTTTAAAGCCAGCTTGGTAGGAAATCCCCTCGCCTTGCCCCAAAGCTGCCTTCGCGATGGGGGGCTCCCCAGCCAGCCTCTGCCCTCCTCAGCCTCTGTCCCCGGCCCACGGCGGCCGTCTGGGCACCTGAACCTGGATGGCCTTCCCTCCGGGGGCGGCGTTCCCCACTCAGCACTTGTTTGTGGGGCACCCACCTGGGCCAGACCCGAGCTGGGGGCCGGGGGGACGGCGGGAGCGAGGTCTCTGTCTGGGGAGCGGGGCGGAAGGAGCCTTCGTGGCTGCGGTTGTGAGAAGTGGGGCCTGCGCGTGCTGGAGGGTGAGGGCCCTGGGCCTGTCGGGGGTTCTGGGGAGGTGATGTTCGAGCCTGGGGAGGAGGAGGAGGAGGTGGCCAGGCAGAGGGGGAGCTCTAAGAGAGCATGCCAGCCCCGAGACCCCAAGACCAGAGCTAGTTTTCTCTTCTAGGTGCTAAACTCTGCGACTTCTTTCTCTTCACCCTGCTCTCACGAGGAGCTGGGCCACAGACGGGACTGTGGGACCTCGCGTTGCTCCTTCCCCATTGCCCCAGCCTCAGTTTCCCCATTCGTCCAATGGAGAGCTTGGATTTCATCTCAGCGGGCCCTCCCCAGGTGCAGTGGCCTGTTGTAAGCATATGTCACTGGCCGTTAATAAGGGGACACTCCAGGGCAGAGGTCCTATCGGTGCCAAAGGTTAAGATAACAGCGGTTTACCTTTATACTGCCTATCCAGCCCTTTGACCGTTAGCAGCCAAAGCCGGCATCTCCTGAGGACCCCTCATCACCAGTGAGGGATGTGTGTGTGTGTGTGTGTGTGTGTGTGTGTGTGTGTGTGTGTGTAACATTATGCCCATTTTACAGATGAAGAAACTGAGGCCCAGAGAGACTGTTCTGAGCTCAGGGTTTGTTGCCCTGAGCTTGGCCCCGGAACACACCTGCCTCGGTGAGAAACCCGCGCTTCTCTCCCAAAGCCAGTGCCGCACGGGGTGCTGGGGACAAAGAAGGGGACAAGGTGCCACGTCTGGGCGGGGCAGCTGCCAGGTGGGTGGGGAACGTCCTGGCAGAGAGACCGCACAGGTTCGCGAGCTCTTTCTCTGTTTCCGCACACTTCCAAGTGTTGCGACAGAGCAGTGGACACACTCTTGCCTGTGAGACGTTGGACAAGTCACTTCACCTCTCCGAGGCTCATCTAGAAAATGGGTTTAAGACTAAATCTGAGTGGGCGTCTGGGTGGCTCAGTCCATCGAGTGGCCACCTTCGGCTCAGGTCATGATCCCAGGGTCCTGGGTTCGAGTCCCGCAGCAGGCTCCTTGCTCAGCAGGGAGTCTGAAGAATAAATCTGGGTGAGGGTTAAATGAAATAATGTGGATGGTAATTGTTAACATAGACGGCGGCTGCCTCCGTGCCTGACGGTGGGGCCAAGGCCAAGCTACAGGCATTAGCTCAGGCCCCAGTTATTGTTATAATCATGCGCAAATGGGCCGCGCAGGAGACGTTTGAGTGGGGCCTGGAAGGCTGGCTAAGACTTTGGGCTGTAGCAACGAGGGGGAAGGGGCTCCTGCTGGGGGGCACAGTACAGGTGAAAGCATGGAGGTGGGGGCCTGAGGTAGGTAGGAAATGCCAGGGTGGGTCCTGCGGAAGGAATTCGGGCTCAGAACCTGATGGGTCCTGGATCCAATGCAGTGTAGCGCCTGCGGGTCGCGGTGTGCTGGGCCCCATAGCAGGTGCCGAGAATGTGGTGATGGGTGAGCCCCTGCCCCGGTCTCCTGGGGTGTCAGCAGCCAGCGTTGTGCCTTACTAGCTGTGGGACGCTGGGTAGGCAGCTTCACTGCCCTGCGCTTTCTGCTCTCCTCTGTCCACTGGGGTAATAATAGAACCCCCCTCCCGCCCCCCGGGCCGTTTTGATCTCCCACATGGAGTCCCTTGCACAGAGCTGGCACGCCAGCCATCGGGTGATTGTCACGACCCGGCCTTGGCATGCTGCGGGCCGCTGTATTTATAGGGACAGGTTTTTCCTTCCTAATAACTGGCCCCAGGGAAGGGGAGACCAGCAGAGGGTCCCTTCAGGGCACCTGAGGCCGGCAGGGAGGGAATCTCGTGGGTGGCAGTCACCTTCCTGAGCAAGAAGGACGGCGTTGTGCATATCCTCTCCTTCCTGGGACCTGGCACAGCCCCTGGGCTGGGCAGAAGCCTCCCTTTCTGTGGTGAGGGATCTCTGGGGTGTGTGGGGGAGCTTTATTGCTCACCGAGGGTGGCCCTGCGCCGGGGGACAGCCCTGGCTCTGGATCGCTGCCTCTGGCTTCTCGCTCTGAGCTTCCTGCTGCATGCCGGGGCCTGTCCCAGATGTGGTGGCTACTACTGGGGGAGTCTGACGGGGAATGGGCCTTTTCCCACTGTGGGATCAATGGGGGGCTGTGGAAGTAAGTGGGGGGCACCCACTGAGCCGGGGGCCTCCTAGGGGAAGGAGCGGTGCATTGAGGGGGCTGAGAAATGGGCTTAGAGGAGGAGGAAGGAGTGTTCTTGACCTGGAGAGCAGCCTGCGCAGGACCCCATGGCGAGGGAGAGCATGCAGGAGCCTGGGGGCGTCCTAAGGAGTTCAGTCTTTGTCTCGAAGGCAGTGGGAGCCATGGAAGGTTGTTGAGCAGAGAAGGTTCAGAGAGAGTTGTAACGAAAAGATCCCTGCGGCTCCTGTACGTGAAGGATCCGAAGGAGCCAGGAGTGGAAGTGGGTAGAGGTTTGGAGGTGGGGGCAGGCACAGGATGGGAACAGCTCGGCTGGGGGGCAGTGACTAGCGGCAGGGTCAGGGCTCAGCTGTACCGGGCTCTTGACCGGCCCCAGCTAGGAAGTCCACCTCCCCTTGATGGCCTCGCCCTGGGGACTAGGGCACGGCTGGGCTGGGAACCCTCTCGGGCCCAGAGTGGTCCCAGGGACCCACCGCTGCTGTCCAGGTGCTGTGAGCAAACGCTTTCTCTGTGGATTATCTGCGGGGTGACCTTGGATCAGTCCCTTGCCTTCTCTGGCTACTGTTTCCCTTCTGAACAAGGACTGGCTGGTGGGGTGGGGGGCACTTAGCCGACTTAACCCCCTCTTGGCTCTGGCTCTGCGGGGCTCCGGCTGCTAGTTCAGGCTCTTCTCATGGGCGGTCTGCCAATCCCTTTCCTCTGCCGGCCAGCGGAGCCTGTCGTTACCCCCTCCTCTTGACTTCCCCCCCTGATTACAGGTCCTGAGCAGGAGCCGTGTCAGCCTTTCTGACAGCGGCCACCCACAGGGCCCATGTGGCCTGGAACCCCTGCTCCCAGAGGCTGGCAGGTGGGGCTAAGGTGGATTTGTCCAGACTCTGGTTCAGTGGTAGACTCAGGCTGTTCTGGGTTCCTGTCATTGACAAGCTGTGTGTCTCCAGAGAAGTCACTTAACGTCTGAGTGTCAGCATCTTCCTCTGTGAAGTGGGGACAACACATGAAATGACACAGGGCGTAGAGGTGCCGAACGTCCGGCTGCCACCAGGATGCGTTCGTAGTGATAGCGAGGGGCCGTGTAGAAGAGCCCCGGGCTGGGCCCTGGGGACCCGGCACGCTGACTCAGCTCTAGAGACATGCTGTGCGACCCTAGGAGAGTGTCGCCACCTCTCTGGACTGCAGATTGCCCCTGCTGTCCTAGGTGGATGATGGAGATGGTGGTACTTTGAACGACCGTGCGACCCAGGGAAACTCGAGTCCCCGGCTGCCTCCTCCCCCTCCCCACCCCGGGCCTTCTCCCCAGTGCGCTGGGAACCAGGTAGGCAGGTTCTGGGCCTGCCCCACCCTGCAGGGTGCTGCCTGCCTGGTTTCAGTCGGCAAATCTCCGCTCTGAAACCGGGTCGGGCCTCGTGGGGAAGGTGTGTCCCCAGGGTCCTGCTGGAGGGACCGGACGAGCTGGGAACAGGTCGGGCACGAGAACAGGTCGGGCATGTTGTCCTCAGCTGGGGCCAAACCAAGACTGGGCCCAGTGCGAAGCCCCCGTGGTTGGCACGAGGCTGACACGATCTCAGCTGGAGATTGTCCTCTTCATCCGGGGGCCCCGCGCGGTCAGTGTGGAGGGGGTCCCGGGCCTGGGTTCAGATCCTGTGTCTGCGGCCCCAGCTGGAGGACTTGGCAGGGATCCCGGCTCTCCTCGTCTGAAATGTTCCACCGGTCCGGACACCACCTGCCCCAAGGCCGAGTTATGGATGAGGGGATGATCTCGGCGTGATAGGTGCTGGGCTTTGGCGGGGCCTCGAGAAGGCATTTGAGGCTCTCTGGGGCAGCCCTGTGCTCCTTTCTCTCATCCTCAGCTCCATGAGCCCCTTCTCCTGTGCGAGCCTCAGTTTTGCCATCTGCACAGTGGGTCAAGTCCCCCAGCCCCCCAGAGTCTGCAGGGGACCGCAGGCTACCCTGGGGCCTCCCACAGTCTCGCTCAGCCCCCGCTTTCTGAGTGCAGGAAGCAGCGTGACCCTTAATGTTGTCACTTTGGAAAATCAGAGATGAACGTCCTTCCGGTTGCCGTGGCTACTGTTGGTGCCCGTCCCGGGGCCGGGCCGGGCCAGGGGGGTTTCAGGGGCCTCTTGAATTACAGGAAGCTCGGACAAGAGGCCCTCTGTAGGAGCCCCCGTTAGCAACATCCCTTCTCTTCGCCAGGGTGAAGTGCTGTATGCCCGTTAGCTCATTGATCTTGATCTTCTTATAACCTGATCAGGCCAATACTGTTGTGCCATTTTGCAGAGGGGGAAACAGAGGCTCAGAGAGAGGAAGTGCCTTGGCCAAGGCCACACAGCTAGTAGGTGGCAGAGCTGGGACTGGGACCCAGAGCCCATGTGCCCAGTAGAGATGGCGCCTTGTACCCAGGTAGCGCTGATGCTGAGTCCTGCCCCCGCCCCCCGACTTCTCTCTCTGTCCGTCTGTCCGGCCTGAGAGGCCTGAGATCAGCTTCGACCCAGAGCTGACTCAGCAGCAGCTCAGAGGAGGTGCTGAGGCCAGCATCCTGGTCAGCTCCTGGGGCCAGGGCAACACTGATGAGATCACCGTCGAGATTTTAGATCAGCTGAGCCGACAGGGACCCACCCACCCACTTTACAGCACAA
Source organism: Potos flavus (assembly GCA_028534135.1). Taxonomy (NCBI): domain Eukaryota; kingdom Metazoa; phylum Chordata; class Mammalia; order Carnivora; family Procyonidae; genus Potos; species Potos flavus. Next base: position 6,081,237 of record CM052892.1, read on the forward strand.
TTAAGGCCCAGAGAAGATGGGACAGGTAAGGATCCAGTAGGTGCGAAAGTTCCCTGCCAGCTATCACCAGATGGGGGCCGGAGACCCCAGGCTTCAGTCCTGACTCTGACAGTTGTCGACTGTGTGACCTTGGGAAAGTCACTTTGCCTCTCTGAACCTCAGTTTCTTTATCCGTAAAATGGGGATAGTAAAGTGTGCTTTGCCTGCCTTTTGGGACCAGGTGAAGACCCCAGAAGAAAGTTTAAGGCAGGGCTTTGGAAATTGTATTGTGGTGCCATGTGGGAGGCTGTTGGATGAGGAGGCTTTATGGGGTGGGGGCTTCGTACAGGCTTGGAAACCTGCCTCTTTCCCCTTCTGGGCTGTGCATCTCTGAATAGGTCACCAGGTCTGTCTGAGCCTCAGTCTCCTTATCTGTAAAGTGGGGTAACAGTACCTGTTAGGGTTCAATGGGCTGCTGAACATACGTAAGGTTTTAGTGATAGGATATCTGGTAGACTCTGGGGGCAGAGTTACGAGGCCTGGATGGTAAGGGGTGCCTACTGGGTCACTCCCGATGTCCCAAAGGGGCAGCCCTTGGAGACAGGGTTCCAGTTATCCGGGGCAGAGTCATGCTAAGATCCACAGAGATACACATGCAAGGTCCCGTATTCCATTAGCTGGCTGCAAGGCTTCGCCCCAAAACAAGCCCAGCGAGAGTGTGTGTGCGTGCGTGGCCTCCCAAGTCCTGAGCCAGGTGGAGCCCACTACCCTCATACCGCCGACTTGACGTGGAGATGGAGGCCCTGGGGAGGGGGCAGTGGCCCCCTGAGGTCCCAGAGCCCAGTGGTGTCTGGGTGCGGATTGGGACACTCAGGTCCGCTCCCAGAATTCACGGGCTGCGTTCTGGGCTAAAGAGGGAATCAGGACCCCACAGGTGGGTGGTTCCCATGACAACCCATGGCGATCAGTAGGTTTTTGGTGACCCACAAGGGAAGTGACTTTTCTTGAGCCACTCATCTTTCCAAGCGTTGGCCTATCCACTTGCGAAGTGGAGGGTTTTATTCAGCTCTGGCGCCCATTTGAAGAATCCGAGTTGTGCACAGGTCCCTGAGTCTGAGTGGGGCGAGCTTACTGCCTAATTCTGCAGGACGTGCTGGCAGAGGGGCATGGGGCGGGGGACAGCGATGCACCCTGGGCGGAAGCAGAGGCTGAGGGTTCCACCAGGGGAGCCTGTCCAAGGTCAGGTGGGAAGCGGGATTCCTGTGTGCGTCTTGCACATGCCAGGCCTGGCTTTCACCCCCTTACCTTCACCTGAGCCCCTCCCTCCTCCTAGTGGGCTCTCCATTTGTCTGGCCTGTCAGCTGAAGATATACCTGTCATCATCATTATTATTTTGTGATTCTTGTCCTGGTTCTTTAAAAAAAAAAGTCCTGGACTTTTTTCAAGCTATAAAAATTATATCTGCTAATAAAAATTTCAGCCTCTTTATCATTGTTGTGATAAGCTGAGCACTATTGTGCTTAATAGTAACATCACAGTAACGTTTAGGGAGGTCCTGAGCCCAGCTATCCCGTCCCATTGCCCATCTTTCAGCACCTGCTTGTGCCAGGCCCACCCTCCTGGGTTTTGCGGTTGATCCTCAGACGGATCTGAGTATCCCTTCCCTTCCCCACTTGAGGCTCTGAGAGGGCCAGGTGGCTTTGGGGCTGGGGGCTGACAGAGTGGGAACCCGTGCCCCCACCCTGCACTCCTCACCCAGAGGCTGGGAGCCCGGGGCTGGAGGGCAGGCTTCCTCAGTCCCTGGTCCGTGCCATCTCCCACAGCAGCACCTGAGGCTGAGTCAGTGCAGGCGGGAGGGCGGATGGGGAGATGTGGAAGGTGGGTGAGGCCAGCACGTGCCGTCAGACCTCTGTGCCAGCATCTCTAGCTCCTAGCCGTTCCCGGGCCCGGGACCCCCTGGGGTCGGCCCTGCCTCTGGGGACGGAGCCACACCTTGCTTCCTGCCTGACGTCTGTGGGGCTGTGAGGATCGTGGTCGGAACCGGGAGTGGGAGGGAGTCAGCAGGCTGTGGGTCGAACCCTGACTGCCTCAGTCTGGATGCGTGACCAGCGAGCCCCTCATACTCTGTGGCTCAGAGTGCCTTTCGGGGCGGTGAGCCTTGGTCTCAGTGGCCCTAAATCCATGGCACGTGGTGTCTTCAGAAGCCACGAAATGAGGCGGAAGAGCTGGCATGGGCAGGTGTGGAGGAGAGAGGGGGGCCCCCGGGGCCTGGGGGACCATCCACAGACACCCGGGCAGGCACGCTGCAGTGGGGATTTGAACCGTAGAAATCCCTAGGCAGCTCCAGGGAGACAGCTGCCGTAGGGTGGCAAGAAGAAGAAATGGGGTGCTGAGCAATGCTGACAGGAAGGGGGGGTGCCTGGGCCCCGATCCCAGAGCTCAGCAGGCGGGAGGAGCCAGGGCTGTGGTCCCTATCCGGGTTCTCTGGAAGTATCAGCCACACAGGCCGCTGGGGACGCTGTTCAGGGCGTCCCCCCAGTAAGCCCTTTATCCCAGGAGGGGACTGCACCCCCTTCCTCAGCCTCCCTTCTCTGACGTCTTTCCAGCCCCCAGTCCTAGGCCCCCTATGGCGCCGGAGGCCTCATCCTCTGTCTTCCTGTGGCACTTCTTTGTACCAAGCACAAGGCAGTTCCTTCCAAGCTGTCTTAGGACATCTCTCAAGAATGTGCTCAGCACGACCCTTGCCAAGAAGCCATCCTGCAGCCCTGCTCCCTTCCACCCTCCCCCCGCCCCCCCCAGTCTTCCCTCTCTAGCCCTCCCTCAGCTGAACTTGGGCTGAGCGCACCCAGTTTCCTGGCACTGCCTGGGACCCTCCTTGAGTCCTTACTCCCCTGAGGAATGATGTCCCCCCCCCCCGACCCCTGGCCCGGCGGCCTCCCCAGTCCTGCGGGGCCTGGCGCAGAGGGGACACTTGGTAACTGGCAAGTGGACACCCGCCTTGCTCAACACCTGCCTGTGCCAGGCCACAAGAGGGGGGCAGAGGGGATCCAGCGGTGAGCAGAAGGGGGCTGGGGCCACCCTCCGTGGCGTGCAGTCAGTTTTTAGACAGATACGATCCTCCTCATCCATTAGGCTCCCGAGTTGGGAGAGCAAGTTTGGGTAATGAGAGACCCCACTCTATGATCTATTTGGTTCTGGAATTTCAGGTAACAAAGGGCTCATCGGAAAACAGATCCCGATCTATATCGTTCTCGAGTTTGGATAGCGAGGTGTGCCTGTCATTACAGTCGGGTGAAGCGGGGGTATAGGGTGCCTGGGGCACCTCCTCTTTTCCTATTCCATTTTCTGTCCGTTTCAGCCCGTACCCTCTCCCCTCTCCCCGCTCTGCCTGGGGACTCCCCCCTAGTCCTCGTGCCCTCCACTCCTGGACCCTGGTCCCACGGTCTCACTTGGGTAACTTGTCCGCATCCCACTGGGAGGGCTACAGGGGATTTTCTCCTTGGCCCTACCCCACCTGGCCCTTCTCAGCCCACATACTTCAAGCCTATCAGCTCCAGCTTTGCCTTCTGGCTCCTGGTGGGTCACCTTGTTCTGATTTTCACTGCCACAGCCTCCCCAGCTTCCTCTCCAACCCACAGCCCTCCGCCTGCCCAGGGGCCTTGGTTCACCTGATGGGATGATGGGTGTTACCTTGCCCTTCCCGTCCTCCTCCCCAGTCCAGCCGTGGGGCCTTCTAAACCTAGCCACCCCCTACTTGGATGCAATATCTGGGTTTTGCTGAGAGCGTGCTATGGCTTAGGCAGACCCGGGTTCGAGTTCTGACCCAGGACAGCAGCTTCCTCCTGGGCCTGGCTTCCCAAGGGTCAGGGCAGATTCTGGCCCTTCTGGAAATTGTGCTCTGAGGCTGGGTGTATCTCGTCCCAGAGCTGTGGCTGAAGGACCCTCGAGATCCTTCATGGTGGGGGAGTCTCCGTTGGGAGTCTGGCTGCTTGGGGCAGAGTTGGGACAGAGCCCTGGGCTGAGGCTGCCCGGCCTGGTGGCTGAGACCCTAGCTCTCCCATCCTAGCTCTGCAAGCTGCCTCGGCCTTAAAATGGGAAAACGACAGCACTGCCTCCCTAGGGATTTCGTGAAGATTCTTTGGGATCCCGCATGCAGAACTTAGGTTCATTTTAATGCTCACTAAGTGGTAGCTACGATGGTGGTGATGATGATGGGATTTATCAGTATTATTGTATTCTACGAGCCTATCTTCTCTCTTGGGCTCCAATTCATTACCCCTTCTTGCCGGCTCGCCCGCCCCTCCCAGTCCTGCCTCATCATTTTTCAAAACAATTCCCGTGGCCGTTGAGAGAGTTCTGGTTGTTTGTGGTTTTTAAAAAATAGGCATTCAAAGCAAATTCCTCATTTGTTCCCTCTCTCCTCTCTCCATATTGGAATCTGGACAGCCGTGACCTCATTCCGGGAAAGGGGACCACAGGCAGGGTCTATGGAGAGGGGTCCTTGGGCTGAGCTCTTCCAGAGGCAGTAGAGGGAATGAGCCTGCCCGAGACCCCGGGTGGGGATGTGTCCACATGCTTTCAGCCCTCCTCCCTGGCCACCACCTCCTAGAGGGGCCCCCGGACTGCACCCCAGCTCCACCACCCACTGGCTACGTGACCTTGAGCCAGTGACTTAACCTCTCTGGGTCTCAGTGCTTCTTCTGGGTCTTCTCGAAAATGGGAATCACACCAGCCCTACCGCACAGGACTTTTGAGAAGATTAAATGAGATGCTGTCCCAGCTGGGTGCTCTTGAGAAGCAGAGACCGGCCGTAGGAGGGATCGTGTCTCATCAGCCCCTTCTTTGAGAAAGGACCAGGTCTTCCAACCTGGAATCCCAAGACTGGCAGAGGCGGGGGGCCTGTCCACCATGGAGTCTAGCTTAGTGTGCAGGGAACTGAGAACTGAGGCCCAGACAGGGAGCCGTGGAGGGAGCCGGCAGAACCCTGAAGTTGGGACTCGAGCAGCAGCTTCTCGGGATCAGGAAATCTCTCCCAAGGAGAGGGTCTCCTTGTCACGGGTCACCGCCCTCCTTGGGCCTCAGTTTCTTCATCTGTAAATAGGATTGCCCAGGCAGTGCCAGTCCTGAGCGTCTGGTGTGTGCTGGGTGAGCCCTGGAGGCCACAGGAGTCGCCTTCTCTGTAGAGAAACTGCTTGGGCAGCAGAGAAGCAAACGGCCCGTGGAAGCAAAAAGGTGGTTAACTTGGGGGATGAGTTAATTTTAGAATGTTTATTTTTTTTTATTGTGGAAGGAATCACGGTTGTAAAATAATTTAAATGCTATAAAAGTGAAGAAAGCAGAAAATGCAATTCACTCGGCCCTCCCATTCCCACACCCAGGGGTCCCACCCCGGACAGTTGGGGCAGGCTGCCTTCCGGGACCTTTTCCTCCGGCTCCAAGCATAAATAACTTTTAGGCACAAACAGGAGTGACTTTAAATGAGGTAATACTCCGCACGTGGTTCTGTAAGTCGCTTTTCTTGATGTGGCCGGGCGTGGGCACCTTCGCCCTGGTGGTACCCGTAGGTCCCCCGCCCTCTTCCTGTCCCAGGTGCACTGGTAATGGTCTTTACCGGCGTCCACTCACGCGCACCTGGCTCGCGTCCGCTCATTGCCGGGTGAATATACACACCTGCTCCTCAGCCAGGCGGTCCGCGGGAAATTCCTCGAGGAGCGAGCGCAGCATCCCGGGCCCCACGGGAGCCCTTAAAATTGCACGTGCAGCCGCCGGTCGCCCTCCAGAAAGGCCCTCCCGACTTCCGGCACCCCGGGCTCCGAGTTAAGGTGTCTTATCCCCCCACGCCCTGACTGGTCTCTGCCTGGTGTCTGGGAGGCTCGGCGTCTTTTCACTTGTCCTTTAGTTTCTCGTGTTTTCTCTGTCTCCGTCATCGCCCGGTTTCCCGTCCGAAGGGCCACCCCCTGTGCGCAGGGAATGCGCCGCTCTGGCCTTGAAGGCGAGGCAGGTGAAAGAGAGCTTGGGGCCAGCGGTTTCACGAACAGGCAGTGTGGAGCTTGGCCGATGCCCCTCCCTGGGGCAGGGCTGCTGCTCGCGGGTGATCTGCCGACCTCACAGTCCTCTTTGTTCTTCCCTTTCAGAGAAAACCGGGAAGATCCTAACGGAGTTCCTCCGTTTTTACGAGGACCAGTATGGCGTGGCCTTGTTCAACAGCATGCGCCACGAGATCGAGGGCACGGGGCTGCCGCAGGCCCAGCTGCTCTGGCGCAAGGTGAGAGGGGCTGGGCCGGGTGCGGGGCGGGCCCCCACATGGCCTGGGCGGGCGGCTTCCTGTCCCCGGGCCTCAGTTTACCGTTGTTGCTTCGATGGTCTCTAGGGGCCCCACCCAGCGTCTTTTTTTGGTTTGTTTTTAAGATTTTATTTGTTTATTTGAGAGCCAACAAGAGAAAGCGAGTGAGTACGAACCGGGGTGGGGGCAGGAGGAGGGCGGAGGAGCCGGGGTGGGGGCAGGAGGAGGGCGGAGCGAGAGGGAGAAGCAGACTCCCGGCTGGGCAGAGAGCCCGGTGCGGGGCTCAATCCCAGGACCGCAGAATCAGGACCTGAGCTGAAGGCAGATGCGTAACTGATTGAGCCACCCAGGTACCCTCTCACCCAGCTTCTGAATGGTCAGATAACCCAGTGGCCTTGCCAAGACCCCTTCATTCACCATGGGGACTCCCTGCCAGCTCAACCCCTCCATTGGTAGAGCTGGGGCTCTGGAATCATCTTCACAGGCCTGGGTTCAAGCCCAGCTGCTCCCCCTCCTTTTTATTTTTTATTTTTTTAAAGATTTTATCCATTTATTTGACAGAGAGATCACAAGTAGGCACAGAGGCAGGCGGGGGGGGCGGGAAGCAGGCTACCTGCTGAGCAGAGAGCCCGATGCGGGGCTCGATCCTAGGACCCCAAGATCACGACCTGAGCCGAAGGCGGAGGCTTTAACCCACTGAGCTGCCCAGGAGCCCTTTTTTTAAAGATTTACTTTATTTGAGAGATTGTGCACACGTGTGTGCCCGTGAGAGCGGGAGGAGGGGCAGAGGGAGAGAGAATCCTCAAGCAGACAGCGGAGGATTCAATCTCGGGACCCTAGGATCACGACCTGAGCCAAAATCAAGAGCCAGACACTTAACTGACTGAGCCACCCAGGTGCCCCTGGCCGCTCCTTGTAAAGGCCCAGTGCCCGTGAGCAAATCACCTGCCCTCGTGGACCTTCGTTTACTCATCTGTGAAATGGGGTGAGAACACCTGCACAGGGCGGTTGTAAGGACGAAGGAATCAGTCAGCCGGGCGCCTGGAGCAGGGAAGGTGCGCGGTGAACGCGGGCTGATGGTGTCAGCATCACCGGCCTGGTCATTAGCCTGTCATTAGCAGGACTGTGTTTGCTCAGTAAGTATTTGTTGAGGGGCGGGAAGCTGCGTGACTCCGGCCCACGGGCCGGCACGGACTGAAGGAGGCACACAAGGCCTCCCGGGAAGGGGCCCAGCGGGGACTGGCCTCCGAGTGGGGCGGGGGGCGGGACCGGTGGAGGGGAGGTGTGGGAATGTTGGAACACACCGAGCGGTGAGTGCCCAGCGGGAAGCCGGTGGCCCCAGGCTTGAGCCTGTAGGGTGAGCCCCTGGGCCATGGGAACTGGGGTCAGTGCTCCCCCAAGCCCTCGCTCCTCTGGGGCGGTACAGGGGGCCTGGAGTCAGCCCAGGGAAAATCCAGGCCATTCCCATTCAGTGACCTTCACCTTCTACCCCCCACCCCCCTGCCCCCCGACAGCCCAGGGGTGGCAGAGGGAAGGGTGACAAGGAGGAAGGGTGCCGGCCCCAGCTCTTTCGCAGGTGGCCTGCCCTGGAGTGGCCCAGCAGCAGCCCGGAGGCCACTTGCTCCTGGCTGGTGGCCCCGGGCGGAGTGTCTGGCTGCCAGCTTCCCTCTGTGGAGTTGGGCTGGCGGAGCGGGTCCCTCAGGGAGTGGGCTGCAAACCAGGTCAGCCCAGCTAGCCCAGTGCCGCCGCTCGGATCCTTCGTGGCTGAATTCTGTGCTTGGCGGGCTCCAAATTGCCCGGGGCCACCTCGTCGCACCTCCCCACCCAGTCCTGTGGGCCTCCTCCCGGCTGCCTGGGTCAGCCTGTTCTCTGGTCTGGGGGGAGAGAACTCGGGGGACCCCACCCAGAGCTGCTTGGCAGCTGCTGGCTTGGGCAGTTGAGTCAACCCTCAGGGCTCCGTCTCCTGACCTGATAGGTGGGCACCTCCTGAGGGGGGCTGTGGGGAGGACTCCCCGAGAGAATGAGGGGAGCAGGTGGGGTTAGTAAGAGATGCAAGTCCCGACTGCCTGGGTAACGTCCAGCCCGCGGCCTCCCCTTCCCGAGCCTCAGTTTCTCTGCGTGTGGATGGACACCCAGAACAGCCATCCTGGGCCAGAGACGGGAGAGCAGCCTGGGGAGCAGGTGGGGTGTCCTGGGGCCTCCGAGGCCAGATGGGATTCAGATTATACGGAAAGGGACTGGCATGCGGCTCCCTGAGGTGTTCGAGCAGAAGGAAGAGCCTCCGAAGGCCCCAGACTTGGGAGGGTTGGGGTTGTTTCCTTCTCGTCCTCACCCTCCCCCAAACCCAAGTGGCGGAAAATGTGTCCTATTAATCATGAGACCAAAGGGGCTGGAGCTGGCTCTCGGGACGAGTCACCCTTTGGTGTCTTCTCAGTGGGAGGGACAGCTGGAGGCCCCACCCGGAGAGAGACAGGTGGGCCCAGAGTCAGGGCCACTCACTGAGCCGGGCAGGAGCGGGGGCCTTGCTGGTCCCACAGACGCTCGGGAGACAGTAAAGCGTCACTTACATAAACTGGTGCCACGAAGGAGATGACGGAGCGAACTCAGCCTGGGGTGGGGTGTCTGGCCCACCAGGGCTTCGTGGGAGAGGGGCCGTCTCCGCCGAGGACCTGCCGGGAGGAGAGACCGGCAGACGGCGGGAGCAGCGTGGACAGCGGGGCCTTTCAGGGGCTCGTCCGGGATGGTGGAGGCAGGACGTGAGCCAGGTTCCAGATTCCTGCCGGGGGTGGAGGGCAGGCCAGGGCTGCGCGCCTGAGCCTCGGAGCATCGCGGGACCCTTTGTGTCTGGTCCCTTGGCGTCGGGGGGCCCCCTCCCCACCCTGTGGCAACAGAGGGCCAAGGTGGTGCCCGGAGGTGTGGCCTGGACTGGGTGTCTGGCACGTGTGGTGTCACAGGCAGCCCGGGTCCCAGTGACCCGAGCCAGAGGGGTGTCGTCTGACGGTACGAGAGTCACCGCGGGAGGGACAGCTGTAGTAATGCCTTAGTACCCGTGGTAGGAAAGCCGCAGTGACACGTCAGTAAGGGTAAAAGGAAATCCCCCCAATCCCCGAAAAGCAGGGATTTTTGGTCCCATTTTGCCCCTCAGGAAGCTGGCCATTGTGATGGATCAGGATAATATCATAATAGAAATACGAATGTTAATTGTCATCGTAATGTCAATTTTTTTTATGGCAAATGATAATACAGTAGCAATAGTAATAGTAAAAAACCAGAAATCACGTTAAAAACAGCAGCCGTGCCGTGTGGGCGCCGCTCATCCAGCGGGCGGGACATTGCCCCGAGGGGTTCTGCTTCTGTCCCCGCCTGCGACGTGGACCCCGAGTCTCAGGCGGAGCTGCTTGTTCGGACCCCGTGGCCCACGGACTCCTACGGCGTGGGCGGTGGGGCTGGGGCTGGAATCTGGGCCGTGGGAACCGGGGTCGGTGCTCTAACCATTCGCCTGCCCCCGAAGGTTCTCGGCGCAGCGTTGGAGAGCTTCGTGGAGTCCAAAATATTTTGCCTGGACTGGCAGGTTCCGTTTCATTTCCTGCAGGCCTTCCAATGGAAACATGACTCTGCCATTTGAAAGTCTTAAAAATAAAACCCAAACCCGCAAGCAACCGCCCATTACGGGCCGCCCCAGGATCTGGGGGTGGACTTCGGAGGGTAGGGGGGGGAGGCCGGGCTGCCCCTGAGGCGGGGATCCTGCCCTGAGCTGGGAGGAGGACCAAAGGGGGGTGGGGTGCGGGGGGGGGGCCCTGGAGGGAGTGAGGGTCTCACCAGGGTGTCAGGAGAGCTGTCTGTTCTTTCCTTCTAGAAAAGATGGGGATTTGAGAGCTGGGTTTGAGAGGAGGCCCCTGTCTAAATATAGCCCACGGCGCAGAGCTTTGGGACTCGGGCAAAGCCCACTTGGATGCGGTGGGGGGGGTGGGGGGACCATTTTCTTTTCCTGTAAATATTTTTATCCCCGGGTAGGAAGCAGTCTCGGGGTCCTATTGTTTGAGTACAATGGGCCCTCGTTTTCCAAGAGTGTTTTGGCATTTCCCCTTGAGTAGCAGGGAGGTTGCTGGGGAGAGGGGGCCCCTGTGAAGACGAGGCCTTGGAGGCGGGCGGCTTGGGACCAAGGCCCCCACCGGACTCCAGCCGCAGGGGCAGAAGCGGAGCAGGGAAGCTGGGAAGGGTCAGGCACTGTTAATATTGATACTTTCCCCCATTATTAATAGGACGCGTGTTTATTTTTGCAAGAGGCCCTGTGTTTATTGCAGAACAACTAGAATTTATCGAAACTCCACTCATCCAGGAGTAAGCCTGCCCCCTGTGGCCTCTAGCTCCCTTTCCTGAAACTTCCCGGTGAGGGTTTGCTCAGGAAACACGCTCTCAGGCACGGCCACCCCTCCTCCTCCTCCAGTAAGTCCGCCTATGGAGCTGGGAGACCAACACAGCCCGAGGAGTCCCAGCCGCGGTCACGGAGGCGCCCGCCTGTCAGGCGCGCACGATCCCGCATGCGGCATCTCACGGGATCCTCGACACCGGGCTGGAGTCGCTGCTGTCCCCGTCCTCATGTCACAGCTGAGGACCCTGAGGCTCAGACAGCTGATGTGACAGGCCCGAAATCCCACTGAGTCAGAGGTGGAGTCCAAGCTAGGGCTTTGCAAGGCAGGTCTGGGCATTTCTGCCGCCCACATTGGTCATCCGTCTGCCAGGATGCTGGTCCAACTTGAACTCTCCAAACTCCGGTCCCCTCCAAACCCACCCCCGAATTCATGGAGCTCATCTTACTAGCTGTCAGAGCCGGGGAGGCTCTCCGGAGCCACCTCGGCCAAGTTTTTGTTACCCTGAGGGGAAACGGAGGCTGAGAGCAGGAAAGAGACTTTTGCCGGCACCAGGGCCTTGACCGTACTGGCCTGTGGGCATTTCCCGTCCGGGTGGTGCCCCCACACTGTCGTGGTCAGTGGTGGGTGGATGGGGAAGCACCCTGCCGTGGGCTCCAGAGACGCGCCCCACGGTTCTGGGGCCAGGACAGAGTGGGAGACCTTGGGCCTGGCTGGGCTCCGAATGCAGGTGCCTGTTTGGGGTTCGAGTCCTGGCATCAGGGTGGCTTTGGCTGGATCTTGGGGAAGCCCCTTTGCCCTGAGCCTCACTTTGCCCATCGGCGGTGTGGCTGAGATGCGGCCCTGCCTCGGAGGAGGACTCAGGGAGATGGGGATGGAGGATGTGCTCAGCAGCGCCCCCCCCATTCTGCCCGGCTGGGCTATGGGGGAGCCGGGCCTCACTCCGCACTCCACCCTACCCGCAGGTGCCGTTGGATGAGCGCATCATCTTCTCTGGGAACCTCTTCCAGTACCAGGAGGACAACAAGAAGTGGAGGAACCGCTTCAGTCTCGTGCCTCACAACTATGGGCTGGTGCTCTACGAGAACAAAGTGGTGAGCCCCCCCCACCTCACCCCTGCTCTGCTCCTCCCCCGTAGCCCCCACTCCCAGCCTGCTGGTTCCGCTGGCTTCCTCTAAACAGCCCAGCACTGTAAGCAACTCGCCACTAGCCCCTTCCCACCTCAAATCGTCCAGTCCCTCCAGTTCCAGGGCTGGAGCTCCCCCCCACAAGCCTCCTTCCTGGCTGGGCTTCCTGCAGCTCTCCAGCCGCTCCCATCCTCGCTCTGCCACGACCAACTGCTGACACAGGAGTCTGGCCGTTCCCTTCCCCCACCTACCCCAGGGTGGTAATCCCATCTTTTTCCTTCCTGATTCCTCTGTCCCCTCCCTGCCCATTGTTCCTTATCTTTGCCCTGGGCCCTTGGGGAAGCCCTCCCTGGCTAAGCCACAGACCCAATTTCTTCTCCCAGACATTTCTCCAGAGTAGCGAAGGACAGGCCTGAGTGCCCTCTGTTCAAGGAAAATCAGGGTTAAAGAATTGTAAACAGGGTCGCGAGCAGCCTGATGGCCCCTGGCAGGGGTTCTCAAACTGGTAGCCCGCATCGGAGCCACTTGGAGGGCGTATGGCACAAACTGGGCCTACCCAGTTTGATTTAGGTCTGAGCAGGGCTGGTAATTTGCATTTCTAACAAATTCTCAGGGGATGCTGAGGATGCTGGGGACCTAGGACCACACTTTGCAAATCAGTGTCCTGGAGGTCCTGAGCCATTCTGAAGAAATGTGTTGCGTAACGACACCTAGTGGCCGGAGGTGGCACGGCAGCCCTGCTGTATGAGCCACTACGATAGAGACACTTTTTGCTTCCTCGGGTGTCAGAAAGCAGTGTCCAGACCTAATTCTCCTCCAGAGGGGATTTGTGTGGGGCTCAGAACCTAGGAATTTGCCGGACAGTGCAGGGTAATGGTCAAAGACTCTGGACCCAGGAGGCGCATAGACCAGGTTCATGTCCTTCGTTGGTGTGAGCTTGTGGCTAACGATGGTACCCACCTCTTTGATTGTGAGGATTTTGTGGAAGGAAGCAATGCAGTGCCCTCAGCACGGTGCCTGGTGTGTAATGAACACAGTCAGAGGGAGCTGCTGCTAGCAGGGGCGGGGTGCTGGCAGTGCTTACCGCGGCTGGCCGCGAGGCCCGGAGCCGGTCGTGTTACACTGATCATCTCACGCAGTCCTCACTCGGCCCCGTGGGGTAGGAGCTGTCGCCGCCCTGGTTTAATAGACGAGGAAACTAAAGCACAGGGGGTGAAGGAGCCTAATGTCCGCATCACACAGCCGGTGCTCAGTGGAGCCGGGATTTGAGCCCCGAGCTGGGACCACTACACCGGGTGGTCTCTAATCACCGTGGTGGGTGGGCTCCTCCTCCTCTTCCCTCTCTCCCCCCTCCCCTCTCCCTTCCCTTCCTCCCCCCTGCATCAGGCAGGCCACACTGAGAGGGCCCTGGAGCCAGAGTTGGAGATGGGGCTTAGGCTTGGCCACGCCGTAACCCCCAGGGGTCATCTCTCTTGTCCCTTCCTCAGGCCTACGAGCGGCAGGTCCCTCCCCGGGCTGTCATCAACAGTGCAGGCTACAAAATCCTCACGTCTGTGGATCAGTACCTGGAGCTCGTTGGCAACTCCTTACCAGGTAAAGGAGCCCCCCAGTGCCCCCCGCCCCGTCCCCCGCCCCGTCCCAGGCCGAGATGCCCTGCTTAGGCCCAGGAGGTGGCCGGGGGAGAGGGCAGCCCTGATCGCAGAGCTCCAGGCTCCGCATTTGCGGAGACAGTGGCCAGGCCTCGAGGGACAGCTTGTGCCCTCAGAGGGGAGGCCGAGAGGGGGTTTGCCTGAGGCCACCCAGTGAACTGGGCCTGGGCGGGTGTTGCCTCCCACCTGCGTGCATGCTTCCTGAGCCTTACAGTCGCAGCCATGCTGTGGGGGTCCCGCTCTCTGCCCTTGCCACCTCCCTGAGGCCTTGTGAGATCCCTGGAGCAGACGACCGAGGTGACTCTGCACTGTGGGGTCAGTACTGCATTGGGGGGTTCTTCTAGGTGTCCCGTTTCCACCCCACCCTGTCGGGGACTCCCAGAAGCCTTATGGGAGCACATCTACCTCCCACATGCTCCCGGGGAAACCCAGGGGTGGGGGAGCCGCTGACCTGGGACAGCCTGTGTCCCCCCCCCCCCCCCACGGGGCTTGGGAGTAGAGCGCCCCATGCGGTTGAGGGCTCGGCGAGAGCCCAGCATTCCTGGATTTCAGCCCCGACTCTGGCTTTGTTTTTGTTGTGTCTTCTCCGGCAACTGGGCGCTGGGAGGACTGACCCTGGGGTGTTGTGTAGACCCTGTGAGGTGCTGTGTGCCCCCAAGCCCCACACAGGGATGCAGAGCCAGGCTTCGAAGAACTGTCATTGTTATTAACAGGGGCGGGGTCCCAGCCCAGGACCGCTTATCTCCCTGGATCTCGAATATCCATGGGGATGAAATAGAGAAAAATCTCCTTTGATTTATTTTCTGTCCCCTGCCCCCCAGCCCTCCCTCCCCCTGGGACATTTAAGCCACTCTTTGGCCTCCACAGCTGAAATTTGAAGGGAAACCCAAGTAGGTAGTGCTCAGCCTGTGAGCCTGAGGGCTCTGACCCCGTGCTCCTTGTGCTGCAGGCACGGACTTGTTGAGGCTTTCCCCGGATGCAATGCAGGCTCTGAGAAACGGGTCTGAACATGCCAGGGGACTCTGAGGTCCCTTTAGCTGGGCCGTGGGGGATGCAGCGGCAGAGAAGCATGCTGTCTCCCTACCGACTTGCTGTTCAGCCCAGAACAGGCCAGCCCTCTCCGGGCTTCCGCCGGCCCCTGGGACCTGGGCCCGGGGATCCGCCGCCTGCCGGACCCCCGCAGACAGAAGCTGCAGAGGGCAGCGGCTCAGCGGGCGCTGTCTCCGCAGGGACCACGTCAAAATCAGGCACTGCCCCCATCCTCAAGTGCCCCACGCAGTTCCCGCTCATCCTCTGGCACCCTTCTGCCCGGCACTACTACTTCTGCATGATGACGGAAGCCGAGCAGGACAAGTGGCAGGCGGTCCTGCAGGACTGCATCCGGCACTGCAACAACGGTGAGGGGCCCCTGGGCTCGGCGGTGGCGGCGGGGCAGGGCGGGGGGCGTGGCCTGAGCCTGCGCCGAGGGGCGACACCTAGTGGCCGAATGCGGTGTGGCATCCCTGCTCCACGAGCTGTTCTTGGTTTCCCGTGGGGTGGTTGTAGGAAGCCACTGCGATGTTGCCTTTTAACCTCCTTCTTTGAAGAAAACAGTTCTGTCCCGCTCGGGGAAAATTTGGGAAATTGTTCTTAGAGGGGGTATGGTTGTTGAGCCCTTGGACCGTGGGGCACAGAATCACAGTCCTGATGCTGCCCCTTCCTAGTCCTAGCAACATGACCTCAGACCAGCTTACCTCTCTGAGCCTATATAAGATGGGCTAATAATCCCTCCCGAGTCTTAGGGTGTTTGTAAGGATTCACGGTGAGAGTCCACGCGATGCTTGGTGTAAAGACCTCTTTTATTTATTCATTTAATTTCTTTTTTTTTTTTTAAAGATTTTATTTATTTATTTGACAGAAAGACAGCAAGAGAGGGAACACAAGCAGGGGGAGTGAGAGAGGGGGAGTCAGGCTTCCTGTCGAGCAAGAAGCCTGATGCGGGGCTTGATCCCTGGACCCTAAGATCATGACCTGAGCCGAAGGCAGATGAGCAATATCTACCCCCAACGTGGGTCTCGGACCCACAACCCCAAGATCAAGAGTTGCACACCCCACTGACTGAGCCCCCCAGGCGCCCCAAGACTTCTTTGATTGTATCATTTGTTGCCTTACCCCTGATCTACAGGGTAGCCTGGGAGTTCATGGCCTTTCTCAGGGTTGCAGTGTTCCCTTCCGCAAAGTTATGGGGTCTCTTTCCACTCATTCATTTAGCGGACATCTTTAGTGTCGGGCGGAGGCTGCACGCAGGGAGCCAGACCCGGGTCCTGCCCCTGTGCAGCCTGCCCCTGCAGCTGTGCTGGGTGCTGGGTGGGAGCTGCCCCGGGAGCCTAGAGCGGGTGTGTGTGTGGGGGGTGCTGACCCTGTGTGTGCAGACGGTGGGCCAGCTGAGAAGCTGAGGGTTCCGCTGAGACCCGAAGGATGAATGGTCCCCCAGTGGAGCGTTCTAGCATTGAGTGTGGAGGGCAGCTTGGAGGGCAGCCTGGAAGCGGAGACGGTTTAGAGGAGGAGTCGCATGAAGTCCTGCGGTGGGGGAGGGTGACCCAATGCGTTGGGGGGCACTGGGGTCCAGTCCAGAGGGCCCTGTAGGGCCCTAAGGAGTTTGATCAAAAACAGGATCAGTGGGGCACTGAGGGTTTTTGTGCCCCCGGGAAAGGAACGGCCTGTGCTGAAACCTGAACCTCCTTCCTGGTGACCTGGCCTGGGGCAGGCAGAAGGAGGCCACCGCCCCCACCCTCCCTGCCCGGCATGCCTGCCGTGGTGGGGGGTGGACAGCGTGGGCACCCGCGCCTGGAGCCCCGGCTGCCGAGGGGACTCGGCTCGCCCCACCCAGCCTCCCTGTTCTGCAGAGCCACCTTCGGTCTGGAATCTGTCAGGTGGGAGGAACCGGGTCTTCAGTCTGGCCAGCCCCTGTCACCTGGGCCAGGCCCTGCCACCCACAAAAGGCCTCCTGTTCCCAGATCCCCTGGGGCTGTGGGGCCAGGGCTGGGTGGAGGCCATCTGGGTTCTGGCTGCCTGGCCTGGGCACCGGCCCCGCTCCTCCCTTCTTCCTCCCTCCTCCCTCTTCCTCCCTCCTCCCTTCTTCCTCCCACCTCCTTCTTCCTCCTCCCTTCTTCCTCCCTCCTCCCTTCTTCCTTCTTCCTCCCTCCTCCCTTCTTCCTCCCTCCTCCCTTCTTCCTCCCTCCCCGCCCCAGCCCTGGCCCAGCTCTGCCCTCCCCAGGTTTCCTGGGCTCATGGCTGACCTGGCAGGGCCACCCCAGGTGGGGGGTGGGTTTCCTGTGTGCACAATGCGAGGATGACAAGCTCGAGTTCGGTGGGATTACCCGGAGGACCGAATGAGCTGGTTCGAGGAGAGCCCTTGGCCCCGAGCCTGGCACAGCTGGGAGCTCACCTGGGAGGCTGAGGGGAGCCCCGTGGGTGGGTGCGGCTGCTGTGGGCAGGAGGGGGCAGGGAAAGAAGGGGCAGCCTGCGGCTGGTTTTAGAGGAGCCTGCCTTCTACCCTGAGGACTGTGGGAAAGTTCTCTGCTTCCTCTAGCTTGGAGGCCGGGCCTGGAATTCGTGGAGCCTGGAATTGCTCACTCCGGGGGCTGCCAGGAAGTGGGGGGAGGTGGGGGGGGGGGAGGCCAAGCTGGGGGGAAGCCAGCTCGTCCCAAGGCCCCCCTTACATCCTGCATTCCTGGAGCAGCTGGGGGTGGCAAGAGGCAGCTGGGGCACTGAGCTGAGCCCGCAGGGTGGGCCTGGGCTACAGAGGTCAAGGCCTCTTCCTGTCTGACTGCCATCCCCCTTAGCCTGCTGCTTGGGACTGAGGAATGCAGTTTCCTTTCTCAGTCTGATCCTGACGACCCCATGGGCAGGAAGTCTCCAGGTTTGGCTGGAGTCGGGGGGTCCTGCGTTGGAGCCCTCTTGCTGCCATTCCCTAGCTGTGTGTCCTCGGGCCAGTAACGTGGCGTCTCTGAGCCTGTGTCCTCTGTCAGGAAAAGTGGGACTGAGAACAGCCATCCCTCACGGGGCTGTTTGAGGCTGAGATGAGGGAATGTGTGTGAGGTCTCAGGCCGGGCCTGGCGTCTCGGTCTGCTTGGGCCGCCACAGCCTGGGTGGCTTACACAACTGCGGAGGCTAGAAGTCCAAGATCGAGGTGTCAGTAGGTTAGTTTCCTTCTGAGGCCTGTCCCCTTGACTTGCAGATGGTGTCTTCTCCCCGTGTCTTCACACAGCCCCCCTCTGTGTGCACATTTTGCATCCAAATTCCCTCTTCTTTCAAGGACCCCAGTCCTATTGGATAGGGACCCATCCTAATGACCTCATTTTACCTAAATTACTTCGTTAAAGGCCGGACCTCCAAATACAGTCCCCTTCTGAAATACTAGAGGTTAGGTCTTTAACCCAGGAATCTGGGGGAACACCATGCAGCCCCCGAGAGCCAGGCTCAGGGCAAGAGCTCAGGAGGGGGACCCTCTCTCGTTTGAGACACAGTGGCCCAGCCTGCGGAGTAGAGATGTCCTGAGGGTCTGAGAGCCAGGCCCCGGGACGTCTCAGCCTCCTTCCTGCTGCCCCCCCCACAACATCTCGGACCTCTCCCCCCCCCCCCGCCCCGCCCCCCCACCAGAATGCAGCCCTGCCTCGTTCGCCCCCTGGCTTGTTTTGTCTGCAGACTGTAAATGCCCTCAGGCGAGCGAGGTCCCAGGTACCGCACAGCCCACATGTTCTAGGCAAAACCTGGCTCCTCCGTCCTCCCTGGCCCATGGGCAGCCCCCGCCTCAGGCGCTCTGGGCGGTAGCCCAGCTAGAGCAGCCCTGTCCTGCCCCAGTCCCGCCTGCCCGATCTCAGTCGGGGAGGGGGGAGTATCAGGCGGGGAGACTCCTCCAGCCCCCCCCCCCCCGTCCAGGGAGCCCCGTTTCCCAGTGCTGAGCCCCCTTCTGGCGCAGCTGGATGTGAGGGGGTCGTCCCCACGCCCAGAGGGGCTTTTTCTCTGCGGGGGTGACTCAGCCTGTAGTCAGTGCCGTGGGAGCTGGGGTTTTGGAGGCCCAGACTGCCGCTTCCCCTTCCTCGGCTCCGGGGACACAGCGGTCGGGGGCACGGGGCCAGCGTGGCCGCCCCGCTGCCTGGCTCCACGTGCTTAACCATATTCTTCCCCAAGTTCGATTTTGCAACTTCCTGCCGCTCGCCTGCCCTGGCAGCCATTGCGGGGGGCCGTGCCTCGTCCCCCGACCCACCTCGCCGGCACGGGGAAGGAGGGCAAGCTCCTGTGCGCTGCTGCCAGCACCACCAGGAGCACGCATCTGGGACTGGTGTGTTGGGAGTCGGCCCGGGACGCCGTGGCGAGCGAGGGCGGCCCAGTCCTGCCCACGGGCAGCAAGAGCACCGCGTCACTGCTGGCGTAGCGAAGGGCGAGGCAGTGCGGTGCTGGGTTCCGCTCTGGGGCCCCTGCGTGACCAGTTCCCAGCCTGTCCCCACGGCTGGAGCCTCACTGTGGATGTGGGAGGCCAGGCCGGGTCGTTGTTCCCACTGTTCAGAAGAGGAAACTGAGGCCCTTAGGGTGCAGGGATCTGGAGCAAGACTTGGCGAGAATTTGGCCCATTGCCTACTTTTGCAAATCAAGTTTTACGGGCTCGGTTTCCAGATTGTCTGTGGCTGCTTTGATGCCGTGGTGGCAGAGGGGAGTGGTGGCAACAATCTGATCTGCAAAGCTGAAAGTATTTACTGGCTGCCCTTTGCGGGGAAAGTTTGTAGGCCCCGATGTGGACAGTAAGGGGAGGGAGCAGGACCGGAATGAGGACCTCGGGGTTCCTCTAGGCCGCTCTCTGCTGTGCCGGCCGCCTCTCCTGGCAGGGGTAGGGTAACCTCCGGACCCAGCTCTGCCACTCACTGCCCTGGGACCCCCAACCAGCAGCCTGACCTTGCAGCCTGCTGTTGATCTGTCAAGTAGGGTTGAGGACAGTTTGGGGTGGTTGGGAAGATTTAAGAAGGGAAGGAGCATACGAAGGATGGTGCCTCACTGCTGTTCGTGGAGGCTCATTATCGCCATCACTGTCAATGCACACACGACCACCACCATCGCCGTGAAGGCAGTGGGGCTGTAGGTGGGTGTGCCTGTGTCTGCACACTCGGGGGAGTGAAGGCAGTGGGGCTGTAGGTGGGTGTGCCTGTGTCTGCACACTCGGGGGAGTGAAGGCAGTGGGGCTGTAGGTGGGTGTGTCTGCACACTCGGGGGAGTGAAGGCAGTGGGGCTGTAGGTGGGTGTGCCTGTGTCTGCACACTCGGGGGAGGGGCGGGCGTTCGGGCCGTCAGTCAGTCGGTCTCGGTGAAGGCCATCGGGCCACCCCACCGACCTCCCCTGTCCTGCCCTCTCTGGAGCAGGGATCCCTGAGGACTCTAAGGTAGAGGGCCCCGCATTCACGGACGCCATCCGCATGTACCGCCAGTCGAAGGAGCTGTACGGCACCTGGGAGATGCTGTGTGGGAACGAGGTGCAGGTGAGGCCGAGGGGCTGCTGAGGGGACTGTGGGAGTCACCCCAAGGTCCAGAGTGTGATGCCAGGCACAGAGACTCTGGGCTTGGGGCGCTCCCAGACTGTAAGGGGATAATAAGATCATTTTGGACAAGTGGAGATACTTTATTCAGTCATTTACTGATCATCTCTCCTGACCCAGGGATTAGGGTGGTGGTTCTGTGAGTAGGAGGGACTTGGCCTGGGCCTTTACTCTCTCTCTAGCAGGAGAAACAGACGTTTGACAAATAAACACACATATTTCTATGTGCAAGTGAGGGGGCAAGGAGGGGTCGTGTTCCAGACAGGGAGACAGCAGGTGCAAAGGCCCTGGGGTGGGACCCCTGGTTCTGAGGATCCTGCAGGACCCTCGAGCAGGTGAACTGGGACGTGGGAATGATGCTCAGGAGAGAGGGCAGTGGAGACATGGAGCCAAGGCCAGGCCCAGAGGAGGTGGGGCTTGCGGAGAATGTGGAGAGGGACCTGCCAGCTGGACATGCTCTAAGCCCTGGCCTGGCCTGTGCCTCCTGGTCCTAGATCCTGAGCAACCTGGTGATGGAGGAGCTGGGCCCCGAGCTGAAGGCAGAGCTCGCCCCGCGGCTGAAGGGGAAACCGCAGGAGCGGCAGCGGCAGTGGATCCAGGTGGGTGTGTGTGGGTGCGGAGGCGGGGGGGCCGTGCCCGCCTGGCACCCCGGCTCTGACGCCGCGGCTCCGCCCGCAGATCTCTGACGCCGTGTACCGCATGGTGTACGAGCAGGCCAAGGCGCGCTTCGAGGCAGTGCTGGCCAAGCTGCAGCGGGCCCGGCCGGCCATGGAGGCGACCATCCGCACGGACATGGACCAGATCATCACCTCCAAGGAGCACCTGGCCAGCAAGATCCGAGGTAGGCAGGCCACCTGCCGTGCTTGGGGGCCCAGGGCGGGCCTCCCGGCTGGGCCGTGCTCCTGTATACAAGGGACTCGATCCGTTTGGTCATTTTAAAAAATGAAAACCAAGCTGAGCCGTTGTTCTTCTAACCTCGGGGCGTTGTTTTGTGGCTATGTCTGCAAACCCAGACCTTGAAGATGTCTGTCTTGTTAAGGACGTTCCAGTGTGTTGCTCAGCTTTAGTCGGTCACGGACTTGACCGTGGGTTTGTAGGCATCGTTTGACTGTGATGATCACTCGGCTCAGGACTCACTTTTCGGGGTCCGCGCACGTTCCCCTCTGTCCCTGGCTGCGTGCAGTTTCCGTGCGTGTCAGTTGCCTGAGGCGCCTTCTCTCCTTGCTGTGCTCGCTGTGAGCCGGATAGACCCCCGAGGGCTGCTGTTTGTCTGGTGCCACAAACATTAGCTGGGCGGAGGAGAGGGCCGGGCCTCCCAGCACCCTGGGGCGGGGGGACGGCCGCATGCCCGGGAGCTGGTCCGGGAGCTGGTCGTGCCCCGGGGCCCGCAGCAGGCACCGGCTCAGCGTGTGCAAAACCCAGAGGCTCACGGAGTCTACCAGTGTGTTTTGTTTTGTTAAAGCGACAACCCCCCTGGAGATGTGCTGCTTTTCACTTCGAGTGAAGCAGAACAACGCGGACACCTTTGGACGAGCCGCTTTCTTAGTTCCTTACCCTCAGACTTTGAGAAATATCGGGGGCCGATCTCAGAATCCCTTGTTCTCTTTGACACGTGGATCTAGGAATCATTCAGTTTGCTGGTGTCATGAGTGGCTTCTTTTTTTTTTTTTTTTAAGATTTTATTTATTTGACAGAGAGAGAGAGAGGGAACACAAGCCGGGGGAGTGGGAGAGGGAGAAGCAGACTCCTCGCTGAGCAGGGAGCCCGACACAAGGCTCGATCCCAGGACCCCGGGATCATGACCTAAGCCGAAGGCAGACACTTAACCGACTGAGCCACCCGGGCGCCCCACGAGTGGCTTTCTTTAAAAGCGAACACGATAGCGAGTCTCAGGGCTCCGGGTGCCGTCTGCTCACCCGGCTCCCTCTGGGCGCAGCCTTCATCCTCCCCAAGGCCGAGGTGTGCGTCCGGAACCACGTCCAGCCCTACATCCCGTCCATCCTGGAGGCTCTGATGGTGCCCACCAGCCAGGGCTTCACCGAGGTGCGGGACGTCTTCTTCAAGGAGGTCACGGACATGAACCTGAACGTCATCAACGAGGGCGGCGCCGACAAGCTGGGTGAGGTGAGGCCAGGCCCCCTGCCCCGGGACGGAGCGCGCTGGGCCTGGGTCCGCTCTGCCCCCGCCAGGCCCTCGCTGCGACTCAGGGCGTAACCTGTCACCAGAGGGTCTGTTGGAGACCAAGCGGCTGAGGGCGTGAGGCACTGGGGGACAGCAGTCAGAGGAAAGGGGGATCGCCGACTCCCCTCCACCAGGCTGGTTACTGAAGTCTCAGGGGACTTAACAGAGAAGGGAGAGGAGGAGGAATGGGGGGAGGGGGAGGGAAGGAGAGGCAAGCCTCTGACAGGAAGTAGAGTTACTTAGGTACCATTTCACTACCCTACCCATGGAGACGGCGCCTCTCTCTCACCTCTCGGTTACCCAGTTCCCGGTGCACAGCCTTCCCCAGACCCCATTTCGGGGTACGTGGCTGCCTGAAGCCCCACGTGGTTGCCAGGGGCAGGTAGAACGGATCCCGTAATCTCTGGCCTCCTCTTCCACACCCCCCACTGAGGAGTCCACAGTAATTATAGAATTTGAGAACCGGAAAGGACCTCAGAGATCATGAGAAACTATCCCGGGAGTTTGAGGCTGAGGAATCGGAGGCTCAGAGAGGGTGGGCGACGTGCCCGAGGTCCCACAGTGCCTCAGAAGGGATGAGAACCTCTCGGCCGGCGCCGTGCTGCCGGACCGTGCTCCGGCCTTCACGTCCTCATCCCTCCGGGCCTGGGCCCCCGCAGCTTGCCCTGGAGTCAGCCCCCGCAGGGGCCCGGGCAGGCTGTGGGTCCGCGGGGCCTGCCGGCCGGCCGGGGCCCCGGCTCAGGCGCCCGCTCCCCTGCAGTACATGGAGAAGCTGTCCCAGCTGGCGTACCACCCCCTCAAGATGCAGAGCTGCTACGAGAAGATGGAGCCGCTGCGGCTCGACGGGCTGCAGCAGCGCTTCGACGTGTCCAGCACAGCCGTGTTCAAGCAGCGGGCCCAGATCCACATGCGAGAGGTGGGCGCCAGCACCCCCGCCGCCCCCCTTCCACGCGCCCCGTCTCCTGGGTGGAGGCCCTTCCCTCCATGGCCTTACGCCCCGGCCCGGCCTCCTCCTGGGCCCCCAGCAGCCGTGCTCCGGTCCTGCTCTGGCCTCTGGGGTGCTCCCAGCTGCTGGAACACCTGCCCCTCTGTTCACCTGGTTAGTCTGGACCCCTCTTTCCGCGCTCGCCCTAGAGACCCCTTCCTCCAGGAAGTCCTCCTTGCTCCCCAAGCCCCTCCCTGCAGGGCCCAGGACCTCTGTTTCCTCGAGGCAGGGACTGGCCGGTGCCCAGCACTGTGCCAGCACATGGTAGGCACTGAGTAAAGACAGGGGTGCACCTCCCTAGCAGACCTGGGGGCGGGGGCTGAGGAGCCCCTCCCAGCCATCCAGGAAGAGGCTGGGGTCACTCCAGGGCCCTCACGTGCCCCATGGTGTGCCCTGCAGCAAATGGACAATGCTGTGTACACCTTTGAGACCCTCCTGCACCAGGAGCTGGGGAAGGGGCCCACCAAGGAGGAGCTGTGCAAGTCCATCCAGCGGATCCTGGAGCGGGTGCTGAAGGTGAGCGGCCTGGCCCCCGAGCCCAGGCCCTGGGCTGGCACCAGGCTCGCTGCCCCGACGGGTGGCACCACGGCCCCCCCCCCCCCCCCCACGGCCTGGGCCAGGAATCCGAGGCTCGGGTCCATCCCCCTGACCCCCCTTTCCTGGCAGAAATATGACTACGACAGCAGCTCCGTGCGGAAGCGATTCTTCCGGGAGGCACTGCTGCAGATCACCATCCCGTTCCTGCTCAAGAAGCTGGCACCCACGTGCAAGTCGGTGAGCGTGCCCCTCCCCCACTCCTCGCGGCCCGCTCCCTCCCTCCCTCCCTCCACTGGGATAGCCTAACCGCCTGCCCCACCCCTGCAGGAGCTGCCCCGGTTCCAGGAGCTGATCTTCGAGGACTTTGCCAGGTTCATCCTGGTGGAGAACACATACGAGGAGGTGGTGCTGCAGACGGTCATGAAGGACATCCTGCAGGGTATGGGGGGGGTGCAGCTGCGGAGCTGGGGGGAGCCCCTCTGCTGTGGGGACCCTCACCGCCGGGGGAGGGGGCGGCGAGACGGATGGCTGCAGAGAGGTCGTCCTGGACTCAGCTGCTAAGCTGCAGGGAAAACCACGAGGCTTAGGCCTGGGGGTTGGTTTAGGAGCGCGGTGTGGCCCTGGGCGGGTAGCGTCGCTTCTCTGTGCTGGCCTGAGTGTCCGCTCAGGGCTCTGGCGTCACAGACGGTGTCAGATGAGGGACAGGAGGACACGGTGGTGGCCAGCTCGGGCTGCTCGTTCCCAGCACAGAGGCCTGGGCTAATCATGAGCCCGGGGGCGGCGATGGGGGTCCTACTTAGGCACCGTGGCGGGGGAGTGGTGGCCGCGGCCCCCGTGCAGCACGTCCTGACCCCGTCCTTTTGGCTCGGCAGCCGTGAAGGAGGCCGCGGTGCAGAGGAAGCACAACCTATACCGGGACAGCATGGTCATGCACAACAGCGACCCCAACTTGCACCTGCTGGCCGAGGGCACGCCCATCGACTGGGGTGAGGAGTACGGTGGCAGTGCAGGGGACAGCGGCAGCCCCAGCGTCCCAGAACCAGCCACCCATTCGGAAAAGCGACGGCGTGCCAAGCAGGTGGTGTCCGTGGTCCAGGATGAGGAGGCAGGGCTGCCGTTCGAGGCTGGCTCTGAGCCACTAGCCCCTGCGTCCCCGGACAGTGTCACCGAGCTCCGTGGCCTGCTGGCCCAGGATCTGCGGGCCGAGAGCCCCCCGCCGGTCGGCCCTCTGCTCAATGGGGCCCCCTCCCAGGAGAGCCCCCAGCCCGCGGCAGCCCCTGAGGCCTCGTCGCCGCCCGCCTCACCCCTCCGGCAGCTCCCTCCTGGAAAGGCTGTGGACCTTGAGCCTCCCAAACCCAGTGACCAGGAGACCGGGGAGCAGGTATCCAGCCCGGGTGGCCGCCCCCCCATCCACACCACCACTGAGGACAGCGCAGGGGTGCAGACGGAGTTCTAGGCCGCTCGCCCCTGAGCTCCTGCTGGACATGGCACACGGGCCACCCCCTCCGAGACACTGGCAGGCTTGGCTCCAGGTGGGGAGCCCTGGATCTAGGCCTCGGGGTGGAGGGAGGGGAGGGCCATTGCGGCACCTCCGGGGCTGGGCGGGGGTGGCCCACCCGAGTCACTTTACTGAGTTCAGTCACACTTTGCTCCCTGTTTTCTCTTCTGTGGGATGATCTCGGGCTTCCTGCTTGTGCTGGGAGCTGGGCACAGCCGAGGGGGCCGAGGAGTACCCGGTGGCTGCCGGGTCCCTGGGTCCTCCCTGCCTGTCTTCTGGGGTCATCATGCGTCTCACCCTCCTCAGAAAGATGGATGTAGTTACTGGTTGCTGTGTTCCTCGGCCACTGAATTCTCTCCCTTCTCGCCGGTGGAGGGGGCGCATCGGGACCAGGAATGGGGAGCTTTGCGGCCCAGCTCTGGGTCCAGACCACTGTCGGCCTCCATCGCGGCTGGGCCTCTGAGGCTACTTTTGGAGTGGACACTGGCCTCGATTTCCCTGCTCTCGGTGAGGGGAGGTGCACGGAGGGGGCTTCAGGCTGGGGCCACTGGGTCGGGGGGATGCCTCATGGAGGAGGAGGAGGGGCGAGGGGCTGGGATTGGAATGAGAAAGGCCCAGGATGTGCTGGTCTGTGGAGAGGAAGTGTTCCAAGGGCGAGAAGAGGTGAGCTGTGGGGAAGGTAGTGCTGGGAGAGTCCTCGGGGCAGGCTGAGGTGGCCGCGGGAAGGCTCTAGAAGCTGAAGCAGGCTCTGCATCCCCCCAACCCCCCGGCCTAGCCTGGCTCCTGCCTGCGAGCACCCAGCCTCCGGGAGTCCCTGCTCCCCCTGCCCCTCCTGTGCTGACACACTCCG
The DNA here is from genome assembly GCA_028534135.1 of Potos flavus. NCBI lineage: Eukaryota > Metazoa > Chordata > Mammalia > Carnivora > Procyonidae > Potos > Potos flavus. The sequence goes on from CM052892.1 coordinate 6,107,261, forward strand.
GGCTGGGACAGAGGGGTGGCAGAGGTGGGGTTTGGGGTGTAGGTTCTGTCTTCTGAGGGCCACCCCCAAGGTACGCACTGTCCACCAGGGGAGCTGGGAATAGCTCCCCAGGGCACCACTGATGTGCCCCCCCCCCCTCCCCGAGGATGTGGGGTCAGGCTGTGGCTCGGCTTCTGCTGCCTCCGAGTCACCAAGTCACCTCACCCTGAAAGATTCCCTTCTCAGAGGTCCTCCTCCCTCAGCTGCTTGTCTGGGGGGCGGTGAAGATCGAGCGAGGCAGCCCCTTCCCCAGGGCCCGGGACCCCCTGGCTTCCCCAGTCCCCTCCGTCCCCTTGATCCGCTTCCCAGGGCAGGGGCCTCAGGGCCTCAGGCCCCCAGGACGTGCGGCGGTGGCTGGTGCTCAGGGACCCCCTGGTCCCCCCAGCCCTCATCTCAGATCCCTCACTAACCTTCTACCACCACAGACGTGTTCCAATCTCTCTAGTGCCTTCTCTTGGGGTTTTCTCAATCATCCTTCCCAGATATTGTACTGAAAATATTATGCGAACTGTTTAAGCTTTACTAATCAATAAATGATTTAAAGCCAGTAGTTTGTGTGTGGTGCCGGCAGGGGGAGACCTGGGCCGGAGCCGGTCTAGGACCACCAGGGCACCCTGACTTTCTGGGCTCATTGTTTGAACCCCCTCTCCGTGCCTGGTCGGAGGACTCCGCCCCAGAGATGGGGTGCAGGGCGCACAGGGGACAGGCCTGATGGCAGCTCGGCCATGCTCAGGCAGCCTCTGGCGACGGGGAGGCCAGGAGGGGGTGGCAGCGGCTTTAAGGCCAAGCCACCCTGGGGCGTCCACAACAGGGGGAGGCCCCGGGCCCAGGCTGGATCAGAACAGCGGTGTGGGCATTTTCGGGACTCCTGCTCACACAGCATTGACGGAGCCCTCGCTGTGAACTGAGCCCTCCAGGAGGAGGGCACCCTCATTACCACCATTTCACCACCGTGTAAACTGAGGCCCAAGAAGGTGTGGATCCCTGGCTGAGGTTACAGGGCACGAGTGCACGTGCGCACACACACCCCCAACCACCACACACACACGTTCACCTGCAGTCCTGCTGTGGTCCTTGGCAAGTCACTATACTCAGCCTCGGGCTCCATCTATAAAAGCGGGGTGGGCAGTCATAAATCTTTCCCCCTGGGCCTAGTGAAGAGCCCGGGTGATTTGCAAACACTGCCCTATGTGGCTCTGCCCGCCCAGGTCTCAGTTTCCCTTGGCTGAGCTCAGCCCACATTTGGGGCAGAGGGAGGGAGCTCCCGGGGAGTCAAGGGTAGGGGGTGAGACTGTGGGAAGAGGCCCCAACTCTTGCCTGGAAAGTAGGACTTACAAAGGACCTTCCTCCCATCCCGTTTCAGCCTACGGGATTGATGGTCCCAATCAGGTAGGGAAACTGAGGCTCAGGGGAGATAGGGCGCTCTGCCACTCCAGGGCCAGGCCCCTGCATCCAGCATTGCACCCGGTGTGATCACTTAGTGCCCCCTGGTGGCCACCAGCCTGCATCAGGGTCCCATCAGGTCACTCACTGAATGCGTGGGGAAAGGAGTCTGGAAGGCGGGCCAGGGTCAGAGTTAGCTGGAGGCAGAGCCCAGGTGCCCCAGAAACCCACCTCTAGCCCAAACCAAGCTGCCCTTGGTTCCACCCGAACGTACACAATAAATGTGCAGCTCTGAGGAGGCATGGCTCCTTCTAGACTGTGCAATGAACAACCCGTACAACTGCATGGGTTTCGGAGTCAAGATGCTTCCAGGCTCCAGCACCAGCACTGCCATGTCCCAGCTCCCAGGCACCGGGCCCTCGGCTCTCCTCCGGGATTGTGGTCAGAGAGTGCACAGCAAGCCCCCCCCCCCACACACACACCACACACACAACCTGCTCCGCTGACTCTCCATGCCCTTCTCTGAGCCTAGTCGGTCTGCTGTCCGCCTGTAATGAGGGCAGATCTGGATAACCTGACGTTTGGGAATGCCTCTCCCACCGCTCACCCTCTCCTTTTGACTGAGGTAAAGCCCTCCCCCAGCCCTCCCCCCGGACCTCACCCCCTCCTCTGCCCCGGCTCCACCAGGCCCCAGTGAGGACTCGGAAGGATCAAGGATCAGGCTGGAGGTGGATGTATTGACATTCCTGCTTTGGGTCCGACAAACCCTGCTGCCTGCCCATGAGCTGCGGGGGGGGGGGGGGGGGGGGGTTGGGTTGGGGGGAGGGGTGCCGGTTGCACACACTGGCAAGTCCATCTGAGGCCAGCCCATGGCAGTCTGTGGGGGATGCCACGCACCCGCTCTGCACTCAGCCAGGGCCCCACTCCCACTCCCAGCCAGCACTCCCACTGCCCCACCAAGGAGGGGACGGCACTGTCCGTGTTACTCTGATGAGAACACCGAGGCTCCTGGAGGACGTGACCTGCCGCGGTCAGTCTGACTGCTGGGAAGTGGCCGAGGCCAGGACCGTCCCCCTCCCCCCCCCAGGTGTGCTTGGAGAGGAAGGGGGGCGCTCCCAGGCCGTGAGGAAGGGCCCCGGAGCAGAGGGGGGCTGGGCCCGCTGTCTCGAGCAGAGCAGGGGTCTGGTCGGCTGGAGCCCCGGGCCTCGGGGGGCTCAGCTGTGGTAGAGCCGCAGGCGCTGTGTGATCTCCTGGCGGCACAGCGGGCACGTGCGCAGGGGCTGGCAGCACTGGTGGCAGCAGCAGACGTGGCCACAGTTGAGGAAGATCATCTGGGCCTGAGAAGAGACCGTGGGCAAGTCTGGGTCCTGCCCCGGCCTGTTCTCGGCGATGGAGCCCCCCCGGACCGCCTTCAGAACCCGCTACCACGGTCCTCACACCCCATCCGAGCGGCACGCTCTCTCTCCCGGCCGCCTCTCTTGCACCCTCCGCGCCCCAATCGCTGCCCGGGAGGCCACGGTGGGTCTAACCCGCCCTGCTGCTGGACCTGGAGGCTGTCCTCGTTTTTGCCTTTTTGTGCACTGACCAGCGATCTAAAAAGGATTCCAACATTACGGAGCAAAAGCCATGTAAGCACACCTGTGCTTTGCTCCAGCACGTCCTCTTTTTAGGGCTTACCCTAAGGAAATAATCAAGGATGTGCTCCCAGCCCGTTCAAGGCTGTTTGGTAAAGCGCTGCTTGTTAGAACATACTGGAAGCCACCTCTGGGGCCCAAAAGCAGGGGGTTTGGTTAGATTTATAACGAACACGTCCCTCTGCAGCATGGCATTCGCTGGGCTTAGTAAAGACCCTAATTAAACTGCCAACACGGTAGCTTCTTTTAAGTAGGATCACGTGTGGAGGGAGGGGAGGGGATTTTATTTTATACACTATATTAATTTTTACAATAAGCATTGATTTTGTTATAGATTTTAAATATATATATCTTAAGATTTATTTGAAAGAGAGTGAGAGAGTGGGGAGGAGGGGCAGAGGGAGAAAGTTTTAAGCAGACTCTGTGCTGCACGCGGAGCCTGGCACAGGGTTTGACCCCATGACCCTGAGATCATGACTTGAGCCAAAACCAAGAATCAGATGCTAAATTGACTGTGCCATCAAGACATCCCTAATTTTGTTATAGACTTTAAACGATGCTTTAAGTCTCTTCAGAGAAAATTACATTGTTGATATTTAATAACCTGGGAAATTTTCCTTAATTAAGGGGGGGGAACCTCTTTTGGAAAAAAAAAAAAAAAGCCAGTCCCAGAAAATGATGTTAGCATTGCTCATATTTGGGTCATGGGATCGTGGTAATTTCCTGTATTTTTTGCTTTCCTGTATTTCCCCAAAATTTCTAATGAATACAGTCTACTTCCACCACTAGAAACAAGTGTTTAGAAATAACACACATGCCTGGAAAGGCTCCGGAAGGGCGCAGGCCGGGCCCGCGCGGCGGCGGGGGGCGATGGGGCCACTGCCCCAGACTTACCTCCCGTTCCAGGCACACGACACATTCTGAGGTCGGCACCTCCAGCTCCGCTGGGGGAGCAGACGGGCTCACAGGCTCAGGAAGCTCCTCGGGGGCAGTGGGCACCTCCAGGGCCCCAAGGACCTCACCCTTGGGTGGGTTCAGCAGCTCTGTGGGGACCAGAGGGATAGGCTGAGCCAGGGTCACGTGCCCATGATCCCAACCCCCAGGGCGTCCCCTGGCTCTGCCTGCTGTGAGTGCACAGTGAGCTAAGGTGGGGCACTCGGATTCCACAGGAGGGGTAAGGGCCCCCTTATTTCTTCTGAGCCGCACTCCCGCATCTGTAAGACAGCAGTGCTGACTTGCTGGCAGGGAAGGCCACAGTGCTGGTTAATTGGGGCCTCTAACCCCTGACCGTTGCCTGGATCCCTCACAGAGACGCTACAGGGAGGGCTTGTCGCTTTCACAGAAGAGCAGCCATCTGCCCAAGATCACAGGGCCACTCCCCACCAGAGCCGTGGAGCAGGAGCCCTTGGTTAGGGGCTCTGGGGGGGATGGGGGCTGTGCTCACGGCTTCTCCACCAGGTCTCCCAGGAGACCCCCCAGGAGCAGGGAGAGGAATGAGAAGGCCCCAAGGCTGCCCCCGCTCTGCCCTAGAGCAGGCATCCCCTGCCCGGGGCCCAAGAGCTGACATCAGAATCGCCCCTTACAAAACCTAGTCTCTTTCATTATCATGCAATGTACACCAACACCCGAGTCCTCTCCATCCCTGATGCCAGCCTGATCTTGGTTCAGGTTTTTCCATCTAACCTGTGCTTTGAATTATGAGTTTTTATAACTGGAAAAACCTGAAGATTTTCTTTTTTAAAGGCTGTTACAACACTAGGTTCTGTGAAGGGACCATGGTGCCCCCAAGCCATTACTGTAAAGGGGTTCTTCTGTATTTAACGTGACACCAAGTGAGTTCTGGGAGCAGGAAGAGGATGCTAGGAACAGGACCGAAGGTCTCCTGCCCCTCCTGCAGCTGAGGAGCCGTCCCACCCAGCCCTCCCTGCAGCTGGGCAGCATCAGGAAGAAGCTGTAAGCCTGGATGGGGAAGGACCTGCTGGTCCCTTCTGGCTCCTGGTAGCCCCAGGGATTTTTTTGGAGATGGTGGGAGGCAGCCATCATCTGAGGAGCTTGGAGTAAAGGACACTTTCATCTGTCTGGAGGGGGACCCCAGCTCCTCATGTCAAACTTATCCGGACCTCCAGTCTGACAGGAGGAAGGGGTCAGTGCTGGAAAACATCTGGAAGGAGAGGAAGGGATCTATTTCATACATTACTTGATATTAAAGGATTATTAGTTTAACGCACTTTTTAGGTTGGGTCGACGTCCCTGGAATAAAATTGGCTAGAAAGCTGGAGCCTGTGGACATGATGACGCTGCCTCTGGCCCAGACACCTGGGGACCCAGGACCTCCTCCTCCCTGCCGGCAGCAGAGCTCTTGCCTCATCCCTGCAATCTGGTCTGGCAACCCCACCTTCGGTCTCCGTCCTGAACAGCCCCGGCCCGAGACAGGCAGTGCCGTGGGCTCGCCCAGCCCGGCCGCCCAGGCATGCCCTCTCCTTCCATTCTCGTCCCAGACTCTTTCCCTTCTCAAGCCCCCTCAGCCTCTTCTCGAGGCAGGCATTAAGCTCAGCGGCTCAGCCATCTGCCAGCTGTGTGCCGTTACGGGAGAGACGTTAACGTTTCGGTTTCCTCCTCTCTCAAACTCGGAGAACGGCAGCACCCGCCTCACGGGGCTGACACAGGGCGACACCACGGCGCAGGTGCGGCGGCTGGCGAACGCCTGGCACCTGGATAGTGCTCAGCACACGGGGGCCCCCGCCTCCCACGTCCGCTCCGACGTCAGCCACAGCACTAGGTTTCCCCGGGGCCTCCAGACGTAGGCGGAATACCTTTATGGCACGTCGTCACAAACATCCTTCCACGTCCACACCATCCACACCGCAGGCCTGCCCCAGGCAGTGTCAGGCACTGGGTGTGGCTGGTTTCTCCCTCTATTCCAGGGTCCGCAGTGTGTGGCTCCCAGTGTCGGTACAGTAGGTTTAGAGAAGGTTGTAGGACACGGCACCAGGAGGGCCCCTCTACTACAAGGAAACTTCTCCCTCTCCCCCCCCACCCCTACACACCCATTTTTGTGGCCTTTTTTTTCCATTTGGAAATCCTATTCCTTTAGGAGGGAACCTTAAGCACCGGTAGGGGCTAGAACCGGTCCTTACTTCTCGTCCTGAGCCCGCCCCCCGCCCCCCACCCCCACCCCGCCCTCTGAGCACAGTCCACAGTGACGCTGGGGCCTCTGCTTAGGAGATGCCCCCCGTACTGGTACCTGGCTGGATCCTGGCTGCGTCCAGCAGCTCCCGGACCCTCCGCAGGATCTCGTGCTGCAGGCCAGCTTCCGAGACGCCCACCTGCGGCAGTTTGAGGAAGAGCAAGTTAGGGCCTGGGGAGGGAGGCGCTGGGGAGGGCGGGAGTAGGGGGCGCTCACTACCCAGGGCAGAGTGACCAGGACCGCCTCCCTCCTGGCTTCTGCCACCTTCACCTGGAAACGTGGAGACCTGGGCCCCCAGGGTCAACATGAGGCAGTGCAGCACCCCAGCTGTGAAGGGGACCAGGGGGCAGGAAGGGACACCGAGGTCCCAAAGGGAACACCAGTAAGAGCCGCAGTTTAGCGTGTGCTTGCCCCACGCTGGGGCAGGGACCCTGCTGACGGCTTCGCCTGCGAGACCGCACGCCCCCCCCCACGACAACAGGTGAGTCAGGACCCACAGAGTTCACAGGAAGGGGCAGGGAGTTCCCACGGAGGCCGAGCTGCTGAGAAGCAGCAGTGTCACAGACTCTCAGGTGACTGTGTGTGTGACCTGTCAGCTTCTGGGTCAAGAACAGGCCACACAGCAGAGTGATAGACAGCATGGCCTCTGGGACCAGACCACCCATGCTCGAGGCCTGACTGCCGTGTGGCCTCGGGCAAGCTACCGCTTCCTCACCTGGGAAATGACAAGGAGGATACCTGCCTGCCTGGCCCGTTGGGGGTGGGGGCTAGCTCGGGAAAGGCCTTTAGAACGGCGCCTGGCACTGGCGAGCGCTACCGGGATGTTCGCTGTCCTCGTTAACCGGCTCTTTCGGGGAGTAAAGGAACTAAGGCAAGGCAGAGCTCAGCCCCCACCCAGGAGGTCCCCAGGCTCAGGCAGTGCTTGCTGCCATTACGAGGTCTGTAAGGCTGGGGGCGGGCCAGGATCGGACCCGACACCTCCAAGGACTTGTCCTGGGCCTACAACATGAAGGTCCGCTCTGAGTGGGGGGAGCAGTCTGGGGCCAGGCAGACGGCGTGCAGGCTACCTCCAGGGGGCGAGGGACCAACGAGGTGGGCGTTCTGGCCGTCCGGAAGCACAGGGGCCCAGGAACATGGGTTCACGGCCGAAGCACCCAGAGCGGCAGGAGAGCAAGCCGGCCCTCGGCGGCTCGGACAGCGGCCTCATTCAGCCCTCCACCTCCCCCGAGGGGCTGCCGCCTCCCACCTTGGCCAGGTCGGCAGGGCTCATGTGGCTCAGCGTGTCCAGCGAGATGCGGTGGTGGGCGAACAGGGGCAGGTAGTGTTCCGCCGACAGATCCACCAGGAGGGCGGCCAGCTCGCGCTCCAGGCCTTCCTCCTGCAGGACAGACCCAGGGGAGAAGCTGACCGCGCCGCCGGCACGAACTCGTTATTTACAACGGCAAACGGAGGCTCTGAACACATTTAACAGAATATATAAAATGTTTCCTTGCAAGTTTTCCTACAAAAATGCATATATAAGCGCAGAGACAAAGATGCAAGGAAGTTCACTGCCGATCTACCTGTTTAAATCAATGAGGGCTCATCCAGATACTAAATACTATGCACTTGCTTGGAAACGATGAGATGATCTTTTACGTATACGGCTAGAGAGCTGCCCATCATTATTAAGAGAAAAAAACAGTTTGCCACAACAGTAAGTCTAGAAAAGGACTCCATTTTTATTAAAAAAGAAAAAAAAACCAGTGTGTGTGTGTGTAGGGGTGGGGGGGACCACATCTGTCCTCCCCACGGCGGGTTTGTAGGCGGCTCCTATGGCCTCCCCCCGCTGCTGTGCACACAGGCTCTGCCCGGCACCAGAAGGAAGGCACCGCTCTCTCTTTTCTGTCCCTGCCAGGGCCTAGCACAGGACCTGGTACACTCGTCACCGGAAATGCGAACAGAACGGGACTGGAAAGCTCAAGCAGCCGGGCATCCCCGAGGCGTGGGGGGCTCTCCGAGAGAGTGGGAGCCAGCAGTCCTTACCTGCAGCTTCAAGGACAAGGGTTTCTGGTTCAAAAGCCGTTGATATTGAATCAGCCAGTAGTTTTCCTGCTTGGTTTCGCTTTTGGCTTCTAACTCTGTCTGCCAAGGACGAAGCAGGCATCGTTAGTTATGAGTCAGTAAGTAAACGCTGTAACGACAGTGACGATCGTGACCGAGCCTCCGGCTGGTGGAGGATGCTCGGTATTCTACAAAGAACTTTCACAGCCACCACGGTCTCACCACTTAAACTACTGAGCCAGGAAAGGCAGGAAGTGCCTCGACCCCCAGCTTCCTGCCACGAACAATCTCAGCCAGGCACCCCTGGGGTTGAGGCCGGACTCTGCGGGCCCCTCCTCGGCCTCATGCTCTGGTGACAGGCAGTGACAGAAATAGGATTCTAAGGACAATGCGAGCGTCTGGAGTGGGCTTCACCCTTCTGACAGAGCTGGAGAACGACAGACAAGCTACGGAAACGGATCCCCTCGTTCTGCCACGCACGAGCAGTCAGTGAGTGTTGCTCCGGCCTCGTGCGGTTCTAGGTGCCGAGGCCAGCGCCCTGAACGAATGGTAGGGACAGCAACAGCAGCCGCCACTGTTTTCAGGACGCTACATGCCACAGCCTGCTAGGCACCCAGGGGCCATTTTCCTTGACTTGCACAGCTCCGTGAGGGGGTCGGACTTCCCAGGTGAGCAAAGGGAGGTTCAGAGTGATTAGGAACCTGCCTGGGGTCAGGCCAGGACTTGGACCCATGCCTGTGTTGCCCGGGGACCTGTGCTCTAAGCAAGCTGGGCGACCCAGCCAGGACTGCGGCCAGAGGAGACATCGGCATCAAGACTTCCACACAGGCCTTGGGCCCCGACTGTCCTCTGGTCGTCCCTCCCAGACCTTGCCGAGCTGCAGCCCTCCCCAGGCTGTGGACATAGCTCTCTTCTGGCACCCATGACCCTGACAGTCATGACCTGCCGAGGTGGGGCTTCCTCCCTGGATGGCGAGTGCTCTGAGGCCCCTGGAGGACGGGAGCACAGGGCCAGAGCATGTGGTCACTGCTGCATGATGCTAACGCGTGTTGGCGTGTTAATACAATTTGTAGGCGATGGCAGCAAGGCATCGCGAGGAACGGGCAGCTTCGGATGGGCCCACGCACGTCACAGGGGCTCGTGTGGGGCTCTGGAAGCTGGTCCCACTCTTCCCTGCACTCTGCACTGGGCTCCGTCCACAACGGAGCTCAGAAACCACTTGGAGAACTAACGACACCACAGGAGCGACTTAGGCCTCTGAGCCCCGGCCTCTGTCCCCAATGTTCCAATGCCCACGGGGAAACGATCCCCACTGGCCACCCCAAATGGGGCTCTGCCACCCTAACAATGTGCAATGTGTCAAACCCATCTGGGGACAGGGGACAGCTGGGCGACCCCTGTCAAAGGCTTATGAAACAGCCTGCCCTGGACACAGAAAGTTCTCTCCTGGGCATTGGTCGTGAATAAATACTCACGGCTGTTCTCGATACTTAGCTACAAAGACAGAGAGCATTCCTTAGAGAAGTAAAGAACCGGAAGTAGTCCGAATGCTTGGCAATGAGCTAGGGTGGCCCATCCGAATGCAGCCAGAAAGCGTGTAGAGGACACGAGGAGAACAGATGCAAATGAGCTGGTTCTAAAGGAGTGTGGACCATCTTACATTTACAAGGCACACACACGCACAGCACTAAACATGCATCTAGTGTTCAGAAAACACATCGAAACGTTAGCATCAGAGAACTCTCAGAAGAGAGAGTCTTTTCCTTTGTACGTCCCACCTTTTCTTTGATGAGCAACTATTACTTGAATAACAAAAACACTTCTAAGAATGGCGAGTGCATTTAGGGAAAGCGAACCCATGTGTGATGTGGAACGCAGAAGCCAAGCGCACCAGAATTTCCCGGAGCTCTTCCTCTCGCCGCGTCTTTTCCTTGAGCAGCTGCTGGAGCAGGGAGCTCAGGGCCCAGCGCTGCTCCGAGATCATCTCCTGCAACATAAGACCGTGCCCAGTGCCGCTGGAAGCTCCCGGCTCTGGAGCCAGTAGTGCCCCAGCAGGGCAGCCGGGGCCCCACAGTGGGCCCAACTCCACTAGGCAAAGGGTTGGGGGATGGAGCCGAGGGGCCCCTCTGCCCGGGCATCCCCTCCCCGTCTTCTCCCCGTGGGGGTCAGGCCAGGCGTGGGATCTAGTGACTGATGACAGTGGAATGGTAAGAAACAGCAAACAAAGGAAATGACAAGCCACAGGTACATGACTCTAATCTCACGGACTACAGAACATGTGGGTGGAAGCACAGGCAAGGAGGGTTGGCGTGTAACCCCACATGGGTCTGGAAGGTTCTACCCAGATGGAGGCACATGCAAACTGGAGTGAAGTCCTCGCTTGTGTCTGTGTTCCACTCGTTTTTTACTCTTGGAAACCCACGGAGGTCCCGCAATGGGAGCCCCACAAGCTCTGACGGGCAGGAGACATGGGCACCTGCCGAGCACGGTGGCTGCACCGTCTCTGAGAGCTCCCTGTCCCCTCATCTCTGAAGACCGTGGCAAGGCTCACAAAGGGCTCTGCGCTGGCTAGCTTGCCCCAGTGTGATGGCCCTTGGACACAGGGTGGGCCTGGAATAGGATTTCCTTTTATGGAGGGGAGAAACGGAGGCCTAGGAGGGGAAGTGACCTGCCTGGGGTCACACGGCACATCTGTGGCAGACCTGAGACCAGGACCGAAGACCTCGGCACGCTGTCACTGAGTTGAGAAGCCATGAGACAATTCAAGACTTCTCTGCTGAGAACAGACACGGACACGGGACAGACAGGAGGCTCTGCTCAGAAGCCTGACATGTGGCCCAGGTCCTCACACACCATCGATCCATCTGCTTTTGGACATTGGGCAGAGACGAGAGCAGGGCAAGGTCCAGCCCTCTTACCCAGCCTGCCCAGCATGACTACAAAGGACCAAGCCCGGGTCCCGGACACGCAGGCCAGAACGCCGCCTGCTGGTCCCGACTGCCCCCACGCTCTACAAGCAGGACACCCAGGCCGGAGCTCCCAGAGAAGCCGCCTGCAGGCAGTGACACAGTAACAGCTGGGCCCTCTCCTCCGGACGTCCTCGGGACACCAAGGAAGCCCCTTCCCCAGAGAAGGTTGGCCCGTGAGTTGAACCCACACCCCAGAAGCATGGCTTAAAGAGACAGGGCGTTCAGCAGTGACCCTGCTTCAAAACAAAGAAAATGCAGAAATGGAGATGGGCCTGGGTGAGCCTTGGCAATGAAACCCTCCTTCCTCTGACCCTCCTGCTGCGCAATAGGCTGCCCCCGCCCTAACCTTGGCCTGCGCTGGGCTCACCCCCCGGGGCCGTGCTCCCATCGCAGCCCCAGAGGAGCCTGCCTGCCTGCGGGGGAGCAGCTGCGGGGAGGGAGGCGGGGAGGAGGGGCAGGCCGGGAGCCCTACATACCTGCAGTGCCTCTGTGTCCAGGGACTTCCTCTTTACCTCCAGCTGTGTCAGCTGCAATAACTCAGTTTCTATTAACTTAATCTAAACAGAAGATGAAATAGGGGTTTTTTAATTCACATTAAGCAAGGTTCAAGTCTGTGCTGCTCTCTGAAAGCTAAGTGGGGTCTAAGAAACCTTTCGGGGGGGGCTGGGAATGAAAGGGACTTGGGTGCCTCAGGAACCCCCTCAGCGGGGCTTTAAAAAGTTGTTTCAGGGCCCTGCGTGCTTGGGTGGGGTGCGGACAGGCCTGTCCTGGAGGGCCCATCCCAGAGAGGCTAACGGTTTATGGAATGGAGATGGGCCTGCCTTTAAGGTTCAGACCAGAGTGCAGAATGGACATGGGTCCTCACGGAGCCTCACTTGCCAGAGCCTCTTGCTTCCTCTAACTGCCATCACAGAGGAGAGCAGAAGGTAATGGAGTGACTGAGAACAACGGTAGTAGCAGCTGATGCTTCCAGAACATTCTGTGTGCAAGGTTTGTGCTGTGTACTTCATCTACATCATGTCATCCAGTCTCCCCTGGTTATTAGCAGGTATTATTGCCTCCATTTTACAGATGAGGAAACGGAGGCTCAGAGAGGTTAAGTAACTTCAAGGACACAGAGCAGGTTGGTGAGGGAGCCCTTTTCCAGGTCTCTCCCTGCTTGGAGTCTGAAGGGGAACAGCTGGCCAGCTGTGTCAGAACCACCCACAGGGAGGATGCCTGGGGGTCAGACCCCACAGCCAGTGACTTCCCCACCCTGAGCCTGTGACCCTCTGGCCCTCACCCCTAAGTTCCTGTCGCCCCACCAACCCCTGGTCAGAGGAATGAGCTTCATGTCCGGCAAGGTGGGATCGAAATTAAAGAGGAAAAGAAAAAGGTAAGTTGGTTTGGGCCAAGAAAAGAGAAAAGAATACAAAGAAAAAAAAAAATAAACATGCAAAAATGTAAAATTTAAAGTGTGCTGAAGAGGATGCGATGAGCTTTCCTGCAGCCTGAAAGCTCCCTCCGTCTCCAGGCCTCCGGAGAGCCCGGGGGCCCAACGCAGCCCGGTCAGCGGCAGAGCCCAGACCAGAGCACAGCTCCCTCCCGGCGAGGCGGCCTCCCCTGCCTGCCCGGTGGGACACCCCATCCTGGGACACCCCATCCGCCCGGCTCCTCGGTCCCAGCTGATGGAGGCCGCCGGCGTGGAGCTGACTGCGTTTCCCAGCGAGGGGCTCCCGCCTAGGGCCTGGTGGATGCAGAGGCTGCCCAAGCAGTGGCCCATGGGCGTCCTGAGAAATAGCGGAACCGGTTACACTGCAGGGGTGGTGCGGGGTGGAGGCGGGGATGGCTGAGCTGGCGCGGGAAAGAGCCTCCTCTGCGGTCCAGGAAAGCACGCAGGCGGGGGCCGGTGGGGGACCCGCCCCCGGCCCTCACCTGGTTCCTGATCTGCCGGTGCATCAGGTCTTTCTTCACCTGGAGGGCCTCGAACGCGGCCTTCTGCATGGCGCTCTGCAACAGAGACCCCAGTCGACAGGGGCCCGGGCCGGGGGCAAACACAAAACGTGCTCAGAGACCTTCATGGAGGACCTCTCGGTCTCTTAGAGGGAATGTAACTCTTCAGCTCACTTGTTCACATTCTAGAAATAACCCCTGTGCAAGGCTCACTAGCACGGAATTGCCGCACCGGGGGCACGGGTGCCTTCACTGCCCCGTTTCACGAGGAAGGTGAGGGGGCCCACGGACGGGCGCCGTCTGGAAGCGAGAAGCTGAGAAGTCGAAAGGCCCTTGGGGCTCTCCTGTGGGCTCCGCCTCCATGGAGCGCTCCCCACGTCCTGCCCCTAAGTCCTGAGACGGAGCTGCCCAGCCTGGGGAGTGGGTGCCTGCCGGGGAAGCGGGGATGCTTCTTTAGATCTCAGTGGCCGGAAAACCACTCCGCTCTCCCCCTCCTCTCCTGAGGGTCTACATAGCTCTAAACATGCTAAGCCTCTTGGGCCTTCTGAGGACAGGGCTCCGCGCAGACTTTCGTGTTCTGCCTCGGGCTCCCTGTGCCCACCTTGAGCCCCTGCCCTCGCACCCTGGGCAAGGGCTCACCTCCTGCAGGATCTGGCTGATGGCTTTGTTCTGATCCATCTGCTGCCACGACAGAATCTGCTGGAACCGCTCGTCCATTTCGGCCATGCTGCCAAAAAGACAGCAAATTAATTCACTCTCTGAACGTTTTCTGAGCATCTATCAAGTGCCAGGAACCTTGCAGATCAAGATAAACCATTTATTCATTCAATAAGCCTCAAGAAGCACCTGCTGAGGGCTACATCCTGGGCCAGGCACAGACATGGAATCTGTCTGAGGAGGAGGAGACAGAGTCAGTTCTGGGTCCTCTCATCCACCCCTCCATCGGAAGCCCCTGTACAGTGCCCTTTGAAGCGGTGGCCTGGCTTCGGCCCTCCCACCTCTACCACCAAGGAGCTCATGACCTCCCAGGCGGGCCACCTGGGCCGTGAGAGCTCTCTCCTTCTGGGGCAGTAACACCCATGCCCCAGCCGACACCCCCAGCATTTTCCACCTCAGCCGAGGATCCGCTCTTAGCCCCCGGAACAAGTCTAGTGATTCTGGCACAAAAACCCAAACCCTGAAGCCCCACGTAGGTCCATACTTTGGCACAGTCTTGGTTTGGAGTTTGTTTCATAATGATAGCTGTTATTTATTGGATCCCTTGGTGTTTATTGGCAAACACCATGCTCGTTAAATCCTCCAACAACTCCAGGGGTAGGTACTGTGCCTTATCCCCATTTTTCTGATAAGAAAATTGTGGCTCAGAAGGGAAATGAACTGACCCAACACTTCACAGTTACTAAGAGAAGAAGGGGGACCTGAGTCCAGGTCTGTCTGCCGCCAGTGCCCACGCTAAGCTCGATATTCTACCCCCAGGAAAGGACGAAGGCCCCACGCCTGTGAGGACACGGGGACGCTGACAGCTGTGCCTATCACCTAGCCAGGGGGACAAACACCAGGGCTCCTGGCCTGTCTCCTGAGCACCGAGAGGTCTTCTCTCCTTGGCTGTGCCGACCCGTGTGGCTCCTTCAGCAGACTAACCCACAGCGATGCAGTGAACTTGGCCAGCTGGACCCAGAGCCGTCACCAGTGTGAAAGCAACCTCTCGCCATGCCCTCCAGGGCACGCCGCTCCCGACCTCTGCAGACCCTCGGAGGTCGAGGAGTGCACCACAGTCAAGAGCGCACCCCCACTCTGCCACCTTCTGGCCGGGTTTCGTTGGGTGTGTCATAGTCTCCCTGAGCCTGAGCTGCGGTGGCAAAATGGGGCTAATGACACGGTCCCTCAGACAGTCAGCGAGCCAACACACAACCCTTGGCCGAGCGCCTGCTCACGGGAATTGCATGAGACGTAGGAGTGACCGCTGTCACTTTACCAGCGCCTGGCCCAATCATGGGGTCCGGGTCCATGAGAAGTCACGAGCAGTCACCACTTGCCCCTGATGGACAACCGAGGCTGGGGCGGGGATCGCAATGCCCAGCGCTCACCCCACGGTCCTGGGCCCCGAGCCGGCACCCCCAACCCAGGAGGCCTGTCCTTACCTTACCTGGAACGGGCCTGCTGGGCCAAGCTCTGCCTCTGAGACTCGTAGGCCATCTGGACGAGCCGGTTCTTACAGCTCTCGGTCAGCATCTGCTGCATGGCGGCTGAGGAGACACGGGGGTGGGGCTGAGGGCCGCTGCTCTTGGGGGCCTCGGGGGGTTCACCTCGTCACCCGCCTCACAGTCACCCTTAAAAAACACTTTCTTTCAAAAAAGATTTACTTGAGAGAGAGAGAGGGAGAACGTGCACGCATGCGAGCAGGAGGAAGGGCAGAGGGAGAGGCAGAGAGGATCCCCAGCAGACTTCCTGCTGAGCGTGGAACCCGATGCTGGACTCGATCTCACGACCCTGAGATCATGACCTGAGCTGAAACCAAGAGTCAGCCGCTCAACTGACTGTGCCACCCAGGCGCCGCCCCCTCGCCAAAATTTTTAAACTATGGAAGTAACTTAAGCTTGAAAAGGCTAACTGTAAAACACCAAGCAGCACGCACACACTCTTCTGTAATCTTATCACCCAGATACATTTTGATATATATTCTTCTAGTCAATTTCTAATGCATATTTACACATTTTTTAAAAATTAAAATGAGAGAACTGAAAGCAGACAACCGAACAGGTATCCGTACAGCCTCGCTCAGAGCAGCGGGATTCACAAAAACCAGAAGGTGGAAAGAACCCAAGTGTTCACTGGCAGACGGATGAACAAAAAGTCGTGGACGCACAAACGGAATATTACTCAGCCTTCAAAGAGGGACGTTCTGACACCTGCTCCAGCAGGGATGAACCCCGAGGACGTTCTGCCGAGTGGAAGAAGCCCGTCGCAAAAGGACAAATACTCTAGGATTCTGCCTACGAGGGGAACCTAGCGTCATCAGATTCGGCGAGCCAGAAAGCGGAATGGGGGTTCTACGCAGGCGGGGGACGGAGCTGCAGTGGGGAAGATGAGGCTCTGGGGCTGGGTGGCGGCCGCTCGGCAAGGAGGATGTGCTTGGTGCCTCAGAATCGCGTAATTACAAGTGGTTAAAATGGCAAAGTTTAGGTCATGTATTTTACTACGACGAAAAAAATTATGTGACCACACTAACCACACCACTTCTCACTTTTCGTGACGGCTTCATGTGCCGTCACATGGCTGTGTGAGGCGCTGGCTGCAGAGTCCTGCAGGGCACGGATCACCCAGGTTTAGAGGACCCTTTATTTGGGGGCATTTGGTCTCTTTTGTAATTATTAAATGATAAACATCCTTGCTCAAACATCCTTATGCAATTTGATTATTTCCTAAGATTAATTTTTAAAAGAGCACAGTTTTAAGGACGTGAATAACAGGAGTTGCCCTTTCTGCCCTCCAGAAAGATCCTGCTGATTCACATCCCCTTGGGCAGGGCACGGGACAGCCTGGTACCATACGTCCTCAACAAGGGTTATTACCTTCTCTTGCCTTTATGTGGTTTCTATGGACATTTTTTCTAGTTATAAAAATAGTAAATGATCACTTTTAAAAAGCTAAGCAATAAGGAAGTTTGAAAAGGTGAAAACAAAACTCCCCGCTGATGATACTATTCCTAATCACTCAATTTATTATTAAACATCCTTCCGGAGATGCAAACGCAGGTTTTCTTTCATATAAATGGTGGATAACAGGGACCTTAAAATAGGGACATTAATAACACCTCACGAGGAGGGAGAGAGATGACGTGGTGCATGCAAAGTGCTTGGCACGGGGCCTGGCACACAGTATTCTGCAGTACCCCGCTCCAGCATCCAGGCTTGGGAGGACGGGGCCAGCCAAGAATTATTCCTTATTTAAAAAAGGAGGAACGGACTCCTGGTTTTCCTTGGCACATGGCTTGGAGCTCTCAGTGCTCAGGATCAGACAGGAAGCCCCACTCTCTGCATCAAGTGTGGACACAGCATGGTGCCCAGGGACCACTTCTTGGGAATGGTAGGATAGGGAGCTCCCAGCGACACAAGAGGGGCCAACCACAGCTCTTGATAACAGAAACCCTACGGCCCTTGTGAAGTGCTCACTCAGTGCCAGACATCACGGCACCTGACCCTCAAAGTTACCCCACGAGCTGGAGAATTATTATTCTCCTCATCTCACAGATAAAAACACAGAGGCTCGGAATAGTTAGGGACCAGTATGGCCCTGAGGTCATACGGCTTGTTCCTGGGTGAGCCTGACCTCAGAGCCCATGCTTCCCGCCTGGACTTCACCGCCCCTCTCTCGAGCCCGCGGTACCTGACCTACAGGGAGAAGGTGGCCTCTCCCGCACCCCCCACCCCGAGTCAGACAAGCTCTGTTCCCAGGACCCCCACACCCCTCTCCACTCACAGGCAATCTCACGTCTCCGCAGGTTCTCAGTCTCCTCCTGGGTTATGGACATCAACTGTTCCATCCTTATTCTACGAAAAATAAAATCCATCCGTTTACTCAGCAGATGTAACACTTCCGACAGGGAATCCCATCAGAGCAACGATGCCTTCTTCAGGAAGTCCTCCTTGATGTGCCCACCTAGACAAGCTCCTGCAGCACCCCGCCCTTCCCCTGGGCCCCCATGCACCTGCAGTCTTGTAGGCAGAGTTTCTTGCATCAAAACATGAATATTCCCTTTGGAAAACGAGCAAAGGACAGAAACAGCCACTTCACGGATGCTTAAATACAAGTGACCAGTAACCACGAAGAAAGAGGCTTCCATCACTGATAACTAGAGCTACAATCTCACCTACAGGCTGGGGGGCAGGGAGCGCTAAGCACCGGGGCAGCTTGAGAGGAGCCACGGCCGGCAGAGTGTCTTCTGGAAGGCCATGTGGCAAGACCCATCAGAAGGTCCTCTGAACATTTCCTTCACAAATATTCACGTCAATGCCGCCGGGTATATTTAGGAGACATTCACTAGAACAGTGCTTGTCATTAGGAAACACTGGGAACTTACACATCACAGACGACTAATTCGGGTATAATCACGAGGTAGATACCCTACGGCCATTAGGAACAAGGTTGCTGGCGTGGACACACATCCGTGACGCAGTGAAGGAACATTACGAAGCTAACTGCACGTCGGCTGCGCACGCTGCGTGGGAGCGCGCTGCTCCCCACGGTAAGCTGGTCCTAGTGACACGGACGCAACAGCCTCTCATCCCTCCGCAGGGACGCGCTTCGCTGGAAGCGGCATCTGAGCACCTCTGCCTCCGGCCCAGGCCCACGGGCTGCTCGAGGGAAGGCCGAGCTGACGGGACCCACGGCCCAGCCCAGGGCACCCCAACAGGGAGAGGGCACTTGGTCAGCGTGCGCCAGATAAACCCGCCGTAGCCTGGCTGGGCCCTGACGGCTCCCAGCTCCCGCACCACCACGGCTGAAGGGGCCAGCTGAGGGGGCTCCCCTGCAGGAGTTCTTCCCAAGCAGCCAGGGGCCTGGAAGGCCAGCACAGGGACTGCGGCAAAGCCCACGCTGCTATTCTGGGATTCCGGGGAACCGGGAGGGATCCCGGATAATCCTGCAGGGGAGGGGAGTGAGGAAGGAAGAAGGACGGGAGAAGGGAAAGGAGGGGGGGCTCTTCCCTCTCAGCTACCCTCTGTCCTAATTACTAAAGGGGTGCGTCTCAACAAACTCAGAAAACACGGAAAACACAACTGAAAAAACCCAAAGACGGCCTCTAATTTCTGCCCCTCAGAAATGTTCGGTAAGCCATGCAGGGGGGCTCCTCGTGCTCTGAGCACAGATCCAGGCTGTGTCTCGAAGAGAACATACACTGACTGCTTTAATTCCAGCCCCCTCTTTTCTACTTTGCAACCGACTATTTCCCTTAATGAGAAATGGATTTTTTTCTGACCTTTTTTATACTAGCCATACAGTTGGACATTACACATATTTTTATTTATGTCTCAGTTTTTCTCGGGAACGTACACGTGTTAAACTTGCAGGTGGTGATTCTTTTTAATTCAATATTCCTTAAGGAGGTAAATCTTCTTACAGCTTTAGGAGAACTTTCTGGTGTAATCCTGGAGAATCCCGAGAACTTCTCTCCCCAGAACCTCTCCCCCGACCCCAAGGCAACATGGAGAAAGTGCTAGAGTGAAATACCTTTCATTTTCCAGGGACTTCAAGATCTCAGAACTTTTCTTTTGCCTGTGGAGCAAACCCAAAGCATAAAGGGTCACTGCAGCTGTCACCAGCAGGCCTGTTTCCAACAGAACTGCCCTCCCCTCGCTACACTGGCTGCGTCGAGGGGGCTTAGGAACCGGCCGGGGTTCTCAGTCCAGGATCTCGGGGCTCTGTCCTCGGCCAGGTACTCAGCCACACCAAGACCCAGCTCCTCACCTGCAAAATGGGATCCTCATAAAAAAAGCCTCCCGGCGTATTTGTAAAGAGCGAATGAGAGCATATACACAAAGCGCCCAGCACGTAAGCAGCACCTGACACGTGGCAGCTTTCCGGGATGCCTCGGTGGGGAGAGCACGCTGCGGGCACACGGCAGGCCCGCAGGCTCACTCGGGCACCGAGTAACTGCCGCGTGTCGGAGGACTGAGTGAGAAGCCGGAGGAGGCCTGGAAGCAACACGGTCTTGGCAAGAGCCCGTTTCTGGAGGCTTTCCACAAAGGCCCCTAACGAGAGGTTCTGGAGACCTCCATCTGGCTTCCTTTCCCCCAAGCCCGCCGAGACCGGCTCCTGGCAGCGCCTACCCTGGACAGGATCTGTTAGGGCAAATCTCGGTACGGCTGACCTCAGCCCGACGGGTCACGGAACCTAAAATACTGGAGCAGGATGAGCTCTCAACTCTCGTGCTAACCCCACTCCCCTCACAGACGGGACGCTCGGGAGGCACGGGTCCGAGGACAAGCTACGGACCAGGTCAGGCCCAGAGCAGACCCTCACCTCTTCAGGCTGGTGTGACATGCAGCACCAAGACCGGACCCTAACAACAAAAACCTCAGGCAGGAGTTGAGACTGGAGACTGTAGAGGAGGTGGACCCCTAGCCTGGGCTCTTCAAAGGGTGCCAATGTCAGGGAAGGTCTCTGGGTCTGCGGAGTGGGAGCCTGACCTCTGGTTCTCCTGCAGGAGTTTCTGGATCCGGCTGGAGAGGTTCTGCTCCGTCTGCTTCAGCTGTTCCTGCAGCCGCTGGCGCTCGGCGTTCAGGTAGCGCTGGCGCTCACTCAGGCCCTGCTCCAGCCGGGACTGCTCCTGCAGGACAGGCGGCTGGCCTGAGCTGGCAGCAAGGGGCCCCGTCCCGCCAGGCCTTTCTGTGTCATCTTGGCCCAGGTCTTCCCCTTGCTAGGCCCTGGGGTGTCCATTACACGTGAGGAGGCTGGGCTAGGTGATCTCCAGCCCGCCCCCCAGGCCCTGGAAGATCAAGGGAGAGCACTTACTCCCACCGCCTCCCCAAGCACAGGGCCCCCCTGGAAGGGAGCGTGCAGAAATGCCTGATCCCCCTCCACCCCCCCGGCCGTTCACGGACCTCCTTGACCGTCTGAAGGATCTCGTCCTTCTGATTGCTGCTCTGCTGGAGGAGCTGGGCATGCTCTCGCTGCCCGAGTTCCAGACGCCGTTCAAACTCCAGCTTCTCCAGCATCTTCTGTTCCTGCAAGAATACAGATCCTGGTGATGACTGGCGAGGCTCTGTGGGTGTCAGGACACGGGAGCAGGGTGAATCCATGCCTCAACTCCCAGTGGTGCGGGTGGTAGGTCCGAGCACTGAGCGACACCCTCTCAGCCCAGTGCCTCCCATTACCCACCCTCCCGCCCCCTCTGGACCCAATTCTGTTCCCTGCCAGAGGCTAGAGGTTTGGTGTCTGGGGTCCCTGAGCCTCAGACTGCTCATCTGGGACGTGGAGATATCCTGCCACCACTGAGGCCGCGTAAGGATGTGGCGAGGCAAGGTAGTAAGAGGAAAACTTCAGTTTACTCTCTAATTTGGAGACAGGAAGAAGTTCCCTCAAACCTTTTTCAATAGATCTTTGATAAGAAAAGTGACCAAGGAGAATAGACATTTTCTTACCTTCCTCTTCTCATAGTCTGAGAACCTATTCTGGGGGCGAAAAAAAAAAAAAAAAGACAGTCGTCAAGAGAAGGGGGCAGCAGTAGGATTCCCAGCCTGTGGCCAGAATCTCGGGGCAGCCACTGGCTTCACCCCCAAAGCACTGCATCAGAATGTAGGGGGTGGGTGGGGACGAGGGGGAAGGGTACTCTGATCGAGGATCCCAGAGGGTTCCAGTGGACAGCAGGGCGGAGAACCGCCGGGCTTGGCACACCGTAGGAAGCTCTTCAGGACAGTTCTGGGGGTGCAGCCCCGAGAAGGTATGGTGCTCCATAAGGGGGACCAAGAAGTGGGATGTGTGGTTCCCAGTCCGTACAGCATACCCGCAGTGCCCCCAAACTCCAGCCCACCAAAACACAAACACACAGAGGGAGACGTAGAAGTTCCTGCAGAACTGTTGTAAAGAGTGACAACCCTGGCGATAACCCAGGCGGTGACTTAAGTCATGGCGACTCCACGCAGTGGGTCACACAGCGGGAGTGACGGGGCGAAGGTGGGGAGCTGCAGAGAAAGGGGCCTGCCACCTCCCACTGCGTGCAGCGGGATCCTGTTCTTGTAAGAACAACGGCAACAAAACTCAACCCAAGAGTTTCATATCTGTTGAGACCGGACTCAGGAAGGAGCTGCATTAACAGTTTGTGACAATTACCTCTGGGGGGTGGGACTGCGGGGGGGGGGGGTGACATTTGCTTAGTTTACGTAGTTCTGTATTGTTCAGACTGGTAACAAGGAGCATGAATTACTCTTGTAGTTAAACATCAACAAACACACACAGATATCTTTAAGTGGCCCCTGTATTTAGTTATCCAGCTTGGAGGCCAGGATCAATCTGAACTGGAAAAGCAGCATATTATAAAGAAATTGGGTTTGTCCTATGCTGAGGTAGGAGTAAAATTTTTATAATTAACTTTTAATTATGCGGATAATGTCAGAATATATTCTCCTTATAAATAAAAAACAGGGGCGCCTGGGTGGCTTAGTCATTAAGTGGCTGCCTTTGGCCCAGGTCATGATCCCTGAGTCCTGGAATCGAACCCCGCGTCGGGCTCCCTGCTCAGTGGGGAGCCTGCTTCTCCCTCTCCCGCTCCCCCTGCTTGTGTTCCCTCTCTTGCTCTCTTCTCTCAAATAAATCTTAAAAAAAAAAAATTTAAAAAAACAGCATATAAAGTATCCAGGGACCATTCCCCAGCCTGATCCTGGTTTCCTCTGGCCCCCCCTGCCATGTAACTACCATTAACAGACCCGAGTACACACGTCTATTTACATGCAATTTGTGCCTTTGGAAAATATAGATTTATCTATGTGTGCTCACATATGTTCCAATGAAGGCAAAATTCACATTCTGTAAAATTCATTTTTTAGTACGCAGTTCTAGTCATGTAATGGTCACTGCAAGACAGAGAAACACCCCATTACCCCTCAAAATTCCCTCGTGCCCCTCTGTCATCAAACTGTCCTCCTACCCCCGCCCCCGTTAATGACTATTATTACTGATCCATTTTCCTATATAATTGAACCTTCTTTCTGAACATAAAAAGGGCACTATACTATCTCCACTGTGTTCTGCAGCCTGCCCTTTTCACTTACCCATCTGCTCTGCGATTCAAACTGGGGTAGATATAGTGCACAGTAGGGACAGCACACAGCTGGCTCAGCCTTTGCCCACTGGGGGACATTTATGGGGCTTCCAATATTTCCCTACCGCAAATAAGGCTGCAAGGAACATTCTCGCAAAGGTCTCCTTGCACACGTGTCTCTCTGTGGGTATGTGCCGAGAAGTGGGACTCCTGGATCATGGGCGATGGCCACGGCCATTTAAATCTTTAACCCATATTATCAGGTTATCTTCCACAGTGGGAACACCACCTTCCATTCCCAAGAGCAGTTTATGAGGCCACGGTTTCCCCCACACTCTGGCCAAGAAATTATCAAAGCGACATTTGTGCCAATCTGAGGGAGGTAACAGTTTTTGTTGTTTTAGTTTACTGGTCTCTGATTACTAAGGGAATTGGGCATTTTTTTCATGTTTACCGATCATCTGTATTGTTTCTTGTTTAAGTTTTTAAGTAAGCTCTATGCCCAACGTAGGGCTTGAGCTCACGATCCTGAGATCAAGAGTTAGGTGCTCTACCGACTGAGCCAGCCAGGTGCCCCTCATCTGTACTGGTTTATTCTGTAAAGTACCTGTTGACAGATATTTGGCCTTTTTTTCTCCTCTTGGGATGGTTTGCTGCGTCTTACTGCTTTGAAAGAGCTCTTTATATATTCAGTCTGCTAATCCTGCATCAGAAAGGTTTGTTGCAAATACTTCCTGAGAGTATAAATTGCCACGATTTGCCTGGATAGAGATCTTCCCCCTCTCTAGTTCTCACTGAGCTGCCCGAAGAAAGATAAAACTCCAAAGGCATTCATGGTGGCACTGTCCAACAGGGAAGGGGGGGCACCAGGGAACCAGAGATTGATAAAAAGTCCTTGGAAGATAAGAAGCCAATCCTTGGCAGTTAGCCCCCCCCACCTGCCATCAGAGGCCTCGGGCTGTGGGCCCTCTCTGGGAGCGCAGGTGGGGACAGAGCTGGCTTCTCACTGGCTCCCGTGTCAGGTGCCCCCGGCTGGTGTGGCAAACTCTGACCAAGCTTCCCCCTCGGTGCCCGTCCTAGGCTAGCTCACCCCTAGGACCAAGGAGGGCCGGCCCCTCGCTGTGCGGACACATGTGCCTCCCTGACTTCTCCACAGAGAGCAGGACAGGCGTCCTGTATGGCAAGGGGCACCGGGGCAGGGCGTACTTGCTGAGAGACAACAACGAACAATACAGACACGATCCCCACATTCACAAAGCTTCATCCAGTGGGGGAAACAGACATTAAACAAATCATCTCCCATGCAATTCTTCATTTAGAGCCGTGGTAAGTGTTCCCAAGGAAACGTGGGGGCACCCAGAGGACATACGGCAGGGGACCTGACCTGGGCTGATGTGACAGGCAGACTTCTCAGAGGACATGGGATTCGGACACAACTGAAGGAGGAGGTGGAGATAGCGAGAGGGGAGCCAGGAGAATTCCAGACTGGGTGAGGGGAGGGAAACTGCAAGTTCGAAGGTCCCGAGGGGTTCAGGGAGCAGAGAGGAGCCTGGTGCACCTGCTGTTTGGGGAGGTGGCACAGGCTTGGAGAGCATCTCAGCACACTGGTCTGGACGGAGGGGAGTTCTAGTTTGGTGGAGGAATCGGGGGCCTGCAGCTCTGAACACCCCTAATGCCCAGGGCCCCCTGCACACACACTCCCCACTCCCGTCAGCAGCCAGGTACACCTTACCTGCCACTCCGCCTCCTCCCTGGAGAGTCTGTCCGTCGGCCCGTCCGGGCTGTCCCGGGAGGTATCGGCTCCATCCTGCTCTAGGACTGGCAGCAGGTACTGGGAAGGAGGGTAGTATTCCAGCCCGGACTCTGCAAGAGAGGACACAAGCTGACCAGGAGGGAGGGGACAGAGCCGCCAGCTCCTGCAGCCTCTGACTTTCCTCCCCAGCGTCCTGTCCCGCCTGGTCCCCTGCTCCGGACTGAGCCAGGCCCTCCATCTTGCTCACTAGTCTGACGCCAGAGCCTGGAACGTGGCAAGCGCTCAAGAAGTGTCAGCTGAGTGAACAGACAGGCGGGCCAGCCGCCTCTTTATCAACCACGTGAGAATGAGGTGATGAGAAAACCCTGGAGGAGATTAGTGGAGAAGCCTGGGTCCATCATCTCCTGTGTGTCTGAGATCTTGGGCAAGATGCTCGCCTTCTCTGGCCCTGAATTCTCTTCTCCTGTATAACTTGACAGGGTTTGTACTCTTTACCATTTTGAGTGGGTTCTTGCCTTATTCTTGCTGATGCTCTGTATATATTGTAGCTAATAACCGTGGGCTTATAATATATAACTATCTTCTTCTAGATAGTCACTTTTTTAAGTCTAATGATGGGATCCTTTTGAGGTAAAGAACTTTAGATTTTAATATGGTCAAAATTGTCTTTTAAAAATATAAACGGTAAAAGAAGGGGTGCCTGGGTGGCTCAGTTGTTAAGCGTCTGCCTTCAGCTCAGGTCGTGATCCCAGGCTCCTGGGATCGAGTCCCGCATCGGGCTCCCTGCTTGACTGGAAGCCTGTTTCTCCCTCCCTCACTCCCCCTGCTTGTGTTCCCTCTCTCGTTGTGTCTCTCTCTGATAAAAAAAAATATATATATATATATATATATATACACATATATAAATGGTAAAAGAAATACTAAAAATGGCCAGTAGGTATATGAAAAAATATTCAAAAAACCGAGAACATGACATTACAATAATAGTAGGCTGCTTTATCCATCAGAATAAATAAACTTAGAAGACCTTTAAAGATGACACCAAGCGTTATTTGTGAGGAGAAAAGGGTCCTCTCAGAAGCTTCTCACAGGAACCGACACTGGTGCAGGGCACAGCGCTCGGCCCCTCCCACCTGCCAGCCGCACGGTGCCTGCCCTCGAGGAACACGCCCCCGTGCCAGAGGTGGGTGGGTTAACGTGCTCGCCACAGTGGAAGACTGGAAATAAGCTCCTGTTCCCCATAGGGGGGAGGCTACATCAGCTGTGGGGTGCCACCACGTGACCTACTAGACAGAACTTTAAAACGAGACAAATGCATCCATTGTGAGCTAGTTTTGAAAAGGCCCAAGACCTATTCTTGAGTGAAAAAAACAGGGCTCAGAATCACAATAGTGCGCTAGCTTTCGTGGGTTTAAAAAAAAAGTTTTTAAAACAGCGAACCCCATAACTTTACATATGTATGTTTACCTACTACCACCTGTAAATAGAAGAATTATTTCTTAAGCTGCATAGTAGGTATACACACATTCACTGCTTTATTGTCTTCTGTATACCTAGAGATTGCGTACCTGAAAAGTCTTTTTAAGGAAGATAAAGGGCTTGGGTGGGGGGATGGGTGGAATGGGTGAAGGGGATTTAGAAGCTCGCTTACGTGATGAGCACGGAGTCACGTACAGAGTTAAGGCCGCATGTTGCACACCTGAAGCTAATATACCACTATGTTAATTATACTTGAAAGAATTTGCCAGCTCAGCCACTGGCCAGGGCACACATTAGAATCACCTGTTGCTCCCAGACTACTTTGGTGGGTGTGTGGCCTGAGTAGCTATCATGGCACGTGTAACTTTTTTTTAACTGAAGTATCACATACATAACAGAAAAGAGCAAAAAGTCTTCATGAATAGCGTGATGAATGCTTAAGAGGGAAATCACCCTTATAAACGGGACTGGGATTGTGGTGAGAGCTCATGTACTGATAAAAGTGTCTGGCTTCTCTCACGGCCCATGGTGTCTGCGAGGTTGACCGTGGCCGTGGCAGTTAACACTGCTTTTGTTCTTTTTTAAATTTATTTGACAGAGAGACAGCAAGAGAAGGAACACAAGCAGGAGGAGGGGGAGAGTGAGAAGCAGGCTTCCTGCCGAGCAGGGAGCCCAACGAGGGGCTCGATCCCAGGACTCTGGGATCATGACTTGAGCCGAAGGCAGACGCTTAACCGCCTGAGCCACCCAGGCGCCCCTAGACTGCTTTTGTTCTTTTTGATTGTGGTGTTGTATTCACGTGTGAGTCTGAAACAGTGCATTTACCCGTCCCACCACCGAAGGGCACTTGGGCGTGTCGGGTTTGGGCTGTTATGAACCGTGCTGCCATGAGTATTTCTGTACTTGGCTTTCTAACATATACTCACATGCACCTTCCCTGGACACACACGTAGGTGGAGAGTTGATGGGCCACAGGGTGTTTGAATGTTCAGCTTGAGGAGATGTTAACAATTTTTGGAAGCAGTCTCCGACTTCCACCCCCACCCGCAGTGTACGGGAGCTGCTGATCCACACAAGTTCGTTAGTTCTTGTACTGATATTAATTGAGCCATTTTAGGGGGCGTGGTAGGACTGAAGTGTCTCTGTGTGGTTTTAATGTGCTTTTTCCTATTGACCAAAAAGATGTTGAGCATTCTTTTCGGATACTCTAGGCCATCTGGAGAGTCTCTGTAAAATTCCTATTCAAGTCTTTTGACAATGCCTTTTCTTTATAAATCTTTTTATCTGCTAGAAACAGGTGCTTTGTTGGACATGCATGTACTGCAAATATCCTTTCCAACTTCATGGCTTGCCCTCTCTTTCCCTAAATGGTGTCTTTTTAATGTTAGTGAAATGCAATTTATCAGCCTTCTATGGCTGGTGCTGCCTATTTCCTATTGAAGGAAGAAATTAAGATTCTTTTTCCCCACGTGGATATTCAATTGATCTGGAATCATGTATTGAAAAGACTTTGCTTTCCTTTCTTGCTGCTTTGCAATGGCACCTCTGTCACCCACAGCTGACCGCATAGGTGAGTCCTGGCCGTGTTCTACAAGTTCCGCAGGTGACAGGAGCCCCTGATTAAGACTATCTGCTAGACAGGAGGTGGCCAGGTACTCTGCCCTCCTCTCTGGGCACCTGGACCAATGGTGGCCCTGGATTTTAGCTCCACTGCCACTCCTCCAAGCCCAGTCCACTGTGGCCTCGGTCCTGGATGACCCCAATGACCTCCTAACTGGTCCCAGGCCTCCATGGCTTGCTTTCTCCAGGCCCTTCTCGCTGCAGGTGGAGTGTGCCCTCTCCTGTGACACCAGGCCCCGATGGCCTCTCCAGCCTCCCACCTGTTTCTCTTCCCTTTGTGTGGGCACCCAGCCCCCTGGCCTCCTTGGCCTCACGCTTCCCACCATCCTATCCTTCTAGGCCCTTCGACACGCCTCTGCTCCCGCCAGCCACAGCCTCCTCTCCTTCCTAAGTCCCAAACGCCCTCAGGTTTTGGCCGAGCCACTTTCTCGGACCTTCCCTGACGCCCCAACCTAATCAGTAACTCGATTTCCTGTGACCATCTGCTTTGCTTGTGTCTCCTGCCAGATCTGGAGAGCGCCGAGGAGGTGGGGACTGTGGGCTCCTCGGTCTCTGCCGTGCCCCGAGTCTGGGCTGGCACAGGGTGGCTGCTGGGACCACGCTCGCTCACTGAGCGCAGGAGGGAGGCTGCCTGGCTTTACCTTTGCAGAGGAACTGCTGAATGGCCTGGGTGCCGGCACTGCACACCTCCTGGGGCGGGTAGACCATGGACGAGGCATCGAGGCTCAGAGTCTGCGGAAACAGGGGAACCTCCTTATATGTGTTGTCAACACAATCCCAAAGCACCTGGTCTAGTTACAAAGTCGTGTTTACTGTCTCCTCTGCTTAGCAGGGGCAGCTTACCTGTCTTGCTCCTGCCACGTTCCCAGCACCTAAAATAGTGTCTGGTGTGCAGCCAGCACGAGATTCATGTTTTTGGATAAAAACATAAAAAAGCAGGAAAAAAAGGAAATTGTAGGACAATATACAGAATAAGATGCCACGTTTGTTAAACGAAATACTCCTATTCTCTCACATTAGTATATTTATAAAAAAAATTTGGAGGAATATACATCCAATTCAAAACGGCTTCCTCCAAAGGGTAGATTCTGGGGTACTTTCTACACGAAATTGGAATTTTTTTTTAACAATATGATTTTGTTGTTTTTGTTTGTTGAATCAAGCCCTCCTGCTATCCTCTCACTTCTTCCCAGAGGCCTCCTGGGGAGCGACCTAAGCCCCTTCCAGGAGCCCATATGCTCTCTGCCTGGGACGCCGCAGGGGAAGGCCCGAGGGACCAGGCCGGAAGGGGCCGAGTGGGAAAAGCAGCTCAGACGCCCCCCAGCCCCGGCCAGCACAGCCCTTCCCCCCAGGGAACATGCACTGCATGGGGAGCCTGCCCTGGAGCACAGGATCCTACTGCCTGGGCCTGGGGGGCCCGAGAGCAGAAGACCCCATCCTGGGAGGCCTTGTGTAAAGAAAATTCACCCACTTGGTCATACCGGTCACCAGCAGTAAAGTGTGCTGGGGCTGCACCACCCAGTTTGGTGGCCATGAGCCACGCTGG
This sequence comes from Potos flavus, assembly GCA_028534135.1. Taxonomy (NCBI): domain Eukaryota; kingdom Metazoa; phylum Chordata; class Mammalia; order Carnivora; family Procyonidae; genus Potos; species Potos flavus. The sequence goes on from CM052892.1 coordinate 6,136,603, forward strand.
GCCACATAAGTTTACATTTTAACCGACTAACATGAAAGTGAATTTAAAGCTCAGCCCCTCAGGGGCACCAGCCACGTGTCACGTGCACGACAGCCCCAGGTGGCTGGCGACTACTGCATGAGACACACAGATTGCGGGTGTCCCCACTGTCGGCAGGAGCAGCAGCGGGACAGAGATGCACGCGGTCATTTGGCCCTGGTGTCAGACCCCAGCTCGTCCTGTCCCGGCTGTGTGCCCTTGAACAGGGCAGCTGACTTCCCGGAGGCTCGGCTCCCTCAGAGTTCAATGGGCGTGCTACCCCCCGCGGCAGGGCTGTTTGATGGCTGATAAGGAAGTAACACGCAAGAAAGACCTTGGCCTTAACTGAGAATGGCCATTTACGGTCTCCTCCTGAAAAAAGGTGCCACCAAGAAGCTCAAAAGCTTTTTGTAAAGCGTGGATGTAAAGTACATCAGTCTCAGAGCTCCGGCTGACTCACGAGGGCGTCGGAATCCGTGCCGCTGTGAGCTGTGCGCCCAGGTCCGCGGCCATGGAGCACGTGGGGCTTCATTTATTTCAATATGAACTGGGGCGCCTGGGGGACTCAGTCGGCTCAGCTTCTCACTCTTGATTTCAGCTCAGGTCATGATCTCAGGATGTGAGCTCGAGCCCTGCATGGGGCTCTGCGCTCAGTGGGAGTCTGCTTCCCTCCCTCGCCCTCTGTCCCTCCCCCTGCTCATGCGCACCTGTGCGTGCTGTCTCTCTAAAACAAGTAAATAAATCTTTTAAAAAAACTGTAAGTAAACATGAACTTCCTTGGTCATACCAGTCACACTTCCAGTGCTTGAGGGCCACATGTGCTAGTGGCTACCGACTTGGGACAGCACAGTCACTGGACATTTCCATCATTGCAGAAAGTTCTGTTGGAAAGCGCTATCTCTGCAGCCTGCCCAGGGAGAGGGGCTGACCACCGTGTCCCTTCTCAGGCTGGCTGCCACAGTGGGAGGGATCAGCCCCTGGGTCAGCCCCCTTCCTCTGCCGTCTACATGCTCACCCACCCACGTCTGATACAGATTCTAGTGCTCAGCATGCCTGAGAGGTACTTCACTGACGGCTCAGCAGAGGATTCTGGGATGCTGGCCAGACTGGGTGTCATCGTGGATAGATAAGTCCTTGTTCCAGAAGGCTGAGTTGCACAGAGGTGAAGAGCACAGGCCCTCAATTCGGACTGCCTACTTTTCAACCCCATCTCCGCTATCACTAGCTGTGTGGCCCCTGCGCAGGCTCCTTAAACTGTCCATGGCTCAGCTTCTTCACCTGCAAAGGGGCCCAGCAGTGTCTGGCTTGCAGGACTTTCCTGAGGATTTAGGGAACTGATGCAGGGTAAGCACCTAGCCTTGTAAACACCAGATAAACGTGGACTGTCTCACGACTGTAAGAGCCCCCACCTTCCCTGAGCAAGCTGCCTTGTATCTGTGTCCGTTCAGGCCCGAATTGTGTACCCCTCAAAAACACATACGTGAAGTCCTAATCCCCTGTACCTCAGATGCCACTGTATTTGCATATGAGGTCTTTAGAGAGGTAAACAAGTGCAAAATGAAGTCACCAGGCTGGGCCCTAATCCAGCATGACTGGTGTTCTTATGAGAAGAGGAAATTTGGACACAGGCCCATACAGAGGGAGGATGATGTGAGGACACACGGAGAAGACCGCCATCTACAAGCCAAGGAGAGAGCCTCGGACGCAACCAACCCTTGAAATTGACTTCCAGCCTCCAGAGCCGTGAGAAAATAAATCTCTTGTTCAAGCCGCCCGGCCTGGCTAACTAATACAGTGACCCAGGAAGGGCTTGTCCCCCCTCCCTGCTCTGATGACACTCAACTTCTACACCTCCAAGGAGGCTGCTCTCCCCACCACGGAGCTCTGGGCCCTTTGCGACCTGGGCCCTCCAGACACAGCAAGCGCCCACTTCGGGTGCCCCATTCTTCCCCTAACACACCCTGTGCTGTCCACCCTATGCTCTCCGTACTGTCCCCGGCACCCAAATGCCTTGCTAGCCGGGTCTACTTCTCCAAAGCGAGGTCCTCTCTCCAGGTCCAGCTCAAACACCACATCTTTCACAGAGTGTCGACCCCACCGGGATTCAGCGTCCTGTCCTCACTCCAGCAGCGTGTATTTCTGCCACCATCACGGCAGCAAAAGTCACATACTGACAACTGCTCGACATCGCTTTCTCTGTGAGCTCCCAGGGACTGAGCCTTGAGATCTCTGAGAGCCCAGCACCCATGACCAGGGCGGGCATTCAGGAGCGTGGGAAGGGGGAGGACGGCGGCCCAGAGGGGACCCCAGGCGAGAATGGCTCTGCACTTACTTCCAGGGTTCGAACGTGCGCCAGCAGCTGTGGCAACCTCTGAATCTCGTTCTCACTGATGTCAAGAGTACGTAAGCTTCGGAGTTCCCCCACGCTGTCTGGAAGCTCCTTCAGCTTGTTATCTGGAGAGATTCCAACGGCACAGCTCAACCCCCAAAGCCTCTCCACCAGCTTCCTGCCTGACGGTGCCAGGACTCGGGGGCACGTGGGTGGCTCCCTCTGACCCCGGGGTGTGTGCAGGTCCTGAGACCTGAGGCTCCGTGAGGAAGAGCACAGGGGTCCAGTTTCAGTGACCTGGGTTCAAGTTCTTACTCTACCACTTATTAGCTGGGTGACCTCGGAAAACGGAAATACCTCTTTGGGTCAGTTTTCTCATTTGTAAGATGGGGATAATGATACTATCTGGCCTTACAGGAATATCAAAGGATTCAATAAATCTACGTATACAAAGCCCTCAGCACAGTGCCTGTCACATAGTAAGTGATCAATAAACTCGGTATCATCATTTTTATCATCATGTAGACGTTGCCAATGAGTAAACTGAGGCATTTTGTGCAGAAAGTGCTTAAGGACAACCAGAGGACACGAGAGAGCTGGGGGTACGGGAGGCAAGCCCCCTGCATGTGACTCTGGGCTCTGTACTTATCACACTGGGTGGTCCTGAGCAAGTCCCTGCTCCCAGCCCCCTTCCCTCACCTGTCAGGTGGGGAGTACATCTCTCTGTCTCTACCCCATGGACCTGGACTTGCGCTGCATCGCTGGCTGCGGAAGTGCACCTCCCAGAGGGTGAAGTGCTTGATGTCAGAACCCGAACTGTGGCTCCTGGATGGCTGTCCCCCAGGTAGGCCGCCACTCCGACCGTTCCTCCTTATTACAGATACGAGGGCCTGAGTCCGGGAGCCTGGCTGTCAGGACCGGCTGCCCGCCTCTCTGTAAGGCCCTGAAGAGTCATAAGAACTCTCCAGATGCCGCCTCCGGTTACCATGGAGAGAGACCGCCCCCCACACACAGGGGGGTCAGTCGGGTTTACAGGGACGCCCCAGGACTGGCTGCCCTCATGATCAGTGGGTCCCAGGAGGGCAGCTCTGTGGATGCTGGCCGAGACAGCCCCGAGCTGACTGAAAGTCACATGGGCAGGGCGTTCCGACCCCTACCTTTCACATTGAGGGTCTGGAGCTGGATCAGGTTCCTGATGGAACGTGGGAGATACGTCAGTTGATTTCTTTCCACGTTCAATACCTGAGAGAGAGGGAAAAATGACCTGAGAACCCAGACGCAGAGAACAGTGTCTACCCCTACTTCAGGCCAGGCAGCATCTGGGCCCCACACCCCTTTAACTCCCCCTGACAGCCCTGCGAGGAAGGCACCGATTGTTAGAATCCCAGGTGGGAGATGAGAACAGAGGCTCAGAGTGGTGAAGTCACGTGCCCGAGAGAGCAGAGCCAGACCTTTAACTGGTTCTTGCTGAGGTTCCATCATTTATGCAGACTACGGAATGCCCCATGATGGCCCCACAATCCAGCAAGGAGGAAGAAGGGGATGGGCAGGTTCAGGGACCTGGTGGAGGCAGTGTGTGACAGGGCTCTAGGAATCCCAGTGTTGGGGGGAAGGAAGCTGCGCTGCATAAAAGCAGCGGGATCTGCCCAAGGTCTCAAGGCTGGCAGCTGGTGGTGCCCAGACGGGAAGGCAGGCTCGCCGCATTCCGCAGACCGCACTCCCTCCTGGATGCTGCACTGTGAGGGGAGCAAGGCCAAGAGGCTGGCACGCTAAGTACTCATTAAACATTGATGCAATGGAGAGCTAAGCAGTCATTAAAAATTATGTGGCAGATGAATATTTGATGAACCAAAGATGGTTAGGAGTTATTGTCAGGTGTCCAAAAGTTACAAAACAACAAATGCAACGATTCTATAAAAATATACATGTTAAAAAAAGTCCCCAAAGATCCTACACCCAGGTATTCACTGTGGCTTCCTAAGGGGTGACAATTCCGACTGTTCTGTCCCATGTTCTGTGTGCCCTTGCGCAAGCGACAGGCATCCCTCTGGACCTCAACTTTCTTATCTGTAAAATGCAACGATGTCACCCACATAGTAGGGTTGTTCGTTCCCCTCATTTCTTGGTCTCCTCCACGTTGGAGGCAGCGTGCGAGGTGGGGGTGCTGCCCTCCGAGGACTACGTCTCAGTCAAACCAGCAAACCCTTCATTAGGAACTACGTACTGCCACTAATGCTCCTGAGGCGACAAGCCGGGCCTGAGGCAGAGGCCCAGAAGGTGGACGTACTTTGACAAGGAAGCCGGGAGGCTTCTCAGGGACATCGGGGCTGAGAGAGGATGAGCCGTTCAGGCAGAGGTGAGGTCTGCACGGAGAGGCCCCGCTGCAGGGGGGCAGGAAGGCCAGAAGGGGTTTAGGAACTGACTGCTGGGAGAGGAGGGGACAGGAGAGGAGGCTGGATCATACAGCGTCCGAGGGGCACAGTGAAGAGAATGGATTTTAATCTAAGTGTGAAGGAAAGCCGCTTCTTCCTCTGTATAATGGGGCTAATGCTAGCACCTGCCTGACAGGGAGGCTGCAGGAAACGAACAGATAAGAGGAGGGAAATGCTTAGCTCTGCGCGGGCATGCGGGGGGCCGCGACTGATCGGAAGTGGAGGATGAGTCACAGTGCTGAATTCATCATTTCCTGCTTCCTCCCTTGTAGGAGCTCACGATGAAATCCCAAAAGCACATGCCAAAAATATGGTATCGAGACTCCCACAGCTCAGACCGCCATGGCCAGGACGTCCCCGAGCTTCCCGACGGGAAAGCGGCAGAGGGCGCTGGCACCGAGGGCGGCCCTGGCCGGAGCCCAGCCAGCACTCTCCAGGGCACCTTCTCACTTGCAGTCAGAGGCAGGTGTCCTGTGTCCTGCGGCTGTACCTGGAGGGCAGTCAGCTGCCCAATGTCGTCAGGAAGCGCTGACAGCTGATTATCGTGAAGATCCAGAACCTGCAGGAGGAAGACAAGCTTAGGGGTCACAACAGTCACCAGTGGGGAAAGCCTGCAGAGCTCAGGCTCCGGGGAGGCGACAAGACGCCGGGGCCCTCTTCTTGCCTCTCGTGTTGAAGCAACACCAGCCCCTCCTCGCCAACTACGTGATCGTTCCATCTTAGCTCCTTTTTGAAAATGTGATACCATTTCTTTCTTTTCTTTATCAAATATTTATTTTTAGCTGTGGAGCGGAAACGGTATGCTATCAAACAGTATGCATAAATATTCACGTTATAAGTACATATTTATGTAGAAAAAGACTATCAAATATGCAATAATATACTGACGGTGGTTCTCTGGAGTGTGAGATGACATTTTCCTCCTTTGCTTAACTGTATTTGCTCATTTTTTTAACAACACAAATGAGCAAAAAAGACATAGATCATGTACGTGACTACACAAATATGTTTCATGTACATACATATGAAAGAGAAATATACACAAATATAAAATATATATTTAAAACATTTAAGATATTGTTTTACTATAAAAATAACGGGTGTTGGGTTATTGCATATTTGATCACCTTTTTCTACACAATATGTACATAAATACGTACTTATACCGTGAGGGTTTTCCTGTTTAACGAGAATATTTATGCATACTGTTTCATAGCGTGCTGTTTTCACTCCACAGCTAAAAATAAATATTTGATAAAGAAAAGAAAGAAATGGTATCATGTTTTCAATAACAGGTATAACAGAAATAACAGAAGTAAAAACCGCCCCAACTCCTACAAACCAGACTTAACCGTGAAAAACACTTTGATGCCTGATGCTGCCATCGTTTTCCTCTCACTGTGTGCACCCACTGTCACCGCTCATGTTCACGTGAGTAATCCCGAGGTCATAGGCCACGTGTACTGTGAGTATGTCCCAGTCCCTGTCCTGGAGAGGCTGGAGGTCAGAAGGAAGTCAGCCCAATCACAGGGCTTTCAAACACTGACCGCGTGATGCCTGGCATCCCTCCGGGGACCTACTTGTTTGGGCCCATCGGTCTCCGTGCTCTCTGTGGGTTCACCTGCTCTGAGTTTAGGCTTTGCCTTTCTACCTGTTGGGCAAGTTCCCTTGAAGGCAGGGCCTATGGCTGGTTATCTTGGTAACCCCACCCCATGAGCAGCACTCAGGTGTCCCATAAACTGTGCTAATCCAACCCCGGCCTGACTAGGAAGTTAGGCCCGCCTGGCATAAACTTAAACAAAGGGCGCTTGGCTGTCACGTGCTGTACCAGGCAGAGTCCCTGACCCTGGGAGAAGGGCCCAGTACCTTGATGGTGATGAGACTCAGGAGGCTGCAGGATTTAGGCAGCAGGGAGGTGAGGTGGTTCGTGTGGACGATCAACACCTGTGTGGGGAAGATTTGGGGTGCGTTAGCCGGAGGAAGAGCAGCCAGCAGGGCAGCCAGCTTGCTGTAGGATACACCGCAGACCCCGCCTGCCCACTGTCCTCTGCTCGCCCAGACACTGATGGGGGATGTGGTTCAGAATCGCAGAACCACCAAATGTGGAAGCAGATGACCTGAACGCCTGTAATTTCAAGGGTGAAAGGGATCTTGGAGGCCTAATGCTACCTTCCATCCTGAGAAGGGTCCCCGTGCAGCTGTCCTGATCTTAACCCCCCTCAGCGGCAGCATCTTCGCGTGGGGAACAGAGAATAATAAAGTACCTGCCTCCAAGGGCTGCCATACGATTAACAAACCAACAGACAAAAAGCACTAAGCCCAGGCTGGCCTGGGGTCCGGGGCTCAATCCGTGTCCTCTGTGGCTATTTTTATAGCATCGAGCCACATAGAAACTTCTAGTGTCAAGGAGCTCACCAGGCTGTTGGTATGGAACACTTTTTACCTCCCTTCATTAGATAATTTAGAATGCTCTTAGCTATCTACATGCAAAGCTGCGATGCCTTTCTGAAAAATCGTTCATTCCATTCTTAATCTCTGCTGGGTGACCAGAATGAAGTAAGTACAGCTTTCATTATTATGAACAATGAGGTCACCCCATGTTTACTGCGGCAGGCCTCATACTTGATGCATTCCTGTCTCCACCTACCTACCTCCCTACCTGTCACTCTTTTAATTCTCATGATAGCTCTGTGAGAGTAGAACTGGAACTAGGAATGTCTTCATTTCATAGATGAAGAAACGGATGTAAGAGTTGGTGGAAGTTGCCCAACTCACGAGGGGCAAAGCCAGGATGTGACCCAGGACCGTCTGACACCAAACTCAACTCTTCCAATTGTGCAAACACCTGCTTCAAGCTGAAAGGGTGAGAATTGGGGACAAGGGAGATGTCTATGCCAGGAAGACAGTGCCTAAAAGTCCCGCCTGATTCAAACAAGCAAACATGCAATAAACAAGTCTGTGAAAATGAAGATCCTCCTCACCTTCTTCTGCAGAACTTTGCATGTTGCGAAAGCCCCAAATGGAATCTAAGGTAAGAAAAAGAAGAGTCAGTGCCTCCCTTCCTGCTGGTTTTGTTTTGAGTGGCACACAGGTGAGGGAGAGAGCGGGCAGGAGGTGATCAAGTGCAAAATTCTCACGTACAGAGCAGCGCTGAGCTGGGAGTGTGGTGTGGGGGCGGCTGGGGAGGAATGCTGCTGGGAGGTGGTCAGCCCTCCCCTGCAATCAGCTGGCAGGGGACTGCCCTGCCCGGCCCCAGCCCGCACACCAGCCCCATCATTAGCTCTATCCGGGCAAAAGAAAGCTCTCTGGTGCTATGCAGAGGCTGGAGAAACCCCGATTCTTCCAGCTCCCTAGAAATCCATGGGTACATTTTCTACACCTTGATTCTCATAGACTATGTTGAGGCCACCGATCATCTCAATTCTTTTGAATAAGAACAAAATCCGAGAAAACTTCACTTGACTAACGCTTCTGGTGTTTTAAAAGCCCCAGTCCACATCTGTCTTTCCTAGGGACATGTGATCCAAGAAAAAAGGGCAGATCAAATTCGCAGCCGGAACACCAGCCTCGATTTACCTCTGAGAGCTCACATTTAGAGATGTCAAGAATGTCATCGGCCCCAGCTTCTTTTGCCTGCAAATAAAAAGAATAATAAAAAAAAAAGTTCAAACGAAACACCCTTGAAAAGCGGACAAACCAGCCAAAGAAACAGAGGATCAAGCAGCTGTAAGGGACCACAGACACTGGTTCAACTAATCCATTTTGCAGGTACACCCATGAGCCCTGCTTCAGTGGGGCGTGAGGTCCAGCATGGAACAGCAAATGACCAAGTAAGGGCAACTGCCATCAGTTCCCTCGGGATGGAAGCAGAAGGCACTCCTGAGTACCAGACAGGAGGCCTCAGTGGTCTGCTTCGAGTCAGAGGATCTCCTCTGGGGGTCAGGGAGGCAGATGGGAGGGAGGGAGCACGCGGCTTGTTTGGGGGCAGCGTGGAGCCCAGGTTGGAGATGGACTCAGAGGAAACCCACTTTCCCTCACCAGACACATCTGATACTCCAGGCGTTTCCGAGCCTCTTCACTGGGTTTCCGCTTCCGGAAGAAGAGCGGCATTCTTTCTTTCTCGTCCTGGAGTAATCTTCAGGATGCTAGGGCATAGGAGAGAAATCAGGGCCTGGGGAATTTGTCACAAGCAGGACAGGCGGCAGCACACTAACGCAGAACATGCAGCCGATCTGCTGGACCGCACGATCCTTGATGGCAGCGTCTGGGTCCATCTCAACCGTCCGTCTGGGCCACGAGCCCAGCAAAGCAGGTCTAAGGATGACCTTTGAGAATGCGTTAACAGATGGGACTGATGAATCACTTCTAGTTCCCGAAGCGCTGTCAGAGTGGCATCGACAAACCAAACATGGCATCAGCTACATCGTAAGCAAAGAGATCTCTTAGTTGAATAAAAATTCCAAGGCAATCCTCAGACACCTTACCACCCTCACAGCTACTGTTCCATCCGATTCTCACCACAGCCCAGTTTAAAGTGATGAAATGGACACATGAGCTCAGTGATCTGGTTATACGGCCTGGATTGTAGCAAAACCAGTCTGGACCTCTGTTCTTTCGAGTCTTGATACTATGGGGTTTGCCCAACTCCTTCATGCTTGAATAACTTAGCACATGCTAATTACGGTGTCCTGAACTCAGAAGCCAGGTGCTTACTGCCTACCCAGTATCTGCAACTAGCAGCGCTTGATAAGATATCAAGGGCCCAGGAAACAATCATGCAGGGAAGCTTATGGTTAACATCCCAGGCTTTGGAATGAAATGTAACTGGGTTTATGGAGGTTCCTCAAAAAATTAAAAATAGAAATACCCTACGACCCAGCAATTGCACTACTAGGTATTTACCCCAAAGATACGAAGGTAGTGATCAGAAGGGGCACCTGCACCCCAATGTTTATAGCATTATGAATAATAGCCAAAATATGGAAAAAGCCCAAATGGCCACCGATTGATGAATGGATAAAGAAAATATTCTGTACACACACACACACACACAATGGAATATTACTCAGCACCAAAAAGAATGAAATCTTACCATTTGCAATGATATAGCCAGAGTATATTAAGCTAAATAAAATAAGTCAGAGAAAGACTAATACTATATGATTTCACTCATATGTGCAAATTAAGAAACAAAACAGATGAACATATGGGAAGGCAACAAGAGAAAGAGGTAGGCAAACCATAAGAGACTCTTAATGATAAAGAACAAACTGAGGGTTGCTGGAGGGAGGTGGGTGGGGGATGGGTTAAATGGGTGATGGGTATTAAGGACAGCCCTTGCTATGATGAGCACTGGGTGTTATATGTAATTAATGAATCACTAAATTCTATTCCTGAAACCAATATTGCATTATATGTTAACTAACTAGAATTTAAATTAAAAAATTGAAAGAAAAAAATGTAACTAACTGGGTTTGAATCCCAGATCTGCCATCCACCAACCATGTCACCTTTGTTCAATCTCTCTGAGCCTCAGTTTCCTCATCTGTATAATAATCTTACCAATACCTGGTTCTGGGAGGATCCAGTAATTTCATATATGTAAAACTCATAGCATATTACCTGGCACATAATCACTGCTCAGTCAATGTCAGCCACACAGCACTATACATCTGACAAATATTTATTCAGGGCCCACTACAGCTAGGGAGAAGATGCAGTTGAAGAAGATACATACCCAGTCCTCAAGGGGAGGGGTAGAGATCACGGGTCTCCGCCCTTAGGGGCGTGGGCAGTCTGGGGAGCCTGCCAACCTGCAAGCTGGCTCAGGCCCCTCTTGTCACCCCACCTGCCAGCAGGGATGGGGACTAGTCTAAAAACAGCTCTCCCCCATCCCTCCCTGATGACAAGCTCTTACCCTTCTGCTCCCCAAGGACTACCCCCCTCACTCCCTCCCCAAAGTCCAGCCCTCCCACCACGTCCCCCACAGCGGCCATCCCTTCTCTAACCCTCCCATAAGATCAGCTCTTCCCAACCTGCTCCCCGAGGTCGACCCTTCATCCATTCCTTCCCCGGGGCTGCAGCCCAATGGGAAGAACCACACCCATTATCCCCAGGCTGGAGTGGGGAGAGCCCCACCTGGCTTTGTGGGTGGACAGGTCACCGATGTTTCTTCCCTAGTGTAGACCGGAAGGCAGGCAGATCACTCGGAGGGCTTGGTCATGGACACCGGGTCGCAGACCACCGGGCATGAGCCCGGGCGGAGCTGGAGTCTGTTCTCCTCCAAACGCAGGAGCTGGGGACCGAAACTCAGAATTTCAGAAAGTCATGCAGACAGGGATGACGAAGTCGGAGACTCAGAACCGTAGAATCTTGGAATTAACAGTTGGACCAAATTTAGACCCGAATAAAATTGTTTCGATAACTAAAATGCACATATCACGAGGGAGCTTAAAGGGGACCGGGGGTCGCCATGGCCCTAGAGTCTCGGAATGGGGGTGCGGACCCCTTAGGGGAGGGGCGGGGTTTTGCCATTGGGCTACAGGGACCAAAGGGTGACCCTCAAGATAAGGGAGAAGAGAGAACAGCGGGGCCCTGGAGCAGCCCTCTCTTCGCTGACCGCGCCCCCCAGGCGAAACTCCCCGAACCCCTCTTTCTTAGCCCCCAGCACAACTCACCCGGAGCAGGGTTCTCCAGTCGTCAGCTTCAGGCATCTGCCCACAAGCAACATGGCGGCCAGGGCGTCGCTGGGAAGCTGGGCGGAGCCTATAGTTATCGCGAGAGTCGCGCTTTCCGGCCTATATCCGGTGCAGTCAGAAAGTCTTCCGGCCTTTTGGTTTTCGGCTAGGAGGAGGCAAAGGTGCAACTGTCTTCGGTCGTCCCGAATCCGGGTTCATCCGACACCAGCCACCTCCGCCATGCCGCCTAAGTTCGACCCCAACGAAATCAAAGTCGGTGCGTGCTTTAGATGTGGCTGGGGCTGCAAGATGGAGCATCCCTCTTCCGCGCAGCCGGTCGGGCCTGCGGCCCAGCCGCCGTAGCCTTTCCCACGCAGGGCTTTTAAGTTGCTCCCCGCTATAGGCCTTTCCAGGGCTGCGATCAGGGCGCTGTGAGGTCCTGGCCGAGACTCTTGACTCATTCTGGGTCTCAGCTTCCCCACGTGTAAATGGGGAGGGAGGACCGGAAGACCTGTGGTGGCTTTGCAGCACGCACGCCTTAGGGTAAGGTTTGTGCCCGGGCGTTTCCCCCGCCACTGGGTTGGCCGGCCCGGTGCGGGCCTCGGAAGCCGTAGCAGAACCGAAGGCCCCTGTCCCACGTGGCGCTTGGAGCGGTCCACGCCAGGGAGGAGGGGACTCGCCCGCTGCGGGTTGGGTGGCATTCTGCTCCCTGCTGAGGCTCTTGGTACTGTTTCGAGAATTGACAAGTGGTGAGGCCAGCCCCAGAAAGACTCTCGGAGAGAAGGCTGTGGCGCGGGGGGCTCCTTCTGCGGCGACACTGATCTTTTCTTTCTCCCAGTGTACCTGAGGTGCACCGGTGGCGAAGTCGGTGCCACGTCTGCCCTAGCACCGAAGATCGGCCCGCTGGGTCTGGTAAGTCATCCTCGTGTAGGACGGTTTCTTAGTTTGTAGGGTTCCACGTTGGGGGATTGGCAATCCCTACTACACCTCTGAGCCTCTGAACTGGAAGTGCTCCCATAGCAAGGTCATAGACGAGATTGGAACGTGTTGCTTTGAAGCTGTAACTTTGACTCTAGGGTCAAGATCTTAACTGCGGCCTTCAGTGTACCTGAGGAGCGGGCCAGAGGTCTTGCCTGATGGTTTAGAAGGCATTGGGCAACCTGCTTAGCCTGTGTTTTCTAGTGAGGTCAATGGGCACATCACTGATGGGGTTAAATATCGGTAGAGAGGGTTAAATGGGGTGTGGGTTAACATCCTGGTGAACTTAACGTAGTAGCTTGTGTAACCTTATTAATATGACCAGCTTCACTGATGACCCCCATTTACCCATGTCACCAATTTATGCTTTTACTGAGCTTGCATTTCCCTGAATATCATTAGGCCTTTATTCCTTGGACATTTGTTCTCACATGGTCTTGCTTAACCAGTGTCTTAATTACACGTTTCCTTGACTCTGTTTAGCTGGCACCTGCTGGACATCTTTCCTGTTGAGGCTGGTGGTCATTAGGAAGTCTAAGTAGCTAATGCCCAGATCCCATCTTGCAGAAACCTGGTGTCTTTAAAACTCTCCAGGTGATTTGAATATAACTGGTGTTGGAAATTCCTGCATTATCACCTGGGTCCTTATGGGAGGGTAGGTAGGTAAGGGACTTGGCCATCTTATGGCATTGTCTACAACTGTGATAGCCATGCCTTGATTTGGTAGATGCAGTTCTGTGCTTCAGACAGTGCCCTGTGTGCTGGCTTGGGGTGTGGGCCAGGTGAGAGGGATGGGTTTTCAGACTACCTCCAACTTACAGCCAGTGTGATAAACCTTTCTTTCTCTAGTCTCCAAAAAAGGTTGGTGATGACATCGCCAAGGCGACTGGTGATTGGAAAGGTCTAAGGATTACCGTGAAACTGACCATTCAGAACAGACAGGCCCAGGTACTTGGTTTGAGGGGGAGGGCAGAAGTAGCAATGCTCTGGGATTCCTGGGGAGGGGGGGAGGTTTTTGCCACTTGCCCCCAGTGGTGAGCTGAGGGCAATTTTAAATGGGGGAAAGGCTTTTTTGAGAGTATGGATCAAGAAAGCAAAGATATGGGCCTAATATTAACTCTTGTCACTTGTGTGACATTGGGCAAATCGCTTTGTGTCTCTTCGGCTAAGACATGTTCCAGACTGTGAAAATAACTCAAAAACGTACAGCAAACGCATTCTGGCCCATGTTTTTTGAGAGCCAAGTTGCATGGCAGTATTGACGGTCTTCATGGGAGGGTGGAGGGGGGCTTATTCACGTGGACAATCTCTTTTGCAGATTGAAGTGGTACCTTCTGCCTCTGCCCTGATTATCAAAGCCCTGAAGGAACCACCAAGAGACAGAAAGAAGCAAAAAAACAGTGAGTGGCTTTCTCCCTGGTAATTTGTGAGTGGTGGTGTCTATGCACTGTGATAACTTAGTGGCATGTTTTCCCTTTAATGAACCTGGGGGAGGGGGTGCAGAGGGATTTGATAAGGTGTTAGAGAGCCGGGCACCACCACGAGGTGCCATGTGGCTCCCCAGTGCCTAGCATGGGGCTGGCCCTACTCCGGGCATGCAGGAGGGAAACAGGGTGAAGTGATAATGATAACCAGTCAGCAGACCAATCCTGAGCTAACCTAAACCTGTCTTTTTTTCATGTTTAAAACAGTCTCCTTTGTATAAATGAGCAGAGACTTGATTTTGCCCCAGCCACCCGCCACTGCACCCGATCAGTTTCTGTTGGCTGGTGCGATCCAGTGGTGAGCTGATAGTAACCCCAGCTTAGGAAACAGGGTTGTTCTTCATGTGGATGACTCTGTGCCGAAAGCATGGGAACAGCCTGGAAATAAAAGACGAGGGAGCACCTGATGTGGTCTGCTCGGGCCTTGGGTTGTGACCAAGCTTACACTGTTTTTCTTTTCTGCAGTTAAGCACAGTGGAAATATCACTTTTGATGAGATTGTCAATATTGCCCGACAGATGCGACATCGATCTTTAGCCAGAGAACTCTCTGGTAAGTGGACAACGTGGAACCACCTTAATTGTTAAATGGCAGTGGTAGCATTTCCCAGTTTGAAGGGACAGTCGCTGTAAGACCCACAGGGTACAGAATGGCTTGACGTCAGTGAATATTTGGGGCTGGATGTGTTTAAATCTGGGTATCAAGGGAGCCATGGAAACTGCATTAAGAGCTTACATAACTAAATGGAGTTCTGAATCTTGGATTAGAGAAGCAGGGATGTCATTCCATACAATAGGGTTAATCCCTCCTTGCCTACTGTGAAACTCCCAAGTATTTCCCCATGGGTATGAGGGACTGAAGCTCCTCTGATGATGCTCCTTTTCTTCTAGGAACCATTAAAGAGATCCTGGGGACTGCCCAGTCTGTGGGCTGCAATGTTGATGGCCGCCACCCTCATGACATCATAGATGACATCAACAGTGGTGCAGTGGAATGCCCAGCTGTAAGTGACTCTGTTTCACTTGGGTAAAGCAGGGTGAGAGCTGCAGGAAGGCTAAAGTATTCATGGCGACAGGCTGGAGCGGTTCTAGAAATGGTCAGTAGTGGGTTTGGACTATAAGGTTTTTGTGTCCTACTGACATACATCTTTTTTCTTTCCCACAGAGTTAACTACAAAAGAAATTATTTCAATAAAGGATCATTTGACAACCAGTGGACCTTTTGATGTGGCCTCTTCCTTGGGGGAGCTCGCTCCTTTGTGGTCAGATGGGGGGCCAGGGTGGCAGAAGCTGTGGAAGCAGCAGCAGTTTGGGTAGCAAGCTTCTGGGTGACAGATTGCTGCCCTGTATGGGACTAGCTCAGAGAAGACACCTAGAAAGGAAGTCTCTGTGCTTTCTGTAGGCCACATATATGCATAGAACTCTTCGTAAGAATAAAATTCTTCACCAAAAAGAAAACTTGTACTTCGGCATGCATACATGGCAAGGCATATATCCCAGACCAGTTTAAATCCTGGGTGGGCTAGGGGCCCATGGCCCGTAGTGTGAGCAAGTGTTCACTATCCAGTCCAGTGTAGCCAGGCTTCAGAAGCACTGATGGGAAACAAAGGAATCTCACCTTTGTCGTAAGTCCTTAAGGGTCCTTTTCTAATGGCATGTTTTTGCCTTTCCTCAATCTCGTTAGTTCTGTTCCTTTTGACTCAAGCTCGTGACTCCTTTTTCCTTTGAAGTGTGAGGCGAATGTGGAAGGATGGACCAAGGTACCTGTACTGGGGTGAGCTACACCTGAGTAGCTTACAGGGGCTTTTGGGTACCAGCCTAAAGGGGGGGCTTAGGAATAACCCACAAACTTAATTTCCCTGGCATTAATCATATTTGTGCCTTACATAATTTTATCAATAGGCCCTTAAAGCAGGTGGGTTTACTTCACCACCACCACCCCCCAAGCAGGATTGGAGAACTGTAGTGGGAAGGATTACCTCAGAACTCAGGTCAGTGAGGAAGGGTAAGCCTTCTAGGACCTGTGCCAAGTGACCAAGAAACCACAGCTAGAGGTCGTGGGTGATGAAAGCTGAATCTGACCGAAGTCAAAGGGTTACCTAACCCCACACCACAAGGGTTTATTGTGGAGATGAGATCATGTTGGCTGTGAGGATGGTATGCCAAAGATGAGACCCAGCAAGGGAGAAAGAAATTCCAACGATGAAAATCTTGCTCTAAAGGAAACTTCTCCAGGAAGAGAAGTGAAGGACCCACTGGCCTGTGAGCCAGGGAAGGATGGGAGACCTCAGGCTGTCCTAGTGGCTCCGTAGAGGGGTGTACGTTTGTGCGGGATTTCACTGGCTTCCCCTGGACACCCTCAGCCTGTTCTAACCTTCTGGGTGTTTTCTTTGTAACAGTAGCAAACACTTGAACATCTTAAGTAGAGTGTCCAGATTTTCCTAGAGAGAGCCTTAAAGAGTGGATATTCCTCCCCACTGCTGATAAGATTGTAGCATGTGGAATCTTTCTTCACTTGAATTACTCTCCCAAATCCCCTTTTGGCCCCATTGTGGAAACTTCATTCCTGTTTAGTGATGGTTCTTTTAACAGCCCTCATTCAAGAACTAACCCATCACCAAAATACCTGGCCTTTAAGAAGGAACCAGTCGGGGCTCCTGTGTGGCTCGGTTAAGTGTCTGCCTCCAGTTTGGGTCATGATTCTGGGGTCCTGGGGCTCCTGCTCAGTGAGGAGTCTGATCCTCCCTCTCTGCTCCTGTACTCTTGCTCACTCTCTCTAAAATATCTTTTAAAAAGAAGAGAAGGAACTAAGTTCTTCACTCATTGATCACTTAGTCTTTATATAACAAGGTTTCTGTAGTGCTTGCTACACAAAAAGCAGCTTGGCTCACTGAATAAAGGTAAATCTCCAGTATAATTTGAGTTGGGTTGTTGATGCTTACTGAAGAGTTGAGAAAGAAGAGAGCTCCTGAGACCTTCCACCTGCAACATGGAAAAGCGAGACTATTTATTACAGGTGCTTCTGCTTGTGGCTCTGAGCTGCAGACTGTCAAAGTCCCAAGTCTCCACATGTTTTCAAACTACCTGCATTTCCTGCCAGGTCCCCACCCACTTTGGTCCTGTCTCTGGTTACTCCCCAGCATGGAGTCTCTGGTGTCTAATGAAAGCGGAGCTACACCGGAAGGCCTTCCCACACTCCCTGCATTCATAGGGCTTCACACCAGTGTGAATCCTCTGATGCTGACTGAGGGATGAGCTCTGGTTAAACGCCTTGCCACACTCATTGCACTCGTAGGGTTTTTCTCCCGTGTGAATTATATGATGTCGAATGAGGGCTGAGCTCTCACTGAAAAATTTCCCACACTCATTACATTTATATGGCTTCTCCCCAGTGTGGGTCTTCTGGTGGATGATGAGATTTGTGCTTTGGCTGAAAGCCTTCCCACACTCGCTGCACTTGTAGGGTTTCTCTCCCGTGTGAGTCCTCTGATGGTTGGTGAGGTTCGCGCTCTGGCTGAAGGCCTTCCCACATGCACCACACTTATACGGTTTCTCCCCGGTGTGGATTCTCTGATGCTGAATAAAGGCGGCACAGTAACTGAAGGCCTTCCCACACTCACTGCACTTGTACGGCTTCTCCCCCGTGTGGGTCCTCTGGTGGTTTGTGAGATTCGCACTGTGACGGAAGGCCTTCCCGCAGTCGCTGCATTCATAGGGCTTCTCCCCAGTGTGAATTCTCTGATGCTGAACAAGGGCTGAACAGTCACTGAAGGCTTTTTCACACTCGCTACATTTGTAGGGCTTTTCTCCGGTATGAGTTCGCTGGTGTTTCGTGAGGTTTGCATTCTGGCTGAAGGCCCTTCCGCATTCGCCGCATTTGTAGGGTTTCTCTCCGGTGTGAATCCTCTGGTGCTGAATAAGAGATGAGCTCTGGCTGAAAGCCTTCCCACACTCATTGCACTCGTAGGGTTTCTCCCCAGTGTGGCTCTTCTGGTGCTGAGAAAGGGAAGAACAGTAACTGAAGGCTTTGCCACATTCGCTACATGTATACGGTTTTGCTCGGTGGGGCTTAATTATAGGGGAATTCTTCCTGAAGCTCTGTGTATGTGCTTCCCATTTCCGGGGTCTCACTTCTCTAGGAACTCTCTGTTGTGGAGAAAGGACTGGTCTCAGGTTGAAGCTCTCCCCCAGGTCACTATTCCTGTGATCTGACGCCCCAGGGGGCAGCTCTATCCTTGGGTCTTGGAATGAATCTTCAGAAATGTCATGCTCAGGTGGTGATTCACACATACTCTTCCAGTCTGAAAAATATTTAGAAAAGCATTTTTCCCCCCTCCGGTGGAAGAAAAGGTACTACTGAGATACAAAAGGCTGATGGGAGTTTGGTCGAGCTTCTATGCAGACAGGTCTGATGCTCCACCCCTCTCGCCCAGAACAGCTGTCTCACATTCCTGCTCTCAACCGCAAATTCTGACCAAGATGGCTCTTCAGATACATTAATTATCACGCCTTCCTCCCTTTCCTGACCTGCCAAGGGATAAAGAAGTTTGCCCTAATCTCCCTCAGGTGCAATGTTCCCTTCCATATTTCTGACCCTTTCCTCCGCTTTGGCAACTACTGGACAGTCTCCACTTGTCTTCTTTGTCTCAGAATTCTTGGTCTGGTTTTGGGCAATCTGCTCACCAGGTTTAAATAATTCACTTTAAAAAGCTGATGGTCAATGCCAGCAAAATGAATTCCTTCACCTATCAAATCAGCTAGATTTCAAAATTCTAGAGTGTCGGCAGGAGTGCGGCATCATGAGATCTTACACACCGGTGTGACCACCTTTCTGCAGAGCCATCTGGTGGCATGTGTCAAGAGTCTTTCAAATGCTGACACAAGAACCGCACCTGTAAGAATCTGTCCTAAGGAACGACTGAGAAATTACACAAAGCTGTGTTGACAGAAGTGCTCACAGCATTATTTGCTGAAGAAAAGCAAACACCTAAATAAATGTTTAATAAAGGAATGACCACAGTAGAGCCTATACAGGGGCCCTATTTAGCAATCAGAGGCCATGTTTGAAATGGGCACACTATAGTTCCTTCTGAAGAAAGGTATTTATTGAGAAAACACTAAAAAGATACACAATGTGAGTGTAAGTTGGGTTGTCTTTGGGTTGTGGCATTAGGGGCAATTTTTATTTTCTTCAACACTTATCTATATTTTGTAATGTTTTCCAATGTCAATATGATAATAAAAGTTATAAAAACCTTTCAGAGAATATGCAGTGATAAAAAGAAAACTACTGTTACATGAAAAAAAGGAGCATGTAAACTTACACACTGTTATTTCTACCTTAGAAGAATGTACAAGCTCTGGTCTGAGCCTCCCCATTAGGGGGCACCTGGCTGGCTCAGTCGCTAGAGCTTGTGACTCTTGATCTCGGGGTCATGAGTTCAAGCCTCACATGGGGGGCGGGTAGAAATTATTAAAAAAAAAAAAACTTTAGAAAACAAAGAAAAATTTATCACTGCATTTTGTTATATGAAGAAGATGGAAGGGATGATAGGGACTTTGATTTTTTTATCCTGTTCCAAATCTCAACCTATTTTACTAAAAAAAGTCATTTTAAATAGAATAAATAATATTGCTTTTATAATCAGAAAATAGGTGTTTTTTAAAAGAAGAGTTAATGACTCTCAACCCTTTCTGGGATCTCCGTCATTTTAAGAGAAAACTTTAAAATGTGAGTAACGTAGAATATTGGGAAATGGAAGTGTAAGGCCCCACGTGCTTCTGTCTCCGGCCCTGGTGCTTGCACATGAGGGGGTGGAGTTTCAGGGAGGACTACGGAGCTTCTTTTCTCAAGGGTCAATTTTCCTAAAGATTCTTCTGGTTTCTACCTTATTTCTCAGAGGAAAGAATAGCAAGGTTAGTTCTGGATGACCTTTATTTGAATTTCTATATGGAATCTTGACCCAGATAGCTCGGGTTTAAATCTTGGCTCCACCTCTTACTAGCTACGTGATTGTGGGCAAATTATTTAATCCATTTCTTGGATGTATTATCTGTAAAGGTAGCTCTCACAGAATTACTGTGAGGATTAAATGAGTTACAACACATAAGGGACCAAGAATGGTACCTGAGGGATAGTTAAATGCATATGAGTGCTTGTTATTATCTTAGGCTTTTTCCTTGTAACCCTTCTGAAATGGTTTCCCTCCAGAGTGCGCGTGTGCACTGATGCCCAGTCTACCGTGAGCACAGCAGTCCCCATTCTGGGTTCACGGCATCTCCATGTAATTCAGTATTTGATCTTGTGTGGCTCTGACAGCTCTGAAAACTTGACCATCTACCAGAGAAAAGACGGAAAGAGGAAAAGTGCCAGGAAAAGCGGCAGTGGGGGAAAGGAGTAATTCAGGAAACTGCGCGATGTTCACGCACTGTCCTACCTCAGCCCGCTTCACCTCTCCACCTGGCTCCCGTAGGAGACTAACGATGTCCACACCAGATGTGCCCAAAACGGAACAACTGGTTTTCCCTTTCCAGTCACTGTCTCTGTTGGGTCTTCTTGCTCATGGTTCTGCTCTGGCCAGGGTCGTCCTTAATGCCCCTACCCTCTCACATCCAATTCACTGGCAAATCCTATTGGCTTTAACACCTAAAATGTCCTGAATCCTTCCCAAAAGCCACCATCCTCTCTCCCTGGAATGTCCACGACAGCCTCCTAACTGATCTCCCCGCTCCTACTCTTGGACCCTGGAAGTCTTATTCTCCATAGGCTATTTTTTAAACACAAATCAAGCGTGGTCCCCTTCGTGCTCAAAACCTTCAAGGGCTTTTGTCCTACTATGTGAATAAAATCTGAACGCCTTACCACGGCCTCCAAAGCCCTGAATGACCTGTTCCCTGCCTACCACTCTCCGCTGGCTTACTGCGTCCTAGGGTCTTCTGATCCTAATACAAGTCAAGCTCATTCCCAACTCAGCGCTTCAACACATGCTGTATTCCAGAATGTCCCTCTCCCAGACACACATGGCTCTTCCTTCAGACCTCGGCCCCTTCACACCTTGGCTCCTCCAAGTGGTCTTTCCTAGTCATCTGACTTACAACAGCCCCCAACTCGATCTGTATTCCCATTCTCACCTTCACACTCCATCACTATGCCCTTAACCTGCTTTCCTTCAGAGTACACCTCACTATCCGACATTATATCAGTAATTTTGTTTATTCATTTTGTTTACATTCCTCACATCACAAGGTCTAAGCAGGGACGATGCCTTGTTCTCTGTTGTACCTTCAGTAGCTAAAGCAATTCCAGGCATTTACCAAATGCTTAATGTGTATTTGTTGACTGAATGAATAACAAATTCAACGTGAAAAAGGCAAACTGACCAGCTGGGCCTGGGAAAATGTTAACATGCACAAGAGAAGTTCCTAAAGCAAGCAGTGAGGTGAAAGGTACTTTAAAGACTGGGTCTGCCATCGTGGTGGTGGGGGAGGGGGGATGGGGCACCGGAGGGCTCTGAGAGCAGCCCGTGGTGGCCGAGCAACCGTAGGTCACTCTGTGAATCTCAGAATCTCACGGAAGCAGGGTATTAGTTACTCCAACAGCCAGACTGAAACTTTTCTCAAACCACTTCACGATAGGGGCGCCTGGGTGGCTCAGTGGGTTAAAGCCTCTGCCTTCGGCTCAGGTCATGATCTCAGGGTCCTGAGGTCGAGCTCCACATCGGGCTCTCTGCTCAGCAGGGAGACTGCTTCCCTCTCTCTGCCTGCCTCTCTGCCTACTTGTGATCTCTCTCCTCTCTGTCAAATAAATTAAACAAACAAACAAACAAAAAAACCCATTTCACGATCATACAGCTAGTATAGCACGCCATAGTTGATAATTTTTTTCATGTATATTAGTTTGGAAGATAAGATTTTGTCATCTACATTTTAGATAGAGACATAAGCGACCACATAATTTAGTGGTTTACTCTGAATCTGTGTAACATAAGTAGCAAGCCAGGACCGGACAGCCTGTCTTTCACAGGTCCACATCCAAACCTGCGTCTCCACCGATACTCCCAATACCTCAGAGCGGGGACCATTGGTGCTAACACCTCTTCCCAAGTTCTTTCTAATAACATGCTGATCTGACCTTTTTAGGATCCTGAAACTCTCTGAGGCTGTGATGAAACCTTTTTCCAGAAAAATGCAGCCATTGCCCTAGCCATATAACACCACATTCAATTTCTGAAGGTCTACATGGGGCATACTGCCCGGGATAAAAGGCCCCGCACGGCAGAAATGGTGCTGGGCAGCAGAGGGCCTTGAGGGGGGAAGAAGCAGGACCACTGAGGCTCCTGCAAAAGAAGGATTTCAGCAAGTCCGGGTGGTTCCTGGGTAACAACAGGGCTGAGGTAACGTGTGACAAGCTGTTTAGAAATAGATAGTAAAATGGGAAGGAGAAGAGTTCTGATCTGGCTGTGCAGAAAATCTGCCAGAGGTGTTTTCACTGCCTTGCAGCAACACTAATCAGAAACGAAGATATAAAGCATTAGGCTATATTTTTAAACAAATTTAAAGCTTTGTCACCTTAAAGTTCTTAAGTTCATTTATACCTCTGATGCTTTAAGTTTCAAAACATCAGAAGCGGCTGGAACCCTAGGGAGAAGCTCCTGAAGCCCGGCCAGAGGTCACACATCCACAGGGGCGGAAGCCTGAAGACGGGGGTGGGGTGAGCAGCCTTGGATGAGCAGCAAAAGAGAAACACGGCAACTACGGCTTCCGTTATTTTTTCCGAGGTGCTCGCTATCAGCCCTTTAGGAAATTCCAGCAGGGTCTCACGTAGAGGGCGAGAGGGCATTAAGGGCCAGAGAGGGGAGGAGCAGTAGCCTCACAGCCGGAGGTGTGGGTAAAGGCGGGCACCTGAGAGCCTCAGTGAGGTGACCCCCAAGCCGAGAACGTGCTAGGCCAGTAAAGATGACTCTCGTTCCCCCAGAGGCCAGCAACACCACCTCTGCTCCCAAACACCTCCCAGCCCAGGGGAACTTCGCCAGGAAGAGGTGTGGAATAGTGGGCTCTGGAATCAGACAGACCGTGCTTCGAAGCCCAGCCACGCCACTTTTTAGCTGTGAGGCTGTGAACTAGCAAGTCAGCCTCTTTCAGCTTCAATTCCCTCATCTGTAAAATGGTGGTAATAATATCTACCTGACAGGGTTGTTAAAACCATCAAACGCACTAATGTGTATTTCAACAGGGCTTTTGCTCGCGAGACTCACTGGCTTCAGTGCCTGCTCACTTACCGGGACAGGTACGCCTCGGGCCTCCGCCCTGCAGCATCCATGGGCCTTCTTCCCTTTGGTCCAAATGGGCGTTCATGCTGGGCTGGGACACTGGAAGTCCTGTTCAAGGGGAAAAACGGGCTTTAGAGATTTCGATTACGTATATATAGCCACCCAGAACTCAGGGAAGTAGAAACACACCAGTCAGGTCACTTATTTCATTCATTCAGCGAATACTTATTGAGCACTTCGCTTGGTTCCAGGCACTGGGGGATGCAGTAGTAATGAAGACAGATGGGGTGCCATGCCAAGGAGGGGTCAAGTCAAGTCAGGGAGTTAAGCCCCAAAAGCAAGTTATTTAGGAAAACAGGGACTTACTGAATATGGAGGAACTGGCCTGAAGGTCACCCTACCCTTCCTGGGAAATAAGAAAACAGAGAGAGCTGCAGTCTCAGGGGGAGCAAATGAAACTGCCTATTTCTCAAGCCAGAATACTGAGACCTTTCCCTAGGGAACCAGGAGAAATAAACACTATCCCTCCAATGTGTCAGAGCGACTCGGGATCACTCACCACTGGAAAGTGCCAGACATTCAGAACTGAGTAGATTCTACATTTCAAATGGCTTCCTTACCCAGCAGGACCAGATTCCTGGAGTTTTCTGGTAACCCCTCCTTGAACCTTGGAGTCCCCCTTGAAGCAGGGACCAAGTGCCTCCACTCATTTTGGGTAAAAGCTACAGTCACGTTGCTGAAGGGCGTGGACCCCTGAAACGACAAGCACATTCCTTCTCGCTCACTGGCCTCAGGATGTGAGAGAAAAGCATTTATTGATAACTTTATATATGCCTAATGCTGTACTGGGTACTGACACACAAAACTAAACCAAAATAAATCTCTTTGCGTGTTTACGACTCTGACAGACTTTATATAAAAATGGATAGAGTACATACACAGCTGTATCTATATAAAAGAAGGAACTGGGCAGAAACCAACAGATGCTTGGGAACTAAACAAGCCAGTGTAGACAAAACAAAATTAGTTTTGTTAAGTTTATGCAATGAGAAATCAGAAAGAAATGTGAAAGCTCAATTTTTCAGAGTGTTTAGTAAATGTTTCTATGAACTTGGATATCACACGGTACCAAGGGAGAGCCAGACAGATATGTGACTGGCTGTACTAACATGTCAGAAAGACAGGCAGACCAGATGCCAGGGTAACAGAGAAGGAATCCTGCATGGAGGACAGAGGAAGACCACAGAGAGGAGGTCACTGCTGGGTCGGCCTTGAAGGAGAAAGGTTTTCTGACGGAGAAAGAGAAGGTTACCCAAGGCAGGGGAGGTGCGACGAGCAAAGGCGTGGAGGTGGAAAAGGCCTCACGTTTATTTTCAGTGCAAGTGATGGTACCTCCACCTATCTCGTGGGCCACACCAGAAACCTGAGTGTGATCTTCCCCTTTCCTACAGCTCCCCACAAATCACTGCATCTTCACCTTCCTCCACAGTGTCACGAGAGTTCACACATTTCTCTCCATGGCCCCGTCACTGCCTTATTTGAAGCCAGCATCATTTTCCAAATTACAACCTCTAATTTACCTGGTCTTCCGATCCATCCTTCATACCAAGAAATGAAGTACAATGGGACAAAGAGGGTCTTCTTTTAAAACCAGGAAATATTTAAAACATTTGGGTCTTTTTATAATAGTCAAGACAGTAAAATCCACCATAAAGATTTAAGTGTCATGAACTATGTAACAAACAATATGTAACTAATAAAGAAAATACTGTAGGAAGTACAAGAAGAAAGTTAAAATACTACAGCTATGAGATGTTAAAATAACTCGGTCAGTAGCAGGGTTAATACAAAATAAACAACAAAAGAAAGGTATGGAAGAACTGAGCAATTCAATTAATAAGGTTGAACTACTAGAGCCATCGAACCCTGCATTCTGCAATTACACTATACCTGGCTGTTCTGAGTTGACAAAAGACACTGTCCCCGTGGAGCAGAGACCAGATGAATGGGCAGACAGAGAAACCAAAGTGACAATTTGGGAATATAGAAGAAAAAAAGATCCACAGCCAAACATTTTCAACATAAACAAGAAAGGAAAAATATATTAGACATTCAACTCAAGAGGTTAAAAGATCATATTTTAAAATAAATCTGACAAAAGTGAAAGCAAAAAACCTGTTACTCGAAATCTTGCCATTTCCAATGATGTGGATCGAACTAGAGGGTATTATGCTAAGCCAAATAAGACAATCAGAGAAAGACAATTATCATATGATCGCTCTGATATGAGGACTTTGAGAGGCAGGGCAGGGGTCATGGGGAGTAGAGAAGGAAAAAATGAAACAAGATGGGACCGGAGAGGGAGACAAACCATAAGAGACTCTTAATCTCAGGAAACGAACTGAGGGTTGCTGGGGGGGAGGGGGGTGGGAGGGATAGGGTGGCTGGGTGATGGACACTGGGGAGGGTATGTGCTATGGTGAGTGCTGTGAATTGTGTAAGACTGATGAATCACAGACCTGTACCCCTGAAACAAATACTACATTATATGTTAATAATAAATAAATAAATAAATAATCTGTTACTAAGAGAATCGATGAGAAAAATCCAAGAGCAGACTTTCTAAAAAGGAAAAGAAACAGACCAATACCCAGTCTAGTCAGGAAAAAAGGGGAGAAGACAGTTCCTACCCTGGCAGAAGGAGTATAAAAAGGAATACACTAGAAATGATTCTGTAGAATACTGTTAATGAGAGGAAGAAAGATTAATCACACTCTGCGAAGTGGAGATAAAAAGGAGGTTAAAAGCAGAACAAACCCATTTTGAAAAAGTAGAAAAGGAAGAATATGGGGGCACCCGGCTGGCTCAGCCGGTGAAGTGTGAGACTCTTTATCTTAGGGTTGTGAGTTCAAGCCCCGCGCCGGGTGTAGAGATTACTTAAAATTAAAATCTTAAAAAAACAAAAACAAAAACAAAAACAAAAAAAAAAGAAAAGAAAAGGAAGAATAGGACTGAAAAGACGCAAATGGAAATGTTAAGTGTTTCATCTCTGTGGGCTAATAATGGTGAGTTTTTGGGTTATGCTTTCTATGTTTTTCAGGTTTTCTACAATAAACACGAAGTCCTCTTATAATTAAAAAACAGGAACAAAAAGTCCTTTAATATTAAAAAAAAAAAAAAAAGAGGCTGCCCCTCAGAGTAAATTTCCAACTTACATGGGCCCCAATTGTGAGGAGACCGGCTGCCATTCCTTCATCTCCTGTGCTTTCGTCTCGGTAAAGGGCAGAATCTGGAGAAGGCAGCTCTGGAGGAAGGGAGAGAAATCAATGAGGCTTAAAAGTTACGGCTCAGCAAGCTAGAGAGTCTCACATTCTCACTCTGAAGAAGGGGGTTCCCAGGACATTGCAGGTTGCAGGGGACTCGGGCTGCATCTGCAGACCAATTTCTCCATTCCCCTTCCTACCTCAGAAATCCCATCAATTCACTCAGACGCAGGGAGTCATTAGAGTAACAAACTCTCGAGTAGCGCAGGTCCCCCACTTACCAGCAATGTGTACCTCATATAACCTTTCTAGGTCTCATTTTTCTCATCTGTAAAGGGGAATGATAAGCCCCTGTAAAGTTGCCGGGAAGATCAAAGAGAAACGGAGACAAAGCAGCTGGCACAATGCCTAGCACGTAAGTACACAGTTTACAAATATTACCAACTGCCGAGTTTGTTGGGAGAAAGTGGCTCTGTAGATTTAAGATACTTGCCAAATCAAGAGAGGTAATGATCAAGTGGGATTCATTGAAGGAACACAAGATTAGTTCATCAGATGAAAATCAATCTGCATAATATACCAAGGTAATAAAAAGGAGAAGACTCCACATGGATCACTTCAATAAACACCAAAAAGTCCATTCTGTAAAATTTGTCACCCTTTCCTGATATTCGACAAACCAGGAAGAAAAGAGACATCCTCAACCTGATAAAAGACAACTATGGAAAACCCAGATTTACATCATACTTAATAATGGAAGACTGATACTTTCCCCTAAGATCAGAACAAGACAAGGCTATCTGCTCTCATCACTTCTATTCAGTATTATACTGAAGGGTCTAGCCAGGGAAATTAGGAAGTGGGGGAAAAGTCATCCAGATTGGAAAGGAAGTACAATTATCAATATTTCGATATTTGTAGATACGATTTTGTATATAGAAAATCCTAAAGCGGGGCATCTGGCTGGCTCAGTTGGTAGAGCATGTGACGCTTGATCTCAGGGTCATGAGTTCAAGCCTCACACTGGGTGTGGAACCCACTTAAAAAATAAAATAAAATAGCCCTGCTATAAAAATAAATAAATAGAAGAAAAAAATCCTAAGGAATCCACACACACAAAACAAAGCCCTATCACAGCTAACTTTAGCAAAGTTGCAAGATACAAGATAGATATATAATAAAAAAGACAACGCAATTAAAATTGGGCAAAGGATGTGAACATTTTCTCCAACCAATTTCTATACACTAGCAATGAGCAATACAAAAGTGAAATTCAAAAAAAGTTCTATTTGCAAGAGCATTAAAACAATAAAGCACTTAGGAATAAGTTTAACAAAGGGAAATGCAAGACTTGTACACTGAAAGCTACCAAACGTTGTTGAAATTATAGAAGACATAAGTAAATGGAAAGACATCCCATGGATTCGTGCATTGGAAGGTAATAAGGTTGGGATGGCAATACTCACCAAAGCAATCTACAGAGTCAATGTAATCCCTATCAAAATCTCAGCTGACTTTTTAATGGAAATTGATTAAGGAGATCCTAAAATTCATCTAGAAATGCAAGTGACCCAGAAGAGCCAAACAAACTGGAAAAAGAAGAACAAGTTGGAGAATGCACATTCACACTATCAAAACCTTGCACATCGGGCGCCTGGGTGACTCAGTTGGTTAACTGTCTTCAGCTCAGGTCGTGATCTCAGGGTCCTGTGATGGAGCCTGGCGTCGGGCTCCCTGCTCAGTGGGGAGCCTGCTTCTCCCTCTCCCTCTGCTCCTTACCCTGCTTATGCTCTCTCTCCAATAAATAAATAAAATCTTAAAAAGATGGAAAACAACAAATGTTGATGGGGATGTGGAGAAATTAGAACCCTCACACATTGCTACTGGGATTGTGAAATGGTGCAGTCACTGGGAAAGTCACTGGGAAAAAAACTGGGGAAAGTCACTGCAGTCACTGGCAGGTCCTCAGAAAGTTAAACAGAGGTGCCTTATGACCCAGCAGTTCTTCTCCTAGGTACATGAACAAGAGAAATGAAAACACATCCACACAAAAACTTGTGCACGGGGGCGCCTGGGTGGCTCAGTCATTAAGCATCTGCCTTCAGCTCAGGTCATGATCCCAGGGTCTTGGGATCGAGCCCCGCATTGGGCTCCCTGCTCAGCGAGGAGCCTGCTTCTCACTCTCCCACTCCCCCGCTTGTGTTCCCTTTCTCACTGTGTCTCTCTCTGTCAAATAAATAAATAAACTCTTAAAAAACAAAAACAAAAACTTGGGTACACATGTTCACAGCAGCATTAGTCACAATAGGCAATACTGGAAGCCACCCAAATGTCCACAACTGAGGAACAAAATGTGGTACATCTATGTAACGAAATATTATTCAGCCAAAAGAGGAATGAAGTACATTCATTCATGTTACAACAGGGATGAACTTTGAAACATTATTTTAAGTGAAATAAGCCACATACATTCTTTGATTCTATTTTTATGAAATGTCCAGAATAGGCAAATTCATAAGAATAGAAAGTAGAAATCCACAGAAGAGGGGAAGAGGGAATGAAGAGGGATGGTTAATGGATATGGGCTCTTTTTTTTTTTTTTAAGAGAGAGCATGCAAGAGGGCAGGCAGGGCTGGGGGTGGAGAGGAGGGGTAGAGGGAGAGGGAGAGATTCCTAAGCAGGCTCCACGCTCAGCACAGAGCCTCACACAGGGTTTGATCTGACAAAATGGGTATAGGCTTCATTTCAGGATGATGAAAATATTCTGGAATTAAATAGCAGCGATGGCTGCACAACTTTGTAACTATACTAAAAGCCACTTTACTGTAGACTTTAAAAATGAATGTTATAGCATATGAATTATATCTCAATAAAAAATAATAGAAGAGGTTATACAGCCTTCAGAAAAAGAACTACATAGGTCTGGATATTGGTCTTAATACAGACCTTATGTTACTGAGTTGTACCTAACTCCACTGTACCTTCATGTCATCGTTGGTGGTTAGTACCGGTAGGATGATAACCATCCTCCTTGCTGTTCCCAAGTCTCTAGGGGAAGACAACACAAAATGCTGGATGTGAAATTGGACTTGAAGAGTTACAGACCAATAAAGGGACCCCTTGATATAGGGGAGCATGGCACAGATCTTGGTGGTTAAGATTACATACACGTTTGTTCTGTTCTAGGGATTGTTCAAGATGCTTTCAAAGATGTTATTTTATTTGATGCTTACAGTTCCTAGAGATGAATGAGGTAGTTAACGCTATTTTACCCTTTCCTCCATGAAGGAACACAGGTTAAAAGACCTAACTGGTACCCCATAGCTTAAACAGGAATCCTAGCCTTCTGATTCCAAACCCCCAATATCCTCTTCGACTTCACAGTCCAACTGCGATGAACCGGCCCTCACTCCCATGTGGAGCGAAAAGCCTCCCTGTTCTGAGAATCCCTGGCTGCTTCTAGAAAGGCTGGAACATCAGAAACAA
The DNA here is from genome assembly GCA_028534135.1 of Potos flavus. Taxonomy (NCBI): domain Eukaryota; kingdom Metazoa; phylum Chordata; class Mammalia; order Carnivora; family Procyonidae; genus Potos; species Potos flavus. Next base: position 6,166,538 of record CM052892.1, read on the forward strand.
TAGGACACCCTGGGTCGTCCCATTTTTCCTTCCCAGGGCCAATTTCTCTTGACTCGCAAATGCCATCGGTCCATCAAGCAGATCGGGGTAAGAAGTAGGATACTCAGATTATTCAGGCCTGAGGGCCTCGAACTTTCTTGACCCTAGAATTCTTCACTCAAAAAAGGAATAACTCCCAATCACTTGTGGAAAGGATAATTGCAGGGTTCTGGTCCCACACAGCTGTATTAGGGGGCAGGCTGGAACAAGCCGGATCTCCGGCAAACCGCTCCCTCCACCACTCCTTCTCACCTCCTTCCTCCAGCATTTGGGTCCCACCTCGTGCCACCGCCTCCCAGCAGTTCTCTGCGCCCCAGCCGCGCTCTGCAGGCCTGCTCTGACTGCTCCCGGGCTGGACTCTTCTCTCCCGCCGCTCCCCTCAGAGCCCGGGTCTGAGCCTGCGATGCGGGGCTCTGGGAGCTGGGGTTGGGCCCGTCCACCCGGGTCTCTCAGTCTTTCCAGCGGCAGCCAGGCCTCGCGGCTCCGGAGTCCGTGGCACAACCACCGACTCGGTCTCAAGCAGAACGCCGCGTGGAAAAGCAGGCTGCCGGCTACTCCAGAACCCTACAGGCTACCAGTGGGAGCTCAGAATCCGCGGTCGCAGGCACTGCCAAACGCCAGGCCCAACTCCCGCGCCAAAGAGGACGCGCTCGGAGAGCGCCACTTCCGGTCATGCGTACGGACCTCCGCGCCCTACCGGACTCCATTTCCCAGAAGTCTCTGACCTCAGCTCGTGGCCCAAACCTATTTCACTCTTTGCCGGGGGTGTGACCTAGACACCCTGTGAACCGTACTTCCCAGAGAGGCTTCGCCTGTTCTTGCTCTCCAATCTCTTATTTATCATGGTTTGTCCACATGCCATTCAGGTCTACCGGAATCCCACGGTGGGGGGCCTCTAAGGCGGGACGCAACTTGGCCGCGAAGGATCCTGGGAGCTGTGGTTTTAGCGCAGGCGCAGACCTACGCTGGTCTGCTCATTTCTCCTTCTTGGTTGGGCATTCCCCGAACGGTGAGTTGCGGAGGTTCTCTCTCTTTCTTTCTTTTCTTTTTTCGTTTTCGTTTTCTTTCTCTTTTTTTTTTGACACAGAGAGAAAGCGAGCACAAGCAGGGGTAGCAGCAGGCAGAGGGAGAAGCTGGCATTCCGCGGAGTAGGGAGTTCCATGTGGGGCTCTATCCGCGGATCCCGGGACCCTGGGATCATGATCTGAGCTGAAGGCAGACCTAACGGACTCAGCCACCCAGGCAATCCCCGCGGGTCCTCTCTTAAACGCAACCTTCAGCTCAGGGCCTAACCCTAACCACCTTCGAGGGTCCTCCAGCCTTTGGAAAGTTTGGGAAAAGTAGAGGAAAGGAGGAAGGGCCCCTCTGTGTGAACAGGCAGCCACGGGTTGGTGCCCTGGAACTCTCAGAATATAAAAAGCTTATCAGCAGGAGGGAGCTTCTTCAGTAATTTCAGGGGCAGAAGCCCTGAATCGTGTTAATAGTGTTCCATCAGCACTACTGCGGAGGCGATTCCTAAATATTGTCTCTTGTAGGCTTCTGTGCTGTGCCAGAGGATATTTCAATGGGCTTTCTCAGAGCAGTGATGACATTTTCCCCTCTTGCCTGTTGAAAATTATTCACCACTCCGGCAATTTTCTGATCACTAATTCAGTTGAGGCATTTTGACGTTAAAAGATGGGAATGTTTTACCTGGGAAGTAGAAAAGAGTTTGGGGGTCCTAAGGCCTCTTTTCATTTTGTACTGATGTCCCTTTCAGCCACAGCTGGTAGTGGTTTTTTTGCCAGTAGAATTATTTTGTTTGTGGGCCTTAGATGAATCTTACTGGGATTCACTCCGTTAGACAAGCCACACACACAGATCTCTTTGAGAAAAGCTTTTCTCTACCTTGGGCTGCTGCAATTTTGGGCTTACTACTTGGGAGGCCAAAAGTCTGAGATGGATCTCCTTGGGGTAAAAAATCAAGGTGTGGGGAGGGCTATGTTTTTTCTGGAGACTTTGGGGAAGGATCGCTTTCCTTGCCTTTTCCAGCTTCCAGAGACTGCCTGCCTTCCTTGGCCCCGAGCTCCCTACAGTTGGTGCTGTTCTGCGCATGGTCACAAGGCCTAGCAGACGCCAACTCCTTAATGGCCAGTGGGCAGTAGCGGTTTTCCTTAGTCTTGGGATCCCAACCAGGGCCACTGGGAGGTAGCCGAGTGCTTCACTCCTCAACGGGTGCAATTCTGTGTATAGCCACTGGGTGGCGTTACTCATTGCCTCAAGAATGCAGAAGCCAGGATTCTGGAAGTTCTGGGAGCAGAAGGATGAATGGGGTGGTGTGGGGGGTGGTGGAGATTTCTACCTTGGGAGGGGTAAAGCACAGCTTCTGCAGTTGCGCCTGTCCTTTGCGGATGTTCCATCTCCCCTCCGTGGTCCTGTGCCAGGCTTCTGGGGCAGATTGAAGCCCCAGCTGGGGCTGGCTCTGGTCCCTGCGACATCTCGTGGTCTGATAAAGAGGCCCCGAGGAAGTCCTAAGGGAATCTCTGAAGAATGTGTGTCCACAGTCATCGGTACCTGTAAGTGGATGCTGGTAGCAGTCAGAGATGGTATGAGTAGGAGTTGCTGAGGACTCGGGGTTGGGAATAGAATATGAAGAGAAGAATGTGTAAAGATTTCACAGGTCCCTTTGAGGCACCCCTTGAGCATCACACCTTGCGTGCAGCTCCTAACCTTCACCACAGCCTCGCCACCAGCTGCTGACCTCGACTGAGCACTTACTCTGTGCGCTCCTTAGTTCTAGGTGCCTTACATACTTCTCTCCGTTCATCTTCACAACCACCTCATGAGGGAGATAGTGTCATTATGCCCACTTTACAGATGAATCAACTGAGGCTTAGAGAAGTTAAATGACTTGTCCAGGTCATGCAGGCAGTGAGTCGTATAACCAGAATTTGAACTAAGCCCACTGCCTCTTAACCACCATGCTGCACTGGCTCCTGGACCCTGGGTTATGGAGGAGAGAGGCCAAGGTAGAGTTGAAGCCACAATGTTTTCTTTGCCCACAAGTTTAACCGTCTCCACTTCCAGCATCACCTCCATCTCTATTTTCTTGAGATGGCTCACTTCCATCTCTATTTTCTATCTCCATCTCTGTCAGCATCACCTTTCCCATCTCCATCATCTTTCTCATCTCATTCTCTCATCTATCACCTCTATCTCTCATCTCCCTCTCTAACTCTAGATGTAGTAGCAGAATTATCAATAAGCAGAAAACCAGAAACAATCTGAATATGGAATGATGTGAGGTTACGTTATGACATATTTATACAACAAAATCCTCTTAATTTGTTGAATCTAACAAATGTTTAAGCACCTGCTCTTTGCCACACACTGTGACTCCCGTGGCAAACAAATCGTTAAAAGAATGCAGAGAGCTTCCATTTCAAGCCGGTGGACTGAACTTACACATTTCCCCTTTCTCTTCCTCTAGTTCCCACTGAAATGACAGTGAAGATGTGTAAAGGGAACAAAAACCATAATGGAATTGAGAATAGGTTCAGAGGTAGGGGCCATATATCAGCCACTGTAATTAAAACCCTCTAGTTCTTCATTCCTAAGTATGGACAACCAAAGCTCCCCAGATACTTGAGATAAACCAGTGGCATAGAAGAGAAGGACCAAGAGAACCCGATTAATTGATTCCAGAGGAAATCAGAGACTAGGAGACAACTTTCAAAAAGTTAAAATGTACCAGTGGTTTCATTCATCATAGTGGCTACCAAGTACTGTTGAGAATGTGGGGCCACAGGAACTCTTGTGCACTGGGGACGGGAAAGCAGAATGGGTTACGACCATTTTGGAAAGCCATTTGGCAGGTTCTTACGATGTAGTTAAACATAAACTTACTACAGGACCCAGTAGTTCCGTTCCACACACAGAGTAGTAGCAAGTGTTTACAGCGGCTTTAGTGATGATAGCCCCGAATTGGAACTCGCCCAAATGTCCAATGGAACACTACTCAACGATTAAAAGAAATGAACTGCTGGGACACTCAGCACAGATACATCTTAAAAGCACTCTGCTAAGTTCTAGAAACCAGACGCAAAATACTACAAACTATGTGATTCCATTTTATTAAAGTCTAGAATATGCAAAGCTATAGAGACAAGACTGAGTGCAAAGGGACATGAAGGAGCATTTTGGGGTGAGGAAAATGTCCTATATCTTGACTGTGGGGGGGCGTACACAGCTGTGTATACATTCAACCTAAGTCATGCAGTTTTTATGCCCACCATTGTTGAATTTTATGGTATGTAAATAATGCCTTAGTAAAGCTCGTTTTTAAAAGTGAAAGTATGCATCTTCAGGGAAATTGCAAATCTATTTCCATCTCAAAGAAAAGTGGAGGATGCTTTGAAAAAAGGAATATACAAGAAGATATAATTGAAAACCATTGTCAAAGCACCCATCAAAAGAAGGCTGGAGTGGTGATACTGATATCAGAACAAGAGCTATTCCCGGGGACAAAGAAGGTCATTTCATAATGCTAAAGGACAAAAGCAATCAAAATATAACAATCCCAAATGTGCACCCACCCAAGCGATGAACTCCAAGGTGCATGAAGCAAAACCCGGCAGACGTGCAAGGAGAAACAATCCACATCCACAGGTGAAGATTTCCGCACGTCTCTCTCAATAATTGATGGGACAATGGACAGAAAGTCAGTAAGGATGTAGGAGACCTGAACCACTCTGTTTGACGACTGACCTAATCGACATTTGTGGAATACTGTGTCCAACAGAACGTGGTTCTCAGCCCAATCAGTGGGCGTCTGGGCAGGCGCTAAGAACGAGAGTGTAGCTAACAGTTATTGCCACGGAAAACGTGGCTGCATGTGGACATGACCTTGCTTTTGGAGGGCCCCAAGGAATTTGGACTTTGCTAAGACTGAACGTTGTCCTGTATATTACTTAGCACATTTTATTGAAATCAGAGGGGCTGTTGCAGAATCTTCCAGGAACTCTCCCCACTGCTCTGCCCTGCACCCCACTGCGCTTCCACTCCCCTACTCCCGTCTCATTACAAGGCTTAATAGAAAATGCCGAGGTGGGCACGTGGTGGGACCGTACAACCCGGAAGTGAATAAAGCAGATCACGGAACGGGAAGTGTGATGTCCTACTTGTGTGTAGTGATGGTAGAAAGGATATGTGTCGGGAGGAAGCTCTTTCAGGATAGACTCAAATTCTTAAAAGAAGTTAACTTTGGAAAGGTATAGTTGTGAATAATTATTGTGTCATTTATCCAAATGAGTTAGTATTTGTAAAGCAGTTAGGGCAATGCCTAGCAGACAGTTAACTGCTATAAAAATAATTATACTAAATAAATCTAGGTTTTCCAATTTTCCTACCGTAAACATATATATATATATTTATATAGTGAATAATGAAAGTAATCTGTAAAAGACTTCTGGCTCCATTAAAGTCAATAGAAAAAGGGATGCTTTTTTGTTGTTAATGAGATTTGGTGACTAAGGATCCAGGGGACTGAGCCCAGGGAAGGAGTCAGAAATGACCTCCAAGTGCCAAAGGGAAGCCTGGCGGACCATGAGAAAAAGGAAATCAATAAATGTTCTTGGCAAAGCCCAGTTTGTGGGAGGCCTAGTTTAGGTAAGGGGTAGGAAAATGCCCTTCTCAAACACACGAAGAAGCCATGACCTGATTTTCTGACTCAAATCTTTATTTGGCAAACAAAGCTCCTGCCTGATAGATAATGCAACCACGTGAGAGGAGAAATCAGGGACCACGCCTCGAAAGCATTTTCCTCCAGAAAATGAGGAGTCAGGAGTCCCCCTCCTTTGCTGTTGCTTTTGTGGCAAGACAGAGGTGATCTGTGGATGATGGGCCGCAGGGTAACAAGTCCCCTCCAAGATGTCCCCTCTCCGGAGACCCAGAGGGGTGGTGGGAATTGGACCCAGGGGCCGGGAAACCTCATGCCCATGGTCCGCCGGGCTGTGGAGAGCCAGGTAGGAAGGAAGGGCCCTGGAGGACAAGGCTCCAAGGGACTGCAGTCCTGGATTCCAGCTCCCTGGGGACAGACGGGCTCTAGGCTCTGGCTGAGGCCCAGCTTGGAGTCACAGGCGGGCTCCATCCCCCGCTGAGGCCCAAAGCCGGCCCTGAGAGGAAGGGCAGCCATTCACAAGAAGGGATTGTCACCGCCCCTCAAAATGGGCTGTGATTTGCTCCAAAGTCTTTCCTTTGGTTTCTGGGACACAAGACAAAGTGAAAAGGACACTGAAGATGCAGAAGGCGGAGGCAAGCCAGAAGGCACCGTAGGGCCTGAGCACCTCCTGGAAAGAGAGGGGAAGGCCTCATGTGAACATGGTAGAAGGTCCGGGGCCCCCACACGATCCCAAGCGGAGGCCCCGGCCTGCCTTGCCCTGGCTCGGGGAGTGGAGAAGGGTCTGGCCTGGCCATCCAGAAGCCTGGGCCAAGCACCATACGGGGTGTGGATGTTGTGTGCCTGGGGAAGCCGACACCCACTGTCCGAAACCCGCTACCAAGTGAACAGCGGTGCTCCCCCCACCCCGGGGGCGGCTTCCAGGGCCCCTAGACCCACGCTCCACACTCTGCTTTGGCCTTGCACTGAGTTCCCTGCCTCCGGAGGAGTCTCTTCTTGGTGCCAGCGGGAACGGCTGAGCTCTCAGCACCTCGAGATGGGGCATGTGAGCTCACAGGGCACTCGGGGCCCCCCAGCATGGAGGGAGGAGCAAGCAGTTCCCTCCGGTCAGAGCCTGGCCACCCTCCCAGCACAGGCGACCAACCTCGTGCCAGAACCGAAGCCCCCTCCCTTGTCAGCTCCTCCTCCGCTGGGACCCGTCACCCCCTCTCCCCCTCGGAAGTTCTTTCAGCCTCCTGGACACTGTGCACTCCTGGGTCACTGTTAGGTCTTTGCCATCTCCTCCCTCCTTTGTTGTTGGTCCCCCCACGGCTCCCAGCAGGCCATTTCCACCTCTACTTCTCTCCCTGGTCTTCCCAACGTGTTCCCCAGGGCAGCCCATCCGAGTGGGCCCGGGCCAGCCCCAGGCGTCCACGCCTCTCATGGCCTGCCCCTCCTCGCTCTAGCCCAGCCTCCTGGTGGTTCGCTCTCTCTCCACTGTCCGCTGCCATCCTAGTCCAGTCGGAAAGGGCACTGTGGCCACCTCACCGCTGTCCCTGGCTCCTTGAACAGGCCTGGACCTGGTGTGTTCCAGGAGACGTTAGGGGAACAAATGCCTGAACAGATGGGAACCATCCTCCCCTATCAGCTGGGGCGCCCCTGAGGCAGGGCCCAGGTCTGTCCGTTCATCTGTGTGAAAGTAGCAGGGTGTGAAAATGAACCGATGCTCCCACAACCTTAAGGGGAAGGTGCCATCACCCTCCTCCATTTTCAGCCAAGGAAGCTGGTTCAGAGAGGGTGAGCGGCACACCCAAGGTCCCACAGTGGGAAGTGGCCAAGGCGGGCTTAGAGCCCAGGCCTGTCAACTCCAAAGCCAGGGTTCTTCCCACGCAGCCCTAAACCCTGGCCCATGTTCCCAGCGTCTAATGGCGGAGGCCAGTCCTGCTGTCCTTCTGCCAGGATAGCCTGGAGTCTCCCGAGTGGTCACGGCCTGGGTTCCTCACCTTTCCTGGCCCGTCAGGCTCCCCTCATCCCTGACCAAGATGGCTGGCATCCCAGGAGGGTGGCTTCAGCCTGCACGCGAGGCCGCTGACCCTGAGTCTTCCGCAGTAAGAATAATTCTGAATAGTGTTCCCTACTGACTACGAGGGGGCCCGCACTCACCATAACACTGCTGAACTCTTTCGTCACCAGGAAGGCCATGAACCAGTTAGTGAGGACGCACACACCGGTGGCCACGCCCTTGACGTGCAGAGGAAAGATCTCCGACATGAGGAGCCAGGGGATGGGCCCCCAGCCCACAGCAAAGCCTGTGGGAGCAAGACAGGCATCAGAGCCCATGGGGACAGACCCTCGGGCTTGCCACAGCGCCCTCGTGCCAAAGCCTCATGGTTTCCAGTCTGGCCCCCCAGCTCTGTGCCTTCCTTCAGCGATGTCTCGGGCCAGTCCCTCCACTGCTTACGCATCAGGCTTTTCTCTGTAGAACGAGGTCATGATGGGGCCTGCTTGGAGGGCTGTTTGCAGGTGGATTAAGTGAAAGGGACAGAGAAGGGCCTAGCCCAGTGCCTGGGACATGGTCAGAGCCATAAACAGAGGTGGGGACCCGCGTGATAGAGAGGCAAGGCCTGGTAGGCCTGCACTTGCTGGGAGCCGCAGGAAGCTGGTGGTGCCGGGAGGTCGCCGTAGCACCCCCCCCAACCTCCCCACGGACCCCTTCTCACCGGCGATGAAGAGGCACATGCTGCCCACCGCCAGCCAGGCCAGCCCCACGCTGGCGCTGGCGGGCTCCATGGAGAGAGGCGACAGGAGGTCCACGTGTGAGGAGTTGCCGGGGCCGCCCTGCGTCAGCCTGAAGTAGGCGCCAAAGGCACTGGTGCTGAACACCATGACCACACCTGCAAGCGGAGGGTGGCGGTGGGCAGGGCCCTGGGAGAAGGGGGCCGCAGCCCAGGCACGCGGCTGGCACTCAGGGCTGGAGTCTCGTTGCGGTGTGGCCACAGCGATGCAGCCTGGGTTTCTCTGGGAGGATAGTGAGCACTGGTGCCTGGGAGCCCAGACTGGCGGCCCGCCAGCCTCGTCCCGCCAGCCCTGGCTCGGACCTAGAACCACAGCAGACTCCGAGAACCTCCGAGGCAGAGCCTCCGTGGCCTGAGCAGCAGCAGGGTTGTAACCGCAGTGCGGCAGATCGTCTCTGGGTCCTCACCATGGCCCCCCTTGGCCCCCATTTCAAACTGGGGAAACTGAGGTTCAGAAAGGTGAAGTCACTTGCCCCAAAAGACCCCAAGCTTCCGAGTCACTTCCCCTCCCGGGTCCTCAGTTTCCTTGTCGTACACACGGGGGCCCTGTGGCTCAGTGCGAGGGGTGAGGCAAGCTACAGTGACGCTGGGAGCGAGGGCCTGGTCTGGAGTGAGCGCCCACGTGAGTCTCCGCCTTGTTCTCACCGGTGCTCGGTGGGCCTTTCCCTGCTGCCATGCGGCGGCCTCAGCAAAGACCCTCCAGCCTGTGGTGGGGAGCCTGGCCTGCGCCACCCTGCTTTCACAGGGCCACGCCCTGGACCTCGGGCCTCACCTGACAAGGTCAGGAGCAGCCTCCGCCCAGCTCTGTCCATGATGAGGGCCGCCATGGCCGTGAACAGCACCTGGATGACGCCCACGATGACTGAGGCTAGGCTGCTGTCCTGCGGAGATGGGCCGAGGCGGGTCAGCCAAAGACCCCAGGACTAGGCATCCAGATGAAGCAGGCCGGGGCGGAGGCCTCTTTACCTTGAACTTGGCCTTCTCGAAGATGGTCTCTGCATAGAACATGACAGCATTGATCCCTGACAGTTGCTGGAAGGCCATCAGCGAAACGCCGATGATGAAGGGCTTGTAGACGCCAGGGTGCCTCAGCTGGGCCAGGTGGAAGCCCTGCTCAGACAGAGGCCGGTGTCAGTGCCCCTCCCTCCCCGCGCCTGCAGGGCGCGCGGCTTCGGCCCGCCGTCCTAAACCCTGAGCCTCAGCTCCTTATCACCTGGGCCTCACGTGCAAGACAGGTCCCCGCATCACTTTAGCCTCACCATTGGTAAGGTGACAAGATCGTCACCTCCCCGTGTCCCTTCCTGATTTTCTGGGGGGATCCACGAAGAGATTACATGGGCACAAAGCCAGGGGTTCCAGAATCCCACCAACCCTGGGCTAGGCCTGGGCCGCGTGCCTCTCCTGCAGCCGCTGAATCCTACCGCCAGCAGGCACGTGCTGGGACTCCCTATCTTACAGATGCAGAAAGGCAGGCTTAGGGATGTGAGGGTCACACGGCAGGTGAGGGGCAGAGATTCCTCTTCTCCCCCGCCCTACAACGCCCCACCTAAAACTCCAGTTCCTCAAGTCTGCGCCTGTGTTTCCCCGTGACCCAGCCGGCCTTTTCTCTTCCTGGAACAGTACGGTCAAGGCTAGGGTCCAGCCAGGTAGTGGGGCTCCAGCAGGCCCTTGCTTGCTCACACAGAGGACAACGCCCCCACTCTTGCCTCCCTTCCCTGTGCGTATGCACAGCCTTGGGGACGGGCGGTGCGGGCCTCCCCCGGCTGCAGGAGGGCCATACCTCCCTGTTTCCTGCCCCATCCCGCCCCGGCTCTGGCTCCCAGCCCCTCACCTGGTGCTCAGCCCCGGCAGGGGGCTCCTCCTGGACCTGCTCAGAGCCCCACAGGAACTGCATGGCGGCCATGGCTTCCCGGTGCCTCTGCCGGGTCAGCAGGAAGCGGGGGGTCTCGGGCATGTAGCACATGAGCAGCAGCATGAAGGACGCGGGCACACAGCCCAGGACAGCCAGCCAGCGCCACTCCAGGACCCAGCCTGGTGGGGGGGGGGGCACGGGGGGGTCAGATGTCAGAGCCAGAGTGGGCCAGGCTGGATCTTATCAGGGCATGCCCGCCCTCTCACCAACCCCAGGGACTCAGCTTCGAGGGTGGGGGTCTCTGGACCTCCGTGTGGCTACGCTCGTGTTTGTCACCAATGTTGTCACCAACTGGGGCTGATAAATATTGTAGAAATGCTGGTGGGGCCATCATGATGCTACATCAGCTCAGTGGATATTTATGTGGCAATTAAAAACAGAATGAGGCACTTCCTCTTTGTCTAAAAGGTAGGGGAGGGAGAATAAATATGCACAGACTCTGGAAGGCCACCAAGAAGCAGATGAGGTTGGCTCCTCTGGACAGGAAGGGGGACGGCGTGGGAGAGACTTTTCACGGAACACCCAGTGGATGAATGGTCACAGAAACTGATCAATGAACGTGCCGGTTAGGATGAACTGGAGGGAATTCGGTAGGCGTACTGACACTCGTGTGTCTGTCCCAAATGTCAATGTCTATATTTGGCGGGGGCTTTGGCACCCCGCGGGGCTCCCAAAGCAGCCAGACTGCTGGATGGTAAGTGCGGCAAAAATCAAAGAGCCCAGACCAAGATGTCACCCACTCTGAAGAACCAGAGGGCACATACTCCGGGCCCTCTGGGTCTCAGGACATCCCTTGATAATTCTCATTAACAGCCTTGGACTAGGTGGGGTTCTCGCCACTTAAAGACAGGGGAAGTAAGGCTCCTTGGAGCACTGTGACTGGCCCAAGGTCACACAGCCATTAAGTGTCCCCTGAAATGGGACTGTCTGATGTGAAGCCTCTCTTCACCCCAGTTCTGGTGAAAACATGTATGCCTCTAGAAGCTTCCTCACGCTGACCCCAGTTCTGACCCTCGGGTCTCCTGGAACCCTCCTCTTTCACACTGCAAATCCAGTACTGGTATTTCTGAGAGACACACTTGGGCCCTCCAAGCTCCTGGGTTGAAGAGTTTTAGGGGTGTCCCAGCCACCCCCTTGAATCCTCAGTTTGTCACTGCGCAGTAAGGTACAGACCTAACCGGTCAGCCCCCACCCTCCTCGGAATGGGCTTCTCCCCTGGGAAGATGAGGACATCACCTTCTCTGGCTCTCCCTGGAACATAGTCACAAGACCCACAACCCCCCAGGGGCTCAGGGAGGTGGTCTGTGTGACAGGCTGTGTGACTTGGGCAAGTTCCTTCACCTCTCTGAACTTCAGTGTCTACATCTGTGAAAAGGTCACACAGCCATAAACGGGGATCAAAAGAGAGGCTGTAAAACTACCTGCCAGGTAGGCCAGGAGGATGCCTGTGACGACCATCAGTTGCACACAGGAGCCCAGCAGCCCCCTCACTGTGGGGTAGGAGATTTCAGAGATATATACCTGTGGACAGTGAAGAGGAAACTTTACTCGGGGTTGAGAGTTCTTAAAACTGAAAATGGGTTGAGGAGTTAAGGAGAGCCTCAGTGAGGGGCTGCTGCAAGCCAGGTAAGCAAGCAGGTCCCAGGTCAGCAAAGCCCTCCCCATACCTCCCCAAGTGATCAGCAGTGGGTATTTTAACGGGGAGTAAGGATATATACATGGCTTGCTCTGTGTGTGTGTGTGTGTGTGTGTGTGTGTGTGTGAGGAGGGCACAGAGCTTTTCAAACTTTCATTTCATTGTATGACTACCCTTGATAAAATGCAGGTTCTGATGCAGTAGGTCTAGGGTGGGGCCCAAGATTCTGCCTTTCTTTTCTTATTCATTTATTTGAGAAAGAGCATGAGTGGAGGGAGGAGCAGAGGGAGAGGGAGCAGCAGACTCCCGCTGAGCAGGGAGCCCTATATGGGGCTCCATCCCAAGACCCCCAGATCATGACCTGAGCCAAAGGCAGATGCTTAACTGCCTGAGCCACTTGGGGGCCCCCCAAGATTCTGCCTTTCTAACTAGCTCCAGGTGACACCCAGGCTGCTGGTCCGAGAATCACACTCTCAGTGGTGCCCTTGAAGGGAAAGCCAACTCTTTGCCTCAGTGGCTACCAGTGACTGGCACTGCTTTCTCTGGGCTCAGGGGCCAGAAAGGTCTTACCCGTACTTCTAGGTTATTCTGTACCTTATGCCCATGACTAAGATGGGCATCTTTTTGTCCAGTAACAAAACCCAAAACATAAAATCTGACTCAGCTGCTGCCTGCTGCCCAGCAAATGCGGGTAAAATGAGTGGTGGGTGCAAAAGGATGACGAGGGAGGACTCTGAGCCACTACTTTTAATCTTGACCAGGTTGGCGTGTAGCTGGTGGACCATCCAAGCCCCGTGCCAGCAGAACAGTTTACTGGTCACCCTGCAATTTCCGCTGCCAGGGTCCAAGCCCTCCACAAGCCATGCCAGGACTCTATGTACAGTCTTGCTTAATCCCTATAACCACTGCATGAGGTAAGGCCATTATTCCCATTTTACAGGGGAGGAAAGTGAGGCACAGAGAGGTATACTCTGCCCCAGTAAGTGACGGACCCGGGATTTCACCCAAGTAGACGGCTCCCAAGTCAGCCTGGACAGTGGTGCATCGGGAGATGGGAAGAGAGAAGAGGGGAAGCAGCTGGAAGACTAGTTCCTGAATAGTGAAGGGGAACAGTGGAGCCCGGAGGCCTTTGCCGCCAGGACAAACCAGAACAGGATTTTCCTGCCAAACTGTAGTCAGTGGTCCCAATGACAGTGGGAGATCTAAGACTTACTGGAGGCTTCTGTGACCATCCACAGATGGTATCTTATTTGTAGAGCAAAAGAGAGGCCTGGTTAAGTGGTACAGTCCTGGGTTCGAGCAATAGCTTCACCACTGCCTAGTTGTGGCTCGACAAAGGGCTTCAGTTTCTGAAGCTCACTTCATCTGCGAACAAGGATAACTGCGGCTTCTTCCAAGGCCCGTCGCGGGGGGAAGGAAGATAAAGCTGGCGAGGGGCGCGGTGCCAGGCACCCAGTAGGCTGCAGCCAGGGAGAACCACGCCCCCAAGTCCTTCCCGGTCTCAGGGCGCGAGGCTGGGGGACACTCACCGGGGCTACGAGCGAGGCAATACCGCAGGCCAGGCCGGTTAGGAGGCGGCCCCCGAGCAGCATCCACACGTTCTGGGCCGAGGTGATGACGGCAAAGCCGACCACGAAGGGCACGGTGCAGAGCAGCAGGCTCAGCTTGCGCCCGGCGCTGTCCACGAGCCAGCCTCCCAGCACGCCCCCGGCCACGGCTCCCAGGGTCACGATGGCCTGGGGTAGGGGCGACCACAGGATGGAGAGCGGGCGCCACCGGGCCGCCGCCCAACCTCGCCCTCAACCCCAGCCCCAGCAGCCTCCGGGAAGAGGGGGTGGGGGTCCCGGGCTGGCGGTCGAGGGGAGGGTGACCCCCAGCAGGAGAGCCGGGACGCACCCGGCAGAGGGTCTCAGTGCCCGCCCGAAGCCAGGTAAGCGCAGGGGCCCCTCGCGCGTGGGGTGGAGGAGGAGGGGCCCAGGTGGGCTGGAGGGTGAGCCCGAGGCCTCACCCCGAACCAGGAGGCGGCGTTGTCATCGAGGCGCAGGGCTGGGGACGCGGCGCGGCGCAGGCTCGGGATGGCCGGGGAGCTGTAGCCGAGCGCGAATCCGAAGCTGAGCGGGCCCAGGGCGGCGGCGAAGGCGGCGAGGAAGACCCGGCGGCTGAGGGGAGCGCTGCGGGGACAGGGCGGCCGGTGAGCGGCGCCGGCCTGGGCGCAGCAGGAGGGGCGAGGCCGCGTCCCGGGCCCGGGTCCCCCCACCCGCTCACCTGCCGCCGGGCGGCCCCAGGAGCGGCTGTGTCTCCTCTGGGTCCTCCGGCGTCATGTCTGCAGCCAACGCCTGCTTGGTCAGCTCTGTTCCCTGAACCGCCACGGGTCCCGCGAGTGCAACCGGCACCCGCCTCTCACGGCAGAGCCGGCCAATAGGCGGGGAGGGGAGGCTCTGGAGTGGGATGGGGGCGGCCAATGGGAACGCCAGGCGGTGTTAGCCTCCGCGCTAGGCACCACCCTCCAAATCAAAGCCGACCAATGGGAGCAAAGAGCCGGTTGGCGAAGCTCACTGGAACCGCCCTAGGACCGGCCTAGCCAGTGTTTAGTGGGGCGGAGTTTGTATGTGGGCCTGGAGTAAAACCACCCAATAAGAGTGTGGTGCGAACCCAGAGGCGGGATCAGAAAGCTGCTTCAAGCGGAGCCAGCCAATGAAAGTGGAAGGCGGGGATTGCATCTGCTCCTGGGTCCGCCTCCCTGCCTAGTTTCAACCAATGAGGCTAGCAGCGGGACGATGATGGCGCAGTTGCGCCGCGCTCGGGACTTCCCGCCCCGACTCTGAGCAGTAGCAGCTGTCCTACCTGGTCGGCTGTGCAGTTCCTGCTCTGCGTTACTGGTGCCATGGGGCCGGGGTTCAATGCACCTGGCTCGGCTCAGCCCACTGACAGCCGCAGGGAGAAATGTCCTCGGCCTCCCTCTTTCCTCTCGGAACCTGGGCTGCTGGGGGCGGAGGCATGGTCCTGCGCGCCGCAGCCCACCTCGGTGCGGGTCATAACTCGGGAGCCCGCAGATTGCTGGCGGCTACGAGCCGACAACCACCAGGACCTCGAGGTGCGGAGGACCTGTGTTGGGCAGGGTCCTCATGTGTGTGGCCGATAGGGGCTTAAATGATGAGCTCCAGGTTCCCTGTTAAGTTCCACTCACTTCATAGGTCATCCTGACTCTTGAATCTTCATCTTAACACCCGCGGTCTTTGGGTTTCCTGTGGCTATTAATAGCCAACTTCTTCACTTGAGCCCCCAAATGACTGCTGGAGGTAGGATGATGTCAGGGCTCTGAAGGATCTTGCCATTCGTACCCAACCCTTTTCTGGATGAGGCAGCTGAGGTGGAGTGCTGTGTAATTCTTGAAAGAACCAGGGATATGAGAGTAAGAAGTTTGGCTTCTAATCCCTCTCTGGGCCTCTATTTCCTCATCTCTAAGTGGGGATGATAATATCTACCTTCCCGGAGGGTTTTAAGCAGAGGCAGTTGTACACGAAAGACCAAGCACATGTGAGGCACTCAAATGCTAGCCCATATGATTATGAAAGTTGTTTGACCTGGTGCAACCTCCTGATTGTACTATCTTTAAAGACAGGCAACCGCCCCTCTATGCTTCCACAGCATCTTGTGCTCGAATTATAAATTCTTATCTCAGCACTTATCACTGCTGTGTTATCACTTGTTTACTTCCCTCCCTCCCTTAATGGATGTGACCTCTTCCTCCACACAGTGGGCCCTTGGTGTTTGCAGAGTGGACGAATGCCTCCCACTCCACAGGCAAACTGCTGCCAGTGGGGTAGGCAGAAGGGCTTATGTGGACTCCAGTGAGCCCAGCTAGCACCTGCCCTCTGAGCCACAGGCCCTTACAGACCCGCTCCTGCCCTCTGGCTGGTGGTCTCCCATCCCAAGGGTGCAGCATTCATTTCTTGGCCTTTGTAAGCAGATATTGCTGCCAGAGCTGCCTCTGATCCCCCTTTTATAAGCTAATCACCATTGATCTGACTAGTAGGGCCCATTTCTTGCCCTTTCTACATTCACTCCTCAGATTTGTGACTTTTGTCAAATCATGGGATGTTTCCAATCTCTTTGGAAGAATGTTCTAAATCACCCTTGCTTTTTTCTATTCCAGGCTGAGAAGCAAGAAACTCCAGGAAAAAAAAAAAAAAGAGGACAGAAAGAACACACAGACAAACTCATAAAGCTTACAAATTAGTTTAACATGAAAAACACCAGTCAGATCCAACTGACACAAGGCACTCAGCCTGACTGTATGGTGGACAAGGGAGAGAGCAGAGCTCTGGGGTCAGAAAACTCACAGTTTCAAATCACTGTCCCTTTCCAAGCCTCAGTTTACTTATTTGAAAAGCAATAATAATAAAATCTAACTCCCAAAACTTTTCACAAGGTTGAGATACAGCATGCGGTGGATCTTGTTTTTCCCCCAAATACGAAAGGGGTAGAAGGAAACACAGAGGAGGAATGGCAATGCTGAACACAGCGAGGGTCTACCCGGCTATACCTAGAAAGCACCATCTGCAGAGACAAAGAAGCTCTCCCCACAGTGTGCAAGTCCCCCGAGGAGGTAGGACCCAAACTTTGTAAAATCTGTCAAATCAAAGTCATGTCAAACATGGCTCTCTGCTTTCCCAGGGAAGGCCTACAGAAGAACCCTCGGGGATGCTTTCACGGGGGAATGATTTAAAGTTTCTTTTGGTGGGTAATTTAGGCAAGAAGAGAGCTAATAAAATGAAATCCATTACACTAAAGCCGAAGGTAAATTACCTTCTTCACACAGATTAACATTTTTGCAATGTCAGTGAAACTAGGTTTTCCCCTTTGATCTCTTGTGGCTAGAAGCTGACATTTCACGGTTTCATTTGCACTTGGTCAAGCCCACATTTCCTTCTCACTGTGAGGAGGGAGCAACAGAAGGCAGGTGATGACAGGAGAAGGACAATCACTTGGTTCACGTGAAAGAGCAAAGCAGACCCGAACATGAGAAGGGAACTTGAGGATGGCGATTTTGGTGGCGAGGAGTGACTATTGCCTGGCTGGATGATTTCAGAGTAACAACAAAACCAAACAAAATAATCTTAAGACTCTTAATAGGCTCCTACCCCTTTCTTATTCTTTGTGAGACACAAGGAAGGAAGAGGAGCTTCTAAGAACTAACCATTCGAAAAAAAAAAAAAGAACTAACCATTCAGCTTTTCTCAAAAGTCAACAGGCAGGGACACAGCTGGTTTCAAACTCAGTGAACTGAAACAGCGACAGGGGCCAAAGGTGCAGAAAGAAAACTTATTTATAATAGATTTTAAAAGCAATGGGTTTTCTTTATAAAAGAAACACAGTATGTGACATAAATCAAAACCGTAATGAAAAATAATTTTTCCATCTAAGTATATAAAATATAAGAGAAGGTTGCAGTAAATAAGAATGAATATTTTTGATTTATTCAAAGTTTCAATCTAAAACCGCAATGAAATCTACCACCTTTATTACAAGGGGACTGATGGTTCCTGAACAGAAAGAAACAAAGGTCGAGAAAGATGGCACCGGACATTGGAGAGACCCAAACCGTCCAGGTGTGCAGAAGGTTTGGTCCAGTAGATCACGGGTGGGCTAAAAGCCACATTTTGTTGAGAAATGCTGTCAGAATTGGTTAAAGAGTATAAACCTCCATAAGAAAATTAAAGATGGCAAACTCGATCCGGACCCTGTTTACTTCAGGTCAATAATGTCTTCATCTGAGGAGGCTGTGAGCTGAAAGGGGCTGCTGCCGCACACGGGGCTGCCTTCTCTGTCTGCCACAGGGTCCTGGTCAGAGCCCGTCGAGTGGTAGCGACCCTCGGGGTTGGCTTCTGGAGCAGAAGGACTTTCCAAGGAGCCCGTGGTGATTCTAGAAGACAAAAGTCACATAACAGGTCCCTGGAGAGCACTAGTGACCTGGGCCCCTTCTGTCAGGTAGTTTCCTGCTCATTCGAGCTCATAAAACCTCCCCCCACAACCCACCCATTAGGGGGGAAAGGTGGGACATGCAGGAGTCACCCCCACAGAGCGTGGGGTCTGCAGTCAGCCAGCCCTACCTCATGGGCTGTTGGGAGTTTTAAAGGCCAGAAGTGACACACTGGAGATGTCTGAGGTGTTTTTTTACCTTTCTAAAGGGCAAATAGGGATGATGTTACTCTCTGCCTAAAACCCTCCTGGGTTGGGGCTCCCTGTGGCCTGAGGGTAAGGCTGAAATTCCGACCCACAGGGCCACGGACCACAGGATCTGGCCCTGCCGACCCTTCTGCCTCTTCCCAGCCCACCCCAACCCCTTGATTTTCTTTTGTGCTCAGGACACTCTCTTGGTAGCTGCAAAACCAATTTGACCAAGTTCAGGGGGTTCATTCATTCAACAAGTACTCCTCTGGCCTGTGAAACCCCCCCGCCCAGCCTTTCAGAGCCCCTGCTGTTCCCCTTGTTCCTTCTAATTCGGTCAAAGCTTGGCTCAATGCCACTTCCTCAGAGAAGCCCTCTGACCTTTTTAAACATTTCTGTACAGCACTTGTCACTATTGGAAATGATTTAATTTGCTTAATTGTTTACAGGTTTATGGTCCGTGTCTCCTCACTAGAATGTAAAGTCCACGAGGGCAGGACTTGCCACGCAATAGGGGCTCAGTTTGTGAAATTAAAGCATCTGCGAGGGCTGTCCCCTCTCGGCCAGGCTAATGCTGATTGGATCTATGAGACCTGGCTCAGCCTTTGCTGGTGTTTGAGACCGTCCCTCTCCAGGTGTGGGGTGGCGGGCACTCCGCATTCCTCTGTGTCATCTGCCACCCAGGAATGCTGCAATTCCTAGAGTGTTTTTGTTGGCCTTCCCCCTGGCCTGCGGACCCCCCAAGAGTGATCTTCATATCCCCAACACCCAGGTCAGGGCCGGGTGCTCTGAGAATGGGTGTTGAATGAATTAATGGAGCCTGGACATGCGCCCCCTCTTACCCTCCATACAGGAGCTTGAGGGACACGGAGGCTCTTAGGGGACAAATCAGTGGGATTTAACAAACATTCATTGACATGGGATACTGAACTGCCATCCAAAAAGGCTGTCCCTGTTTCTATTCCCACCAGAAGCATTAGCGAGGGCCTATTATCTGTCGCCCCTACTGAGCGTTTTCATTTAAAAATATCTCTGTCAGGGAGCCTGGGTGGTATCGTCAGTTAGGCATCTGACTCTTGGTTTCGGCTCAGGTCGTGATCTTGGGGTTGTGAGATCGAGCCCCACGCTGGGCTCCATTCTTTTTTTTTTTTTTAATTTTAAAAAAGATTTTATTTATTTATTTGACAGAGACAGAGAGATCACAAGTAGGCAGAGAGGCAGGCAGAGAGAGAGGAGGAAGCAGGCTCCCTGCTGAGCAGAGAGCCCGATGCGGGGCTCGATCCCAAGACCCTGAGATCATGACCTGAGCCAAAGGCAGAGGCTTTAACCCACTGAGCCACCCAGGCGCCCCTGGGCTCCATTCTTAGCATGGAGTCTGCCTGAGATTCTATTTCCCTCTCTCTTTGCCCCTCCTGCTCATGCTTGCTCTCTCTCTCTCTCTCTAATTAATAAATAAATCTTAAAAAAAGTATCTGTGTCAGTCTAGTGAAAAAAAAAAAGGAAATAAAAAAAATCTCTTGATGTATTTTTATGAGCATTTGCTGCGTTGTAAGTAAGGTTGCCCCCTTGCCTGCACCCCCACCTCCGGGCCAGCCTCGGGGTCCTCAGAGAGGGGCTGGATGCTGACCATCTGGCCATGGCATCATCAGTCAGCAGAAAGGGCCTCATGGCAGTGCTGTGACCCAAAGGGCGACCACCCTGAGCAGGGACAGCTGGGGACGGTCTCCTATACCTGTCACTGCTAGTTGATCTTGCTGTCCCTGGCTTCGGGCCTCCTTGGCTTTCTTCTAATTGCTTCCGGGCTTTTGATTTGGGCTTTGGTGCTCCTTCTGACCTGGGTCCACCTTCATCAGAGAGGCCTGGATTATGGGGGAGAAGCACAGGTTAGGGGGTTATTACCATGGGCTGCCTTGGAGATAGAAAATGTCCTTTTTTTTTCTTGGTTGGCTATTGGTGCATTATTGGGATAGAGTCAGGAAGCGTTGATAAAGTATATATTTACAGTAATTGGTTTTCTTGTTGGTGGAAGGTTTTTTTTTTTTTTCCCCCTGATCCTAAAGAATATATACACAGGAAGGAAGGGAGGAAGGGAGGGAGGGAGGGAGGAAACTCAGAAGGGTCTAGAGAAGGAGGGAAAATCTATGATCCTACCACTGGAAACTATAATTCTCCAACTCCGAGGCTCAATTTCAGAAAAGCACAGTGGTTTGTAAAACAGCAGCTGGCAGATCAAGCTTTCATAGGAATAGTGGGTTAAAGCAGCAACACGCATACTTTGAAAGCACAATGGGAGGCACCGACACCTAAGACCGACCCACTTTGGCAGAGTCAAAGCCTGCCCATGAAGTGGCCGGCATCCCCGCCCCAGGGGTCAGGACACACGACTGCAGGCCAGGGATGCCCTAAGGTGAACTGTCCTTGCAGTTTAGGCCACGCAGGTCCCAGATAGGTTTCAAACCAGTTCTTACTGGTTTAGCACATCACTTCCTTTTTCTTTACTTTGTTTTCACAATTTGGACCAACAGTCTTTCTAGCGGTCTCGCCTCCGCACGACTGTCACAGTGCTTCGTGCTTTTCTGGTCTGATCTCCCATCAGTGTTACCAAGAGAGAAGGGTGCACCAAGTATCTCACGTCTGCGCCATCCCTACAGACCTGCCCCCGCGTCTCTGGGCTTCGAGAAGCCCTAACTGAACTGCACCACGAGTACCAAACACATGGTGAATTCAAACTTCCAAATACATAAACGTTATCTGAGAACTGCACGTTGTAAATCTTTCTGGACACTTTCAAGGAAATCCTACATACACAGATACTTGTATTTTAAGAAATTGCATCAGACGAGAGCGACTGTCTGCTCTTAACCTGGTTTGGGCAGCCTTCCACAGCAATAAATACAGACTGATGCATCGTTGTTGGGGGTAAACTGTACACTATTCCTAGGTGTCGGTGCGCTATAATGGGTTTATCAATCCCTTGTTAAAGGGGAAGTTTCTTTTTTAACTCATTGTTTTCGAGGATGAGTAACATCCAAAGATGAGACCAGCTGGCCTATGTACGAACAGCAGAAACACAGAAACGGCCCGCCATTACCCAGCAGTTCCCTGCGTGTCCTGCTGGCTATTTCTTTAATCTCCATGCGGGACAGGGACAGGGAGTGAGTGACGGGAATGGCGGCGATGCCCAGGCCGATGGCCGTGGGAGGGGTGACGGCCTTGGAGACCAGAGGCGACTTCAGAGGTCGTTCGATGCTTCTGCCCACAAGGTTTCTGAGCGGAATCTTGTACAGATTTTTGGACGGAGTTTCACCTGAAATACGATTGAGAAAAGAACATGAGAACTCTAAGCCAAATCTGTACTATTTACGAGGGCGACTTCCGGTTTCCTCAACCCAGAGAGCAGGAAGGAAGAATTTATGCTGCATGCTGACCTCCCAGAGCCCATTAGGAGCAACAGGGGGATGGTGCCTGATGGCTTTGGTTTTAAGGGCACCGTTTTTACAGCCCCTGCTACTGGCTCCACGTGCCCAGGAGAGGACAGCGGCCGGGAGCACAGACAGCGGCGGCGCACCCAGAGGCACCCTGCCTGCTTGGGACTCCCGGGGCTTCCAGGGACAGGAGGAGTAACGGCTGATGCCGCGAGCAGCCAGGAAAAGCACGGTGCTCAGGGCCAAGTGGTAACCACAGCAAAGGTCTTTGGGATGCGTGAGCAGACGCAGATGGAGTGAAACCTGAGTGTGTGCTCCGTAGGTTTTAGGACTCTATCCTTTTGGCTATAAAAGCCTACCAGATCATTGACCTCCCTGAAGGAAAAACGCCTTTGCTGTGGCAAGTTGGAATCTCTAGCCCTCAACTCCCTTCTCCCCAGGGAAACAGTTCTTTTCATAATTGGATTTTTGTTGTTGTTATCACAAGTTTCTTAAGAATGCAACCAATGCATTCAGAATGCAAGGTTTTATATATATATATATATATATATGTATGTATGTATGTATGTATATATATATGTGTATATATATATCTTTAATATATATTATATATACATTTATATATTTATATATACATTTATATATATTTATATATACATATAAGTATATATTTATATATACACTTATATATATGTATATCTTATATTTATATATGTATATATATCTTTAAATAGTGACTTCGTTAGGCAGTAATCACACGTTGGTATTTAAGAATGAACTAGAGAAATCAGAATGGAGGGGAGCCTGAGTGGCTCAGTCCGTTCAGCGTCTGCCTTTGGCCCAGGTCATGATTCCAGGGTCCTGGGATGGAGTCCTGCGTCAGGCTTCCTGCTCAGCAGTGAGTCTCTTTCTCCCTCTTCCTCTGACCCTCTGCTTGCTTGTGCTCTCTCTCTCCCTCTCTCTCTTAATAAGTAAATAAAAATCTTTTAAAAAAAGAAATCAGAAAGGATTGGAAATATCTGGTAATAAGACAGTAAAAATTGCACTTCACCTTCCCCCAGGGAAGAAGGAAACACTGGAGTATCTCGGCCTGGGGGTGTCTGCGGAGAATTATGGGCACTGGCCCCTTTGGAGCTGCCTCCGGACGAGACCTCGTTCACAGCAGTGGTTGCCGTGAAGTATATATCCGACTAGAATGAAATAGAAAGCATTAGGGAGCTGCGTGGCTTAGAGGCCCCGCACCCACGGCCCTCCCGTCACCACTGCAAAGCCCGCGACCCGTTCTCGGCTCGGCCGCTCTGTCCTTGGGGCGTGCAGTACGGTAACGTGCCTGGGCAGGGGCTTCCAGAGCAAAAGTCCTGCACCACTGCCACCCCAGACCCTTCCCGGGTATTCAGTTCCCCACACTTTCCCTATCTGTTCGTTGATTCACAATAAAGAGGCCATTTCCCAAGTCGGTGCACACCTGCCTGACAGGGACGTCAGGCCCCCGCAGTGTCAGAGCTGGAAACTCTCTGGGGATCAGTCGGGTCCACTTACAGATGGGGACACGGACCATTCATTCAGTGGTTCAGCAAACACTCACGCACACGGGCCCTGGGCCGGCTCTACTGGGAACAGCGGGGGGCGGGGCTGGAGCCGCCTTGTAACTGACCCTCGAGTGCCGATTTTCAGGGATTTTGCAAGTGAAACACAGCCATTATTAAACTTAAATAAATAATAGTAAAAACAAAGGTACTAAATGTCAGAATTTGACCATTCCTCATTCTTTGACTAAGTTTACCATGATCTATGCTCTTGAGGTTATTTACGTCACCTTTGGCACTGCAAGCTGGACATCCTAATGGCGGGACCATTTACACCATGGAAACTGGCAGACACTACAGATCAGAGCTTGATGTGCTGTTTTGTTGACCGTCTGGGCTTAATGGGATGGAGACAATTTCTAATAGTGAAGACTGAAATCAGAAGTGTGTTGAGGCTAGTGTTGAAATTGAAACACGTTTTGGTTTAATGACTGGTTGGTAGGAGAGCGAGAAATATTTTAATAGTGGATCACATATCAGATTTCATGAGAGCGAGCTTATTGGAAAAATAATTAATGTACTGAGCTATAACTCCCAGCTGTAAAATCTGGGTAGACCGTATCCATAGTTAGCAAAAAGTAACGAAAAGTATTTTGTGAGAGCCAACTGGCCTAATGGATTTCGAGGTAAAAAACGCTGTATATTTTATTATTTGTAAATCATAAGCTATTTTAACTTTTCTATCAGCAAAATTTATAACCAACTGAGTATATATATGTGTGTGTCTACACACACTCACACACACACACACACACACACACACACACACACACACCCTGACTTCCAGGCCCCGGAGGGCTGGCAGTTCAACCTTCACCAGTACAACACTGGCGCTGTGTTAGTCCCCAAGTCCCGGAATTGTCAGCCTAGTAGGGGAGGCAGACAGAAAGGTGGTCGCCTGCCCCCAAAGGGGACGCATGTCAGGGTGGAGAGGGCACCACGGGGGCTGAGTTGGGGGCCAGCCGGGCCTGACGTGTCAGGTGTGGGGCTGTGTGGGGCTGATGCAGGAGGGGCTAGGACAAGACCTCTTGGCTTGTGTGCCAGCGACAAAGGCACCTTGGGAAGTCATCTCTGTTCCCGCGTCCCTTGGTTTTACGCAAACTCTGTTTCTAGACATGGATTCATCGGTTAGCCATATCTCACGGGCCACAGAACTCAAGCTGACGATGGAAAGTGGCAAAGGAAGAACGCGATACCATGAGCTCTTCCTTTTCTGGACTCGGGCTGTCCCCTGGGGCAGCGGGGACCCCTGACCTAACCCAGGCTGATGGCACATTCCTCTCTTCAGCCCAGAGCTTCGCAACTGCTACCAGCACCGAGTGGCACTCTAACAAAACCAAGGAGGGCCATTTGGAAGCCTGAGGGGGCCACACATGAAACCCCAGCAGGGGGTCTGTTGTGGACGTTCTCACACTGGCACACAAGGGGCCTGACTTGATGAGACAGCGTCTGCGCCCTCCCGGAGCTCAGGGGCTCGGGGCTCCCAGAGACTCTCAGACGCGCTACTCACCCTGGAGGCCACGAGCTGCAGCTGCGGCACGACCGCCGTGTGGACCAGGTTCCCGTTGACGACCAGGCGGATCTCCATGGAGTCGGTGGTGAAGGCCAGAAGGTACGGGAAAGCGCACACTGCAAGGCAACGGGGCGCGTCAGCTGCCAGCCCGCGGGCTTGTGGCCCTGGAGGTGCCACAGTCACCCACACTGTTCTGGAAACTTCCATCTCCCCTCCTCCTCTGGCTGTTTCTCTTCTTCCTCCCCTGGCATGTCCCCCCGATTCTAAGAAAGCCTTACTCCTGAGACAGCCTCCTCTTAGTTGCCAAGCTTTTGCTTCAAGTTGGTGAGCGCTGCCTCCGTTTCTCCTTGTCCCCTTTTCACTGGGGTTTCATAACCTGGTCTGCTGGAGGCTCGCCCGCCCAAGTCCTGGGAGACATTCCCCCTTCTTGTCCAGACTGCGGCCTGACACACCCTGCCCTCTGGCAGATGCCGCCGGGCCCCGAACCCCCGCCTTTCCTGAATCTTCGTGCCCTGTCACTTGCTCCCTTCTCCTCTGTGCTCCTCCTGCCATGTATGCCTGGGCCGGGGCTGTGTCTCTTTCTTCACTGTCCCTCACAGGGGGCTGTGGCGTCAATGGGTTTGTTGAGTTATTTGTTAAAATTTGGCCCCTCTTCTTGAAATTGTTTTTATGACACACTGACTTAAAGGCCCCACAACCGCCCTGGTTGCTCTGGGACGTCACCTTTGGCCTCTTCCCTGGCTATTTCATGCTCCCGTGCTCCCTCACACTAGCTTATTCTCTGTTTGCTCTCTCCTTGGTGAGCTCTCTACTCCCTTGGCTTTACCTGGCAGACCTACCACACCCATGCCTCCAGCCTCGATCTGTCAAGTGGCCTCCAGTGTTGGGGCTCAAAACCTGAAAGCAATTTTCAACCCTTCCCTCTGTTTTTGTTTTTCGGAGGGTTTTTTGGGCTGCATCTCATCTGTCACCAAAGCCTGACTGGTCTGGTCCCTCCATTATCTGGATTGGATCTTCTGTTCTCATCCCAAGACTCTCGAATGTTCACCTATCGTGACATACTTGTCTTCGGGGGGAAACTGCACTAACTTGAACATTCCTGGCTCTGAGCTGACTCTCGCCGGGCAGATGCCCAGCTGTGGATCCCGAACCCCAGAAGGGAAGCACCACCGCTCACTCCCTAATATTTCAGTGGCAGGCAAAGTAGCTGTGTTTCTGTGATTCTAGATTTTCAAGCTTCGAAACATGTAAAAATGGTACAGAATGCACTGTGCTTCTCCACCAAGTCAGTTGGCATTTTAAGGCTGGAGGTCTTGCTCTCGAATTGTAAGTAAAGGGAAGCAAGGCCCAGAAATGAAATGGTAAGTGGAAGATGCCCAAGTCCTGAAAACTGGGATTTCACGGCTCTCAAATGCTCACATGCTCACCACCGGGAGGCACGGGGGACGGCAACAGTCCCCACAAGGGGGAACAAACAGGAAGACAATTGAAAAGGAGAAAGAACACTCTGCGTACTCATCAGACTCGCGTAACTCGTGGCGATCTAGCAGTAAGCCAGCGAGTTCGCTTACATGGGACTGAACAGTTCATACAGGTCTATGCAGGGGAAGCGCAAAACGATCAAGGTTTTTCTTACCAATCGCGTAAGGAGCCTGGTTCCAACAGAACTGGAAATCTGACGCAGAGGGTTGAACCAAAAAAGAGCCCCCATTAAATGGGCAAACCTTTTTATAGATGCAACTGTCTGCAACAAAACAATAGCGACTCATTTTTTGTGAGAGACAATGCGGAGAGCTGGTCATTAGATAAATGGAGACACAGGCAACCCGCAGAGGGTCCCGTCTGCTAGGTCTGCACACGGAGCTGGCTCCACTACCGCCACGGGGCCAAGTTCGCAGCCAGGAGGCGGGCGGGGCCGTGGTGGGGCCTCTACGGCCCGGCTCGTATTCACGGCTGCTGCCCTGGGAGGGTTTACCACGTGCCAGGCACCGAGCTTTCAATGCATCAGCTACTTTCACCTGAATAACCTTCCGAAGGAGATGCCATTATACGCCCAGTTTACAGATGAGAAAACGGAGGCCAGGAGAGGTGATGCAGCCAGCGTGCCCTGAGTCTCATAAGTACTACACGGGGGAGCAGGGTTTGAACACGGGTGTGCTTGACTGCGGAGAAGAAGGGACCCTTGATGGAGCTCCCCCTGGATGGAGAAGGCGGTCCTGCGAGGTAGATCATGTTCTGAGCCTCACTCGGCAGGACGAGTGTGTGGGTGCCGTTTACTCCCCGCCACCAGCCCCCCATTTTATTAGGAAAACTCGAAGCCATATGCCTGTGTCATGTTGGGCAACACAAGCCAGAATGAGACTAAGGCCGGGTTGAACAGCTGCTCGGAGCTCTAAACCTAAACCATTCGTCCAGTTGCTCAAGTCCCAAAGCGCAGCCTCCCTTCTCTCCTCCTGGCATACGTCATGTTGGATTCACGAACGATGATCTTGGTTCTCGTATTTCACATACCTCTAGGGTCTGACCCCGTCTCAGGACCTCCGCTGCCATGTGCTGGTGCAAGTCACTGTCATTGCTCATCACACGGGCGCAGTCACCTGGTAAGCAAACAGCCTTACCCACTTCTGTGAAGTTCTCCACACGGCGGCCCGAGTGGCCTGTGGCCCTTCTCATACTTTAGGTCCGATCCTGTCACCCCTTTGCTCAAAATCTTCCAGCTGCTCACCAGCTAAGAGGCCCTTTACCTACCAGGCCCTCCCTGAATCTGGTCCTCTTGAGAGAGCATTTCCATCCACTCGACCCACACTCACGCTGTTGTGGCCACGTGGGTCATCTTGGGGTCACCCTGAAATACTAGAATGTTCCCTCCTCAAGGTCTTTACACACCCCTGCTTGACTCCCTCGGGGTCTTCTCTCCGAGCGTCCCGTCCAAGGAGGCCTTCCTTCTCCGCCTTCCCTAAATGGAGACCCCCACTCCCCACTCCTGCCCGCCTCCAGCCCCTCTCCCTGCTTCACATCCACGGCACATACCACCATTCAACATATTAGGTACTTTTCTTACTTATCCTGTTAATTGGCTATCTGCCCCCTTGAAAATGTACACTCTGAGAGGGAGAGATGTGTGTATCTTTTACTCACTGCAGAAACATGAGGTGCTCAGTAAATATCTGTGGAATGAGCAAACTACTCGTCACTTGCCGTCCTCGGTCAGGAAGGACACAGCAGCGAAGTGCTCTTTAAGGCATGGGTCCCTGACACACATGTCCTCTCTACCCCCTTCTGGCACCCCAGCTCCCACCAGGGGACAGCAGACTGCTGATGGGTTTGAGGGGGTCTGGGTGGGAGGAGATCTGAGCTCGAGGAGCCCAGAGCACGCTGGCTGGCAGGGGATGGTGCGTACGTGCCTCGGGAGCTCAGCCTGTCCCAGAGTGGAGCTGCCTATGAGATACAGTCACCTGGGCATGGACGAGGCGACCCAGACTGTACTTCAGAGGCCCTTCTGTTCCCCTTTCCAAGTGAGTAAGCCCCAGGGACTCCGATATGACCCCAGAGAACTAGAGGGCTCTCCCTCCCAATAACTAATATTGGTCGTTTCTGCACCCGAGGACAGGGGGCTCTAAATCAGACCGGACTGGTTTAGAAAAGTAAGGAAAGCATGTTTCTCGAGCCTCAGAGCTGTGAAGCACATTCACACTCAAAAGCGCTGGCGTCTGTGCCTGGCCCTCCCCTAAACCGTGAGCTCACTGCAGTCCCTGGCAGCGCCTTGCACCGTTGTGTCTCCAGAATCTAGCATGTGGCTGACACAGAGAAGGTCGTCTGCTGGGGTTTAAAAAGGGCAGCCTGAATGGGGGAGTTGGGGTGAGGGGCAGGAGTCTAAAATGTCGGGGCACAGGAAGGAGCTAGGAGTCCATGACCTCACCTCCTTGGACCTTCCCCATCCAGCTGGGCGACAGATACTACTTCTAATTTTAAGACAAATTTTAAAACAAATTTTAAAAGAAAAATCCCTTTCTGCATGTCGAAAAGTCTACGGAGGTTACATAGACATAGACTGATTGATGCTCTGATAAATCTGGAATTAAAGGAGGAAAAAAAAAATCTTGCTGGGCCTGGCCATGTGTTATGGGCTTTATATGTAGAATCATGTTTAATCTTCACAGCGAACATGAGAGGTAGGTTCTGTATTCTTCACATCATTCATCTGAAGTTAAGACTTAGGTTAAATGTGATCACATGGAGAATCAATGGTACTTATGTGAGCGTTTCTAGTTTCCTTGTGTGATTATCTTTGAAACCATCAGCAAACAGAGTTCACCTTAGTACTGAAATGTATTATTTGCATTAAAAGTGAATCATTGCATGCTAAGGTCATGGCCAAATTTTCTTTCTTTTTTTAAGTAAAGACTGACTCTGATATTTAAGATAGAGATTAATCACAAGAAAATAAGATCCTTGCTATACTGAACTATTTATACTTTTCCCCCCTGAAATTGATCTTGCAGATATATTTTTCTCTAAGAACATATAACTGGAAGTTATAATTTCTATTATAAAATATTTTCATCTTTAACATATCAGAGAGAAAAGTCTCTCTATATGAAACTCTGAGTTTATAAAAGTTGTTTTTTACCTTGCTTTTTTTTTTAATGGAAATGGAAAAGAAACTGATGAAAATCAGCTGCAAACCTTGGGGGGAGCAAGATCATTCTACAGCAACTTCCTGACAGGGGCCTTCAGGGTGCAGGTGTCTGGACAGAAGAGGGCAAGCCCAGCGTGCACTGTGGGGGGGGGGGGGGGAATGGCTTACGGAAGTGGCCTGGGCGACTGTGGGGAAAACCAGCTGGGTCTCTGGGCTTGTTCACCAGGGACCCGCCCACCTGCTGGAGGAAGGAGGGAGATGGAAAAGGAAAACCGGATTCCTGACCCAGAGAAATGGAAGCAGTCGGCACAGTTTGGGGAAGATGGAGGCAGGACTGGAAATCTCTGGGATTCCCAAGGCCTTGACCCAAGTAGCATCTAAACACACAGAGCTGGGGCCCCTGGGTGGCTCAGTCGTTAAGAGTCTGCCTTCAGCTCAGGTCATGACCCCAGGGTCCTGGGATTGAGCCCATATCTCCCGCTTCTCCCTCTTCCACTGCCCCTGCTTGTGTTCCCTCTTTCGGTGTCTTTCTCTGTCAGGTAAAAAACAAAACAAAACAAACAAAACACAGAGCTTATTACCTTCTGATGCATCGTTGAGTCTAGGAAAACAGACACACACACACACACACATACCCGTCCCATCTGAGATGAAACTAGAGCCTGAAGCCAGGAGACCAGCAAAGCCAGGGGAAGTGGAAGCCCCTGGGGCTCCGTGAGCCAGAGAGGCTGCTTGAACCACACCTGCCATGGTGCTGGGCCCCTGCTGCCCGCGGGACCGCTGCCTGCTCAGGTCCATGAGATTTCAGTTTGGTACAGAGAGAATATCATCCGCGTTTGTTTCCATGTTCCTTCCCTTTCCAGTTCCAGACTAATCATCCCATTCTGATAACCTGCTTTCTCGTTCTGTTCTGATCTTCTCTCCCACCTAAAATCCCTCCCATCCTTTCAAGCAGTTAAAAGAAAAAAAGAAAATCCACATCAGTTTGTAAAGCATCCCATCCCAAGTTTTTCCTCCCAGAGCTTTCAAGAAAGTGGAAAGACAACATGTGAAAGAGATGAAAGAAAGAGATAAAGAGATCTTATAGGAGTGACACCCCCCCCCCCCCGCTTCACTGGGCCCTGTAACCTGGGAGCCGGGGTGGCAGGAGCAGCCTGGCCGAACCGTGGGGCCCAGGAACCCCACTGGAGCGTGGGCAGCCAGCTCTGCTCCTGCCGCCTTGCCCGTCGGCCCCCTCACCACGGGCTATCAAATCTCACATCTCAAAAGATGATTTTTACCAAACAAATTTCTCTGCTGGTAATTAGCTCTCCCATACTTATTAATCAAAGATTAATCGAAGTTTCAGCCCCGTGTGTCTGGAAATCGATACAATTCTGGGCTGGAAAGAATATGTTTTATTGCTTTGGTTACCCTGGGCAGGCTTAGCCAGGAAAAATATCTTACTACTTTTAGCCTTAAAAGGATCCTTTTTATTGTAGTTTCATATTAGCTTTTGAAATGCTGAAAATCCTTGGGGACTTTCTTTTATGTATTCGATCTGGCTGCCCGGGACCCACCCTGCCATGACCCCAAGCCAACGCAGGTGAGCCTGGATACATCAGGCAGGGCTGATTTTGTTAACAGCCCGGAAGCAGACAAGAGTAGAAGGGTAACCGTGGTTAAAATTGGGGTGCCGGGGTCAAGAGGACCCCAAACGTGAGCCCCTGGCTCTGTTGCTTTGTAGCTGCGCAATCCCGAGAAGGGCAGTTCACCTCTCCTGGCCTCAGGGACCTTATCTCCAAAGCTCAGGTGTAACAGTTTGAGAATACGGCGAAACAGTCAGCGCCTGGCACACAGTAAGGACTCCCTAAGCGGAAGCGACCGCCAGCACCCCGCATCCTGGAGACAGTGCCATAGGCAGGCCCATCTCAGCAGGAGGGCTGGGAGATCCAGGTCAGAATGCCATTTTTAGACGCTCCCTGGAATGCGGTTAAGGTCGCAGGAGCAAGGCGCCAGGTAAATCTAGGTCTGGCTTCCTTTAAATTACCCAGGGAGAGAGCAGTTAATTTTAGCAACTTACAGTTGTAACACAAGAGCAGCCCGGCCTCTCCATCTTCGTACACATCAATAGCCGCCACAAAATTAACCTGAAACGATAAAGGCGGTGGTGGTGGGCGGGCTGGAGGACACCGTTGAAAGTCTTTCTCATGTTCAAGGCTTTGGCGGGGCGAGGCGAGGCTCCCAGGTGCTGTGGGGTCACTTCCACCTCGGGTGGCCGTGATTATAACGCACAGAGCCGTCTCCCCTGCCTTTCCCTGCTGGGACGTTGTCACCACCTTTTGTACCCGTCGAAGAGCTCTCTGGAGATGGGCTTCTCCACTTTCTCTGTTATGGGGACTCCCATTTGGGTAACGCGCTCTGGTTCCCAAAGCTTCCTTGCAGGGGGCCCTTTTCTCCGCGGCCCCTGACACGAGGCACCTCCTTCCTCTTACCTGTCGCCCACTTCGGGTCATGCTTCCACATCTTGGCTCTTCCCTCATTTAGAAAAATATTCATCTTTCTAACCTCACACTTTATTCTGAGCTCAAAATCCCTAACTCTCCCCGCTCAGGCACACGCTCTCCTCAGAGCTCCTGCTCTCGTTTCCAAGTCTCTTGTTCTTGTTCTCAACCCAACAGATTCCACCCCCGAATTCCTGCGAGGCGGCAGGCAGGAGCATGGCCTCCGGTCAGGCAGACCCGAGAGAACAGCCCGTCTACACTGCTGCCTGCCTCTGTGGCTCGTGGCAGACGGGCTCAACCTCTGGGCTCGGGTCTTCGCCTAAACCGGTATAAGGACAGTAACTTTGCCGGACTGTAACGAGAACTCCACAGGACGAGGCCGAGGGTTTGGAGGAGGGCCTGACGCCGCCCGGTCAGCACTATAAGCGTCTGCCTCTCACATGTGACTAGTTTCCTCCTAATCCTTCTCCTTTTTGTGAGCAGGGCTAGCCCTGATGTCTCAGGGCTCCCCCCTACTCCCCCAAGCCCGGCAGCCTCCTCTTCAGGGGCTCTTGGGTGTCTCGTGTGGGCCTGCGGCCGCCCCAGGTGACACCCGACCTCCCCGGGCAGGAGCACGGGCCTGTCCCCCTCAGCTCGCCTCTCCAGCCCCTTCTGGAGTTGATGCTGCCCAGGCCCGCCTGGGCTGGCCACCCTCCATACGGGATATTCCTCCCACTTCACCTAGCACGGGGCCCCTGCCTTGGCTCCGGCATCCCTCCGATGGAACCC
Source organism: Potos flavus (assembly GCA_028534135.1). NCBI lineage: Eukaryota > Metazoa > Chordata > Mammalia > Carnivora > Procyonidae > Potos > Potos flavus. Next base: position 6,199,140 of record CM052892.1, read on the forward strand.
CTGTCCCCTCCCTTCCGTCATCATCTGGCACTGTCCTAGGTGCCATTCAGCACGCAGAAATGAATAAGGCAGGGTCCCGCCCCTCAAGAAAAAACCAGAAAAGCATATAAATACACAAAACAAGGTACAATGGGGCAAATGCCACAAGTAAGAGCTGTGGGTGCTTTGGGGGACGGGGCGACAGGCTGCGAGGCTCGGAGGTCAAATGTCAACTCCAGGAGCAGAAAGACTTGGGGATCAAATTCCAGATAATTCCTCCCCTGCTACATATCATACCCCTCTATTTTAATGATCTGCATAGTGTGTGTCGCTGTCCGATATTCGCTTATTTGTCTGTTTATCGATGCCCCCCCCACCCCCCCAGTAGAACATAAGCTTCGTGAACGGCGGCCTTGCCCGTGCTGTTCGCCATCACCACTCAGCATCTGCCCTGGGCCTGGCACGAGCAGGAGCAGAATAAATCCTCAGTGAATGCATGGCTGAAGAAAGGAAATCCTAGCTCTCTCACTTTGAAGGTGTGTCCCCTTAGGCTACCTGGCTCAACCTCTCAGAGCTTCAGTTTCTCCATTTGTAGAAGGAGGGAAAGGAAGGACATCCGCCGCTATGGCAGCTGAGGGTTCCATGAGGCCACTTATGGAAGCATCTAGGGCACGGCCTGCTACTTGGAAAATGCTCGGTAAATGTCAGCCGACCCCACGACCTAACTGTGGGACCAGCACCAACGGAGTACATGACGTGAGGGAGCCGCCTTCGAACTCTTGGGTCCCGAAAGGAACCTTCCTGTCCCCACCGCTTTGCCTTAGAATTAGTTCCTCCTCAGGAGGTAGCCTGCACCTGTGTGGCCTATCCCCCATCATGCCTTGGGACTGGCTGTGAAGGCCACAGCATGCCTTCCGAGTCAGAGAGCCTGGGCTCAAGTCCTGTCTCTGCTCCTTACGAGCTGTACGGTTTGGGGTAAATAAGCGACTACTCCTTTCTGAGTCTCAGTTTCCTTTTCTGCAACAACGGGGAAGTGAACAGTGCGTGCCCCACACTTGCTGGGCACATTTCGTGAGCTGGTGCTGACGAGGTGCTGGCACGGGGCCAGACACAGAAGTGATCATTCAGCGGTGGCCGTGTCTCTTCTCACCTCGGGAGGGGTCACTGAAGTGGGAAAGGTGGGAAGGGACGGCCTGTGCCTTTAGAGGTAGGGCCTATATAGGTGCTTGGGGTGGGGGAGGGAGGGACGAGCGGCCGACCTGGGAGTAGAGGAAGTTCAGGCAGAAGTGCACCAAGGTCTGTGCAGGGCGGCAGCAGACACCAGGGGAGTCGCTGGCGTGCGGGGGTCTAGGAGGGGGTCCCAGGACCGTGCCGACTGGTGGACGAGCACGGCTGTGTGCAGAGATTCAGGCTGCAGGGCAGGCAATGGCAAAGCTCTGGTTTGTAGCAAGCCAAGTCTGCACCCCGCCTTCCCCAGCCCCAGCTGAAAGTGGGAGCCACTGCTAGGTCAGTGTCCGAACTTGCCATGTGATTTTGGGGTGAGCTTCCCACCGAGACCCACTGGGTCCTGGGCAGATAGATGGTCAAGATGGGGACTTAGGTCCTGCATTTAAGCCAGAGACCTAGATCTCATCACCGGGTCTGCAGTTCCTTCCAGAGGAGACCTTTGTTTTGGGAAGGAGGCTAATGCTGGCTGTTGGAGCTGGGGCAGCAGGTCACGATAGGCCTGGCGGTAAAATGAACTTGATGTTGACTTTCACATTGCTGCTTTGACGCTTCTTAAACAAGTTCTCTCTTGACCTAGGGTTCTCTTAGAACCTCAGGTGGGGTAGAAGGCTGACATGGGAATTGAATAGCTTGGCTGAGAAGAGAGGAGGAATGGCGGTGAGAAACTAGGCCAGGAAATCCACACTGGTGCCGCGCACAGAGTGACTTGAATGACCCTGAAGTGCCCAATGACTTAGGGGAGGTCAGCCTCTCTCTCTCCTGCCTCCACCGCACCAGGGCCTGGGTTGCAGAAACACCTTGGTAAAAAGCTAGCCCTGGGGGCGCCTGGGTGGCTCAGTCAGTTAAGAGTCTGCCTTCGGTTCAGGTTGTGATCCCAGGGTCCAGGGATCGAGCCTTACGTGAGGCTCCCTGCTCAGTGGGGAGTCTGCTTCTCCTTCTCCCTCTGCCCCTCCTCCTGCTCCTTCTCTCTCTCTCTCACTGTCTTTCTCTTAAATAAATAAATAAAATCTTAAAAAAAAAAAAAAAGCTAGTCGTGTTCCTGCAGGCTGTTTCTAACTGGCTATTAGAAAGCACTTTGTTCATTACCTTTTTCATTTCTCTAGGGCTTATCTTTCCAATTAGACAGTAAATTCCTTGCAAAGATGAGTGGCTGTGTCTCAGCATCCATACCTGCTCAGCAAACACTCAGCGGCTGCAGATGTACTGAGGATGGAATATACACGCTCACCCACTTAGATCTAGGGGAGGGCTTAAAAAAATTTTTTTTTTTAAAGGTTTTCTCTTAAGGAAAGACTAGGTGACTTAGTTTTAAAAAGCATATTGAAGAAAAGACAGAGCATTTTCGAATTATTCCTGATAATTTTCAGAAAAACAAAACAAAGGAGTCACCCAAGAAAACCATCTTTAATCTGATTTTTCCTGGGCCTTCATGAATCTTACAAGGAAAAAAAAAAACCCACGTTCTAATAAATTATTGGGGTGCTAAATATAAGTCAATAATAACAATCAGCAGAAAAAGCATGTGAAGTCTTAGGAAACTAGTTGCCAGGGAAGGGACTGATGGAACAAAGACTTGCTTGCTGGCCGTGATTTTTCTACCTCTTTTGGCTGGTCACACGGTTTTGAAAAGTGAGAAGGGCAAGAACTTTTTTTTTTTTAAAATTTTATTTTTAAGTAATCTCTACACCCAGCGTGGGGCTTGAACTTACAGCCCCACGATCAAGAGTGGTATGCTCTTCTGACTCAGCCAGCCAGGTGCCCCCAAGAAGGGCAAGAACTTTTAAAGCAAATCAGGCCCTTCCTCCTCTGAAGCTGGCAGGCTGGAAGAGGTTATGGGTTCCCCGTTGCTGGGATGGAGGGGCAGTCCTTCCGCCTTTAAATCAGGAAGAGTTTCAGGGCAGACTCATTCTACTAGGTCTGTATCTGCATCGCCTGGCAAGACACAAAGCATATTGATTCCCCGGCACCCAGAAATTTCGATGTAATCGATCCGGGGTGGGGTCAGAGCACTCATCTTTTGAAAGCCTTTAGGAAGTTACAGCCAGGGCTGAGAAGCAATGTAACAGGTGGTTCCCAGACTTGTCTGAACTTAAGAATCACCTGAGGATCCTTTAAAAAATTCCAAAGCCCATATCCACACCCAAGACCAACAAAATCTCTGGGGGTAGGACACGGGCAGCAGTAGCTTTTAAAGCTCCTCAGACAACTCCGTTGCAGACAAGGTAGGGCATTACCAAATATACCTATAATATATGAGAAACGACCGAGGATCTGTGATTGATAATTGCGGAAGGCAAGAAGGTCCCCTAGTTATATCTAGATTTTTCTTTTTCTGATTTTTCTACGTCTTAAAATCTTGCTCTCATTTGGTATTAAGTCTTCTTAATACAGTCATGAGCAATTTTTTAATGACTATTTGGGTAGGGCGTGACCTCATATAAGTTGTATTTTTTGTAGTATGTCTTGTAAAGCAAAATGCGAAGGAATTCTGTAGTCTCTTGGACCTAGCTGGACAGGACTGGAGTAAGTCTGTAGGTTTGGAAGTCCTCACCAGGAACTATGTTCTCTCTGGGGGCAATATCCCCGTTCCGCGGTGTCCTCGGTACCCAAGCCGGGGCGGGGGCGGGGGTGGCTGGCTCCGCACTAGGCAGACCTCAAGGCCCCAGTGCCTTGCCCTGCTTCCCAGTGATAAAGGGCCCAGGAACTCTCCCATCTTCTGTGTGAGCACGGAGCAGCTCCTGGGACAGACAGGTCACCGGGTCGCAGGCTGGTGAGCGCTCACTGCCCTCCAGGGGCACGGACGTTCAGACCCCACCCAGTCATCTTCAGCATCACGTACAGTGGCAGGTGGGTCCCTGATCTCGTCCAAACCCCGGACAGCCCTGCACTCCACGTAGCTCAGGCTAGAAGGAGGCAGTCTTTCTCCTCATGGTATCCCGCCCCTTCCTCCTTTCCTAGGGGGCTTTTTGGGGGATGGACCCAGGGGCTGAGCCCGCCCCAGCCAACCGGGCCCCAAGCTGTGAGTCTGCCTGGGCCACGGAGAGAGGATAAGGCCCTTCCGGAGTGAATGACCAAACAAATGTTCTTGTTTCTTTAGTTACTCAGGTTGAGCTTTTCGACCCTTCACTTCTCCTTCATGAGGAAGGATGGAAGGGCAGGGGGAGATCTAGAAAAGCTAAGCAGGGCAATGGGGCGATTCCATTAGACTGAACCGTTTTGACCCACGAGAAGGCAACTTCCGGGGTGCAGCCCGAACAGCGTATCAGAATACCACTGCGGTCAATTGTACGGGATTTTAAAGAAATCCCAACTGCGGCCTCGGGAGGTTAGAAGACGCGCTCCTGGTCTTCTCGGCTTCCCACGTGCCCTCCGCCTGTCGACTCACCCTGTTGGCCTCCACATGGTGCAGCCGGAAGGCCTCCCCCGTGCTCTCGTTCACCACATCAAACTGGTGTCGGTAAGCCACACAGATGAGATTGTCACTCTCCTCGGTTGGCCCATCTACTAAGGTCATCACCGCGGGAGAGTCGGACAGACAGATCTCCTGTGTGGTTGATGATGATGTGGGAGAAGGGGTCAGGACATGGAGCAGCCATTTTCATAGCAACCGCCCTCCCCCCTACCTGCCCCCCCCCCCATCCAGTAGCGGGTTCCCTCCCTAGGCTCCTGCAGAGCCCTTTGCTGGCAGGGAAGGTGGGGACAGGGAAAGAGGGGCAGGGATTGCGCCAGACTCCCCCCTCCCACAACCTGTCCTCAAAACACCTGACAAAACCAAATCGACAGCATGACCCTCATGAGCCCTCAGAGTCCGGCCCTGCCCCGTGATTCGATAATAATAGAATAATAATTGCTAACCTTGCTGAGCACTTAACACAGTGCCAGGCACTGTGCTCACTGGATCCTCAGAACGACCTTATGAGATAGGTAAGGCTATTATTCTATTTTACAGATAAGGAGACTGAGGCTCAAAGGTCACATGACTTGCCTACATTCGCGTCGTTTACGTAAGTGGTGCAGTCAAGATTGGAGCTCAGGAAATCTGATTTCAGAGCTGATACGCCACAGAAATGCACATGCTCTACAGAAATAGTCATGGAGATCGCTAATTACCATATTAAGAAGACTAACACCTAATTAGAGCAAGATTTTAACTTGTTTTAATGTCACTGTGATGGCGGTTCTGTCCGTCTAAATTGACTATTAGCAGAAACTGATATGCATAATTCAGGAGGCTTTCGCTCCGGCAAAGATAATTGCTCAGCTCACCTACAGGCCGACTCTGCCCTGGGAGCCAATGTCTGACACGGTTCACATCTAATGTGCCCCAGTTTTTAAGAAGGAGCAGGAAGGGGACCCTTGAGGAGGCTTCCCTCCAAGGTCCCACCCTTAGTGGATCTGCCAATCCTACCGGCTCGGGCAGGCAGGGCAGCTCCTTCCCCCTCTCCGGCCACCAAAGCCACCGTCATCTGTTGCTAGGATCCTGCGTTAACATTTAGTGGTCTTCTTCTTTCTGCTCGGGCCTCCTGCCCCCCATACTCTTCTCTGTCCAGTAGCCAGAAAGGTCTTTTTAAAACCTCCCACTGGCTGCCCCCCCTCACTCAGAGTCGAAGCCAAAATCCTAGCAACGGCCTTCAGGGCTTTCCGCCCTCCCTGCCTTGTTCCCTCGGCTGCAGCCACTGTGGTCTCCAGACCGCACCCTGAGCAGGGCCTCGGGTCCTTAACCGGCTGCTCCTTCTGCCTGGAACCCCCTTTCCCCAGATACCCTCCTCGTCTACTCTTAGTTCCCTTGGATCTCTGCTCAAAGGCAACCGTTTCAGAGAGGGCTTCTGGGACCCCCTTTCTAGAACAGATCCCCCTTCCCACTCCTTGTCCTCTCCTCCCTCAATCCGCTTTACTGTTATCCTCGGGACTCAGAGAATTAGTTCCTCCTTTATGTCATCCTGCAACTAGAAAGCCACCTCCCCGAGAAGGGAGACTGCTCACGGCTGTCTCCCTAATGCCTAGAAGGGCACCAGTAGGTGTCCCCAGGCATGAAGGAGCTGGATGGAGTAGGGAAAAGGCCCGAAGCCTCAGTCCTCTGGGGGAAACCAGGGCAGCAGGCAGTACTGACCTGTGAGACAACCCCGGCGGGTGACAGACCCTGGGTGGAATGAGAGAGTCGGCCTCCTGACACCTTGGCCAGGAGAAAAGGGATCTGAGGGGCGGACCTACCCGGATGTACTGGAATTCCTCCACAGGTGACTCCGACAGGGGGGACAGCAGGGAGATGCTGGCCAGCCCGCCCGGCTTGTTGTGTTTCCTCGTTATCAGGAGCAGTTTGTTCCGGATGGCCACGACTATCCTCAGCTCTCTGCTGTGGTGAGTGTTAATGGCGTACAGGTGGCAGCCTGGAGAGAGAGAGAGAAAGGATGCTGAACACGGGATAGGAGCCTCGACAATGTGGCGACACTGAGGCCCCTGGACATTAAGCATGACCCAGGGGGGGTGCCTGACAATGTTCCGGCCACCAGGCAAACGGAGATGAGAAATACAAGTTAGGTCGTGTTTCAGGAAAATGAAGGAAGCCATAGTCCCTGTATTCTAGAGTCTGTGGTCTTAGCTTCACACTCATGACACTGTATGAATTAAAGCAACAGGTGAGCGGAGCTCTGGGAACCAGAGGCTGAAAGTCTCTCTTCACAGATCTGTGAACAGAACTCAGCTTACCTTCAAAGCTCGTCACGCCAGGCCGAGACTTTCCTCGAGCCCTCCGCATGTTGGGCTACCTGATGCTATCTTAGTGATGTTTCCGAGTAAAAATCAAACCAATAAAATCAAATTCCCACGCATTTTTATTTCCAGTGAAATCCGAGCAGTCTGACGGAAAAGAAGAATTGACCAGAAACCACCAAAATAGCGAAGACTGTGGTCACCTTTTGTTTTCTCCAGCTTGTTGTCCCTGCAGTCGCACTTGCTCTTCACGGGCTGTCTGCCCTCGATGGCCTTGTGCACAGCGCTGAGCCTGAAGACAAAGAGGCGGGCGTCCTTCCCTGGGGAGGTAAAGAAGGCGCAGGAGGAGATGGGCCGGAAGGCCGGGAGAGCGGGTTGTGCAGGAAAGCAACTGCTACAGAACTAGGAGCTGAGGCGTTCTAGAACTGAGAAGAAACCCCGCACTGCCTCTACCCAGCAGTGCATTGAACGCTGTGTCCCCCACCCTTCTCCCTCAGCGGCCCCCCCTCAGAGAACAAAGCCCCCCCACCCCCCCCACTGGGGACCCTGAGCGCCGGCCACCCACAAGGCAGTAGCTGGCACGACCCATGCCGTCAGACCACTGTGACCCTCACGGTGGCCACAGAAGGCTACCTGCTTCCCCTCTCCCAGAGGACACCGCCAGGAAGGGAAGTATCACCTTTGTCTGCTCTGAGGATCAGGAGGTCCAGAGTCTCGAGCACATGCATCTGCTTCACTGGCAGGGTTTTGTCAAATACGGGCACTGATGGGAGGTCATCTGGAAGAGGACACATGGTTCCCAGAACTGAACCCAGCCCATGCTTTCAGAACCTATAAAATGTGCCTGTGAGTGGTCCTGGACCCGAGTTCTTTCTAGGCAAGGAACGTCCGCTTCTAGAACATTTGTAAGGTCAAACACTATTCTCTTGGCTCAGGGAGAAGGACTGACATTCCTTCCTCTCTATTGGAAGCAGAGCAGCAGGGCCTAGAAACGATATTCTCTTCAATATTCATCAAAGAAAATGCATCAGCTTTCCACCCTGGTTTTTACTTGGCATTGTACCAAACGACCGAACAGCAAATTTAAAAAAAGGGGAAAAAAGCTCAGTCATTTCTCTTAAGTATTTTCTTACTTTTACGTAATGTTTGAAATCACATCACTTCTTAGATTATTTTGTATATCCCTCCAGAAAGCAAAATTCAAATTTCCTTTTGTATTTAAAACAAACAGAAACACACCCTATTCTATGCCTATCTCCATATCAACAAGAGTTTACCTACACATTTTCAGTATTTCTCCATAGAAAAATAGGAAATCTCCTTTTTAGACAAAAATAAGAGAGAAATGTTGACTAAGTTACCCAAATAACAGGAAAAAAAAAAAACTAATTGTAATGGGAACGTTCAGGAAGAGCTCAGGTAAAGGGATGATCGAAGACACTGCAGTGATACGTAGGATTTATTGTTAAGTTTACCTACTGGGAACTTAAATGGCTAGCAAACACCTTGTTCCTGGGGGCCCCCAGGACAGAGAGGGCCAAAAGAAATACTAATAAATAAGCGAAGGGTCTGTTCTGGGTGTGAGGTAGAACCAGCATAAGGTAAAGAGGTCCTGGGATGGTGTAGACACTTCAGGCTGGATAAGTGGCTTATTCTTTATCAGTGCTTTGTATGACATTTAGGCCTTCAAGTGCTCTGTTCTGAGTATTGGTTTGTTTCTTTGGTTACCATTTAGGTGCATGGGGCCCTGAGGGTCTTGGCTCTTCTAGAAGTCTGCCTGGTTGGGAGTTCATTCCTCCCTGGATGGTACCCGGGAGAGAGAAGAGCTTGCGTTGTTGGGACGAGGCTCCTAACTGCTTCACAGGGGAGGACTCTCCCGCTCCTTGCCGGCCCGTGTGGGCTCTGGATTTGTCCAAACCCAGAGCCTGCTAAGCTTTTGTTAGATAGAGGGCCTTGCTCTGGCTCCCCTACATTCTTTCTGCGAATGTAAATTCTATGCTAGCCCCCAAACCAAACCACTCTCCTTCCTCCTCTACCCCAGGCCTCCATGAAAGTTACTGATTCTTGGGCTTTGTGCTTCTGTTGGCGACAGGCATGAATTTTCAAAACATGGGATGATCACTCCAATACCAATTGTCATACCTGACTAAATAACTATGGTTATTTCATTTTTAAAAATATTTATTTATTTGAGAGAGAGAGAGAGAGAGAGAGAATGCAGGTGGGAAGAGGGGTCGAGGAGAGGGAGAGGGGAAGCAGACTCCATACAGAGCAGGCAGCCTGACTCGGGGCTCGATCTCACCACCCTGAGATCATGACCTGAGCCGGAACCAAGAGTCAGATGCTTAACCGACTGAGTGACCCAGGCGCCCTGGTTGTTTCATTTTGTGAGCGGCAGGTAACACACACGGAGGACGTCTGCATGTCAGGCCTCGGGGCTGAGTGCTTCGCATGTTATTAACTGAAATGCCCCCAAGGGCCCTCTTAGGTAGGAACTTCTAACACTCCCACTTAACAGACAAGGACCCGAAGCTCAGACGTGCTAATAACTTGTCCAGGGTCACATCTTGAAGATGTGGAGGAACCCAGGTCTGTGCGGGGGCCAAGCCTATCCTCTTGGCCTAAAGGCAGCGCGGCAGCCCCGTGGATGGATGGGGCCACTGCACGGGAAACAGTACTGGAAGGAATTCATGAACGACAGAAGCGTTTCGTTTGACATTTAAGACAGAGGGATCCTGTGTAGCAGCGCCCCTGTGTACAGAACAAATCAGCATTTATTCTCCAACAAATCTTTCTCAGGTGGCTGAACAGGTTTATACGTAGCCAGGGAGGGGGAGGAAGCAAGGATCTGAGAAAGTGACACGTGACTTTAGTGACTCTTTTGTAGCAACGTTTTTCCTTCTTGTCATCTCTTTATGAAGCAGTGATCTTTTAGAGCTGGCTTTGCTATTACTGCAGACCCCGAAACAAACGGTCATGGCATCTTTCATCAGCGTGTAGTCTCCCTTCAGAGTAGCTTTTGCTACACTTAGAATACAAAGGACCTTGAGTTTTAATAATGACCTTGACAGGAGCAGACTCTCAAGGGGGTAGGTCTAATGAAATTAGGCAGACGCTAATGGGATAGAGTGGAACGTGGCCTGAAAGGAAATGGAGAGATTCACTCACGGAAACGATTCATAATGTGATTAAGTATCGACAAGAAAAAGGTAAACAAAGAAATAACGAGAGCATTCGGGCTTCAAAGCACAAGGAGGAATGCGAAGAAAGCCTGAAGGGTTATTCTCTTCCTACAAAAGCAAACGGGGTGGCAGAGCTGCATACCCAGGGAGTGAAAACAATAATCTGAGAAATCAACCCAAGCGGGGGTGGGGGGGTTGGGGAGAGTGGGGGGGGTGGGGGGGGTGTACAAGGCTACCGTCTGTGTCCCAAAGCTTCCCCCAAGTTGGAAGAAAAGAGCTTCCTGGCACATCACAGGAACCCCTAAATTTAACACCTCCATTAAACTTTGGACCCATAAAGATGAAAATTTCAGAAGGGGATTTGGTAATCTTGGTTTGGATTTTACATTTGAAAAACAGAAGCTGACTCAAATAGAATTATGCTGCTGCTGTTGTTTTTTAGACAAGCCTTACAGAGAGCCATTACGAGGCATATTTTCTCGTTCCTAAAAAGAACGAACAGGTAGAATATAACTTCCTTTCGATCAAAACATGTCTCATAATTATTTGCCCAGGACTATATTTTTGGGAACCGGTGTTAAGGTAAAGACAGTAACATGGGTAGAGTTTAATTTGATTTTCATAAAATGTAGTTGGTTTAGTGGACAGAGTGCTGGATTAGAAATCACCTCTCGGTTCCAGTTTCAGATGTGCCACTAACCGGCTGTGGGATCTAGGGCAAGACACACGGTTTCTTTTGTTTCTTAAGCCATAAAATGAAGAGATGAAGAGACGAGACTAAACGTCTAAAGTCTGTTTTGTTTTTCTTTTGAAATAAATTATTTTATTTGGTTGCACCTTTGGCAAATCAATGGACTTTGTTCCCTTTTTAGCACATTCACAGGGATATCATAAATATAGTAACTATTGTTTACTAAGTTACTACCATGTGCCAGACACTGACCCAAGCACCTAGCATAGGTATTCATAATCTCCACAATCCCTTCCTGGAGTTATGGTCATCATTCCCAGTTTGTTAATTTTGTCTGTTTTCATTATCATAAACTAGTTTTCAGCAGCTTAAAAAACCGTCCTCACCCTCAGAGGAACCTGAAGCTCACAGAGGCTCAGTTTTCTGCAAGATTACAAAGATGCTCTAATTGTTTTGTAATTTCTAAAATTAAATATTTAAATTCTCAGCTTATAAATTTTCCATTATCTGTCTTTTAGTAAATAAGTGAATTAGTTATATATACAGTTATATGTGTGTGTGCATATATATACACACATATACACATATTTACATATATATACATACATACACATATATATACATATACATATATACACATATACATAAAACAGATGAAGTGACAAATGATGTCAGAAATAAGTCCATTATAAAGCCTGGTCTGCCTCTCTTGTTTTCCCACAGAAGGCACCTACTTCCACTTCCCAAGGGCCTGGCACATAGCAGGCACTCAGGAAACATGCTGACAGGGTCAGAGGAGGGAGTGAAGGTCATGGCCAAGGATGGGAAGATGTCTCAGTTTTAGGCCATCATGTCCCTCTCAGTGATGGAGATTAGGAATCTCATAAAACATCAGTATGGTACCCGAGACTAGGCAGCCTGCTTCTGTGTTGTGGAGGACATACCCTTGGAGACACTGTCTCTAGGCCCACGGCTCCCTCTGAAGCCCCAGGAGATGACTTCCTACCGTGTTTAGCCCCTTTAACCTTCATCGAGAGTCTGGAAAACTCCAAAGGGACCTCCTGCTGGAAGGGACCACACGGTCCTTGAGTCTGAATGAAATCCCCATATGAAGTTGAACTCTCTCTATAGCATCCTTGTCAAGGTCACGTCCCTCTGGTGGCTGATCTGCGGTGACAGGGAACTGACCACCTCCCCAGGCACACTGATCCACTTGATTGTCAAAAAGTTTGATTTTATATTAAGTTGAAATCTGTCTTCCCGTCAAATCTTTCTGTTTCTATATGCAACAAAACTGGGTTATCTAAGATTCTTCTTATTTGTTTTGGACACCAAATACTTTTTGAATCAGAAACATTAAAAAAAGAGAGACAGAGACAGAGAGAGAGCATGTCCCTGAGATAGGAGGTGTTGATTTAAGGTAAAATGTTAGAATCATGATAGGTATTGGCCAAAAAGGAGATTCTTCCTGCGGGTCATTGGATGTCCACAGACTAATCAGATTCGGGGAAGGCATGAACCCGTCATGCATGACTCACCCTCTGGCTTGCTCGTTCAGAATATATTCCCTCTGCTTGTCCTGAAAAGAAGGGGTTAATTTTGTAAGGAAAGGAAAACTTTGCTAACCTCACTGCTGATGACACATTTATCTACAGGGAGTTGACTGGCTCTCACGCGTCTCAGAAGTCCTACAAGTTACAAGACAAAGACATTTGAAGGTGCAGCTACTCACTAACCATCCACTAGCAAGACACCGGCGTCAGTGGAAACCAGCAGGGCCTGGCCCCAGGGATCCGCACACACGGCTTCATGGGGGAAATTACTGCAGAAACACTGGGGCTCCCAAGGCTGCAAGGCAACGAAAGCATCAGAAAGTAAGTGCACCAGAAAGACTATCCCGCGGTCCCTTGGATAGAAACATACAGTACGCCGCCTGAGACCACAGCTCAGGCTGCTAAACGGGCCCTACCCTCAGTTACCTTTTTTCCTTTTTTTTTTTTCTTATCTTTCTAAAAAATATTTTATTTTTAAGTAATCTCTATACCCAACATCGGGCTCGAACTCATGAACCAGAGATCTAGAGTTGCATGCTCCACCAACTGAGCCAGCCAGGCGCCCCTCAGTTGTCTTTCTTAAGAAGAAAAGTCTTTCAAATACATATGCAGTAGGAAAAGAGGGAAGGCACAGGTTGCTGGCACTATGACCTGTCTCCATACGTAATAATCTTCCTTGCGAGCAATCAAACCATTGGCAACATCTTCTAAGCAAACATTTTTCCTTAATACCCGAAGTTGGACCAATCGCTGCCTATTTTTTGAAAACTTCACATGAGCTCATCACTAAAGGAAGACCCATGTAACTCTACAAAAAAGTCAGATTTGTGTTGTTGATTCAGTAAAATTATTAAGTCATACACAAGGCAAGAAGATGATATTGCCTTAACATGAAAATGCTTATTGACCCACTTAAGGCTACAAAATCTTAAAGAAAAAAAAATAGCATGTTTGTAAGAGTATAGAAGGGGCTGCCTGAGACCTACTCGTGCTCCCGCACGATGTATTCATAGCACGTGAAGTCTTGCCCTTCGTCTTGTGCTTGGTTCGGGCATCAGAGTTAGCCCTCCCTTACGGCTGCCCCAGAGCTGCGTGGGGATGCGTGGAGCCAGGAGCCTTGGCCTCGAAGGACAAAGATGTTTTTGGAGCTTCTCGGGGACAAGTCAAAGTTTCACATTTTCACTTTTACTCTCAATCGGACGTGCTTCCTGGAGGTGGTACAAGACCCCGTGTATGCGTGTGTGTGTGTGCACATGGGTGTGTGTGTGTGCACATGGGTGTGTGTGTGTGTGTGTGTGTGTGTGTGTGCACTGGGGGAGTCCATGTTTGCATACTGAGAGTAGAAGTGGTGGCAGTGAGATCACCTTCCAGGGTGTCATTTGGGATGAGGGTAAATACTGTGTGTATTAGTGCTCTCTTGGAAAAGTATGCTGTTCCTTTAAGAAACTCACGAGCCTCAAAAGAAGTCTTCTAACTGCTAAGATGAGGCTCAGGCCGTTCTGGAAAGATCACACAAAGAATGTGAAGACATTTTACAACCTGGAAAGGGCTACACAAGCGCAGGTCATTAATTGGAATGGCATTTCCCTAAGAAGATGTCTGGAGATTTTGACTTTGGGACTTCTAGCAGGTGCACATGAAGAAGCAAAGCCACTATAAAGGCCAATTGGGAGACAGACCCAGACGTCTGAGCATTAGGTAACACCAAGGCATAAAAACCAACTCTTAATAACAAAATGTTCTCTGAGCAGAGAACACAAATTTAGAACACTTAGGCAGACAGGGGTTCTTAACCCAGAAGATCTAAGGGTCCTAGAGGATCCAGAGAGAGCTTGAGGAGGTGTGGGAAGCCCTGAAATTGTATTCAAAATGTTGTGGACATGTGTCACCCATACATTTAATGGGCTAGTGTATGTATGGGGGGGCGACCACTGCTTTCATGGGTTCTCAAAGGGGCCGGGGACTCCAGGTCGCCTGAGGATACCATGTATGAAGTATCAGCGACAGGAACTCAGAGCTGGTCCCACAGAGACTCCACTCTGAGGACTGATGGCATTTGCCACTGCACTGGACTCCCTTCTGCCAAGTGAGGGGCTTGGTGCACACTCTGCGGGGCAAGGATGTGGCCTGAGCACAGGACTCCTTGCTGGACCCTCTAAGAACATTAATATAGCACATGGACTGATGGGTGCCTAGGAGGTTGACAAAGCCTCTTCTTTGGAAATAAAACACTCTTGGGAGCAGCATGTGGGACTCTGGCCCCTTCGGAGCCAGCTGCACAGAAGTCCGTGAGGGCCTCTAGGTCAGTGTTTCTCCAAGGCAGGCCTGGGGCCCACTGAACGGATAGAAAAAAATATCAAAGTTCTTTCTTTGCTCTTCACCGGTGAACAAGTTACATTTCCACGGACTTCCATTTTTGTGTATGCCTAAGCACTTCTGATCAAGAAGGTGACTAAATCCTGCTGGAATCTGGTATTTATAGAGCTCTTGGCAACACTGCGGATTCTACCATTCGCACGAACGAGCCGATGGTGGGAATTTATGCGACCTTTGGAAAAGATGCTTTGCCATCAGTCTGCTCTTAAATTGGTTGTGGTTTTCTAGCATCAGTTATATTTCGAGCTCATCATTTGCCCGAAACCAGACTTTAAAGAGCGTAGGTTCTGTAAGTCAGATACAAAGCATTTCTACCTTTATCACTAAAGGAAAAGCACTCATAATTCTTTGGCTTTTATAAGGGACACTTCTCTAGTGATGCACTGTCTGCGGGTTTGTTCCATACATATTTGGAACACAGACATAACTAGGGACATAGAGATTTGTTTACGATACAAAATCACGCACATAGTAAGTTCCTACGTGGCCAGTTTATCGTTTGCTCTTCTCTTCCTGATTCCCACCTCGTTTTTTACCCCAAGGAAAGTGGAAACGAGATGTCGATACACAGGCCACAGAATTTCTGCGGTGACTGAATGAACGATAGATTAAGCAGTGTTTTCTCAACTGTGGTCCTCTGACCAACAGCACCAGCATCGCCAGGGAGCTCGTTAGAAATGCCGATTCTCAGGGCTCATCCCAGATCTACTGAATCAGAAATTCAAAAGGAGGGGATTGTAGTATAGACAAGAGATTTGTGGAGTGTGTCCAGGCACCCCATGAGAGCTTGTGGGAAATGCACAATCCTGACCCCTCTGCAGAGCTGTAGAATCAGAACACGCATTTGGTCAGGACGTACGGGCGACCTGTATGCACATAAGGTTTGAGGAGCACCGCTCAGCCCTGTCCGCCTCACCAGGCCCGCTCCAGCAGCTCTGCACCCCTTAAGCAAGCAAAGGCACATACACGCTACGGAAACTGGGGGCTCTCCCTAAATGCTACTCGACTTTCCCTGGGGCTTCCCCTGGGGATTCTGGAATAGACAAGCTCATCTCTCCCGCCTGTCTCCCCCAAATCTGTAAGAAGTGCAATAACTTCACTGACGACAAAGGACATTCACAGGTGAACTTGAGAGTACCATCGACTCACCTCTTTTTTACAGATCCCCGAAGCCACCAAGCTTGACGGAGCGTCCCCTCTCACGATGGACTTCAGTTTCAGTGCCTTATAGAACAGAGATGTCTTTTAAAGTTCGTTATCAGACAGTAAAAGAACAGCAGGCTCAACGATTGTGATTTAAAAAAACTTTTCTAATAAAATAGGAGCCATTTTAGACTAAAGTTTCAGGTTCCCCACACTGCCTTCTCACGGAAGCCAAGAAATGCAGCTTAATGACAATGTCCCAGCCCAAATGACCCCGCCCTGTCATTTCAACTCATGAGTAGCTCAGGGCAGTGATTCCTACACAGGGAGACTGAAAACATGCCCAGGTCCCCCCTCAAACTTGATGAATCAGAATCTCAGAAAGCAGAGTCAGGGTGCCTTTAAACAAGGACCCACATCGGAGAGCCCCTGTCACAGGGCACCTGTTTGGGGCTAAGGTACTTTTGTCCCTAAGCTTTCCTGGGTCACCCTGCTTGGTTCCCTTTGGGTCGGAACACTAGCCGCAGCTGGCAGCTCTCCTCCTCCTCCGTGTTGGGATAAGGGATCAAGACAGAAAGCTGGGTCACCTCCCAGAACGGAGACATCTGAACGTCACATGCGCGTGAGGCAAAGCGGGAGTGATTTCCTCCAAAATCTGGAATAAGGTGCTAAGTGGGAGCCACCTAACTGTGAGGACTGCTTGCAAGCAGCAGAGCAGGAACTCAGGTCGCCTGCTCCTGCCGGGGGAGTTCGAGGTGCTTTTCCTACATGGGCTCCTCGCTCTTCAGAAGTTCCTCGGGCGGGGATAAGTGGTACGGGCTCCCCTGACAAGAGGGAGCCCCACCTGGGCCTTATGGCCTCCTACCTCCTCCCTCTTCCACAGAAGGCTTTGCTCCCACTCCCACCTGCAGAGAACCCTGCCTACGTGGTTATCGAAAATCTCACTTGTGGTCTCCACAGTAATCCTGAGGGGAATTACAGAGCTCCCACGGGGGGACACAGACGGGAAACTCTTTGCGGGCAGGCCATCTGGTGTGGATGGGGCTCACCACTGCACGTCTTGCTGAAGAGGTTTCAGAACAAAACCCACCTGCCCTATTCTAACAAACTCTGCCTGGCGGGCTTCCTCTTTCTTCCGTGCGGACTTGGGTGACTCTGGTAAGACATCACTAAAAGATCGTCTATTGAGCATGTTCTAGGAAAGAAAAACAAGTTACGAATTCCGGAAATGGTTGTCGAGTCCCATCCTCTGGCTTCTCCTAACGCGCAGACCTAGCCGTCCAAATGCTATCTCGACTTTCTGTACCATTCGCTCCACAAGCCTTCATGGAGTGTCCCTCACCGGCCAGGCTTAGTGCTAGACTCCCGGGTAGAAGGCCAACGGTGGAGAGCCAGGGTCGTGTCTTGACTGAGAGCATTGGCTTTGAAGTCAAGCACACGGGCAGCTCCGGGGCTCACTAGCTGCCAGCGGCGTGATGGAGTCACCACCTTGCACAGCTCCAGGGGCGCCGATCGCATACAGCGCCCCCGACCCGGAACAAGGCATACGGAATTCTAGGTGATCGGTACCCCTGGAGCTGTGCGACTCCGTGGCCCTTACCGTTGGGCAAGTGAGTTAATTTCGGAGTCGTGGCGTCTTTGCGTGGCCGACACCCGGTCTCCCAGGCATGTGATGAAGACCACGCGAGGACGTGCGTGCGAGGGGCTGGGCACAGGGCTTGGGCACACGCTCGGTAAGCGAAAAGTTCTCTTCCAGGGCGTGGCCAGAGAGTGGGCACGCTCCTTCGTCAGCAAGCCCTGACGGCGTGCCCGCTCCTCTGGCACATGCGGGGCCGGGAAACATAGTCCCTGTCCTTGCGCAGCGCAGTGTAGTGGTGGAGACAGCGAGGAGGTGATTACATGGTTGGCGCGTGGGAGGATGTCTATGAAGGGGACGTAATACGGTGTCTGAGAGCACCTAACGGGGGAACTTGGCTTCAACGGGGGGCTGGGGAAGGCCTGCGTCAGGCACCCATGCTTCAGCCAGGACCTGAGGGGCACTGTGTCCTCATCTCGGGACCCTCTCTGCACCCCTCCCTGACTTTAGGGGAAAAAGAGGAATTGACGGATGAGCGATTATGTCTTGCTCTTTAGCGCCCTGGGGTTAGTCTGGCCTAATCCCCGAGAGCAGATCGGGTGTCCCAGCCAGCCGGAAGTCAAGGGGTACCCTATAAAATGGTGGTGCTCACTGCGCCCAAGGGAAAGGACCATATGAGCACCAGCTCATTGGGATAATTTCATCTGCGCACGTACGCACTGGAACCCCGACACCCCATTTATTTACAAGCCTCACTGGCAGTGCCTTTTGCTAGAGTTTAAGAATGCAAGGAGTCTAGGGGAGTCTCCCCATTTGTTCTGTGCTCCCTGTGAAAGGCAGGAACTGCTTCTGAGAAGCAATGCTATCACCCTGCATTAATGAGCCCAGGGCATCCAGTGACCTCACGCTGAGTCTGGGGGCCTCCAAGGAGCCCGGGTGCGCCTCAAGGCACTGAGGTGGCACTGGGTCCCCTCCGTGTGGAGATACCTCCAGCCTAGGAAGCGTCCGGCACAAAGCAAATCTGCAGTAAATATAAAGGCTTGTTTCAGGTGCCTGAAAATGGGGTTAGCCAGTAAAGCTCCAGAAATCCTTAAAAAGCTCCCAATCTCTCTCCAAAATCCCCACCTTTGCCTGCCTGTCAGCTCTATGGCACGGGTAACGTTGAGTAGTGCCACCAAGGATAACCACCCCCAAAAAAGCACTCTCCGATGCTCTGGGGATGGCGGATTGATACTCACGCCCCCCCCCCCCCAGCCTGCACCTCCATTTCCACAGGCCTGTGATTTCTGCAAATCGCTTTCCTGCATACGGACATTCAGCACTCTCTTGTGGCAATGATGAAAGAATGAACGTCAGCCCCATGGCCACAGCCTCAGAGATCGAGGTGACCCTTCCGCTCTTCTTATCAGGACTCGTCGCTGGGACTTGTGTTCTCAACTCAAACCCGCGGGAAGGAAAGAAGACCACGGACCCAGGGTTACCTTATGCAAATCTGGCATCAAATCCTGGTATAAAGAGCGAATCAACATATCCAGAGTACGTCGACGTTTCTGGGCAAATGTTGGGGTTTCCAAAGTGGCTTTTTCACCATTAATGACTAAAATAAATCAAGTTATAAAGGGAGTTACAAAAATTAACGTGCTATTGAAGAATGTTCTTCTCAAGGAATCTCCTCCCAGTGAGTGCCACCCACTCCCCTAATACTGGTGTTACCACTGGCACAACCCTTCCTTCATGGAAAACTCTCTAAATTTCTTTGTATAAACCCATAGTCCATAGGTATGTCTGTCTTACCTTTCCTGTTGGACTGTAATCTTCCTGAGCAGACGGTGTATCTAATTACTTGAAGATCATGTACACACTGAACCTGCCCCCATCCACCATTCCTTCCTCCCATCCATCCATCTACCCACCTACCCAACCCACGCTCCTCCAACACATGGGCCAAACCACCAGGATGCCATTCAACAGGATTAAATATATATTCGCTACATTTTGTTAAGAAAAGTTAACAATTGCCTAACAGAGTACGGGGATTCTTACCCTAATGGAAGTTTCTTCTGGAAAAAAAAGCTGGTGGTTAGTGGACTACAGACACTAAGAGGCAGTGAAGTGAAACGTCCAGGTCCATATTAGAGCACAGAACGGATAGTGAGCACTAGGGGGTCTGGAGCTTGAAGTCAAGGCAGGTATGGGTTTGAATCCCAGAGGAGCTGCCGCATTAAGTAAATTATTTAGCTTCTTGGGGCCTCATTTTTAACCCTGTAAAACGGATGTAACCATATTTCCTTATGGGGTCAAGAATTTAAAATGATATAATACATTTAAGAGTTGGCACCACGGTAGGTCTATCAAACTGAATAAATATGAGCTGTTACTTTTCTCATAGGAAGGGCCAAAGGAAGGACAGTGTTCACAGACTGAAAAGAACTTCTTGGGCTCAGGCATTTCCTAGAGAGGATCTCAGAGTTGGGGGCAAGCTGGGCTTGTCTGTGGCAAGGCATCTCTTAAGGAATTTAAACTGCATGCATTTAAGGCATGCCTATTTTCTCTAATTCTGTGATTGGGAATTTTTTGTTTGAGGATATTTTCTCCTTAGTACCCCAGAAAAGGAAAACAAAAGCAAAAACAAAAACATTTAAAATGACCTGTTTCAGCCAAATAAGGGGGGAAGTTCAAAAGTTTTGTTGAAATGCCATTTCCTGTTATCTTGGAGTTTCCTGCCTGGCCTTCTTCCTCCCTCCTGCTGCGTCCACTTTGAATTCAAAGAGACTTCGGATCCCTGGCTTCTACCTTTTCTCTCAGTCCATCAACCCCTCCCGGTCCATCCCAGCTCCATGCTTCAGCCCTTTAACACCGCTCTTCACAGCCCACAGCCTGGGCTCTTCCACTACATTGACCACGCAGGTTTTCAACTGTAGATCAAGCCTTTGCTTCATTCCACCCAAGTGTCCACTGAGCCCCGAGGGGGCTGCTCAAAGTCACTCTGTTGACTGGCTCCATTTAAATCAGCAGATACACTCATAAGCTGGGTTCTTAGGTTGCTGAGTCATCTTTAATCGTGATTCAAGGGCTCCACGCCTGCAGCGGCCCCTTCCCTTGCTAGAGGCACTCTGCAAAGACTGCTCGCTTCCTGACCCCCCTGCTTCCAAGACCGTCCCTATTTCTAGCTGCTAAATCTACTCTCTGTTGCTGACTCTTTGTTTCAGGTCTGTTTCTTGCTCTCCACCCGCTCCTCTGGACTTGAAACACACGGACCCCCATTTTAAGACACAGGCAATTTCACATACAATTTCGGATCTCTGTTTTGTTTGGAAAACTTGGACTATCTGGCAGCACTGGGCGCATTCCCCTGAATGGGGTTCGCAAGCTGGACTTCTAGCTGTCGTAACTAAGGGCTATTCTGGGGAGGGATGCAGCCGAGCTCTTGTGGTTCAGAACACGGGGTTACGGGGTCAGGTATTTGGGTATTATCGGTGGAGCTAAGATGTATACGCACCAGCTAGTGCCGCCTGGATGGTCAGGTTCTGCACTATCCTATCCATATTCTCTCTGTCGGTCCGTCTTCTCCCTCCCACTCCCCCCCCACACTTGCTAACAACTCCCCTTTCCCTAAGTACACACCCACACAACCACCCTTTGTCCCACCCGCTTCCCACTCTCTGACAGAGACTCAGATACACACGTAGCCAGAGATTCAGAAATGGCTATAGCAGAAGCCTGGGCAGCAAGGCCAATTTGACGTCCCCTGGATCGTGAGCAGGTGAGTGTAGATAAACTTCAAGGCAGGTGGGCAGCATGGTCGATACAGACTGGGACACGGGCGAAGACCTATATAACACTGCCCCAAAACGGAATGTTTCATATGAAGAATTAACAGAACGTGGAAGGGGACCGACGCTTAAACGATGAGATTTTCCTTCTACAGCATCCTCGGAGGATCTGAAGACATGTATTCTGATGTAGAACACGTTGTGAAAAAAATTTCAAAATAGAAACTTACGTTTCACTAGCAAAAAGTCCCTGAATTCCTGGTGGTCTGTAAACACCGGTGGGGATGGCAAGGGGGGGCCAAAGAGTGGTACGCTTTCTTCCGAAAATATTTTCAGCCTATGTGGAGAACATTTCAGAATTATTTGGTTTTTCTTCAAAGATCAGCAATATTCAGACCTTACATTTGTTTAGTTGCCTATGCGATACGTCAAGAATATTCGTTCCATAGGAGGAGGGCCATCTCTGGGCTGTCAGAGGCTCAGCCACTGCGCAGCTCTCCCATGAGCTTTAGGGTAGAGGCCAAGTCCTCCTGCATCCTTCATGGTCCAACCTACCAAGCTGTGGGCAAGGTTAGGAACACTGGGAATGATAACAAAGGCCACGACTGAGCACCCCTTGCATACCAGGCAGCATACTTGGTATTTTAAGACATAGCTTCAACCAATTCTCATCAACCTGCCAAGGGAGTAGCATTACCTTTATTCTGCCCTATGGATGAGGCCTGCGACTCTGAGAAGATAAACGCTTCTTTCAAAACCAGGAAGTTAATAAGTGACAGAGCCAGGATTCCAACCCAAATCTATTTGGCTCAAAGTTCACACTCTTTTCACATCATGATTTCCTTTCAACAGATTACTTTTTGAGAACAGAGGGATACATGGGCCAGAACATAGCCTAGGAAAGGGAGTACTCTGGTCAAGATCAAACATAGCAAATTTGTGCCCATTTTAGAGTACAATAAAATTCCAAACTGACCCTGACCCTTGGGTCTACTGCACAGGGCAACACTATATGGAACGGGTTTTCTCAAAGAGATCATCATTGAAGAAAGTTCTATTACGTGAGGACACTCCCATCAAATCAATCAACAAATACATATATCAAGAGTCACCAAATGAACGCTAAATTAACAAGTAAAGATGAGGATTAGAACAAGCAACCAAGAGAAAGTTGTGATGACCTACCTGTAATTGTCATTTTGTTGATCATACCTCACTAAGGCAAAAATATCTGTGGTGATGGTTAAGGAAATTAATCAACAACCCCAAAACTCACTGTCAATGGCTTGTGCCTTGAAATCCCTTGTGCAGAATCATCCTAGACCTGCACTTTTGTGCTCAGGGCATCTGTCACTCTTAGGTTGAAATGGAGCCTTGACTTCTTTAAAAGAGACAGCTCAGGAAGACATAAGTTCAACCCCTGTGTGCTCATCCTTTGGGGAAAGAGCTTAGTCTCCCAATCTGTCAGGAAAGCGATATAAATACAGCTATTACGCAGCTAAGCAGCCAAGCAGGCAAAAAGAGCAATTCCTTTGCTTGGAAATACAAAACATCCCCCTATGAAACCAGACATTGATTTCCTCTCACCCATTTTGAAAATAAAAGCAATTTAAATACTTCCGCCGCACACCTTCCCTCTCCTTCTGGCTTTGATAGACAAAACAAACCCAAACAAACCGATGCGGCTGGTGGCAGCCTCTGAGCTCAATCTACTTGTCTCGCGTCAGGTGCGTGGAGCCTGAAGTACCTTGTCCAGCTTTCTTTCTCCTATTCCTCCTCCTCCCCTGCCAGCTCCCACCCTCACCTTTCCTTTGCCAGGGCTAAAAGGCCATCAGTCCCTCAGAGTGTTCCCTCCCATTCCTGGACTCAGAGGAAGGAATCTGCATTAACTCTCTGCCTGTCTCTAGAAGCAAATGTGTCAAGCCCCAAATCTAAAAGTTACAACTAAAGGAAATTCTAAAAATGATGACTACCTCTCTGTCACTTGAAGAGCCACCTCCCTCGCCCCCCCCCCCTCCCCGCATGGTACCTGGAGAAAACTTCTGTTTTACAAGAAGGACAATTGCAAGAAAGGGGAAATAGGGGCTCTAAGTCCCAGTGAATGGAGCAAGATATCACTTGATGAGCAGGGACAGGAGCAAAAACCATTATTATTGAAGTGTAGGTGCTTAAAGGTTTTCTTCCCTGCTCTCCTGGGAGAAATGTGGCCATTCCCCACTTTTATTTATTTATTTATTTATTTATGTTTAAAGATTTTATGTGTTTATTTGACAGAGAGAGATCACAAGTAGTCAGAGAGGCAGGCAGAGAGAGGGGGAAGCAAGCTCCCTGCTGAGAAGAGAGCCCAATGTGGGGCTCGATCCGAGGACCCTGGGATCATGACCTGAGCCGAAGGCAGAGGCTTTAACCCATTGAGCC
>CM052892.1:6223266-6279083 GCA_028534135.1 Potos flavus
TTTATTTATTTATTTATTTATTTATGTTTAAAGATTTTATGTGTTTATTTGACAGAGAGAGATCACAAGTAGTCAGAGAGGCAGGCAGAGAGAGGGGGAAGCAAGCTCCCTGCTGAGAAGAGAGCCCAATGTGGGGCTCGATCCGAGGACCCTGGGATCATGACCTGAGCCGAAGGCAGAGGCTTTAACCCATTGAGCCACCCAGGCGCCCCCCCACTTTTAAAAAATGTACGTGCTATATTGTTAGGTTACAATGAATAAGTCAAAGCAGGTGGAGCAATCTATTTCCGGATGTGACAAGTCACAATGGTCCTGTCTCCCAACATTTTTACTGGAGTCTCCAGGGAACATGAATGGCTAAACCAGAATTTATTCTGAAAATGCCTGTTTGCTGCCTTTTATTTACTATGTACAACCTGTGGAGGCACCAGCTTTGGGTCTCACTGTTGTGGCCTGTGACCCAAAGCAACAAGGCCACGATGGCCTCCGTCGGGCTTGCCAAGCTCATGTCCTGTGTCTGTCTGACCGAGCTGAGCCTGGACATTACAGAGAATGTCAGCTGGACCCTGCCAGCGGTATGAGCTAAGCAGGGATTTAAGGAAGCAGAGGGAAAAGTGAATGAAAATATGATTAATTCCATCATTTCTTAAATTTCGAGAGGTGGTAATGCAGTAGCTATCCCCAGGGTTCAGAAACATTTATTTTGGCTTTTTAACCTGCAAATTTTTATTTAACTAAATTTAACTGAATTCTAATAACTTCTGTTCAATTTTTTATTTAAAGGAGATTTCTCAGAGGGCTCGCTACCTATGATTCTAGGTCATTTACTACTGATGGATGGTAGGGAAATTCCCTTACTTCAGAGACTACCTGAGGAAAGGAAAGAGATTCTAGAAGCCAAGAATTCTCTGAGAATGAATCCATCCATTATACCAGCAGATGGAGGAGGATGAGGGCAGAATATACCCCCAAGGGAAAAATCCAGAATAGTGGCTCCAAAAATCTAGCAATGCAAAACAACCATGACAAGCAAATCAACCATCAGATTTGTTTTGAGGGTCATTTTAGTCCCGTGAGGCCGACCAACAGCTCACTAAACCCATTCACAATGGTCTAGGATACGTGTAAAGTGGGAGCGGATCATGGAAGGCTTAAAGGCAGGAGAAGGCTCCTCTCCCTCCTGGAACACAATGGTGACGATGTCATTTCCAATGTGGCGCTTCCTCTCCACCTAGATGTAAGCATAAGTAACATCATCGAGGAGGTCACTTAAACGTGATAGATTCACAGGGTTAAAACACTAACACGATATGGCGAACCGCAAAGATCACAGAGCCCTACACTTCCGCCATCTTTAACTTCTTGCCTCCCGTGTTTTACCAGCCCGACATCCAGGTTCTCCTATCCATCTCCTCTGCTCCCTGCCCAATGAAGATCTGCATTTCCTCTTGTCTTCCCTTCTGCGGCAGTCTCCTAACTAGCTTCCTTGCCTTCGTTCTCTCCCGTTTTGCTGCTCTGATTGTGTCCACCTTCACTCCTACTTCATCTCCTTAGCCTGACATTCAAGGCCCCCAGACAAGAGCATCGCATCAGAATTCCCTGGGGATGGGGCTTAACCATGTATATGTTTATAAATGCCTTAGCTAGTTCTGAAAGATGTACTTGGTGAGGACAATGGGCTTTACCTAATCCGACCTCAGCTGACCTTTCAAAAATGATCTCCTAGATCTGCGGTCAGCAAATTTTTTCTGTAAAGGGCCAGATAGTAAATATTTTCAGCTTTGCAGATCATATTGTCAGTTTACAACCATAAGCTTTGCTGTCATAGTACAAAAGCCTACACCTACAGGTGATACATACATGAGTGGGCGTGGCTGTGTCCCAATAACTTTATTTAACAAAACAGGCAGTATGTGAGATTTAGCCCATGCTCCGTGGTTTGCCAACCCCTGTCCTAGACCTTTGTTTAATTGGCCAAACAGAATGATTTACTGTTCTTGGATTCCTGGCATGTCCCCTAATAAACACTGTAAGCTCCTAGAGAACAGGATCCTCGTCAATTCATATTAGATATTACTCTCTTTTTGCAAGTGAGAAATGAAGGTTTAGAGATGTTCTAATAATTTCAATTCAGTTTAACTCAGAAAGTCATTATTTTTAGCAATGATTTCTTGGCCGTAACACCAAAAGCACACCCAACAAAAGGAAAAAGGAGATAAACTGGACTACATCAAGACTGAAAGCTTTTGTGCATTAAAGGATACCACCAACAGAGTGGAAAGGCAGCCCACAGAACGGGAGAAAATATTTACAAACCACATCTCTGATAAGGGGTTATATCCAGAATATATAAAGAACCCCTGGAACTCAACAACAAGTCAGATAACTTGATTAAAAAATGGGCACCGGAGTTGAATAAACGTTTCTCCAGAGACACATGAAAAGATGCTCTGTATTGCTGATCAAAACAGCAGCGAGCTGCCATTTCACACCCATTAGGAGAGCTATTCCAAAATAAAACAAAACCAAAGAAAATACAAAAAGCCTGCGAATGACAGGTGCTGTCGAGGACGCGGAGAAAGTGGAACTATCACGCACTGCTGGTGGGAATGCAGAATGAAGTGGCTGCTGTGGACAACGGTGTAGGCCGGCTCCCCAAACACACACGGGATTACCACATGACCCAGCAATGCCTCCGAGATAAGAAAGGCTGCAGGAGGCCAGAGTTCAGTATTGGACCTGTGAGGTCTGAGGTGTCCAGCCCAGGGGGCCGTCGAGAAGAAGGCTGCGCACCTGAGTCTGGACTTCTGGAGGGAGGTCTGGCTGGACATGTGCATTTGGGTGTCGCTGGCTGCTAAAAGCTCGCTAAAGCCCTGAGACCGGGGGAGATCATCGAGGGAGTGAATGAGAGTTAGGAGGAGACAAGAGGGCCAAGACCTGTGCCCTGGGCCAGGCAAAGCTCTCCATGTGCCCAAGATCACAGAGCTAGCTCTGGCAGACCTAGAACTGGGCCCGGATGGGCGGCTCCCCGAGTCCGTGCTTTCTTCCGGTACCAGATGCTGCCCGCAGGCCCCGGGGCTGGGAGAGCAGGAGATGGTGGCGGTGGGGCACATCACGGCACGTTAGGAGGAACGTGAGGTCCCGAGAGGCAAATATCAACCTCTCCACTCCCCACTAAGGTCTGGTTCAGCAACAGAGAAGAGAGGCGGATGTCACGGGAATACCAGAGCCTACAAACTGTGAGAACTGGCTTCTTTATGTCAGATTTGGGATACGGCTCAGACCATTCCACTCGTGTTCTAGATGTTAGGAGGTCAATAAGCACCACGATTTTACGAGCCAGGCTGGCCTCTGTCTTTTGTCCGTTGCGTTGAGCCCCCGAGGTACAGAGAGAGGCTTGTGGTCAGGCGTCCTTTTCAGCTGCGCCCTGACGGGGCTCACTGAAGGTTCACTAGCTCCTGCACTTGTCTCTCTGGACGCCTGCACGATCTTCCCGGTGACAGAGACAAATTCCAGAGTTTTCATTTCCCTCACATCTACCGATGCTGGGCCAGCGGAGGACCCAGGCGCTACCCACGGAGACCACGGTCCATCTGGAGACGTTTCACGGCTGACCTTAACATACGGACAGCCCCTCAAAGAGATAAGGTTAAAGACTTCTGAGCTGGGCAAAGGTTGAGCTGTCACATTCTTTCCTCCTGTCTCTCTGGCTAATGCCCCATCTGTCACGAGACACGGGCAGTTTCGGTGATTGCACGGGGCTGAAAAGGTCAGACTGGGAGGAGGAGGAGGGGGATAATAAAACACCTCCGTGGAAGTTCTGTGATATTATTGCTGAACTGTAAGAGGTCGATACAACTCATGATGACTGGGAAGGTCAGCTCGGCTCCTGTTCTCGTGATCCTAAGATCCTAAGAGATTCAGCTCCTGCAGTAACTTACGTCGCCTCAACCATGCAAACGAGGACGCCTTACAAGAAGTGACCTCAGCCGCCAAGCAGTCTTCTTGGGCCGGGGTACTTCCTGTTTCCACCTGACTTTTCCCAGAGGGAGCCCTCTCAAGCCAGAACAAGCTTACAACCTCCAGGGTCTCCAGCGCCTGCGGGACACATCCACCAACTCCCTATTCCAGGCCCCCAAATATCCAACAGGCCAGCTCTTCCTGCCCCTCCCTGCCACGTCCCCGAAGCACCTGGATTCTCACGACTGGAACACTGCATTTTAGTGCACTGGTCTGTCTTTCCCCCTTGCTGAAGTCTGATTGAAATAAGAATTACAGGCCTTCTTGGTCCATCACATCCCCTCTCTAGGTTCCTATTTCTCACAGATCTTTGCTGGCCAGCTGTCCATTCACGTTGGTGATATTTATTCATACAGATGCCTTCGATGTTTAAAAAAGGGGTAAGAAGCTAATCAAAAGTTAAATAGCATGGCAGCCCACCCCCCAAAATCCTTCAAAAACCAGCAGCAGGTGTCTTTGCTAGGTTTGAATCCCCCCACACGTTGGAAAATTTTCTCCTGGAAACGGCCCGTCTCTGGGGTATGCGAGGAGGGTCTCAGGTAGCTTTTCCCCCAAGCTGACACAGTGCGGGCAGACAGCCGGCATTAACTTCCTGCGCTAACCTGAAACACGCCTGTCAACCATCGCTCGGGCTCTGCTTAGTTTACGTCCTAGTAGCCTCCGACAACGGAACACCAGGCACGTGAGGAGAAGTCACAGAGTGAAGGCAACATCCACACAAAGCAGTTGGAGTCTCTAAAACCACACTCGAGCAGGCAAATACACGCATGTGTTCGCACACAGACACGCATGTACACCGTTATCGCTGCTCCTTTATTTAAGGGGACAACGTCGGTGAGGACAGTCCTTCCCAAGGCTCGCTGCAAGTCCAAATATACAGACTTTGTAAACGATCTCCCTACATTGGCACCTGAGGTTCAGTTCATACACTAACACACACAGTCTCTAACACTACGAGATCAGAGCGATGACTCTTTCTCGACCGTTCGGTCACGATCTGAGGCTCTGCGGGTTCTCAGAGAGCCCGTGTTCACACGTACCTGCTGTTTGTTCTCTTTGGAATATGGCAACATGGTGGAAACGTGAAACATGATCTCGTGCCCTTGGTAGACAGTATAAACTGAGTGGATCCCTGTGGTGTCGTCTGTAAGACAGAAACCTGCATTTAGTAGGCACAGAGAATTCGGAGACCCCGAGGACACGGTCTTTATTTGCAGGTTAGGGGAATACAGAGCACAGTGAGGACATTCGCAAAGATCGTTCTGGATTATCCAGCTGGGCAGAAGCAACAGTATGACTCACTCTCCAACTGATACAAGGATCCCGCCCACGTGGAGAACCCTCTTCCTTCCCGCTCTAAGCTCGCTTGCTGTCTGATTCACGTACAAGGTTGGGCTAAAAAGGAGAATGTGCTGTAATTCCTCGCTGCCCGGTTATTCCTGGTGTACAGGGCAAAATTAACACAAGATGATGTACAAATAATTATCCTGTCCCTAAGACAAAGCGAGTACGCTCACTGGCAGACGGTATGGTGGCTGAAAGCGTGGGCTGTGGAATGGGGCAGACCTGGGTTCAAGTTCTCAGCTACGTTCCTTTTGATGCATCACCTCACCTTTCTTGGAGCCTCAATTTCTTAATTTGAAAATGGGGATAAAATCAGTAGCTAACTCTTAGGGATGTGTCCAAGATTCTACTTGTAAAGTGCTTGGCAGGGTGCCTGGCCATAGCGAGGGTCAGCGGATGGTGGTTGTGACCATGACAGAGGCTGAGTACTGGCCATGGGACTGGTGACCTCGTGAGCCTTGCAGGTTCACCACATGCTCGTGCACCTTGCTGGACCGTTCCCCACACCGTGGCCAGCAAGTTCGGCTCCAAAGTGCAACCTCATCCCACCACACCTCTACTTAAAATCCGTTCGTGACATCCAATTCCGTTTACCATAAAATCCAAAATTATTCATGTGATCTCCAAGACCTTGAGGGATCACTCCCTCCCTTCTCTAGTCCCTCTGCCATAAAGATGTTCTCTTAGTTTCCAGAATATATCAGGCTCTTCTCTGACTCAGGGACTTTGCAAATGTTCTCTGGCTTAGAATTCTCTTCTCCCCTTAGGACTCAAATTATTCCTTCTCATCATTCTCCTGGGGAAGCCTTCTCTCATCCCCCAGATTAGACGGAATGTTCCCACGGCACTCTGTACTTTTTCCTCTTTGTTCCTCCAAGTACTCCACTAAGGCATTTCGTAATTATCTCTTTAATGTCTGTGCTATCCCCTGGACTCTAAGCTCCTAGAAAGGCAGGGACCATGGTGATTTATCCATTGCTACGTCCCGGCGCCGCGCACAGCCCTGGCATGCAGAGGCGCTCAGCGGTTAAGTATTCACGGGCAGACCATGGTCTGCCACACCGAGGGACTGGGAGGGCTGACTTGGTTTTGCCAAACTCAATGGAGCCCCCAAAAGTGTCCAGCCACCCCATGTCAGACTGAGTGTGAAGCTCTTCTTACCCTTCCCAGTCCATCCCTTCCCCCAGCTTGGGTGTAAGTCCAAACACAGATCAGGTTGGCTGCTAGCAGTTATACAAAGGTCAACAGAAGAGATTAGGAGGTGAGCTTACTTTTGGTGTCCAGACCGCCGCGGTAGCCTGTCCAGCCCTTTAGGGTGATTTTGTCACCCAGAAGATTTAAAAATTTTTGGAAAGCATCACTTCCAATTTCTGTAGGGAGAGGTAAAGTGTGAAGAAAGTACGGAATCAGCACATCTTCATTTTCTAACTATGCACTGAAATCACTTGAGCGAGGAGGCTCTAAAGATGTGCGCAGAGACTAACAGAACCGAGAGGTCACACTTCCTTCCCGGAGACCATCCAGGAGATTATTCCACAATTCCCAGGATTCCAAGGAAAGGACAACCACAGAATCAGACTGACCCACCTTCCCGCTGCCACACTGGGATCACGAGGGTTTAGCATTGCGGAATGAAAACACGGTTACTGTTTCTATTAATAGAGACTAGGTATTTAACACGAAAGGTGCTAAAGAACAGGAAAATGGCACCATTTTTTCATTCTCCCAACCATAAAAATCAGAGAGAGACCTTCCTCTGCTACTGGAACTATGACATAGAACCAAATTCTTCACATCCCATGTCATTTTCCGCTTCGACTCCCTGTTGGGTGCCAGTACCCGGGACAAGTTTGGTGACCAATAAATATTTGTTGAAGGAATGAAATTGGGCAACACCCAGAAATTTACCCTAAAATTTCACAAAACAACTGGCTTTTTCTCTGTATTAAGGACTCCAACTCAACAGGTTAAGTTCAGTTTGGATTGTCGAAACCGCAACCAGGCAGAACAGGGTCTCAGCACAAATTAGGGGACACTTACCATTGCTGAGCATCTCATCATCTGTGAGCTGCCCGTCTTTGGCAAAGAGAACCCCAAACTTGAAATTCACAGAGCCCTTACAGGAGACAACAAAAGGTGTTGGATGTAAGCTTTATCATCAGGGCATAGACAGTTATGAGATGTGCTGTTCGTTACTTAGGAGAACTTTGGGGACCAGGATGGATACTCGAGGCATCACTTCCTCTCTTCCACCTCGATGCCGACTGATATTAACGAGATTCCTTTATTTGTGTAGGTTTTGATAGCTTAGGGTTGAAACTCTCTGTTTTGATGTGAGTTAATTCACTGGTAACTTCATTACTAATGGCTTCTGCAGGATGCCAGGTCCATTCTGGGGCAAACCGCCGCTCAGAGAGCCAGCAGGAGCGCACAGGCCTGGTCCCCTATTCTGACTGGTGATCACCAGACAGTTCGGTGTCATTCAAAACCGAACACAACGATCTTAGGCTGATATCTTGTGGGCTCTTGGGAGTAGACATGGAAAATGGAGGCAATTTATTCTAAAAGCTCTTTTTCCTCAATTCTTAAAGATATTTAATCTCAAGAAGTCACAAAACAGATGTGTGGGGGAAGGGGAGGGAAATCAAGAAGCAGCTAGTACAAATGTCCAGTCTACCACCCTCGACTTGAAACACAAGATTAAAATCTGACCCTGTGGGGATAATAAATACCAAATGCAAGATGACAGGTTCTGTAGGAAGAGAGAGGAAGATCAGGTAGCTCAATGGCACTTTCAGCATTTTTTTTCCTTAAGCTGGATAACTGGTTTGTAGGTCTTCATAATCTTATTCTCCAGTTTTTTGTATATCTGAAGTATTTCATAATAAAATAATATCTGAGGTTGGAGAAAATCAACTTTTTTTTTTTTTTTTTGAGAATTAACTTTTGCAAGGCCATTTGATGCAGTGCTAGATGGGGGAATTCTTCGTGGTCAGTTAAGGGGTAGGCTAGGAACAAAGGTGTTTAAAGCATTGGCCATCGCGTCATAGGTTGGGCAGGGGAAGTCGAGGCAGAATGCTGGGATTCAGGACAGCAGGGTCTGGGAGAATTGAGACTCTGAAAATCCTGGGGGCCAGGGCTGTGCTTCTCAGCCTTTTTCTGTCCCCAACACACCTGAGAGACAGATACACACCCATCAGCGAGCGGTTTTCTATCTAGAGTGCAGAAGAGGAAGGACAGGCCCAAGCAGAGTCCTCGCTGGATCCCCTCCACAGCTGCCTCGATGGCGGGCTCTCTCCCATCACGCAGGCCTTGGCTCCAATGCCCATTTCCAGAGAGGCCTTCCCTCACTTCCCATAGAAAGTCGTCCTCCCCCACTGTTACTCTCTGCCATAGCATTTTGTTTATTTTCTTAGCACTATCCATACTCTGTGATTCTCTTTTTAAAATATTTTATTTCTTGATTTGAGAGTGTGTGTGTGTGTGGGGGGGGGGTGGGAGGAAGGGCAGAGGGGGAGGGAAAGGGACAAGCAGATTCCTGCTGAGCCTGGACCCTGAGATCATGACCTGAACTGAAACCAAGAGTCAGATGCTTAACCGACTGTCAAACCAGGCGCCCCCATACTCTGTAGTTCTTTTATTAAATGTGCATGTGTGTCTGTGTCTAGCACCAGAACATACATCCTATGAAGGAGGGATCATATACCTCTTCCTTCCCACTCGATCTCCAGTGCCCACCACACAGTGCTGGGTATACTGGAGAGGATTCATAAATACTCACGGAATAATTGTGTGCATAATGCCTGAGAGAAGAAACAGGACTGGTCAGATATAACTTATTTTTCACAAGCTGCCTCCAAATGATTCCTCTTCCTCACAGACTTGTTTTTGGTAATTTCTTAGAATTTTGTCAGGGGTCTCTATCCACTTGAGGATTCTAAACTTGCCAGCTTTTCCTTCTCTGTTCTGGAAATGATGACAGCGATCACTTGCCTCCAAGACTCTGGCACATCCCTCATTCTCCGACATCCCTTAAAAAGCACGCAGTAGTGTGGGGTCTCACAGATGATCCTTTTAGGATAGCGGTGCAGAGCCCAAGGCCGTGGGTCACAAACTTGCCCGGGTGTCAGAATCACCTGGCAGGTTTCTTAAAATAGATCGCTAGGCTCCACTTCCAGAGTTTCCAATTCAAGTTCTGGGGTAGGGCCCGAGGATTTGTATTTCTTTTTCTTTCTATTTATTTGGTTTTTTAAAGTAGGCTCCACGCCCGGCATGGAGCCCAACAAGGGGGTTAGAGAATAAGACCTGAGATTAAGACCTGAGCTTTGATCAAGAGTTGGGATGCTCAACTAACCCACCCGGGGACCCCAAGAATTTGTATTTCTGACAAGTTCTCAGGTGAGGCTGATGCTGCTGGTCCAGGGACCCCACTTTGAGAACCACTGGATTAGAGGGACAAACCAGCAGACTGTTAGGAGGCCCAGCATCGGGTCCAGCCGAGCTGAGTGCTAGCGAGCCAAGGGCAGAAGGGCTGGGTCAATGGCCAGAGTCATGAGCCAGGGTCCAGCCTCCTGCTCGTTCCAGACAGGCCCCCATGGCCCACTGAGTGCAGCTGTCATCTTACAGACAGGATACGTGAAAACCACGGAAGGCTAGCCTGCCTGTGGCTGGCACTAAGTGGACGGTGGAATGGGAGACAGAAGTCGGGTCTCTGGACTTCTGATCCAGCGCTCTTCCCAACCCCGCGGCCTGGTCTTCTCAGCACGGTATTGGGTTGAGGGAAGTGGAGAGCTACACGCAGAAATGGGGCCCACGGCCACCTGATCACGGGGCCAAGCTTTCAGGGGTTTTTACGGCTCTGTCCTCGGCACCCTGCTGCCAGTACCCTGGCTGAGGACCCCTCCTGCTTCAGGTAGAGACTCCAGAAACAGCAGCACTGCAAGGCCTTGTTAGGGACCTGAAATCACCTACAGGGTCTCTAGCTAATTTTGTCTCTAAGGCTTCCCAAGTGACGTCAGTGATTAACTCGGAGTGTTTGCCTAGCTCCAGAAATCAAGGTATTACGGATGTAGTGGATTTCGTATTTTTGACAGAGATAGTTTTGGGGAGGGAATAGTTTGGTTTGGGGCTACCCGACCACCACAGAGCAGATTTGAACGAACCATTTAACCTGACATCATTAGTGCCTCACGAGGCTGGCTGCTCCTTCCTGCATTAGATCTTGGGAGTTGGGAGGGAGCTTTCAAGGTCCCAAGACCGGATCTGGGCCCGTGGAAGGAGGTGACTGGGAGGGGGAATCCATGCAGACTGGGTTTTCTCAGGACTTGCACCCTGCCCAGACACTCGTCATAGAGATAAGGTCATTTTGTAATTCCTGCTCGGATGGGATTTTTGATTTTTAAGTTCTAAATGGTCTGAGACAAAAGTCAACATGATTATAAACCAAAGTGCAGTCATATCCTTGGGAATTAATAGGAAGCTAGGAATTACATTTCTTTGGAAGAAAGTGAAGTATGTGGGGACACTAAGTTCCAGTAATTCCACAAGGACCGAGAAATGATGGTCTGACTCAAAAGTGGACACCCCGGGTTCCTCGCTACTCTTGTTCAGGTGATGCCTTGGTATTTTTCTGATTCACATGTTACTACGCTTCTCTCACTAGTGTGACCTGGGGCGCCAAGCTCTCTCCTACGGGGCCTCTCTCTGCAGTGGGCACCCAAAACTCGGGTTTCAGGACACCGATCACACTTTACCGAATCGCTGGCCCTTCAGGGACGTCATTAATGCCGTTTATTAATTTTTTTCCTCTGCTCATCTTTGCAGCTGGTGGTTTATCAGTATACCTGGGTGGAATTAGGATAAACGCTCTGAGCTGAGAAGCCGGCAGAAGTGCCTCGGCCGCATCCTCAGGGAAACTCTGCGAGACGACCACTGCTCACACCTCCTTGAATGTATTGTAACAAGGGCTCTTCCTTTTTTTCCCCTAAGATTTTATTCATTTATTTAATTTTAGAGAGAGAGAAAGTGAGCAGAGTATGGGAGGGGAGCAGAGGGAGAGAGAATCTCAAGCAAGTTCTACGTTCAGCGCAGGTATGATGCGGGGCTTGATCCCAGGACCCTGAGACCATAACCTGAGCTGAAACCAAGAGTCGGACGCTTAACCGACTGAGCCTCCCAGGCACCCCAGTGTGTTTCTGTATTTTTCAAATGTTTGCAGAAACGTGTCTTGCTTTCATTTTTTGCCTTCTGCAAATTATATATGGAGTTCATGAATTCTGTCGTCACAAGCGGGATTCATACGTGGGTAATATCTAGATGAAAACGGGGACGTCTCCGCCTGCCGGTGCTCGGCGGCAGCCCACCCTGCACCCCCACCGCCTTGCACAAAGTAACCCCTGCCAACAATCTGGGGCGCATGGTTTCGGCTCCACTGCACGTACATCGGCGCGTTCAGGAATCAGCTGCGATGTCGCTGCCTCAGACAAACCTACTCTGTTCCATGTCAAAAACCTACTCCTTCCCCTGTGTCGGCTACCTTGGTTTACCTTCCTCACAGCTCTTGGGGCCATCGGCATTACCGCGCTTACATTTGCTCGGCTGTGTAGTTTGCCTTGCCCCAATGGACCGGAAGCTCCATGAAAGGACCGTGTCTCGCTCATCCATGGATTCCCAATGCCACAAACGGCACATGGGATGCACACGGTAGGAGCTCAGGAAATATTTGTTGAATCAATGAAGGAATGAGCAAATGACAGAATATACCGATGTGTGTGTTTATAAAAACAACTGACTTGACATTTAAAAGGACCCTCGGGCTGTTACACGAGAGACAGGACAGAGCAGAAGCAGGAGGCTGGAGATCGAGTAGTGCAGGCGAGAGATGATGGGGCGGCGTCAAGGGATGAGAGCAGTCATGGTGGAAACCGCAAGAAACATTTGAATGAGGGGTACATTTTGAAGAAATCATCACAGGATGTGCTGAAGGATGAGGTGTGAGAGAAAGAGAGGTGTCAAGGATTTTTCCGAGTTTGGCCGGAGCAATTGGACCAACAGTAAGACCACGGACCGAGAGGCAGGATACGCAGAAACTGTAATTTACTCAATTGCCTCTGAGAGCATTTTAAAAAAATTATTACCCTATGTTTGTTACGTCCTCAGAAAACCCAATATATTTTTTTAAAGTGGGGCAACAAGGGATGGAGGCGTGTAAATAAATATGGCATCAGTGAATCGAATGTGCTAATAAAGCACAAACACCCTCTCTGTGATTTAATGAACATGAAAATACCATTACTCACCCTGATTATGGGGCTAAAATCTGAATATTCCCAAGCAGATTTAAGTAGCTTGTTTTTATATATCTTTATAGCTAGCTGCATAGGAGGTCCTGAAATATACCTTGAAAAAACATGTCGACAAAGTCTTTCAGTGACAGTAAGCTCAGTGAGCAAATCCATGTAGAGGTTAGACTGAAAGAAAAGGTCACGGTCGAGGTGAAGGGAGAAGCACGTTTACAAACACAGAGGCAGAACGTAGCAGGCACGTAAAATTTCTCATAAAATTTCTTACCTCTTGTTCTTCAAGAACCAGCAAGTCCTGTCAAACCAAGTTTTGAAAGTTATGTCCATGCTTAAGTAACAATTTTATCTTGACTTTCTGTGAAAGCCAAGCTCCCGTGTATGCTGCTCCCCACCCCCACCTCCAGAGGTGCTTAAAATATTCCAGTTTTGTTGTACAGATTTTTGTCAACTACCTGGTCATCTAGGAAAGTCACATTATAGCACAACTCCCTGAAAACAAAGATGAAGCATAGCAGCCGGAAGAAATACACAGACACCCAGATTTCTCTATCTATTTAAAGCTAGCTTCTCTCACGTTGCTTCTGGAAAGATTTTGGCCAAGAAAAACGTAACTATGGTATAGCAGCCAGAAACAGATGAATAACATTTTTAGACAGCACCAGCCACCTTCCCGCCTGGTGGAAAGATGCCTTCTTTATAATGTGGTTTATTTTCTGTTTACTTTTTAGATCTGAGACCTTTCCCTTTCTCCTCTCCCCAACACCTGTGGCTCCGGGCTTCCTTGGGCACACCTACAGAAAGCCGGCGGCAGCAGTGAAAACACCACTACCGAGGGGCACACACGTGCACGCTCACACACCCGGGATGGCGGGGAAGCGCGTGGGCAGCCCCTTGTGAAGGGAAAGAGAGTCAAAACACAGATGTCGGGAAAGTGGAAGGTGTCTTTTGTTTGGTGAAAAACAGGCAGAGAGTTATGATATAAAGAGGCAGAAGGTTGTCATATCCTGTTTCCTTGTCCTCTTTGATTCCGTGGAAGAGGGAAAGCATACAGGGAGGCCTGGGCAGGCACGAAGTCCGCTGAGTGTGGGCCACACTCAGGAGGCAGAAAGAAGCATCCCACAGGGGCTCCGTAAGGTTTAGGGCCTGTGTCTGTGGGTCCTGTCCAGGCTCCAAGAAGGAAAGGATTAAGAATATGAGAACCTGTACAGATGAAGTAAAAAAGGCACACGGATAGAGGCATATTTATAATTCTAAGTCGTTTTAAAATTCAATATCAAGAATTAGGTTTTAAGCATCGCACGGTTTCAAGTTGCTTATAGTTTAACCGAATGCATCCATATTGGCCTCAGTTCCTTCTGGGGTTGAGTCAGGGCACAAATACTATTTTAAACATTACATGAAAACAGAAGATACGGGGATTCACAAGATTTTGTATTTGTATTTTGTAAGCAGAAAACCAGCAACTTTATTTTAAGAGCTAACGATTTTAAAGGTATGCAAGCAAAGACTGCTCATGCTTCCACCTATCCTCCTGGTACCCTGAGTTCTTTCCTCGAAAAGCAGACTTAAGCATGATGCTCCTCCACTTAAAGACTCCACAGGCTCCCTGCTGCCTCCTGGATGGAATTCCAACCTGCCTCTCCAGCCTCTACCTGATCACTTGGCCTTGTCCTCCCCGGAGCTTAGCTCTGGCACGTGGCTGGCGCTAGGTGATGGCGGCATGTGTAAGTTTCAAGGGGGGGGATTTCAAAGCTATATGGATTGAAACAAGACAAATTTTGGCTGACATTTTTCTGATGGCCCTTTACCTAGATTATGACTCTAAACTTTTTTCTCCCAAGGCAGATTGCTTTTCCGTAGCACTAGGGCTGGAGAAAACAGGATGGATTCTGGATACCTTCTATTCTCTATGGCACCCTGCACAGTGTTCTGTGTGAGTTAGAGCTCAATAAATAGTCTGTGCTTCACTGTTTAAAAAAAAACTCACACTCCACAAAATTCTACATCACCCAGTAAAAAGACTGGCTTTTAAGCCGATAAGGTTCTTCTGATTATACACCGTTTCGGTTCATGGATCGCAGCTATACCTCAGAATCACTCATGAAACTCCGGAAAAATGCAGATCTCACCCCCGTCGACAATTCAGAATCTCAGCTCTAACCGTACACCTTTATGATGATTGGTCTCAAAAGCCCCGCAGGTGGTTCTGATTAGGCTCGGATCCGAGGCCAAGAATCACTGATGCTCTGTTCATTCCCATCTAACCCTGTGCTCCAATATTGACCATCAGCAGACATAAAATTCTGTTACCTTTTGGATCTCGGGATGAAAAATTTCTCTGGGGCCTTTCTCAAATTTGTCCAGGTTCATGGCACTGAAATAGAAAGGACAGAATGAGCCACAGCGTGGTGGAAACTCAACTCGGAGCGAGTCTCCGTGCTTCAGAGGAACGGAATAATATCTCCTAGAAAAATCACAGCTGGATTCCCTGCGGGGCTGGGCATTCGGGAGATCAGTGATCACCGGGGGTGCTCAATGAATGAATACACGAGAGTAATCAAACACTACCCGGTACTTTACTTATGTAACTGGCCCTTGGTGACACTCGTCTACTAGGAGAAGAAGGGACGATCAGAAGCATGTTTCAGGCAGCCTGACTAACCTCCAAGATTCTTACTTTTATTTATCGGAAAAGTGATTCATTGATATTTATGTAGCAATTAATAATCAAATGAAATATAAGTATGACTACCTGGCGTTTCTTTCTTCCTTTGGCAATTCCTCGGCCACTTAGGGCAAAAGGCCCTCCTTAACAAGATGGTCCTTTCACGTTAGAACATCAACCTCCATGAGCCTAAGTTCCTCTAGAGATAAAACAGGGAGTTGAAATGCACGATCCCTAAGGCCCCTTTCATCTAGGAGTCCCGTATTTGTAAGGTAAACATAATAATAGCTAATACTTACAGGGTACTTATATTTACCTTACAAATACGAGACCCATTATTTATCATAATAAGTACCCTGTAAGTACTGCTTATTGGGCACTGCTAAATGCTTTCCATGGATGACCTCATTTAGTCTCCGTGAGGCAAGTGCTCTGTTATCCCCATTAAATTGTTTCTCTAAAAATTTTTATCCCCATTTCAAAGGTGAGGAAACTGAACAAGGATAACAAAGCTGGGAAGTAGTAGAACCGAGATTTGAATCCAGACTACCTGACTCCATAGTATTTATATTTTCATTTCCTCTTAAGTTTTCAAGCTCAAGATTGTAACAAATAAAGATAAAATTTTTTCTATTGGCAGCAACTATAGAAGTTCTGATCTTTTGCATCTTTAAAAAAACGTTTTCTGGCTGAAACGTGCTCTGCTCCACAAGTGGGGGGCCGAGAAGCAGAGGTCTTAGTCACATAACTAAATGAAAACGAAATGAAATGTCTTCAAATATAAAGAAGAAAGGAGCTGGAGTAACTTCTTTTTAGGGAAAAAAAAACCAAAAAAAAACCCCACAGGAATCTTAAGTGAGTATAATTCTAAGTATTCCTCTCAAAGCCAGTTAGGATTTACGGCTCCTTAGAATCGGCAAGATATTTCTGTGCTCAATAAAGATGTTAACCTCTTCACTGATGCTTTCATAGTTTAGGTTTCAGACTGCTCTGGAGAAAAATCAGACGGCTGAGAGCAGAAAGGAGAAGGTCTGCAATTTGGAGACCAAATCAAGCTTGAAGAGGAGATCTAAAAATTTTTGCTTCTGAATCTCAGTGCCCCTTTCATCAGCCAGACGCGGCCCCTGACTGATGGAGTCGGGATTGTCCCTGGAAGAGAGGTTCCGGCAAGGGTGCACTGCAGCGGGGCCACTGAAAACGCCATCTCTTCCCAACACCTAGTTGCGGATGAATAGAGTAAAGCGCCAGGGCCCTGGGCTAAGCGGTCCTACTCCCATGATGTGGGCCTTGGTGGCTAACGGCCCAAGCGCAGGGATGCTAGGGACCTGGGTTCAAATCCCAGCTCTGTAGTATACCAGCTGAGAGATCTTTGTCAAATCCCTTCACTTCTCTGAGGCTCTGATTCCTCCTTGGGGGAGTGCAGGTAATAATGGGTCTACTTTGCGGAGCTGGTTTAAAATTTTACTAAGAGAATGACCACAGAGCATTTAGCACAGTGCCCGACAAACAGAAGCTGCTGTCACTATCAAGCCACCTCTCGGCTGGACCGGATGCGGCAACAGGTGCCACCTGAATGGTGGCATTCCCTGGGTGGGGGTCTGCCACCCTGCATGGGAGAGCCATGAGGGGGACGGAAAGGTGGGGGCGGAGCAGCAGCTGAGCGCAGAGCAGCTAGACCGTCTATTCATTGAACTCTCTCTTTGCAAAGAATAAGCACATTCTTCTCTAAGACACATTTGCTGACGTATACGTTTCTATTTCAAAGCAGGAAAATGAGAGGAAAAATATTTCTTGATTTTCTTTATGAAACCGCAGTATCTGCCTGCACGCAAGAGGAAGGGAGCAGGCTACGTGGGCAGTTGGGAGACGTGAGCGGAGCTGGCTGTGTGGTCTTCCTCTCTCTGCGCTTCCCCCTCCCCCTCTCCACAGCGGGGTGACAGCAGTGCCCCCGTCCTGCAGAGCTGCTGGGAAGACAGCAGGGGGGACTGCATGTCAGAGGCTGAGCAAAATGCCTGGGACGCAGTCAGAGCTCCAGAAAGTAGAGAAGTGACATCAGAATGACTGCAGGAGAAAAATACTCATGAAGGCTCCTGGTGTTGGGTCCCTGTTCTTGAGTACTCACCTTAAGATGGACTTCACAGAGAGAGTTTTTGTGGGACTGTACGGAAGGCATATTTTCTGGGTACCCTGGAAAGTCAAAACACCGAATCAGTGAGAAGTCTGGCAATTTCCGTCTCTCAAAGAGCCTTCACCGGCCATGAATCTATATATGAAGACACACATTCTATGGTGGGAAACTCTTGCTCAGGCTGGACAGCATATTTCCCCATCCCCAAACCCAACATTATGGATTTAAGCATTACTCCTCAATGTACGGACTGGTGGGCCCTTGGGGTCAGAGGTGCGGTGAGTAGACGAGCCATTTGATAGAGATGAGAAGAGCTTTGGTCTCTGAGCCAAGAGTCAGATTGGCCTCAAAGACAATGAGAAGAAAGCAGTCTTTACATGTTCGAAGGGACCTATGTGTGGTGTCTCTAAGTCGAAAGCTTTCTGAACTAGAAATCACTTGAATCTTTCAGAGAGGTTTTCATAACATGTACTTTTATATTTTTCTGTTTACTACTATAATATATATATATATATTTATAAATTTTTTTTTAAGTGGTCTCCATGACTAACCAGGGGCTTGAACTCACAACCCTGAGGTCAAGGGTCACATGCTTTACCGACTGAGCCAGCCAGGCGGCCCTCTGCGTTTACTATTTTAAACTCTGTTTCTTCCTCTCTAAACGAGTACTCACTGTGACTAACTCATGGAAAGCACTCACTGGATATTTGTTGTGTGAAAGGGAATGAATGAAGGGCTGTCCAAATGGTTCAGGCCAATGCCCAAACCACCCAGCAGAGATGAGTGCTACTTTCTTTACAATCTCCAAAAACGATACGATGAAGATTTATAATCCACAAAGGATTTACACTGCATGTTTAGCAAAAGAGATTATGATGTAGTACACATTTAAAACTTTCTAACTTTGACTAATAATAAAATTGGCCACACAAACAGCTAGAGAAAGACGCAGGGCATTTCTTGTAGGAAATGGGCAAGGAAAGATATAGGCTTTTCCTTGTATTTTCGAGATACGCCTGCCAACTCATCTGTCCAAACCCCTGAATACTGGCGTCAGAGTAGAGTTCCTCAACCTTGTCAAGTCCATGACCCGTGATCTCTTTTGGTAAATTAAACATTCGTGCCCTTGCCCCTCCCTGGAGAACCGGTAACCTCACCCCAACTCCAGGCTGGGGAGTGTCTTTCCAGCTAACCATCAGAAGTTGCTCTAGGGGCGCCTGGGTGACTCAGTCATTAAGCGTCTGCCTTTAGCTCAGGTCGTGATCCCAGGGTCCTGGGATCGAGCCCCGCATCGGGCTCCCTGCTCAGCGGAAAACCTGCTTCTCCCTCTCCCACTCCCCCTGCTTGTGTTCCTGCTCTTGCTGTCTCTAATAAATAAATAAAATCTTTAAAAAAAAAAAAAAAGAAGTTGCTCTAGACAGAGCCCTTCTCATGGGTTCTCTATTAGCCCATGTAGTTTACGTTACAGAGATTTTAGAAGATTTCCAATACAGAGGAATATTATGATGGGAATAAGCATCTTCTAGTTCCACATAACCCACCCGTTGAAACCCGAGTTATTTCGGTGGCCTTGCTCTTTTTGCTGGCCCCGGCCTACCTTCCACTGTGCTCACCTGTATGGGATGCCAGCCCTTCTAGAAGAGGGTCTTGAATCTGACCTTCTTGCTCAGCCCCTACCTTGGCTACCTTTTCTTCTCACCAAGCACAACAAATGAGGTTTTAAAGAGAAGCCAAGGACAGCCTGAGCGGGGAACGAATGGAACAGGAGAGGATCCAGCCCCTGCCTGGCTGATGGTGACATCTTCATAAGCTGCCTACATGGATGTGAGACCCCAGGCTAAGAGGACTGTGGATTTGTATTTTTCTTCACCACAAGCTGGCAAAGCTCTTCCTCCCCATCTTCTCCCTTTCATAGCTTTGCAGAGTTGCTTTCCAACAAAAAACACCTTTCAGTTCTGTTTTCTAGTGGGATCCACAGAGGCCTAGTCAGAGTCAAGCATGAGTACCTATCAGGCAACACCAAGTGATCGCTGCAGGGATATGGAGGTGCGTGTCAGACATCACCCTCTTTACATGGAGAGTGTGTGTGTGTGTGTGTGTGTGTGTGTGTGTCTGTGCACGCACGTGTGTGTGTGTGCGTGTGCGCCTACTCGAGCTGGTGTCTACAAGGCTGTAGGCAGTGATTATCCCCGAGTAGTTGGACTTTGAGCCTCTTCTTTTTACTTGCTTCATTGTCTGGGTGGAATTTACAGTAAGTATGAGGGTTTTTTTTTTTTTTTTTAACTCTTTTCTTTGTGTTTAGAAGAAACACAGCACAGAGAGACAAGCCTGTTTAAATCAGGGTTCACACAGTTAGCTATGTGTCTGTTTTGGAAGGAAATGTGAGCTCACGGTGGAGGCACATGGCTTCTTTGCATTTCCTGCAGCCTCCAGCACTAGTTTTGGACCCAAAAGGGCTTCACAACGGACCCTTCCTGCCAAGCTCTGCTTTGATTTTTCAGTCCCTCCCATCCTGTCAGCACTGCCTCTTGCAGCTGGTGGCAGACCCTCGGCCTGCCCTGCCGCATGGTGCGGGGTCTGAGCCCGAGGCTCTGGAGAAGGCCCCGCACTTCTCGATGGAGGGGGACGGACTCATTAGGCCAGCCCCGCTGCCATCACGGGGGTCCTGCGGTCCAACTCGCTCCTCTGTGACTTCTCCCAGTGCCAGCAAGAGGAGTTCCAGAGCTCC
This sequence comes from Potos flavus, assembly GCA_028534135.1. Lineage (NCBI taxonomy): Eukaryota > Metazoa > Chordata > Mammalia > Carnivora > Procyonidae > Potos > Potos flavus. The sequence continues at coordinate 6,243,453 of CM052892.1, forward strand.
TCATTTGTCTTGCCTTCCTTGTTCCTTCTTTCTGGAAAGCTCACTGCCTGCCCCTTCCCCTACTTTATTATTTTTTTAAAGATTTTATTTATTTGAGAGACAGTGAGCGAGAGAGAGAGCACAAGCAGGGGGAGGGACGGGGGAGAGGGAGAAGCAGACTCCCCACTGAGCAGGGAGCCTGACATGGGGCTCGATCCCAGGACCCCAGGATCGCCACCTGAGCCGAAGGCAGAGGCTTAACCAACCAAGCCACACAGGCGCCCTCCCTCACTCTTTATGTGACTAGTTCCCTTTCCTCCTGTAGGTCTCTTTAAATGTCACCTCCTTGAAAAACTTTTCCTGCGCTCTCTGATCTGAAGTTGGTCTCCCATATCATTCTGCCTTTGTTTCCTTCAGAGTGTTTATCACAATTTATAATGCAACAGAGACAACATCTTTAGATATTAAATAAGCAACACTCCCCCCTGTATCTGCCCCAGCCTCCCTCCTCCAGTACCTGGCAACCTTCCCAGGTAAGGAGGTGGAGTGGCTGTCTGTGCTCGGAGGAAGAAGGCAAGACGCTGAGAAAATCCATTCCAGAAAGGTGGCAGAAGTATGAAACTGCCCTTTCTTGTTTTGGTGGAAAGAAGGAAGAAGGAAGGGAGGAAATCTAAGGGGTTAGATGCCGGGGCCCTTGATTCTGGCGTTCAGAGGGCAGGCCTCAAAGAGGGTGAGGGATGCTGCAAATATGCCAAGATAAGACTTGGAGACATCTAAGAACATCTGGACTAGGGGATCGCTTCCCAGGCATGGCCTTCTGCAGGAATCTTGGTTGAACCTGTAACCTGGCAAGGAGTGGTTAGCTCAGCAGCCTCAAGCGTGGATGGTCAGCAAAATCAGAAACTTAAGCCTAAAGCAAGGCTTCTGCCCCTCCCTACCTGCCCTGTGCCCTGCAGGGGATGCACTGGTGAGAAGGACAGAACTGAGAGGCTCAGTGACTAGCGGAGACCTGGGATTGGGTCCCAGAGGTCACGGCGTGCAGTGATTTCACCACAAGGGGCAAATGGCTGGGACTGTGGATTTCAGCGGCAGTACTTTCCAGTGACCCGAAAAGGCCAGAGGGGACCAGCTGCCTCTCGCTGGTTGCCAGTTCAGAGACCAGATCGACAAGAGAACCCAGAAAGAACCCAGAGGACCCCATGTGGACTCAAGGTCCTCTCGTCCTGCCACCACAAGATTCCATAAGCCCTCTCCCCATGCACCCACACAGCAACTTCAAGGGGAGTAGGGGAGGGGAAAGAAATTAGAAAGACTGTCCAAAAGAGGCAGAGTCATCCAAAGAAAATATTTAAGCCAGAGAGACTGGAATAGTGTAATTAGCAAACATTACAAACAAAATAAGCTAAAACAAAAACAAAAACAGGCCAGGGGTCCTGGGGGGCTCAGTCGGTTAAGCATCTGCCTTCGGCTCAGGTCATGATCCCAGGGTCCTGAGATCGAGCCCCACGTTGTTGGGCTCCCTGCTCAGTGGGGAGTCTGCTTCTCCCTCTGCCTCTGCCCCCCTCTCCCCCCACTCTCTCTCTCTCTCTCAAATAAATAAAACCTTAAAAGAACCAAACAGGCCAGAAAACAGTCTTCCTGGTGTAGAAGATAAGAGGCTTTGGACAAGGGCACGATCACTTCTCATTAGGTCAATAACAGGAAAAGACTGTCACAGGTGCACTTGAGAACAAGGGGCACACAGCCCTGCAACACCGCTGCATCACCTCTCCTCCAGGACGGCTCTGAGGATCGCAAGACTGACCCCTCCTTCAGTGACATGGGGAGAGGGCCGAGAACCAAAACCCCTCTCTAGGAAATTGTTCACTAAAAAAATTAATTTTTACCTTAAACCTGCTTAAAAAGAGAAAAATTTCTGCAACATAACATGGACATTTATATAAACAGAGGCAGCAGAGGTCACAGGTCGGGCGGGACTTTGGTGTCATTCCTTAATTCCTTTAATAAATACTTCTTGAGCTACTTCTATGTGCCACGTACCGGGCTAGGTGAGAACGAAGCAGTTATGTCCCCTACTTTCATGGAGCTCACAGTCTAGGGAGAGAGACAGCACGAATCAAAGAATTACATGCAGAATTAATTATGTGCAGTGCTCACACAGTGAGCTTGGCGTGCAGTCCCACGTTCTGCCTGGCCTGCCACCTTCTGGCACGTGGCCTTAGCCACATCATTTAACCTCCCTAACTTGCAATAATACCTATTGAGATAATGCATTGGGAAAACTTAGTATAGTATGTGGCATATAGTAAGTGCTCAATAAATGTTAGATTTTATTGTTAGTACTATCACTATTTTAAATCATCACAAAAAGTTTCTAACCACAGTCTACTCTGTAATGGTTCCTAGAAATTCTTTCTGGCTTTCTGAAGTTGCTGTACATGTATGCGTGCATGCAAATGTGTTTATATACATGTGTGTGTATATAAAAATTACAATTTTTAAAAAAATGTGTGTGTAAAAAAATTAGTTTTTTTAAAGTGTGCGTATATAAAAAAATTACTGTTTCTTTAAGTTCCTATATTAGTTCTTTCCCAAAAAGATAGACATAGCAATTTTTGAGATACTATGTTGCTGTGATAAAAATTCGCATACAATGATTAGGTAATGGCTTTCTTTCTTTTTTTAACACTTTATTTATTTATTTGAGTGAGAGAGACCGTGCACAAATGGGGGCTGGGGTAGAGAGACAAGCAGACTCCCCACCGAGCAGGGAGACCCGAGATCATGACCTGAGCCGAAGTCAGATGCCCAACCAACTAAGCCACCCAGCACCCCTAGGTAATGGCTTTCAACAAATGCACCCATAAAGCGAGACCACTGCATAACAGGACTAAGGTTTTCTGAATGTGATTTATTTCATTGCTTCTTAATTACACACTGTACTCACTGATTCAAGAGTAAAATATTCTATCCTTCAGGTGTCTAAGCAGTTTAAGATTTGATGATTTGGGACATCGTGTAAATGTGGATTTAAAACAAGAACTGATTTAACTTAAAATATAGTTTTCGGCACCCTGTGAGCCACAGCCCAGAATTTTCCCCAGTTTACAAAGAAGAAAATGGAGAGCATCAGCAATTTTCTCAAACTGACACGAATGAATTTGCTACTGATGTAATTTGACCCTGGTTTGCTTAATACCAAATCCTCTGTTCTTTCCAGTGTTCATAATGCCTATGAAAAAATTCTCTGAGAAGCGAAGGGGAAAAAAAAAAAAAACCCAAGGGAAGAAAATAATGAAAAAAGGTAAGAGACGAAAGATGGAGATCAACTCTAAGAATTACTAGAAGAAATCAGAAAAGAGAAGGAAAAACCGCAATAATGAACGTACGAGAATTTTCCCGAGCTACAGAGAGGCCTGCATTCCTGAGTTGAAAGGACTTGTCTCAGTTCAGGTCACTGTCCCCAGAAGCCACCACGGACAGAGGGTACTTGTCTTGTTAAGTCTCGAGTCATTTTCCTCCCTCAGGAAATTGATGAAAAGGGCTAAGCCTCGAAGAAATTCTAGAAGCACAGCTGATTCAGTGCCTGACCGAATGACCCCAGGAAAGAGCAGCGCGCTGTGGGCTGTACCCGTGACAGCATTATATTCCTCCAATACATTTTGTTTCTTTTAGTCGAAGGTGAGTGGGCTGGTCAGTTTCAGTCTTAGTAACAGCCGAGGTTACTACACTATACAATACACTTCTGTATCCCACCGGCCAGAGACCGAGGGAATGGGCATGTCCAGGTAGTGGCTCGTATGGGGCAAGCTGTGGTTACACTCAGAGCTTGAAGGCCCCACCTCTGAATCGTATAATCCTGAATATCCAAACTCAAAGAACCTCATAGAAAAAGACTCACCTGAATCACTCTGACAATGACGCTAATCAAACTCTGGGTGGTGGTGATGCCGCAGATGCAAGCCAGGTACTTACTGTTTTCCTCCAAAGAATCGCTCGGTATTGAGGGACACGCTGATTGTTTTGGTCAGAGAGGGTCACAGACAGGAAGAAGGGGCTCTTCTCAGCATCATTTCCAATGTAATTCTGATGGACTGGAAAAGAGACAGGTTTAGAACAGTGAAGACGCACCGGTTCTTCCAGGCCCTGGTGGGAGTAGACACTTTTTTCTTCCCACATAAGCAGGGACCAAGAACCCCAGACCCAGCTCTGGAAAGAACCTGATCACGCTCCCATTCCCCTTGGCAGTGACTGGTTCAGAAACGAACATGTGACCAATTCTGGCCAACGAGGCAGGAGAAATGGGTCAGGCAGTTTCTGGAAAGGCTTCCTTACTCCTGAAGATGGCCTTCTCCTTCCTCTGGACATGGGTGGTGATGCCTGGAAGTGCTGCAACCACCTTGTGACCCTGAGGAGGGCCAGCCTTGGTGATAGCACTGAGCCCCTGAATCCACCAACTCCAGAGCCTACCTTACCTCTGAGTTTCTTGGCATCTGAACTGATGGCACCAGTTTTCTCTAAAGTCACCACTGCTCTGGGCACTATGCTTTCAAGCATTTGGGAGGATGACAACTTTCCCACTGACTTCTTTCTTTATAAAGAAATATGCCTTGTCCAGTAAGTGAACTTCTTAGAATAAAACAGTATCAGATTTTTAAAAAGACATCGTTTGGGTCTGATCACTCTCATTATATAGACCCTGCATCGCATCTTCTATGAACACATGCATTAGCCTGATAAGCAATTTATCTACCTCCTCCCGAATCCTGAAACAGTGATTATTCTTCCCTTCCCAGTCTCTCCTGTCGTTAGCCACACTCCCGTTTTCTGCCTTCCCATATATGTTCACCCGAGCCCTTCACTTTAAATGTACACCGCTGTTAATGACTGAGCTCTTGCTTTGTGCCAGGCGTGGGGCTTGGCTCTTTCTCCAGCGTATCTCACTGAAACTCCAGTTCAAGCCTACTCGGTATGTAATAGTAACACCTCCACTTTACAGATAAGGAAATTAAGCCTCAGAGAAGTGGAGAGTGACCAGCGGAAGGTTCTGTGGTTAAGAATGGCAGAACCAGGATTCAGATCCATTTTAGAGTCTCTGTGAGGGTAGGGAGAATGACTGCCTTGGCCCGTGTTATTGCCTGGCGCGTGGTAAGTGATAAATGATTGTCACCGGAGTCTATGGTACAATGCCTCTCTAGTTCTACATTGGTCCTGGAGATCAGGGGTCCATTTTTTTTTTTTCCTCATTGCCTTGAACTAAGTGTTCGAAACTCACTATAGATAGGACACTTGCCTTGTTAGGTCTAAAGATGTTTTCCACCCTGCAAATTCTTCTTACATCTCAAAAAGCTATTTAGATGATCGAATCCCCCCTTTAACTCCCAAGGGACAAAAACAACTGGCAAAAAAACCCATATCTATCTATATCTATATGCAGTTTCTATATATAACTATATAACTATATATATATATAGTTTCATATATAAATATATATGAAAAGTCCTAGGACTGAGATTGAATTGAATCTCTCCATCAACAAAGCTATTAGCCTGATATTAATGCCCCTAAACTGGTTAGTTTCACCCTTTTTGGGGGCACCAGAAAAAGATTACGCGAACACTTAATTTGCATTTTGAATATCCGTTCTTCCCGACCACCATAACGGCATAGTTACCTTGTCCTAAAAAATACTTGAAATACCATCTGGTGTGGTATTCCGGGTTCTCTAAGTGTACGTCTGTTCTTCGCCACGTCCCGGGCAGAGCGGTTGCATTCTGTAATGGAACAAAATCGTGCCATTAAGAGGCTTATTCAGAAAGTAAACAGGAAGCGGGCAGTGAACCGGGGCCTAAGAACTGGAGAGGTCATTGTCAGAAGCGTACGCACAGGGCTGTGAGCGCATGTGCTCAACCGCAAAGACACCGCGGCCACGTCACTGCAGCGTTTGGAAGGTCCTCGGGGTAGAGGAGAAAGAACCCAGTGAAGCAGCGGACTCAGCTATTTCCAACTTGAGCGTAAACTTGAAATTTCTCTCCTTTCTGGGCCGAAGCTTCCAAATATCTGGGAGTTGGTTTCCCCTAGAGGCACCCCCTTCTGTTTGGTGCCCCTGTAACAGGCCCATTTCACCTGGAATACATCTCTGCGGACTTTTATTCGAGTTCATATATTTTTTGTGTGTGTGGAATTTTAAAAATTTGTCATGAGGCAACACAATTAATGGGGGAAATCATGGATAAACCCAATAATCTGAATCTTCTCTCCAAAGGTAGTCACTATGAATGATTTGGTATGGCTTCCTCTTGTTTTTTTCTTACGCGGACAGACGTTCGTATTTTTCTTACCAAAATGCAATCATACTGAACCTCCGTTGGCATCTACTTCATACCATGTGTATACGGCAGACGACTGGAACATACTTTTCCGATTCCGATATGCATCTGGTGATTTCCTAGACGTTTGTGGTCACTTGCTTTATCATGTCGAAGGGGGTTTCCTTCCATTTTGAGCTTACAAAGAGGCCACTCTTAGGAATCGATACCAAATTGCACTGAAAGTTTTTTTGGCAACTCTTGAGAGAATAGGTTAAATGGTGGAAAAATCAGCAACGTAATGAATTATATTACTGGCTCTTCTGATGCTGAATGGTTCTTAAATTTCTGGAATATACCCTACCATGTCATGGTGTATAGTATTCTTTCGAAACACTGCTGGATTTTTTAAAAAAATGAATTATGTATCATATTTGTTAGCGAGATGGAGCTTGTAGGTTTCTTTTCTGTATGCATCTCTGTCATGCTTTCGGAGTTACATTACTTATAAAGTAAATTAGGATACTTTCTGTCTTTCTCATGCTCGGGAAATACTGACGCTCATTGAGAGAGCTTTAAGGGTACTTTATATGCATTAACCGACTTTATGACATAGATTTTATTTTATCCCCTACTTTCAGATGAAGGAAGTGAGGCTCGGACACTTCAGCTATGCTGCCCAAGGTTGCCAAGCTCATAAGCAGTGGAGCTCAAACTGAGTCAGGGCCAATCTTGGAGGGTTGTTTATTTTCTTTTTTAAAAATCTTAACCATTACATCATTGTCTGTCTTCTTTTTTATGTTCTGCTCTTTTACTCTTCAAAGAGTAAAAAAAAAAGTAGGCAATGTTTCTTAGCATTATTGTGCTTTTACTGAATTTTCTTGAATTTTAAGAAATCAGCTACTGATTCAATGTACATATATACATAGATATATATTTTTAATTTGGAAATAATTTTGTACTTACATAAAAGTTGCAGGAATAGGACTGCACAGAGCATCTATATGCCCCTTAACAGATTTACCTACTGTGAATATTTTATCCCATTTATTCCTTTGCTCACACACACACACACATAATTTTTTCTGAACCGTTTAAGACTAAGATGCACAAATAACAACACTTTATTCCTAAGTGCCTCAGTGTGTATTTCCCAAGAATAGATCTTCTTACATAACCACAATATAGCTTTACCAACTTTTATAAATTTAACATGGATATGGTAGCTCTAATCTACCATCTGCATTCCAATTCTGTCAATTGACTTAAAGATGTCATTTAAAGTATTTTCCCTCTTGAGTGCAGGACGATGGAGTTGTCGGGTCTCTTTAGATTCCCTTCTTCTGGAACACTGCACAGACTCTGCCTTTTACAACACTGACATTTTTAAAGAATATGGCACACACCCCCTCTTCTTTTTTAAAATCGAGCATGACTCCTTCTGGGTTTGTCTGATGTTGCCCCGCGATGAGGGGCAGGGCACGCGTACCCAGTCAGAGCACTGCACAAGGGGGCTTGTCCTTCTCCACTTATCGTACTTCAAGACATCCATCTGCTCCTCATTGGGGATGTTAATGTTGATCCCTTGTTCAAGATGTTGCCTCTTAGTTTTGACCTTTTGGTGTGACTCAAGAAGAGTACATAATTGGATTTAGCTCCTGGTAGAATTTCTGAATGATTCATTGTCAACAGCATTCACTTTATAATCATAAACCACTGGCAATGCCGATCCACAGTCCACTATGCCACGGGGCCGCATGCAGCTGTGGCACAACCTTGGGGTCCACCAGCCAGCCTCAGGCATCAGCTGACCAGACACGGGTGGGATCCAGCTCAGGCACCTGGCCTTCGCCAGTCAGATGCCACCGTGGTTGATGCCACTGTCTGAAGGCCTGAGATCCTAGACACCATCAGCAGAGCCTGGAGAGGAGACTCTGAAAGAACCAGGAACTTAGGCCTCTGGAGCTTCCCAGACTTGACGGCACAGCACCAGGTCTTGGCTCTGTGCTTCTAGATTTGATAAAATATCACCCTGGGTCCATTCTAGACCTCCTCCTCAGGCTCTCGGTGGATGGAGTCCGAGAATCTGTAGTTTCACGAGCATCCCAGGTGACAATGAGGAACACTAAACTTTGAGAAGCAAGGCTCTATGCCAGGGGTTCTAAAAGAATCCAGGGAGGGCATGAACGTGGGTAAAGAAAAATAAACTTTTTATTTCCCTAACTTCTAAAAAAATGTAGTGTTTCTTGGGGCACCTGGTTGGCTCAGTCGGTAGAGCATGAGACTCCCGATCTCAGGGTTGTAAGTTTAAGCCCTAAGTTGGGTACAGAGATGACTTAAAAATAAAATATTAAAAAAAAAATGTGTTTCGGGGCGCCTGGGTGGCTCAGTGGGTTAAAGCCTCTGCTTTCGGCTCTGGTCATGATCTCAGGGTCCTGGGATCGAGCCCCACATCGGTCTCTCCACTCAGCAGGGAGCCTGCTTCCCCTTCTCCCTCTGCCTGCCTCTCTGCCTACTTGTGATTTCTCTCTCTCTCTCTGTCAAATAAATAAATAAAATCTTAATAAAAAAATGTGTTTCTTTCAATGACAAATGTATGTCAAACAACAACAACAACAAAAAACAAAACTACAATAGGACAAACAGCCCTGGTAATCCTGTCTCACACACACACACACACACACACATCACAGATATTTTCAGAACTCACTATAGTGGCTTCAGATATCTTGAATACTGTCTACAATCTTCATGGTTCAAAACTGTAATAGTTGTGAGCCCTGCTGCTGAATTTGTTATTTAATGTACTGATAAAAAAGGATATATATTACTGTATCATAAACAGGTTTAAAAAATCCATCTGATAACTATTTCTTTTCTTTTTTTTTAGACAGAGCATGCAGGGGTGGGGGAGGGAGGCAGACAATCTTAAGCGGGCTTCATGCTGAGTGTGAGCCTGATGCAGGACTCGATCTCATGACCCCGAGATCATGACCTGAGCTGAAATCGAGAGTCAGATGCTTTAACTGGCTGAGCCACGCAGGCGTCCCTCTGGTAACTATCTCAACACAACTGTTTTCCTTTGGAACCCTGTGTATTTTGTTTTATGCATTCGAAAATATTCTGAGAAGGCGTCTATGGGCTTCACAGATTGCCAAGGGGGTCAAAGGACATAAAAGCTGACCCCCACACTCTAGGTCTTCTGAAGCACCGAGTGTGCCCTCTCCCCTCCCAGAGGTCTGAACACGAGCGACCGCAGGATGTAGTAACATCAGAGGAGGGTCTCAGAGTCACAGACAGGACTCTGGCTGGTGGCACGCCCCCAATCTCTATCATGTACAAAGTATCAATTACAAGGGTTTTTTTTTTAAATGATCAAAAAGCTACCTACTTAACTTTTGTCTTCACTGAATCCTTAACTAAAATGGGGGGGGGACCCCAACACCAAAAAAGTTGGGAGTCTCGCAGAGTGAGACACTTCCTGTCCCTTGTTAAAATCACCTATGATGAGGTGTAAAGACAAGAACATACGCAGGAACTGACAAAGAAACGAGACGAAAGCAAAGAAACAACAAAAAGCACCCTCCGCATGTGCCAGAGCAACTCCAAAAATGAACTCCGGTTTCTGATGGCAAGTACCAGACGCGGACAGAGAAGGGCACAAATCTTGAGTGAATAATAAATGATTTTTAAAATATGTAGACACCCTTGGAACCACTCCCTGGATCAAGATCGAAAATATTTTCAGTACCCCAGAAGGCTCCTTCCCTCACCTGCCCAGTCAGTACCCAGTCATACCGTGAAAGGTAACCATTGCCCTGACTTCTATCACCACGATTCGTTTTGCTTGCTCTTGAACTTCGAAGGAACGAAATCATATCCTGTGTATTTGTTTGAGTCAGGTCTGTCCTTCGGCACCACGTCTGTGACGTTCATCCATGTTGGGGACGTAACAAGTTCACTCTCTCCCACTGCCATGTGGTTAGTCCCCAGTGTATGTATTCATCCTCCGGCTGATGGACCTATGGTCTGTCTCCAGTTTGGGGTCGTTAAGAATAAAGTCACGTGAACAGTCTTGTATCTATCTTTTGGTGGCCACAAGCACTCATTGCCACTGGGTATACAGCCTGAGACCTGAGGAGGCAGAGGTTCAGTTCTAGTAGATACTGCTAAACTTCCAAAGGGGATGTACCAACTTACGCTATTAGCAAGATATGGAGAGTTCCAGTTGTTCCCTGTCCTCTGACCAGCTCTTAGCATTTCAGGCATTTTCCTTTTAGTGGTTCTGGAGAGGGCACAGTAGTGCCTAATTGTGGCCTTAATTTTGCAATAAACCTTAAGTCTTTTAAGTACGATTTATTTTACAGAGGATTTCAGAGATATAGAAACTTTGTCTACAACACTTAGAGTGACGATAATACCGGAACACTTTATTTATTTGACATTAACGAGCAAGTTTGGAGGAAATATCCTGATGGGCACATCTGCCAAACAACTAAAGATTAACGCTGCAGACGCTCGTAGTTGTTTTATGCCCTTTTAGATAAATGTTTGCTAAAAGATATTACGAAGAGTAATAAACTCAAGTTTTTCTATGCTGCAGACATGCCTGAATATGCCCACAGTGTTAAATGAGGCCTGAGACTAAGAAATCCTGAATCATCCCTGCATCGAATTCCAAAGCCCACAAAATCTCCTTGTTGCCTTCATTGTCTTTTTGTTTTTTTTCTTTTAAGATTTTATTTATTTGAGGGACGCCTGGGTGGCTCAGTCGGTTAGGCATCTGCCTTCAGGTCAGGTCAGGATCCCAGGGTCCTGGGATCGAGTCCCACATCAGGCTCCTTGCCCAGCGGGGAGCCTGCTTCTCCCACTGCCTGCTGCTCCCCCTACTTGTGTACTCTCTTTCTCTCTGACAAATAAATGAATCAAATATTATTTAAAAAAAGATTTATTTGAGAGGGAGCGTGAGCGTGGGGGGGAGCAGAGGGAGCAACGGACTCCCTGCTGAGCATGGAGGCTGAGATCATGACCTGAGCCCAAGCCAAGAGTGGGACGCTTAACTGACTGAGCCACTGTCTTTTTTATTTTATTTTGTCTTGTTACCCCATTTATACTTGTGGGATGTGAAGGAGGAGGACTGAACGAATCTGGCCAGGATATTTTGAGGAGCATGTAATCAAAATCCACATATAACACCCTCATTTTATCTGAATGTTTGCTAGTGTTGGACTTGAAGCAAGGAACTGCACCGCACGCTCGGACTGCTGATGAGATCCCTAGTTTTATATAACACCTGGGAGCTTTCAGAGTCTTTTCCAGAGTGAGCTCAATTAATGAGAGAATGCATTTAAATGGACTTTACTTTAGTTTCTAGGTTTAAACTGCTGAGAGAATGCTGGCAGTAAAGAAGATGGATTTAAAAAAAAAACACACTAAAGACTTTTGAATTGCAAATGCAAATAAATATAAGCTGGTTGAAAAAAGTGAAAACCACACACAAAGTAAAATCTATCTCTTCCTGTCCTCCATGTCCCTGTGCACATCCTTTTCCTTTGATAACCACTCTACCAGGTTGGTGTGGATAGTCTCAGACCTTCGTATGCATTTACAAAGGTGTGTTTGCTGTACACATACGTGCACACAAGTTCACATTCATGTTCACATATACACATACATTCGTAACAAACACATATATGTGTATACACATAGAATTTGTTATCCATATACACGTAGAATTTGTTTTCATAAATGGGATGCTCGTGGAGCTATTACACTGAAACTTGATTTTTTAAAGAAAATATCTTAGGGGGCATCTGGCTGGCTCAGTCAGAAGAGCACACAACTCTTGATCTCAGGGTCATGAGTTCGAGCCCCACGGTGGATGTGGAGATTAAAGAAATAAAATTAAGAAAAAAAAGAAATAAAAAAAAGAAAAGAGAAAAAAAAATTATCTTGGAAATATTTCTGTGTCAGTACATTTAGATCTACCTTGTTCTTTTTAGTGACTATGCAGGTTTTTAGAAAAATTAAATACTACAGTTGAGTAGAGATATGTAAAATCTGGAAACGGCATAAAAGGACCTGCTGTGGCAAGTCAAGGTTCTCTGACCTCTTTCCTGACCTGCCATTTCCATTCTGTTCAAACAATTACTGCTTCATTCTTATGTATCCTTTTGGAAACTTTCTTGCATATTAACAAATTTATTTACCTTTTTGTCTGTTAAGAAAATGCATGCTATATCCTAATCATTTTGGAACTTGCTTTTAGGTCTAACTGTACCCTAAACATTTTTCTATGGTATTACACACATTACTGCCTCAGTCTTCCTAATAGCTACTAAGCATTCTATTGTATAAATGTATAATTTATGTAATTTATGTAATTACTCCTTTACTGATGGAAACTGAAGTTTTTTCCAGGTGGGCTTTAGTTTTTTTCTACTTTAAATAATGTGACAATACACATTCTAGCAGTAGACCTACTGGCCAAATGGTGTGCGCATTTTTAATTATTACTAATTGCCCTCCCAAAAGATTGTGCTCGTTTACCTATCCCCCAACAGTGTATAAGAGAATCCTCCCACACGAAGGAAGATTGATTTATAAAAAGCTGAAAGATTGGCCCTCTGCTCCACAATAATCTAATTGGTACATACAAGTGAGCTGGAGGGGAGGTCTCCAGTGATCCACCCGGGGGTCACACGCATTTTAATTAATAATCTGAATGAGCACACAGATGGCAGGGGAAGCACATTTGAAGGTAATGTAAAGCTTCTCAGTGGGTTAGCTAATAGGACAGGTGACAGAATCAAGATGTCAAAAAAAAAAACAAACCCACCTCTTGACAATTAGCAATCATGGACACACTGATGAGATTAAATTTAGTATGGACAACGGAAAATCCTACATTTGGGGAAGAATCCAAATTGCCTAAGTACAGGATGGAGAAGGCCAGGTGCTACAAAGCAGGAATCTGCACCCATTTTACCCATCAGGAGACTGAGGCTCCGAGAAGTTGAGTCATACACTGGTAAGTGATAGAGTGAGGCCCGAACCCAAGTTTGTTTGACTCCAAAATTGTCTCCACTACACCGCGAGGAAGACTGGGGCGAGGGGCAGCATGTCGAAGGTTCGTAATGAATCAGTGGCTTTGTAAAAAGAGAGTGTGCCTGGCAAGGAAGGGACGAGCCTACTCCACCCTGTCGCTGTGCGGGGTGCACCTAGAGCCCCGAATTCAGCTCTGACCACTTTGGCTTAACATTAACAACCTCCCCTGTGGCCCGGGAGCAGCAGTGAGGATGACAATGAGTGGAAGGGAGTCCACATCTTAGGGGGAAGCAGCAGATGTCTTGGAACGCTTGAGGCCCACCATGGTGAGGAGGGTGAAGTCTTACAGAAAATGTAAATAGAAACTCTGGAAAATAGAGACGGATGAATTCTGCCCAATAAAAAGAAGCCTGGGGATGTCCTGAGGGATGAGGGTGACAGGAGTGCCTTTTGTTCTAACGAGGTGCCTCTTGCTGGGTCTTCAGGATGGGGTGCTTGCCAGGAAGACCAAGCCTTAATCGGAAGCTTGTACCTTTCAGCCCCGCGGTGAGCCCTGTGGGAGAGGAGGGACTGCAGACCGATTTAATCGTTAATGGCCAATGATTTGCTCTATCACGCTTCTGTGATGAAGCCCCTTCATGGTGGAGAGCAGGGAGCTTCCCATTTGTTGAACACACGAAGGTGCTGGGAGGGCGGTCCTCCCAGAGGGGGCATGGGAGCTCCGTGCGCGCCCTCACCCCCCAGTACCTTGCTCTGGGCATCTCTCCCGTCTGGCCGGTCTTGAGTTGTATCATTTGTAATAAACTACTGATAGCAAGTGAAGTGCTTTCCTAAATTCTGTGAGTCATTTTAGCAAATTATTCAAACTGAGGAGGAGGGTTGCGGGAACCCCTGACTTTACAGCCAAGTGGGACAGAAGCGTGGGTGACCTGGGGACCTGATGCCTGCCACTGGTATCTGAAACGAGGGCAGTCTTGGGGGCTAACTCGGGTAGTTATGTCAGAACTGAACTGAACTGTAGGATACCCGGGTCCAGTCTGGAGGAAAGCAACCTATCAAGATGGAAGCAAGTTCCCCATTCCTGCAGAAATGTTCAAGCAGGGACAGATGAGCTGACTGCGGTGAAGTTAGTGCAGGGACTCTCGCCTTGGGTGGGGGGCTGGCCTAGATGAAGTCCAAGGCAGTGAGAAACAGCCGACGGATGGGCGCTGATCTGCAAACTCCTTCCCGCTCAGTGATGGAGTGTACAGCAATGGAGAAGCACTTAGGACGTTTTACAAGCATTTTGACATGACTGTGCCACCACAGTCATGCGCAGGGGGTTCATTTCTTTAAACAGAGTCCAGACCTCTCTGGGTGTTACTCAGTTTGGTGGGGCGTTTCCATGAAGGTGGTGCTGCAGGCTGGAGACGCATAGTAGGACCACATTGAGTTCTGCAACAGATCGGAAATTAAAAAGTGGGTCCTTTACCACCGGTGGTCTGAGAGGCACTGCTCAGAGGCCTCGGGCTCACTGTGGCATCCCTGGTGAGGCCCTGCTTGGGCATCCCAGCTAAGTGGGGCTCTCCCTCTCCCCTGGCACCACGCCCTCATCTGGTTTCCCCATGGTACTTGCCAACACTTGCTTTCCGCCTCTGTATTGTGTACCTGTTTATTGACTCCTCCGCCTGCCGGTCTGCGAGGGCACCAGGGCAGGAAGCTCAGCAATCCTACCTACCCCGACATCACGAGTGCACAGACTACTTAGCACCGAGAAAGGATCCGAAAAATGAGGGCTAAATGAATGACATGACATGTTATGGGATAAGGCACTCCTGATACAACTTTTGTTTTTGGTAATGGTGGGCTAGGTTATTCAGCCAACCCTCCCGGGCCAAAAACTCAAAACTGCTTGAAAAATATTCAAATCATCTCCTTAAAAGCCCTTGGCATGCTCACGAGATAGTTTGGAAATGCCAGCCCAAACAGAGGCAAATGGGAACCCAGAAGGGTAGAAGGACCATGGACATCTTTTTTAGCTTGAGGATATCTGTCAATCTGGGCAAAACTAAACCTGAATTTTGGTGGCTTCATGGGACCAGAGGGCAAAGCATCAAACCCCCAGACCCGCTGAACCAGGTCAGTGTAATAGGAGACCCCCCCCCCACATCATGGTGGGGACCCAAAGGGGCACACGTTCAAGGAAAAGGTGAACCCAAAGAGACCCCCTGGACCCCAAAGGCTACAGGGAAGGTTATCAGTGCCAAGGAGAGCTGAGCGGGGAGTGTCTCTGAGGTATTGTGCCCACAAGCCAGCCTCCGCATGAACTCGCACCTCTGTTCAGCATCACCAGGGTGGTTCGGAAAGTCTCCTGCTGGGAATTTGGTTTACGGTGTCTGGCAAGAGAAAATGCAAACGCTCCCTCCGATTCTGACATCAATTCCAATGTGTGTTTTTTCCCCACGTCACCAAGCTGGGGTTCTGAAATTCAAGTCCGTTCCAGCTGGGGGTTCTGAAATTCAAGTCCGTTCCGACACCATCTACCTGGAGGTAGCCTCATGTCCTGCAGGCGAAGGGCTCATCCCACCTGTGCTTCTGGCCAATCAGCTATAGATCGGAGGCTCCAGTGACCCCCTCCTTGGGTTCAATTAAATTTGCTAGAGTGGCTCACAGGACTCAAGAAGAACATTTTACTAACTAGATTACTGGATTAACTACTAACTAGCTACTATTAACTAATTAGTTAACTAACTAGTGTTAACTAACTAGTTAACTAATTACTAATTAACTACTAACTAACTACTAACTATTAACTACTGATTCATTATAAAGGGACATAACTCAGGAAAAGAGGCACAGGGCAAAGGATGGGGAAGGATTCCAAGCTTCCGTGCCCTCTGGGTGTGCCACACTCCCCAAATCTCCCGTGTTCCCCAGCCGAGAAGCTCTCTGAACCCCTGTCCTGTGGGTTTTTATGGAGGCTTTGATTATTAAATCATCGATTAAATCATGTTTTATTAACTCACTGGCCATTGGCAACTGAACTCGATCTTCAGCCCCTCTCTTCTCCCCAAGGTTGGAGGTCAGGGGTGGGACTGAAAGTTCTAACCTTGTAATTGTATGGGAGGTTCCTCTGGGGACCAGCCCCCATCCCCGGGGGTGGGGGGTGGGGAGGGGGGTTTCCAAAAGTCACTTCATTAACATGACAAAAGACACACTGATCTCTCTCCACACTTAGGAAATTCACAGGTTTGGGCAGCTCTGTGTCAGGAACTGACTGAGAAAAAGATCGAATAGGCATTTCTTATTTTAAATCATGATCTAACACGCCCTACCAAAAGGAGACTCAGCCTGGGCCTCCGATTAATCCTAAAAATTCATTTTCGAGAACAAAACCAGCACACTGTTCGGCGACCACGCACAGAGGGACACACAGAAGGCCGTTCCCTGGTGAAATCACACGACAGAGAGAGAGCCCCAGCAACGTCACATAGTGAAATGATCTGCCACAGACGGTAAAACCATTACAACTGACTGTGTGAAAAGAAACCAAGGCAAATCCGACACTGTCTTCGATGGAACAGTAAGTGTAAGAAGTGACTGAGCCACCTTGAACTAGGCAAGGCTGCTTAGAAAAGACACGAAAAGCATGAGCAGAAAAAAGAAAAGCGAGGTAGATGAGACATCATTACATTTAAAAATGTCTGTGCTTCAAAGGACACAATCAAGGAAGTGAAAAAGCAATCTGCAGAATGGGGGAGAATTTTTGCAAATCACGGATCTGATGAGGGTCTAGGATCCGCACTGTATAAAGAACACTTAAAATGCAATAATAAAAGGAGAAATAATCCAGTAATGAAATTACTTAGCAATCTGTTTCTTGGTGCGCTTGAAAAATTTCAAGCAGCTACAAATACTGTCCCTTCTAATGCACAGATGGCTTTAAGGGACTCCGAGCAAGCCAGCTTGGTTTCCCTCTGAGTCTCACGTGCACTTGGGTCTTTTATCAGGGTGTACATTAACACTGGCCGCAGGCTTTTAGCAGAAGACCATTAATATAAAAGCCAGCCGCGGTACTCCCGCCGAGCACTCACGCTCGGTGGCTCTGGTAGAAACAAAATTGAAAACAGTATTTGAGCCTTGATATCCTATTTCCCAGAGAGGCAATCTGAGACAAGACTGTGTTTTGGACACAACAGACCACAGTGATTTGTGAAATCAATAACTCCTCCGAACGGTTTCAGAGATGTTAAGTGAACTGCCCGCAGTCACCATGCTGGTGAGTTGTGGACTCACCATCTGAACCCAGGCGGTCTGACTCCAGAGTCGCTCCTGCCCACGATCGTCCAGAGGCGATTTCTGATCCCTGCCGGGGTCCAGAACATGTCCTTTGGGATGGGGCAGGGCCAGGGGACACACCCGGGCGAGGAGTGTTCGGGGATCGTAGGACCACGTTTAGGTCTTTCTTAGGGAGGGTGGCTCTCCTCCAGCCGCCGGTTCCAGCAGGGGGCAAAGCTCTGCTTACGTGGGGTGGGGGAAGTCTCGCACACTTGGCTCCCTTCAGGCTGTGCTAGTTTTGCAAAAATTTTGGGAGCACAAGGACATCTTGAGGTACAGCAACCTCTGGGGTCCCTGGCACTTAAGGTTCTCGGAGTAGAAACTCAGCACAGTGGCCGCTAGCTTTCTGAGCCCTGGAAAATGAGGACTCCGTGTTTTCGCCCCTGGCTTAGCTCCTGGCACACAGCAGGCTGCCTGAGTCTGTGGTGCTAAGACCATCTCGGTTTTAGGAGCTGGGCCATTTGGAGAGGGCTGTTTCCAAGCTTCAGAAGCAAATTCCCCAGGGAGTTTCTTCTTCTGTGTGGCTCAGTTGACATCACTGTGGACGAGAAGTACGTGGGCACCTCTTCAGGAGTCCAGCCTAAGATGGGACGGACCCCTTGTACCTCACAGAGCAATGGCGAAGGTCCCATGTCTGGGTATGGGAAGTTAAGGCCAAAGTTGAAGATGAGAAATAACTTGCCAAAATGCTGTGGACTTTCAAGTTAAATCCATAGTCCTTCCCCAAGGATCTGATCAAGGAGGTGGTCGGGAAAGCAAGGCTGGCAATACAGCAGTAGTTATGTTAAAGATCCCACCATCATCACTTCCTGTCACTTCCTGACTGCTTACAATATGGCGGCCACAGTGCTGACCGCTTTACAAGCTTGGCTCACTGACTCTGTTTAATAATCCTGAGACACTATCCATTTTATAGATGAAGAAACCGAGGCTCAGAAAGGCTGGGTTACTTGCCCAGGATCACAGAGCTAGGGGATGGGGGAGCGAAAACATGAACCCAGGCCTGTCTGACGCCAAAGCTGGGGCGGGGGGTGCTAAAGCACTCTGACGGCCTACCTCTCAGGGAGGTAGCAGAGATGGAAAACACTGGGGCTCACAACACACTCTGCAGTTTGGGGGATAGACTTCAAGGGGTAGAGTGGGCAGTGGAAGTCTGAAGAAGAAACACAAGCAAGTTGAGTCCCTGTGGCCAGCAGCAGAGAAGACCAGGACACCCCTGAAACAGGGCTTGGGCCCAAGGACGGTGGACGGACACCTTTCCTGGTGTCTTCACTGGATAAAGACGACATTTGGTAATTATAGTAACTTTTGTGTCTCTCTCCTGGACGCTGTGTTGCTCGTAGGGCAATGCTGAGCTGAGCAGCTTGGCAAAGGGGGAGAGCTGGGCTTCTGGGGCCACCCACGAAGGGTGACCCGGCTGTGAATTCTTCTTTGGTCCCACTGCTGGCAGACCACCTTAATGACCCTGGCTTTATTATAGACCTCTGAAAGGGTATGCATCACCCTATTAATAGCACCTTCCATACAGAGAATAATGGCATTTCCCTTCATGTCCGCTTCTGGTGAAGCTCTGAAGAGCTCCACTGAGTCCTTCCCAGGCTGCATTTCGGCAAGTCTTGTGCAGTAACGAGCATCACCAACTGTTCAGTGCTGTAACCCAGGCGCTGTAATCATGTGCTTGGTGATAACACTGGGGGGGCGGGGATGAGGGGGGCTTCCTTACCTCATCCGAAGAGCCATTTTCCACTCTGAATCTTCCAGCCCTTTGGATGGCGCCATCGGCATCGCTGGAAATAAGCTAGGGGACAAGAGAGCAACCAGTTAGGTAGCTGGGCCGCCAGCAAAGCCTCTTCTGTCTGTCTGCATCTGTCCTACAGCTCAGCCAGATCCAACGGCAGCTGGAGGGCCCGGCCCAGAAGCTAACGGGCTTTCTGAAGCTCTGTCAGCCAAGCCCTCGCGCGGTTGGTCTCCGCAGTCTTCAGGAAGCTGCAGAGCGAGGCCCCCCTAACCCGTGAGAGTAGGAAAACAAGAGCATCAAATCTAAATGTGAACGCTTTCAATAAAATCTAAATGTGAACATATTCCAAGCCTGAGAAATATCAAAGCGATGCTCCCTGGAAGAGCAATATTAGTACGCATCACATGTGGACAAGCGCAGCTCGCAGTGGCAAAACCGAAAGCCAAGTCTCAAGTTCGGCCGTCTTCACAGGAAAGCCTGAAAAACAATTAATGGCTGGCCCGAGCTCAAGGCTCTGCTAACATCACAGAAAGCTCTTGTGCTTCATTCGGTTTTAAATGGTCTCCAAAAGGCCAATTAGCCCCTTCCGAGGCAGGCAGGCTCTATTTGAGCTCTGGCAACACGATGCTTGCAAATAGACCGTCTTCAAGGAGCTCACTAGGAGGATGAGATGAGTGAGATCGGGGCTCAGTGCATCGGCCCTGAAACTACTGACTTGAGATTTTACTTATTTTCTCCCAAATCTCCTAGATTTCTCAGTAGCAACTTGGGAAAATGACATGTCTTTTTTTAACCTTTAAATCTGCCCACGATTTGTAGCCAAGATCTGCCAAGAA
The DNA here is from genome assembly GCA_028534135.1 of Potos flavus. NCBI lineage: Eukaryota > Metazoa > Chordata > Mammalia > Carnivora > Procyonidae > Potos > Potos flavus. The sequence goes on from CM052892.1 coordinate 6,263,678, forward strand.
TTTCTATTTCCCAGACTCATTCAAATGCGCTTGCCCTGGGGGAGGACATTTCTTACCTCTCTAACTCAAGACTTACCTCGTAAAACAAATAACACGATTTCTTAAGAGAGATGATTATCTCCTATTTTCACTCAGAAGAGATGTGAAAGGGTGAAAATGGAAAAAAAAAAAATCACGGGGAAACTCTACAAAACTTCCCAAGGAAAATTATTTGCAAAAGTTGATAAATCTTTTCCACGATAAATATAGAAATAATAGTATGGAATATTTATTGAGCGCTTCTAGAAGCTGTGCACCATTCCGGCCTCCACAAGCTTTCATTTAACTCGCAAAATAGCAACACGGGTGGGTACCATCATCGTTCTCATCTACCAATAAGGAAACTGAGGCAGAGGAAGGTAAAATAACCAGCCATAGTCACATCCTAGTTAGTACCTGGGAGGCCTGGGATGTGAACGCAGGCACCCATACTTCAGAGACCCATCGTCCTCACCTAACCGCTGCCCCACCTAACCGTCCTCCGTGGAATGTCCACGAAAAGGCCCAGGTTTTCAACCTAAATTTTATCCTGCAAAATCATTTCTAAAAACAAATAAAAATATTGTTACGTTTATGGTTAGCTGTTGATGGCATCAGATTGTTACATGGTCAATAAACCGAAGACGAGCAACAGGGGCCGTGTGGTAAAGAATTTAGCCCTCCCCAGAGAGGTCTGGCCTTTGCCCTTGGGTCCTGAGAGGTCATCTCTAAGCCCTGGGAATGTCCTGCAGGAATGTCTGTTTACTGGGGTCTTTAAGCCACACAGGAGAATAACCTGACCTGTGGGCAAGGGGTGCTCGGGGTTACTGGCTACCTCTGGACACCAAGACCCAGGTGAGCTTTCCTGGTGCATATATTGTCACACGTCATTGCCAGGAGGGGTTAGTGCTGGCCGTGAGCCCACCAGGACAGGACAACTGGGAAGCTCTGCATTTGGAACTCTCCCGGATTCATCGCATGTGTCTGTTCCCTGGGCTGATCTTAATCCGTATCCTTTCGCCGTAATAAACCATAAGTGAGCCTAACAGCTTTCACTACATTCTGTGAGTCCCCTTCTAGCAAATTATTGAACCTGAGAGTGGCCCTGGGGAACCCTGTACTCTGCAGTTAATGTCAGAAGTGAGGTCTGGTGGACTGTTTCCTCGCTTAGAGAGGCCAAGGCTCAAGTACAAGAGCAAGATGAATGAGGGTCTCCTGGGGTCATTGCCATTTTCATGGGGGAAGCATAGAGGACTTGGTGTCAGTTTCCTCTTTGCTTGTGAGCTTCTACTCACGGTCTGTTAAAATATTAAAATATAGGTTATAGCAAATAGGTTTCAGGTCAAGTGTTCTTGGCGTAGGCCGCCTCAAGGGCTTTGGAAGAAGTGTTCTGAGGTCCCATCTGGAGAGAAAAGAGCTGCCACCAATGAAGACACCTGACGCAGGTGTATAAAGAGACTGGGGGGACATGTGCTCCCCTGAATTAGAGGTTGGTGGATACAGTCTCCACTCTAGCTAGTCTCAATCAGGACTCAAAGGCCTGGGAGGAGAGCTGACAGTCATTCACTGATTCACTCATTCATTCACCGAACAAAAATAAAACGTCCACCACTATATTCCAGACACTGCCAGGCAGAGGCAATAATGCCCTTTCCTGTGGGGACATTAGAACTAGAAGTTAATTGCTTCTTTTGCTTCAAAGGTTCAAGAAGCAGAAAGGAAGAACTTGTTTAATGATCTGATGGCTGGAAGGGCGCTGGCTCCCTCTGATCTGAAGCCCACAGGCACAGAACTTGGTCTTCAGGCTGTCATGTTTGACCCTCACACCCTTCCCATCTCCGCCACCACCATCTGCACTCATGTCACTGTCGTCTTTCACCCGGATGGCCGCACCTGCCTCCTACCAGGTCGAGGCACCCGTCCACCATCTCCGACCCGATCCGCACACCGCTGGGCAATTTCGGCAAACTACAAATTCGACTGTCCCACAGTCCCACCTCTGTCCCAGCACCCTGCTCCTTCTCACCAGGGGACCGGTGTGCAGAGCACTCCCTTGCCTGGAAGGCCCTCTCCCATCTTCCCCTAAAGAACTCCTCCTCCTCCTCCACGTTCACTGCCGTCTCTACTGCAGGGGACTTAGCTGACCTGAGTGCTGGAGCACTCCTGGGAGTTATGATTTACATTTCTTTGTGTGACTACGTGATGCATGCTGATTCTCTTCCTGTGCTCCCCTGCGCCCCAATGATAAGCCCCATGGAGACCCTGATGGCTTGTTCTTCTCACCACCGCATCCCCAGAGCGAAGCACGCTGTCTGACACGGTATAGACACTATACGCTTCCCGAATAAGAAATATGCGACTAAGTCAAGGCCAAGTTCCTACTGAAATGACCAAAGGAATATAAAACTAGGGGTAAGATCTACGCAGCCCTGGAAACCAGGGGTTCGTGACTCATGCAAGAAATTTCGAGGACATTCTGCCGGGTCTATCGTAAAGGAACGACCAGCGTGAAGGACGAACCAAATAACCCGAATCACCATGTGCAAGGGCAAGTCGGGCTGCCGGTAACGGAATCAGACCCAGCACGTCCGGCTAGCACCCCGGGCGACTGCCAACAGGGCCTGCCTGAGGTGAGCGGGGGGGTTAGGGCCGGAGCTGGGCAGGGGACTCACGGGTCACGGTGGCAGAGTGACCCGGCGCCGGCTGGCCGAATGGCAGTCCCAGGGCTCCCCCTCACAGCCGGTTCGGGCGGCTGGTTACGGAAAGCACCGGGCACCATGCTGGCCGGGGCCTGCGGAGGACTAGCACGCCAGCCGATGTGAGAGGAGACAGTGCTCCGGTGAACTTGGGGATGAGAATAACAACGCAGGAAAAAAAAATTCTTTTAATACAGAAGAGAAGCTGTTTCTGTCAGTAATTTTCTATTATTCCTCATATCTGTGATCTGGCCAATTAAAGCTATAGAAAATCAAAACCCTCCCCTTTGTTGGAAGATTTGACTCAGGAAGGAAATAATGTCTACCAGCACCTATCTGAACGTCCAATACCACATGACCTAGAGGCCCCGTGCCCCAGCTCTTCCAGTGTGGTACAGAGTTCCGGCTGCCACCAGATACACTCTTGCCATCTTCTACGGGGATGGAATGCCCTGGAAACATGGCCAGACCCATTTCCCTTAAGGCGGCTGTTTGACTTAATTCTCTCCACGTGAAGGTGGGTCCAAGTCTCGGGTGGCATTTGGGGAGCTAGGCCCTTTAGGTGGGGAAGGTGCCTCAACTTTTCCTCTAGGAGATAGCAAAAAGAGCAATGAACAATTCCCAAGGAAAGGAAGGGGAAGGAATCAATAAAAGATCAGAGCAGAAATTAGAGATTCAAAAAGACAGTACAACCAATAAACGCTTCCAAGAAATCGCCCGCCAAGTCTGAGTTTAAAAAGTAAAGCACAAACATGAATACAGAGTGATAAAAAGGAAAACGTACCTGGCTAAGAAGAAAGAGATTTTTTAAAGCATGACAGAATGCTACTTGAGACGGTGCAAGCGTTATCAGAATCTTCCACGAAATAGACATTTTCCAGAAAAATACACATGATGACAACTGGTTTCTGAAGAGAAAGGAACCCGAGGAACCAGTAACTGCTTATAGAACTGCGGCAGTGGTGAGAACCAGGCCCCACGGAGGGGGCCCTGGCTAGTGGGAGGGGTGCTCCCCAGGTGGCGAGGGCCCCGCCCCCACAGGACAGCCCACTCACTCACAGGCAGGCAGGGCAGTGGAACATTCCCTCAAAGAAGAGAGTAGCACAATCCTTTTGCATTTGTTCTGATGCAGAAGTTCACGGACAGAGTGTTAACATAAGCATCACATCAGTAATACTAAGAGGGCAGGGTTTTTATTTTATTTTCTTTTATCTTGTCTGACATCTCTGATTCAGTCACACACCAAAGGAAGGGCGGTGCTGAGGAAGGCTGTCGGATATATATATATATAGAGAGAGAGAGAGAGAGAGGAGGCAAATAAAATGATCATTTGACTCATGAGGGATTCCTTCCGAGTTCCCTGCTGTCCGGGGCCGCAGCCTGGAGCCCCGTTTAAGTTTTACGTTACTTACAATAAAATAAAAAAACCCACTCAGTTCCTCGGTAGTACTACTGACATTCAGGTGCTCAATGCTGTCATGTGGCCACTCGGCAGGACAGTACAAATCACAATTTTCCATTGTCACCGAAAGTGCTGTCGGGCGGGACTGAGAGAGGCCGGACGTGGAGGCCATTCTGGGTGACTGCGATCAAACTGATTTCTCCTGAGAGTTTAATACACTAAAAATGGTGGAAATTCATGGTAATTTCACATCTTGAGTAGAGGCTTGGGTCCAAACTCAGCCAAAGTGTAATGGATTCATTTAACACTAAGCTGTGTTCAATGTATCAGATGTTTTATTTCTGGAAAAAGTACTATCCAAGCAATTATATCCAGTTGTATGATTTAACAAATTAATTTAAAAGAAAAAAACCCAGGAGGCATAAGATGCTATTCATTAATAACTGTAAATAAGAGTATTATTCATTTAATATTATAGGCAATTAAGTGAAAATATTTTCTAAGTTAATATGAATACGTAATTTTTCAAAAACGGAAGGCTCTTTCTACTTAATTACTTTGTTTCTTTGGGCTGGTGTCTGTTTCCATTCTAAAGCAGTGCTAGGATTCCCTGTGACCTCTGTTACCGTGCACTCTACGAGGTCACGGTCAGGTACATAAATCACAGAAACAGTATTTTAACAGAAATCTTTTTTAACAGATTAAATCTATTTTAACAGAAATAGAAAAAAAATCTCAAAAAATTAATATAAAGTAAATCTTAGAAAAATAATATTTCAGATCTCTACACCCCCCCTTCCTCATCTCCTTTCTTTACGAGTGGTTCTGAGTGTGGATTTTGGTGCGCAATTGCCCAGGTTCAAATTTCAGTTCTATACTTAGTAGTCGTGTGACCTTGGGCAAATCACTTAATTTTTCCTCTCTAAATTTTGGCTTCTTTTGTCTCTAAAATAGGGACAATGATTGTAGCCACTTCCAGGCTCATGGAGAACATTCAATAATACAAAATTTGTAATGAGCCTAGAACAGTGCCTGGACATAGGGACTGCTCTACAAATGTCATGATAACATACACTAATACTAGTAACAAAATGATGACTATAAAATGCTCTGATTACTAGACTTAGTACGATTAAACTTTTTAATGCTGAATTTAAATGCTTGGAAGCTCTGCTTAAACATTTGTCTATCTAGCAAACGTTCGCGAGAACCTATTTTTCAAGGCCTGTACTAACCGCTAGACTTAGAAAGACAAACGCAGTTTGATCGCTGCCCTGGAGGAGCCCAGAGCCTGGTGGGAGAGAAACAAACATATAAACAGATAAATCACCACACAATCTGGTTAAATGCCGTAACAGTAGCAAGAACGGGGTGCTGGGGGAGGTCAGAGGCTGAAGAGACAAACTCTGCCTGGAGGGGAGTGGAGAAGCTTTCATTGCTGTAATGAAATTTATTCTGGAAGGTGTACAGGACCTTTGAGAAATGATTTCCAACAGAAGATTTTTTTTTTTTTAAACCATAAATACGAGTCGAGAAGACCCATCTGACGCTGTCTATGCAAATTGCGGACACACACAAACACCCACAGAGACACACACACCTGACTTCGAAGGCGCTGCTCAGAAGGGATGAAAGAAAGTATAAATGTTTCCATCCAAAACAATCATTGAATCGGTATTTTGTATGCCCGAAATGAATATAACACGTTTAACTATGCTTCAGTAAAAAAAAAGGGAAAAAAAAAAAGGGGGGGGAGCTGGGGTCGATGGGCCTAAAGCTGGGTAGAATGAGCGGCTTGACTGGAGAGTGCGGCTCCTGGGCCCGTGTCTGGGTCACTCTTGGTGCACTTCCGCTGCCCGAAGGAGAGGCGAGGAGTAGGGGTGGGGACCGGAGACACCCTCTTTCTCCCTCTCTTCACCTGATCCTATTCTGCTTGAGCCAAGGGCCAGGGAAAAGCCTCGGGGGCTGGGGCAGCTGGAACATCCGGGTTGGTCAGAAGGTCCTCCAGCTGGGATAACGGATGTTGACTGAAGGAAAACCGCTGAGGCCTCAGATCCGGCCTCAGACTCTTCATTGCCATCATCGTCCCTGGCGACCATCCTCGGCAAACGCAGTGCCTGTCACAGTGATTCACCTGCTGTCTTGCGCTCATGTGCTCTGCTTTCTCAAATCCGGTGACCTCACTTACTTCATGGCTTGGCCGCCCATGTGCGCTCATGCGCACCGGCCTAGCTCGGTGGTCACAGAACTGGCTTGTAACCTACTTCGGCGTTTTAGGTCTATGTTCGGGCTGGGGCCTGTGGTCGGTTATGTCAATGCTGCACTTACCAACACATGGGTCTCCTGTCCTGCCGACCCGTCCTCGTGCCCCCTGCCTCAAGCCCCAGCTCTCAACCACCCGCTCGCTACCAAGGACATTCCCTCTCTTTTCCTTCTGTATTCAAAGACACAACAGTTTCCACGAGACAAAGCCGGCAGCAGGCTCAGGCTACTTTATCTGTCCCCCTGTGGTCTCATCTTGGCTGAGAGACGTTGGATCCATCCATAAGGTGGATCTTTATGAAGAATGACAGTAAGATGACTGGGAGTCATCCTCACACGGCACGGGTGCTGCATTTTGAGGTAGCTGCCGCCATACTAGCACCCCAGGTAGGGAGAGAGACGGGAGGAGTCCTGGAGCAGGGTTTCCCGGGGAACACACACAGTTTTGCCACGATGCCCAAGGGTGAAAAATTCAACCTCGTGATAATCTCCATGGTATTCTTTAATCCACACAGATGCCATTTTCTCAAGCTTAGGTAAAGAGCTGAGCATACATTACTTCCATACTCCTCTTCCAAGCAGACTGCTATCTGTCTCCCTCCTCCCACCCCCAGCTGTACATATAAATTCTGGAGCCACCACTGGTTCGGTGCAGCCAAAGCCAAGTGTGGAGAACATCCTATCTCCCTCCAGCAGAGCTTTATAAGATAAACACCAGCTAGACACTCGACATTGATCAGGGAGCTCTGCACCACCACTGGCCATTTAGCTCGTCAGCTCAGAGAAGCTACAGCACCCAAAAGGACAATGAGAACTGATGGCCACTCATATATTCTGTCTGTTGAAAAATACAAGGTCCAAATAGCTCTTTGTTTTTATTTGAAGATTTTGTTTAAAAAAACAAAACAACCCAACGTGGGAGCTATGAAAAAAAAAATGCCACAGATGGTCTTGAAAATTAGAAAGGAATGCACACCATGTTTTTACTCTGAAGCCAAAATAAAATTTCAGAGAAGTAGTTGTTGTCCTCAATAAGACAGAAGGCATGATCTTAACATCAGGTGTATAAAGTTTTTGGAAGGGATTAAAAAAAAAGAGGACCAAAAAACACAAATGCGGGATTAACATCCTTGTTGACGGGAAGCAAAACGTTCATTGTAGAAAACAGCAACAGTAAATATACTCTTTATTTAAGATTCTTCCCCACAATGAAAAGGAATTAAATGAAACATAAACAATGAGAAAGAAAAGACAGTTATAAAGGACAGAGAAAAAGACCTTTCTTACTGTTGTGTGTAGGGGGAAATGAGCAATAATCAAAGATATAGCAGAAGACAATACCCGTCCTTGACATAAGGTCAGGGACTAAGAATCAAAGAAATGCAATGTTTTAGGCAAAATTAATGAAAAGAGAATCACACAGAGAAGTTACGGGAAACTTTAAAATAAAAGAGTGAAGAAGACCTGAGAAAAATCCAGGCAGGAAAGGTCATCAAGAAAGAAAATAAACTCCCTGGGGCTTCTCTTCAGAACACTGTAAGGCAGAAGCTAATCACACTGGGTTGAATGGTGTCCCCCCAAATTTACGTCCATCTGGAATCTCAGAACGTGCCCTTATTTGCAAAGAGGGTCTTTGCAGATATGATTAAGTTAAGATGAGGTCATACTGGATTTGGGTGTGACTGAAATCCAATGGCTGGTGTCTTCACAAGACAAGAGAGGGGGTGCAGACCCGGGATGCGGGGAAGAAAGCCTTGGAATGAGCCCGAATGAGCCAGCTACAAGCCCGAAGGATGGCCAGGATTGCAGGCAGCAGGAAGAAGCAAGGAAGGATTTTCCCCTAGAACCTTCTGAGAAGGAGCATGGCCTGCGGTCATGTTGATTTTGGATTTCCAGCCTCCAGAACTCTGAGAGAATACATTTCTGTTGCTTAAAGCCATCCAGTTTGTGGCCATTTGTGACTGCAGGCCTATGAGATGAATATAGTATCAGATAAGAATTTGTCCAGTTTCAAGAGAAAAAGGTGATCATTTGGAAGTTTTAAAACCAGCCAAGATATTCATGTGGCGGCCATTACTCCAGAGTCTCAGATCTGTAACGATTGAGAACAGATATCTTCATATGCTGCCTAAAAACTTCCCTGGAATGCCAGAACAAGGATGCTGTGGAGGTCACAGCCAATGGCATCAGCTACACGGGAGAAAGGCATGTGGATGAGAGGAGGAAAAAGTTGTTGGTGGAAGAGCCTCTACATCTTCGGAAAGATTAAACTTTGTTTTAAAGTAAAGATACCAATAAAATATACAAACCCATTTTGTATATAAATCTAATTTCTAAAGGGACATACAGTAAATCTTAATAGTGATTACGTGTCGGTGGTAGGATTACAGACGAATTTAATTTTCCTGTGCTTTTTCAGTATATTTCAAATTTTCTATGATGAACACGCATTCCCTTTATAATCTGAGAAGTATATTTAGAAGTGTGCTGGCGCGCACACACATACACACACAGACTGGGAAGTAACATAAAAAAATCTAAGAAGAGAAAAAGAATTTATCAGACACTAGATTTTTGGCAAAACCGATCTTTCAGCTAATACGTGGACCTCTGGCGGTGCGCTGATGCCATTGGAGACACAACCACAATGGCAGAACCATGAGCCCTGCCCACTAGAAAAGGTGAAACGCCCACAACTAATCACAGTGTAAAATACAACAGGTACCCTAGAGAAAGGCAAGGAAATTGGGGGTTCTTTTTAAAATTTGTTTGAGAGAGCAAGTGAGAGAGGGAGAGAGGGAGAGGTGGAGGTGGGGGGTGAGGGGCAGAGGCAGAGGGAGACAGAGAGGAGAGAGGGAGAATCCTAGACAGGCTCCACACAGGGCTCAATCTCATGACCCTGAGATCATGACCTGAGCCGAAATCAAGAGTCGGACACTTAACTGACTGAACCACCCAGGCACCCCAAGAAATGGAGGGTTCTGACGGGTGAAAGATGACTTTCCCACAGGGGAATCAGGTAATGCTGCTTGGAAAAGAGACCTGGCAGACGCATATTTCAAGGAGGTATTTTAGAAGGAAAGAGAGCCATAAAGAGGCCCCAGGGGCCTGGGTAATGGTGGGTAAAGGCCTGTTGGGCAGGATCACGGGCCATAGGAGCAAAGGCTCCAAAGACAGGCTGCAGAGAGGCTGTGTGAAAGCCTTAAATGTCAGGCTAAACAGTTTCCTGCTTTATTTCATAAACAAGGGAGAGATGCTGAGGGTTGTTTGTTTGAAAGCATCGAGCTGATGTCGACAGAGCTGAGTATTTGGGAAAGAACTCTTTACGGCATGAAGGAAATCAAAACCCCCAGACTCGGGTTAATTATAGCTGAGCATTCTGACAACCCGGATGTAATCTTATCAAAACTGGTGGAATGGCAGCTTCGAGATGTCAGGGAGACGAGACAAAGTGCCAGAAGCTCAGGGAAGGAGGAAATGACATAAATGTCACACAAAGAAGGGAGTACACAGAAGCAAACATTCCTGCTCTTTTCTTTTTCCTATCTCCTTAAGAGATCAAATAAGAACCATGTAAGGACCTTTAAGTCACTTCCATTACGGAAGCTTGTAAAAACCGTACACCATTCAGCCCACCCCCCAGACATAATGAACAAGGGCCTGAAGTTTAAACAAACTCAAGTGACTTTTATGAACGATAAAGTTTGAGGGGCATTGGAAGAGGCCATCACACGGCAAGATAACAGAACTTCTGGGTAGATACAACCTACTGGGATAAGGTGGGGGGACAAGCTCTACCCTGAACAAGTTACTAATCTCTCTGAACGTTAGTTATCTCTCTAGTAAAATGGGGGTAGTAACACCTCATCAGGTGGCTGTGGAATGTGAATTAGTATACACACATGCACACATATATATTTCCATGCATATGTATATACACGTATGTGTGTTTCTATCTCCCTACCACTCAAAAGGCTGTCTGGCATTGTATGTGCCCATCCATGTGAATAAAGAGCAATCTAGCCCTGAAATCTATCTAGGACATAAATCCAATAGGATTTGCTAATCCAATAGGATTTCTTACCCCAATTGGATGTAGGGTATGGGAGATTTCCTGGTGTCTGGAATCAGCAACTAAAAAGAAGGTTGTGCCATTCCCTCAGTGGTTTGGGGTCGGGAAAAGGGACAAGCTGAGTTGAGTTTGGGGCATGCTGAGGTTCAGCCGCCCATAGGCTGTCCCAGGAGAGACATCCAGTGGGCATTTGGGCAGATGGTTCTACGTGCTGTGGATAGAGATCTGGGAAGAATATATGGATGTGTGAGTCACAGTCTGAAGGCAGTAACTGAAGCCACAGGGTAGGAGAGATCACCAAGGAGCGTGTAGCATGAACAGAGTATCTGAGACGGAACCCGGAGGAGCCTCAAAATGTGAGGACTCGGGAGAAGAGAGGGAATCCATAAAGAAGCTGAGAAGGTGAAGGAGGGAGCGGGAGAGCCGAGGCACAGGCGCTGAGGGAGAAGGTGTTCGCCGGGCCCGTGCTGCAGACGGGGCCTCGAAGATAAAGATTAGGAGCGGATTTGGTAGCGACGAGGTCTTTGTGACCTTGGCAAGAGCAGGCTCGGTGAGGAAGAAGAGGAAGGATCCAAAGGAGGAATTCAGAAAGGAAACTGTGGAACTATCACAGGGATCAAAAGGAGACTTCGGAGAGTGGCTGAAAGGTGCTCCCAGAGTAATTAAACTCTTGAGCAAGTGTGGTTTGAGATTATATTTTAAAAGACTGCACCACAGCGATAACTACAGTAGACCGATTAAAAAGCTGAAACCAAAAAGCATACAGTCCTTTTCTTACACATAAAGGGAACCAAAGTCACTGCTTTAATTAAATGGGTAAGATAGTTCCATTAAAAATGAGAATATTAGCTGGGACTCAACCATAACAGTGGGGCGTGAAACCGGAAGCCCTTTGTGGCCAGTCAGCCATGGCGGCCACGCTGGACCCGGGACGTGACGTGCCCTACCCTCACCTGGCGGGGAAAAGCAGGGGAGCCAACTGTAGAACCCACCGTGGATGCTCCCGTCTCTTACCAAGACGGTGAAAAGCGGCTCCAACCCTTGAGATGGGTGTGTACCTAAGAAAGCAGGGACTTGACCTGAGGCAGGGCGGGGCTGGAAGGGCGAGACTCGCTTCTGAGGGCCTAAAAAAGAGCTCTGAAGGTTCAGAGCCCCCATGGTGAAATGCCGGAAAACAGACCAGATTCCTTTTCAGCTTTAACAGCACTGAGAGAAGTAAAAGAATGGTTTTCAAACGAGAGAGAGAGAGAGAGAGAGAGAGTGTGTGTGTGTGTGTGTGTGTGTGTGTGGTTGTTGGATTCCACAGTTCTGATGGTGGATCTGCCTAAATTCAGAAGTAAGCACAGGTTCTTAAAAAGCCTTTTCAAAACAATGAAAATATTTTCTCTTCATGAGAACAGTATACAAAGGTATATAACATGATATACTTTTGAACAAGTTAAAGATGTACTTTTGCGACAATGGATGGTACGTGCTGCTGAGCCTGGTCTTACCTGAAGCTGAGGAGGCGGGCACAGGGCAGGGGTCGCTCTGGCACAAGATGGGAGAGGTGAAGGACATTACCCGACAGGCACCAAGAGAGAGCGTGTGCTTGAGACACACATGAGAAATGTGCCTCCTGGGCATATGAAAAACCACAATCAAGGCAGAAAACTTGATTTCCTGTGAAGAATTTACCAAGTAAACAATCTGTTAACAATTTGTGTCTCGGGTTATATAAAGAATAAACAGTTACACACTGGCCAGAATTTGGAAGTATTTTTATAGTATACTAGGGTACTATTACACCCTACTACCTGAGGACCACTGGAGTCAGTGAACGAAGACCCCGGGACACCAGTAGAAGGTGCAGGAGCCAGAGATGGGCAGCTGAGCTGAGGTCAGCTTTTGGGTCTCAACTACCCAAGATGGTCGCCGAATGGCTGGTCAGGTGGCGCTAATTCTCAAGGGTTGCTGAGCTTATGAAGGTAGGTCACAAGTCACACTATCTCAAAAAGTGTGGGAGGAGACAAGGGTCAAAGTCATTCTATAAACTTGACTATCGTCAACAGCCGACAGAAGACATGATGTTAAGGGCATGGAAATGCCTTGTTTGTTTATGCTCTACCTTGTTTTAATTTTATTTTACTTTTAAATATTTATTTATTTATTTTAGAGAGAAAGAGAGATTGAACACAGGGGTGAAGGAGGGGAGAGGGAGAGAGAGTCTTAAGCAGACTCTGCACTGAGCTCGGAGCCCAAGGCGGGGCTCAATCTCACAACACTGAGATCATGACCTGAGCCCAAACCAAAAGTCGGAGGCTTAACCAATTGTGCCACCAGACGCCCCTCTATTTTATTTTTATGTTTAAAGCAGGTTACCGGGCACCTGGGTGGCTCAGTGAGTTAAAGCCTCTGCCTTCGGCTCAGGTCATGATCTCGAGGTCCTGAGATCGAGCCCCGCATCGGGCTCTCTACTCAGCAGGGAGCCTGCTTCCTTCCCCCTCTCTCTCTGCCTGCCTCTCAGCCTACCTGTTATCTCTCTCTCTCTCTCTCTTTTAAATAAAAAAATAAATAAATAAAATCTTTAAAATAAATAAATAAATAAAATAAATAAAATCTTTTTAAAAAAATTTAAAAATATAAAGTAGGTTACCAAAATATCTTTTTTTTTTTTTAAAGATTTTATTTCTTTATTTGACACAGAGAGAGAGAGAGAGAGAGGGAACACGAGCAGGGGGAGAGGCAGAGGAGAGGGAGAAGAAGGCTCCTCGCTGAGCAGGGAGCCTGATAAGGGACTTGATCCTGGTACCCTGGGATCATGACCCGAGCCGAAGGCAGTCCTTAACCAAGTGAGCCACCCAGGTGCGCCCCCCTCTTTTTTTTTGAGAGAGAGCGAGAGAGAGAGCGCTCATGTGAGTGGGGACGGAAGGGCAGAGGGAGAGGGAGAGAATCCCAAGCAGCCCCCACAGCCCAGTGTGGAGCCCAGGGGTTGAGGGGCCCGCATGGTCCCAGGACCCTGAGATCATGACCTGAGTGGAAGTCGAGAGTTAGACACTTAATTGACTGAGCCACGCAGGTGCCCCCTTCTGAAACATATTCAAAGGAGAAAATTAGATATAGAACAAGTTTAGAACAAGGGCAAATTAGGTGTGGGTAAATCAAGTGAAAATAAGAGAATCAGATTGGGATGTATGCTATAAAGTCCTTTAAGGTAGTTAGAGGCAAGCCATAAACAGAGCTCCGAACTTCCTGGAGGACAACGCAAAGAGAAAAAAAACCCAAGTCATTTACAGCTGTCCTACTACCTATAAGATTAACAACAAAGCAGCTTCATGGGAGAGAAGCATTGCACTTTTTGGTCCTGAGCAAAACTTTCCTCATAGGTCCTCTTAAACGTGAGACTTTGTGGCACAGTGAGAGAAAGCCTCAAGAGCATTCTACAAGAGACATACCGTCTAGCTCCATATGGCTCTCTTCCATTCTGTCCATCAGGGCAAGTTGAAGGCATAAGGCCAAGGCACAGATCAAGAGAAGCAAGCCTAAGAGAGGCCAAGGACAGCAGGCCAAGCGTTTGTAGCTATCTTACGGTTGAGATTAATCCAGGAATTAAATTTAGACCACTTAAGGCATGGATGTCTCTTTGGATAATTCTTTATCAACATTCTTCTTAAAATCCAGCTTGTTAAGATTTGGCCAAAAGAGAGTTTGAAATCAGACGTTTGAGCTGAAACCTAAAGCAGAGCTTCTCTGTGCTGCTGATTAAGGGCAGAAGAGTTTGCTCCAACAATCAACTTCATTTTTCTAGAAACCAGCCTATCGACAGCGGGGCTGTAAGACCATGGGCTCAGAGACTGAGAGATTAGCCCCCGGGGCTCTTGGAGCCACAGAGATCTGGGCTGAAATGTCACTTTTAGCCCTCACTGGCTGTGGGACCTTTCTGAGATAATCAGTTAAATGGGGAGCCATTCAATCCCCACAATGTGCAGCATAATCGGATAATACCCACTGCACAGGTGTTTGGGAGGGTGAGACAGGTAAATGTTCCTAAACCATTTAGCTCAGTGAGTGGCGCATAGCAAACATTCAATAAACATTAAAACTAATAATAGCAGCGCCTGATTTTAAGCTTTACTACAAAGCTGTGATCACCAAGACAGCATGGTACTGGCACAAAAACAGACACACAGACCAGTGGAACAGATTAGAGAGCCCAGATATGGACCCGCAACTCTATGGTCAAATAATCTTCGACAAAACAGGAAAAAATATCCAGTGGAAAAAAGACAGTCTCTTCAATGAATGGTGCTGGGAAAATTGGACAGCTATGTATAGAAGAATGAAACTTGACCATTCTCTTACACCATACACAAAGATAAACTCGAAATTAATAAAAGACCTCAACATGAGGCAGGAATCTATCGAAATCCTAGAGGAGAACATAGGCAGTAACCTCTTTGACATCGGCCACAGCAACTTCTTTCAAGACATGTCTCCAAAGGCAAAGGAAACAAAAGCAAAAATGAACTTTTGGGACTTCATCAAGATAAAAAGCTTCTACACAGCAAAGGAAACAGTCAACAAAACAAACGGGCAACCCACGGAATGGGAGAAGATATTCTCAAATAACACTACAGACAAAGGGCTGATATCTAAGATCTATAAAGAACTCCTTAAACTCAACACTCAAAAAAACAGATAATCACATCAAAACATGGGCAGAAGACATGAACAGACACTTCTCCAAAGAAGACATACAAATGGCTAACAGACACATGAGAAAATGTCCATCATCATTAGCCACCAGGGAGATTCAAATCAAAACCACATTGAGATACCACCTTATACCAGTTAGAATGGCCAAAATCAACAAGACAGTAAACAACAAATGTTGGAGAGGATGTGGAGAAAGGGGAACCCTCTTCCACTGTTGGTGGGAATGCAAGTTGGTGCAGCCACTTTGGAAAACAGTGTGGA
>CM052892.1:6279583-6325776 GCA_028534135.1 Potos flavus
ATATTATGCCTCCATCAGAAAGGATGAATACCCAACTTTTGTATCAACAGGGATGGGACTGGAAGAGATTATGCTGAGTGAAATAAGTCAAGCAGAGAGAGGCAATTACCATATGGTTTCACTTACGTGTGGAGCATAAGGAAAAACATGGAGGACATTGGAAGAAGGAAAGGAAGGGTGAATTGGGGGAAATCGGAGGGGGAGATGAAGCATGACAGATTGTGGACTCTGAGAAACAAACTGAGGGTTTTGGAGGGGAGGGAGATGGGGGGTTGGCTGAGCCTGGTGGTGGATATTGAGGAGGGCACGTACTGCACGGAGCACTGCGTGTGGTGCATGAACAATGAATCTTGGAACACTGAAAAAATAAAATTAAATTTAAAAAAAACTAATAATAGCAGTAACAAAATAATAATCACAGTAAAAGATTTCTGGCTCCCATTCTGATACATAAAGAATTACAGGAGGAAGGTCTCAGGTTCTACGTCACAGAAGATGGTGGCAGGGATTTTAAATTTTAGCCTGGGAAAGGTTCAAAGTCACCCACAAAGACACCAAAAATATCTGAAAAAGCACCCACACTCTTAAACCACGTTAACTTACTGGTAAATGCTCTGAGATAAACGTGTGTGGAGGTACCTCACTGAGTCAAGCTGCTATTTAAGACTTAGATACGAGCCAGGTCCGTTTAGAAGAAACATCTGCCGAGATGATGATTTTAGCTGTAGAATGTCGCGGTCTTGATGTTCGGATGTCCTGAGGGAAATATGCTGGTACCCTCAATAATGTCTCAATTTGGAAATACTACATGGAATATAATTTCTCCCATAAAACGCCTATGAAAACAAAAAGCCTCCTCAACCCTGAATAGAGAACAAAGCTGCACTGCGTCAGGGACGTTGGACAGGCCGCTAAATCACTCAGTAGCCAAGAGTCATCCTTCTGTACAAGAGTCCCACAGGCATCATTCAAATTCGTGCCGGAGCAAAAATACCAATCACTACGTATCAGCCGGCAGGAGTTCCCAGCAGTCGAAACCTCACATGTGGAAATCTGCAGATGGCACCATGTCCACCATAAACCGTTCTTTGGGGAGTAATTAGGCAGCACGGATAGCTTTGTGAGTTCATCACAGCAAAACCATGCCGTCCTTGTAGAGAAGCACTTACATATTCCTTTCCTATACAGCAGGCGAGCATGCAAATCATCCAAATGCGGGCTTGAGTCATGAAGGTACAGGCTTAAAAAGGATTGGACAATATTTATCTGGACTTGAAACTGCCTTACAGACTGTGGCGCCCCCAGAAGTATCAAGATGGAGGGTTATAGGAGAATCGGCAGTGGGGGCTGGGCGGGAAAGAGATCTATGTTGGGCCCACACCATTCATCATTCATAACACATCAGTTTCGTATCCATTGAGTCAAAGGCCAAGAAAAGATCAATAAAAGCTACAAACAATCTTTGCTTTTCCTGACAGATTTCCATATGAAGTGATGAAGAATGGTCAATGGTGTAACAGCTATGCCTTGCCGAGAATGCTGCCGTGAGAGACCAGACTTCCAATTTCTCAAGAAGAAAAATGGCATATATTTTAGATGGAATGCACTGCAAGCTAATGAGGCCAATTGTATTGGCGGAGGGGGTCCAAGAGGCTCATTATTCCTTTCTTGTATTTCTATTTGATGGGTTAGGCTACTTTCTAATTTCAACCAAATCGAACCATTCACTCATTCAATCGATATTTACTAAGTAACGAACGCTAAGCACTGTGCTTGGTGCGAGGGACACAGTGGTAACTAAAGAGCCATGACTCCTATTTTTAGGGGGTTTATAATCTGCACCCTTGTTTATGGGATTGAAAAATGTGTCTCGAATAATGGTCCACTGGCAGAAGAAGAAATTTTCACAGGTGCTTTTAGTTTGAGCTTTTAAATAATCTACTATATGAGGCCATGTTAGAGATGCATTTGGGGTGTCATGTTCTTTGAAACTGAATTTCGTCTATAACCTTTCAAGAGAAGCTGCCCCATCCCCAAACTGTGCTGAGGAGATGGGTCTAGGAGGCCGTATTTATACCACATGACCCCACTTCCCTGAACACAACAGTGTGGATCGGAGATAGACACGTGAACCAGAGGAACCTATCCTTGACATTCTACTGGGAATTTGAAATTGGGCCCAAGAATGAACAGACTGTGGTGGGCACTGGGGCTGTAAGACAAAGGGAATTGGAGGACTGGAAGTCAATTTAGTAACAAACAACATCTAATAAGAAATCAGTATGTGCCAGGCCCTGTGCCAGGTCCTAGAGATACAAATATGAACAAGGCAGACGTGGTTTCACCCTCATCTCTAGTGGACGAGAGAGTAGTAAGTAAACAAATACATGAAATAAATAGAGTGTGCTAAATACTATTAAGAAAAGAAAATAGGATTCCAAGTTCTAGAACAGCATGGAGAGAAGGACCAGTTGAGGTAGGGTGGTTGGGGAGGCCTCTCTGAGAAGGTGACATTTAAGCTGAGACCAGCCATGAGAAGTGAAGGGAAGCCCATTCCAGGCAGGAGGAAGAGTAAATGCAAAGGCCCTGGGACAGGGAAGAACTCAGGTGTTCTTGAGACCAAAACAAGGCCAAATGTGTGAAGCACAGTGAGAGAGCGGTATGAGAGACGGTGGAAGAGGCAGGCAGAATCGAGATCACACAGGTTCTTGTAGAGCTTTGTAAAGGGTCTGGACTTGAATGGGCAGCCAGTGAAGGGTTTTCAGAAAGAAAAGACATTGCATTGCCAACATTTTGAAACATCACTCTGGTGTGAGGACATACATACAGACTAACGGGATAGAAGAGAAAGCCCAGAAATCAACCCTTGCATGTATGGTCAATTGATTTTAGACCAGCGTGCCAGACCATTCAATGAGGAAAGGACAGTCTTTTCAACAAATGGTATTGGGAAAACTGGATATCGACATGCAAAATAATGAAGCCGGACCCCTATGCCATTCCATACGCACACAAAATAACTCCCAATAAATCATAAAGCTATTGAATGAAGTTGGACCTTATACCATACACCACATACAACAATTTCAAAATAGATCAAGGAGAAAAAGTAAAAGCTGAAAGTATCGAGTTCGTAGGAGAGAACACAGGGGCAGATCTTCCTGACACTGGATTTGGTAATGACTCCCTGAATATAACCCCAGAAACACAGACAGCAAAACAAAACAAAAAAATGGATGAATTGGACTTCATGGAAATTACAAACTTTTATGCATCAAAGGATATTGTCAACAGAGTAAAAGGACAACTCGCATAACAGGAAAAAAGAGTTGCAGATTACATATCTGATAAGGGAGTTAATATTCAGAATATATTAGGAACTCCTGTAACAACAACAGTAACAACAGTAACTCAGTAACAACAAAACAAACAACTTGATTAAAAAATGGGCAAAGAAGGCAATGAACTTAAATACTGTTTCTCCAAAGTAGAAATACAAATGACCAGTAAACAGATGAAAAGATGCTCAATATCATTGGTCAAGGGTGAAAGGTAAATCACAATGAGGCACCCCTTTACAACGCATTAGAATGGCTATTAAACAAAATGGAGGGGTACCTGGGTGACTCAGTCATTGGGCGTCTGCCTTCGGCTCAGGTCATGATCCCAGGGTCCCGGGATCGAGCCCCGCGTGGGGCTCCCTGCTCCGCGGGAAGCCTGTTTCCCCTCTCCCACTCCCCCTGCTTGTGTTCCCTCTCTCGCTGTGTCTCTCTCTGTGAAAAAAATAAATAAAATCTTAAAAAAAAAAATTTAAACAAAACGGAGCAAGTATTGGTGAGATCGTGGAGAAACTAGAACCCTTGTGCATCGCTGGTGGAGACCTAAAATGGTGCGGCCACTATGGAACTCCCATGCTTGGGAGTTCTTCAAAAGTTAAAAATAGAATTATCATATGATCCAGTAATTCCATTCTCAGTTAACAGACCCAACAGAATTGAAGAAAGCAGGGACTCGAACACAGACCGGCATGCCAGTGCTCACAGCAACATTATTCACAATAGTGAAAAAGTACAAGCAACCCAAGTGTGCACTGAGATACATAAAAGGATAGGCCAGATGTGGTGTGTACAAAGGACAGAATTCATTCACGAAAGGGAATGAAATTCTGATATGTGCTATAACGTGGATGGATCTTCAAAATTCCACGCTAAGTAAAACAGACCAGACACAAAGGACAAATAAATACTGCAGAATTGTACTTACAGGAGGTCCCTATGGTAGACAAATTCATAGATTCAGAGGTAGAATAGAGGTTACCAGCGGCTGGGGAGGAGGGGCGAATGTGGACTTGCTGTCTAATGGGCACAGTTACTGTTTGCGCTGATGGAAAATGCTCAGATAGCGGACGATGGCGATGGTCGCAAAACGTTGTGAATGTACTTCCTGCCCCCGTCCGAATTGTTCGCTTAAAAACGGAAAATTTTCTGTTGTGTATATTTGACCGTGATGAAAAGAAGTGTTAAAAGCCCCCGCCACCGCTGGGAGAGCAGCCGGGAGAGAGGCAGTCAGGGGAGCTGGCCAGCGGAGGGGATGCGTGCGGCGCTCAGAGAGTGAAGGGCCAAGTGAGCCCGAGTCTGATGGTTTCCAGGTCACGGGAGGCCCAGCTGTGCTTCCTGCGCTTCCTCTCGGTGAGCCTCACCCACACGCGCTCAGTGGATTGCTTTCGACTTGAGCTGGACTGAGTGGATCTTTGTTCCTTGCAAGGAAACAATCCCTGATCAAGGCAGGGAACAGCTGGGATCTGGCAAAGCCACAGTGTGGTGACTGCTGGTTCCTAAAGCCAGACCGCAGCTCCAGGAGGGCAGAGAACCTGCTTCTCCCCTCCGCTCAGTGCCTAGTACCGTGCCTGGCGCGAGGGGGGGAGGGCAGGCCTTCAGTACGTGGGTATTGGATGAGCGCCAAGAAAACCCCCATGGGTCTATAAAGGTCTGAGCTTCCATGTTCTTGCTCACAATTCATACCCAGTTCAAAACAAGGCAACTGAGCCCCCAAATCTGTCCTCATTATTGATGTTAACAGCCAAGCTTGGTTCTTCACAAGGACTTCTACCTCATCTGTTCAAGGTCAAAAAAGTCTGTGGCAAAATTTCAATTTTGCACCCTTCTACAAACTTCGAGGTTCAGGATGCCCAAGATTTATTGGGTTTCCAACAATTTCATCAAATCAGGTGTATAAAAAAAAGTTAAACTTATTTTCTCATGCACATAGAAAACACAAAAACAAGGTTTTTTAAAAAAAGATTGTATTTATTTATTTCATAGAGAGAGACAGCGAGAGAGAGAACACAAGCAGGGGGAGTGGGAGAGGGAGAAGCAGGCTTCCCGCTGAGCAGGGAGCCCGATTTGGGGCTCGATCCCAGGACCCTGGGATCATGACCTGAGCCAAAGGCAGATGCTTAAAGACTGAGCCACCCAGGCGCCCCCACAGAAACGGTTTTTAATAATTTGCTGTTGGTCATAGATGAGAGAAAATGTCTCCTTCCTTAAAACACAGGAGTCAGAATTTCAAGAGATCTTTAGACGGCAAAAATGCAACTTGGCTCATTTGATTTTTCTCGATCATTCCAAGTACCAGGGCGTACCACTCCTGACAAGGGAAAAGTCCATGCAGCCTCATTTTACAAAAGGGGGGGAACTGTTACCCAGAGAATTGTTTATAATGATGTTGGGCTATCACGTGGTTAAAGTGGTAACATGAGATTATATAATGAGAAGACATTTACAAAATACGGCTGGACGAAGAAAGAGGAAGACCAAAGTCTATGTGTAATTTGATTACAGCTAGGTGGAACCGAGATTAGTCATTATAAAGACCGGAAGGTACCAAAATGAGATGAAAAAAGTGGCAATGGGGCAGGGGAATTAGACGTGGGATTTTAAAATGTATTTAAAATTTACTTTATACTATTTTAAAAGTCAGCTAGAAAGACACACACACACACACACACACACACACACACACACACACACACCCATGGCTCCAGAGCAAAATGCTGAACAAATGGAAGGAAGAATTCTGGTCACTGAGTGGCCTCATGAGGCTGAGGATGACCGAGGACAAGCCTGGGGTTCTCTAAGGCGGGGTTTCTTCAAGTGTGGTCCTGGGACCAGCGACATCACCATCCCCGGGGAACTTGCTAGAAACGCAAATTCTGGGTCAACCCCAGACCTACCGGATTGGAAACTCTGGGGATGGGGGCCCAGCAGTCTGTTCTGAGAAATTCTCCACGTGCTGCAGATGCGGCTCAGGTTTGAGAACCACTGCTCTCAGCTACCTCCCCGGTCCAACAGCCTGCGGTTTCCCTAAGTCTATAAAGTGTCCATCTTTCACACCTTTGGGCTCTCCCCAAACACCACTCTCACCGTTTAGGAGAGCTTCATGGGACTTCCTGGATCAGGTCCAAAGTCCACCTGTGAGTCGGGTCCTCCCCTTTGGCCACCAAATTTCATCTTTACCACCTCGGCTAGCTACTGTGGCCTGCGCTTGTGGGTATCATCTCATTTAATCTCCTGACAACCCTATAAGGTAGATAATATTAATATCCCCATTTATATAATATATAATAATGTATTATCATCCTCACAGATGAGAGAACAGAGGCCAGAAGAAGTCCGAGATCAGACAACTAGGAAATGGTGAAACGAAGTGACTTCAGGGCACAAGTTCGTAAGCGCCACTGAGGTTCAGAGACGCGCACAGACCGTGGCGGGGCCGGAGCTGGTAGGTGAAGCCAGGCCTGATTTCCAAGCCTGCTTTGCGGCCAGTCCGCTCTGCTGCCTCACACACTCTGCGAGGCAGGGCCATTTGCTCACTGCCCCTGTGATACATCACTGCCAAGAATCACATTGTTTGCAAATACCCACTGTCTGTCTTCTCTACCACCAACCCACGCCCGTCCGTCCCACCGCCTCTGCGAGGCCTTCCCGGCTGCTTCCCCAAGATCCCTGGCTAGGATGGGTCACTTCCTCCCCTCCCTTCACCCCGACTGGGCCCTATCCGTGTCCCTCTCCCGATATTTACCCATTCCCTGCCCTGAATTATACTTCTACACATGCTCCTTCGGGGGAGGCGGTGGTCTGAGTTGGCCCGGTGCCACCAGCGACAGACACAGAACACGCATTGATGGAGTCCATCAATGTGTCTTTTATGTGACTCAATTCATTTTCTAGATATTTTATGTATCTTATCGGCCCAGCTCAAGACAGTAAGCTCCTTAAGAACAAGGACCAAATCTTTTACTTATTTTATATTTTCAAGAATACTCAGCCCTGGGCCAGATACACAGCCAAGTCTATAATACGTGAGTGAATTCAAATAGAATGCTACTGGTACACAACTCTGGTATAATTTTTCCTACTACTTAAACCGTGAAAGAATGCAGCATATATTAGTAGACGAAAATTGGGTACTACACAAATGGATCCAAGCAACTCATTTTCTGTAAATAGAAATAATAAATTTGATGTTTTTAATAGTGTTAAATAATAATCAAGAGATTCTATGAGCACATTTTCCTGAAAATTTGTTCAGATTTTCATGCAGTCGTGGAAAAAAAAAAAACACAGTTCTGTCTTTTAAAAGATTGAGGCTAAAATATGCCTTCATTATTCCTCTTTTAAAATGAAAGCATACTATTTTGAAAGATCATAACATAAACCCTACTGTCTCTTGTAAGAAAAATATGGATATTTTCATTCCAGGTATCTATCATCTATTATAGTATATTCTAGCCCAACAAATATACTTTTAACAGGAAGAAAAAAAAAAATCTCATCAATATTCTAACTCCTACCACATAACCCAGAAAGCAAAGGTATAGAAAATCAGAACATGTATTTTCAATCATATTTAAACCTCAAAAACTAGATTTATCAACTTTTAGGAATGAGGTAATATAAAAACCAAATGTTGTCTCTCTTAATTCATAAATCATTTAATTATATACCCCCATGATATGCACCACAGAAAAATACCAAGGCACAACATATTTTTAACAAACTGGAAAGCACAGATTAAGAGTACGTAACAATAAAAACAAACAGATAAAGATGATCCAATTATTATGGCCTTTCAATAGTCATTTCTTCCCATCCCGGCCTTACACGGAACCCACATGGTCTGACAGTAAATATACAACAAAAGATCTGATGAGCTTGGCGATGCTCTAAATCTAAATCAATGCACTACCACTGAACAGATAGTGTAAACTTACCAGCTCCACAGATCCATAATGTTTCCTACTGAAATCCCCACGTCTACAGCCTAGGTCTTCCGAGACAGAGCTGGAACAAAAATGCTTCATCAGTATTATACATAGCGATCTGGCCACAAACCTTCTGCAAAAATCCACTACCATTTGCAAAAAGGGCTGCTATGGAACAGGCTTTGCCCCAGCTCCTCACTGCAGGGGAGCCTCCTTGCAACACACACAGTCCTCAGCAGCCATTGCAGAGCCCGCGTTCACGGAGCCCTCAGGAAAAAGAAAAACACCCGAGTCATCCCTGGAAGTATAGGCAATGATTGAATTAAATATTTAGTCGTTTGCAATCGATTGAGATTTCCAAGGCTACTGGTGGTTTATAATTCCATTTCTGTATAACCAAAGGGGATGACAAGCCCTGCAGTAAACTTGAGGCCAGGGACAAAGCTTGCAATTATCCTTCGTATAAGAGAGCCTCTTTGTCCCAAATATTCAACGCAAAAATAACCATTTGATGCTATAGAGCAGAAATGAAACTTTAAATGGGAGGAAGAAACTTGCAAATCCTGGTAGGCCCCACCCCACCCCTTTTCATTTGTGACCAAAAAAAAAAAAAAAAAGAGCAGTGCTGACAGAAAATCTAAAAATCTAACTTCAAGGATCTTTAGTTTTTATGTAACAGTAGCTAATACTTCCCCCAGCCCCCGCGCCTCCCCCCCACCAAGGCTTAAGTCAGATAAGAAAAATCACACGCACTGTGAAGAGCAATTAAAATTAAGGGCAAAACTCTTACTGCATTTACATCTTGAATGCAGAGTTCCACACGCAGAAGACACACATCTTATCAAGGAGTTAGTCTGTTTAG
Source organism: Potos flavus (assembly GCA_028534135.1). NCBI lineage: Eukaryota > Metazoa > Chordata > Mammalia > Carnivora > Procyonidae > Potos > Potos flavus. The sequence goes on from CM052892.1 coordinate 6,288,709, forward strand.
GACCCCGAGCGATGCTCCTGAAACCACCGGAGCTCCACAGAAGAAGCAAGCAGCTTTAACAAGTTTTTTTCTTGTAGATGTCACGCAAATAACTCTCCCCAACCATAGGAAACCAAATTGCACAGGAGCTACACGTTCAATCACTCCAAAATATTTGGGATCTAACATGCAAAGAAAGGTGCATTTTGTACCTTTTCATCCTTCCTTAAAAGGTAGCTACATTTTCTAAATTACAGCCTTCTTGGCACGCTCAGAGAGAGACCGACTGCACTGCTTAGCAGCCACAGACCTGACTCTTTGCCAGGACACTCTTTGATAGGCTCCAAGCAACAGCACGAGAGAAACAAGGGTCCATTGGTATTCTGCTTCCACCATTTCACAGAGATGGCTGAATTAATCTTATAGGAGAAATTTAACCTTTTGTAGTCCTCACTTCCTTAGCAGAAAATGTGCAACAAATTAATGAATGCAGCTCGGAAGTATGCCCCGATGCTTCCCGGGCTACCGTCCTGCTTCCAGAGACTCGATTTTCTACCCCCCAAAAAAGTCTCTGAAAGAGATTTAAAACTTCCCTCCATGGCCCATTCCGGTCTGTATTAAATAGGTCTTCTAGGCCCATTTTCTTAGCCCGTTCTGAAAACCCTCCCGGAGAATACTGCCAGTGCCCTACATAACGGTTTCCGGATCTTTCCCCGCGGCCCTGGGTTACCGAGAGAGCGGGCTCCAGTGACAGGAGCGTCTCTGCACTGGGCCAGAGATGGGGCACAGAGCGAATGCCCAATGGCTGGTGACTGAAAGCTGTCTGCCCAGCTCAGCCCACTGCTTCAGTTCTGGGGGGCCACCACTCCATCACCAACAGCGGCAGCAGCTTCTAACACAAATGACCGACATCATGAGAAGAGCAAGGATGCCGGGCTCTGGGCCCCTCCCTGGGCCACCCTAAGCACCACCGAGGGCGTTCTCAGACACACTGCCAGCTCCCTAACTTTGCCAACAGCCAGAAACTAACAAAAAGAGATGACAGCCCTGCATCCTGGGGCAACCACACCCTTTGAAGCTGCCTAGAGGGAAAGCAGTGTCCTATGAAAACAACCCGGAGGGATAGAAACGAACATCTGCTATCGGTTGCCCTTTCCCCCCTCTAATTACATTTCGTGCACTTGGCTGCAGAGACAGCGCTTGCTAATGGCGAGAGCCAGGCTCAACGATATGGGGCACCTTTCTGCGGCTGTAGGAGGCACCGGACCCGCCATGTTACCAAACCCTCCAGCCTCCCCGACTCCCTCCCCTTGGCACCCAGCACAGGAATACGATTAAAGGAGTCACCCAGAGCTCCAAGAGGAGCTCGGCTCTCCTGTGGGTCACAGGGTCTGGCCTACCGCTCGGCGCAGAGGGGACATGCAGGAAATGTGCACTGGATTGATGAAGGTGTCTGCACGTTGTTTGGATCTTACTGGTCAACATGACAGCACCCCTGGTGAGCATCGGGCGGGCTGCCTGTTGACGGTCTCCGTCCTCAGCCAGTGGTCTTTAGTCCGTCACACAGTCCTGGCCCACGGAGCACACACTGCTATGTGCCTGCCAAAACCTATTCCCTTTTCCTCTTGGGCTTGTCACTGGATGACATTTCCTAGCCCCTCTTGCAGCGCGATCCCGTGACTGAGCTCGGGCCAAGAGAATACGGGCTGAAGCGCTAACACCGCGTCCAGGCACGTCCCGTGGGAGGTGCTTCCTTTCCTTCCCCTTGGCCGGCAGGGTGGAGACGACCGCAAGGACCTGCAGGAGGCTGAGCTTCAAGACGGAAAAAACCTGGTCTCGGGGAGACCAAGGCCACACCTCCAAGAACATCTGTATTAGAATACACTGCGAGCAAGAAATCAGCGCTGAGTTGTGTCAGTCCCACAGCGTTTCGGTTTACCTGTTAAGGCTGCCCTAGCACCCAAACTGATGCGGAAGTGGGTACCCTGCAGTCGGGGTGCTACCATAGCAACGGCCGAAAATACACGGCACCTGCGTGGGAGGCGGGCAGCTGCCGGGGAGGAAATTGATCGTGGCCGCCGGGAGGATGGAGATCTAGGGAACACGGGGGCACAGTAGGCGATAAAACGCAGCCCTACGGTTCCGTGGAAGGGGGCCCCGTGCCTTCGGAGCCTGCAGCCGGAGGGAAAGTGGCTGGACGCTGCAGTGGGGCTGCGCCTGGCTCCTCCTGGCTGACCTCAGCAAAGTTTTTTTGTTTTTGTTTTTTTTTTAGAAAGAAGAGAGGAGCCCAGGCAAGAACCGGATGGGTTTCACACAAAGGAAGAAGGGAACAGAGAGGGTCTAGGGACCGAGGGGCTCGCAGGCTTGAGAAATCATTGTTTCGGGACTCCAAACAGGAAGAGTTCTGTTGTGGGCAGGAATGAGGGGTGCCTGTTCCAGACCCAGCCGGTACAAACTTCCCACGAATAATCCTTGCTCTCTTTCCTCACCCACTGGCTGACTGGAGAGGGCTGTGAGGACCAACAGGGGTGAAGCCCCAACAAGGAGGGGGCTTGGTCCCTACGTGACCCCACAGAAGATCCCTAGGGACATGAGTGAAAAATAACTTTTATTATTTTATGTCACTAAGATTCGGGGTTTATGACAACAGGTGATTTCATCTTAACGGATACGGCTCTCTGTCATTAACAGGAGAAGAGTGATTCCCAGGGAAAAGTGGTCAGAGGGCTGGTGGGGCGGGATGACTCTCAGGGGTCAGCAGACTGCGGGGGCCCCCCCAGCCACGTATTATGGCAAACAAAGGCTTATTGGCACAGAGCCACGCCCTCTGGTTATAGGGCGTCTGTGAGGGCGTCTGCATCACATCGGGGCAGCGCCGAGCAGCTGGACAGAGACCGGATGGCCACAAAGCTGAAGCTATCAACTGTCTGGCCCTTTACAGAAAAAAGTTTGCCCGACCACTGCTGCATAGCCTCACAAATCCCTGTTGCTGGTTTCAGGACTCCCCATAGACTGGGGTTAATAAGGCAATGGAAATACTCGAGTCCCTCAGCATCCCTGTGGGGGGGGGGAGGGGGGAAGCTTTCTAAAAATGCAGATTCCATGGCCCCATTCCCAGTTGTGACTCAGCACGGCTGCAACTTTAACAAGCAGCTGGGGGGGAATTCTGATGCAGGTGGTCCGCAGACCGTGTTGTGAAAAATACTGCTCTTCCGGATGATTCTGGAATCCCTGGGAAAACCCGTTGGCCATGCTGCAGCACTTTCATCAGGAGGGACAAGGCCGAGTTTGTTTTCACAGGAGGACGTGTGATATAGTCCTTATGGGCGTGGGATTCAGTCACAGATCTAGAAGTTCTTAACCTCTCTGGGCAGTAGTTCCCTCCTGTATGAAATGTGGCTCTCAGGTTGTTAGAGCCCTGGGAGGGGACATTCGACATAAATGATTACCCATGCTGTAAAGAGCTTTACCCACACCCCCGCAGAGGAAGAGGAGGTTTGGGGCCAAGTGCAGCCTCACAGCTCAGCATCGCGTCTCCTCCCTCACAGGGCTGCCCTCGCAGTGTGAGCCCACCTAGAGAATACTTGGGACCCAAGAGCATGTCACCAGCACAAGGCAGGTGCGGAAAGAACCAGGGAGTTCGAGTTCCTCACTCCCATGCAATGTGTTCTGGGCTCTAAATATAAACTGTGTTTTAGCAAATTAATGTGTGAGGATGCTGGGTCACGCCTTGCAAATGGGCACAGAGCTGAGGACCTTCGTGTTACGTCTCTAAGCAAGGCCTGGGAGGAGAGCAAAGATTTCCAGGCCCACGGAGAGGCTAGAATAATGACCATTATATAAATCAGGTTCCCAGAAAGCAGGACAACGCCCTCCAGAGAGTCAAACTAAATAAGGAAAGAAAGGAAGCTGACACTCAGGGATACGGGTCCTTCACTCGACTGACCTAGAGATTTGTGATGCCCCCTGATGACCGGCCAGCCCCCACTAATCCAGGCCCCTGTCACTTCCAGCCCTGCTGGCACAGTTAAAGCCGATAGCGAGTGCTCTTCCTGGGTTGGCAGAGAGAATTTGTGAAAAGCAACAGGTGGATTTTCAGAAGCCCACCGACAGCAGAGTTCAATGTCAAGATGCCTCAGCCCTCTTAATCAGCAGATAGTAAGAGACAGAAGGAAGAGATCCCCCTATTTGAGGAACAGGGAGGCTACACAATGAGCTAGACCACAGATTTCGGCCTGGACGGAGCCTGAAACTCCGAACACCAGGAACTGGAATAGCTTATCGCACAGAAGGGACCGGTTGTCTCTCCCGAAGGTAAGGGACACCCAAAAAGCAGAGATGTGATCACACAGTAATTTCCAAAGATGAAATGGAAGAATCTTGTCCTCTTCTGAAGAGAGTTCAGATACGAGGCAGGAAGAAGCAAGCAGGCAGATTTGTAGAGTTTAAGGAGCCCTGGAAATCAGAGCCCCTTGGTTCTTGCTTCAGATAGCTCCCTGTCCTGTAGCCCGTTTCTGGGGTTGGGGTATCATGTGTTCCTTGGACCAGGATCTTAGGTTCAGCCATCGGGTGGTCAGCCAGGGCTGGACTTGGAGCTCAGCGCTATGGCACACCAGCTCTGTGACCTCAGGCAAGTTACTCATCCTCTCTGAGCCTCCTTCCTCTCTGTAACGCGGGCTGAAAATAATATCCATCTCCACGGGAAGATAAAAAGATACCATAACATGCTTAGCACAACGTGAGACACATAGTAGCCACTAAATAAATGTTGGTTATTCCAACTTCCAGGGACCTTATCTGTCACGGTCGTCACTATGCCTTGTGTGTCTTACAGAGTCGTCACTATGCCTTGTGTGTCTTACAGAGTATGGGGTTCAGAGCTGGCTGCTCAGTAAATTCTGGTTGGATAAATGAGTCATGAATAAGTGATAACGTCTGCTCGCCTTGCTCTGCTTACACTCAGGTGGGCTCCTGCCTCCTCGTTCCCCTTCCTCACCCCTCATCTGCCGTTAGATATTCTGACAACCTCCGGGTGCATCTGATGTTAGTTTCACCATCACTAAGACAACTTTCTCACCTGAATCCTCTTTTCTCCAACATTCTGGAATGTATTCCTCCTACAGTATTTATGTATCCACTAAGTTTCCAACAAAGACACATGTCTCTGGAACTCACCTGGTTCTCTACTATAATTCAAGCCTTCTGGTAATTCCCTACAAAGTTCCTCTCGATAATGATCCCTACCAGTGCCTCTGAAATTCTCTCTCTACATAAAAAACAGCAACCCTACCAAATGCTGGCGAGGATCGGAGCAGCCAGACCCTTCACACATCTTGGTGGGAATGGAAAATGGTAAGCTAAGCCTCTTTGGAAAACAGTTTGGCAGTGACTTAGAAAATTAAACATGCAGTTACCCATATGACCCAGTAATCACACTCTTGGGCATTTATCCCAGAGAAATGAAAATGGATAGTCACAAAATTCTGTACACAAAGGTTTTGTAGCAGCTTTCTTCAGAACAGCCCCAGGCTGCAAAAATCCTAGAAGTCCTTGAAAGGGCAAATGGTTAGGGGGCACCTGAGTGGCTCAGTTGGTTAAGCAACCAACTCTTGATTTTGGCTCACGTCATGATCTCAGGGTCGTATGGGACCGATCCCTGCGTCGGGCTCCGGGCTCAGTGGGAAATCTGCATCTCTCCCTTTCCCTCTCCCTCTGCCCCTATCCCGGCTCACACTGTCTCTAAAATAAATAAATCTTAAAAAAAAAAAGCTGGGGGGCGGGCAAATGGTTAAACAAACCGTGGCATATCCAGCCTATGGAGTATTGCTCAGTAATTAAAAGAAGAAGCCGCTGATAAATGTAACATAAATTTCCGGGGAATTATGGTGCGTGAAGAAAAGCCAATCCTAGAAGGTTATAGACTGTGCGATTCCATTTACCTAACATTCTTGAAATGCCAAGATGGTAGGGAGGTGGGTGTGGCCATGAAGGGCTGCTCGGGGAGCCTGTGGGGAGGAAGCCGTTCCCTGCCTGGCCTGTGGTGGTGGCTGCACAAACCCACCCGTGTGACAGGACTGCGTGTAAAACGGGAACCGAGGGCCAGTGGGCTGTATCGGCGACAACTTTCTGGCTGCGATACCGTACATCAGTGATGCAAGATGCTACTGTGGGGAAAACTGGGTAGAGGGCACCTGGGATCACTCTGTGTTCTTTCTTTTTTTTTTTTAAAGTAAGCTCTATGCCCAACGTGGGGCTCGAACTCACGACCCTGAGATCAAGAGTCGCACTTTCTTCCGACTGAGCCAGCCAGGTGCCCCTCTCTCTGTTTTCTTACAACTTGATATGAATTTATGATTCTCTCAAAATAAAAAGTTTCATTAAAAAAACTGTATCGGAGTCAAAAGTCTTTCACTTATTGAATAAACAGTTCCTGAGCACGTGTGAGTTACTAGGTACTGGGCTCAGGTACTAAACCTGAGATGTGTGGTCCCTGCTCTCGCGGTGCTTATGGTTCAGGGGGAAAACGTCAAGGACACAGGACTTTATGGGAACCAAAATACTGTGTGAGCAAAGCACACCTGTGTAGAGCAAAGACGGTAAATCGTACAACAGCCTCTTATCCCAAGTAGCATATGCAAACTGCAGGTGTGGGTGCCCAGAGCCTGGGCGGGAGGTGGGGGGGGGGGGTCTGTCCTGCTTTTCTCAGCTCAAGATCCACCATCCAGAAAGCGGGGAACCACAAACTACAAGAGGATTCCTGCAAATGTAAGGTCTGTGCATCTGCTCTTTCCCTTCCCCACTCTTCAGCGACCCGAGCTTCCCTTTTCCTATAAGCTCCAGACTGGAGAGCTTCCCAGCTCTGAGGATAATTTGCCCCCAGGAGACCTATACAGACATGATCGCCAAGGGTTAACACAGAAACTGGTTTAAGGAAAAAAAAAATCAACAGATAACATATGTTGCTGCATACCTCCCTTGATCACCTGCAGATTTTGCTGCTTTGGGGAAATCCCTCCAAGGTCTGTCTCCCCAGGTCCTTAGAGTTTTTCCACTCAGGTGCACAAGTTCTGCCTCCAGCTGTACCCAGGCCCTGAAGTGAGGCATGCTATCTGGAGCGGGCGCTTCGGAACAGTCCCCCGCGTGCCAAGAACCCTACAGGACACCCAGGTCATTCTGACGCTTGCGACTCAGAATAGTGTGGTCCCTGGACCTGAGCCGGTGAGAAATGCAGACTCTCAGGCCCCACCCCAGACCCTAATGAAACAGAATAGTGTGAGCCCCTGAGGATTCATATGCTCCTTGAACTTGGGGAAGCACTGATTCTAGATTCTGGTTCTCAAACCTAGCTATAATCAGAATCATCTGGATTTTTTTCTCTAATCTATTTTATGATGAAATATTTCAAGACAGAGCAAAACAACATAAGGAACATTATGGACAGACTTGAAACCCCTGGGTACCCCGCTTTGATCCCACTGTCATTTCTCCCTCCCCTGAAATAATCACGAAATAATTAGGTTTATACTTCCTGCTCATGTTTTTATATTTGTACTGTGTGCTTATTCATAAACAATATAGAGTATCATTTAGCATGTCTTAAAATGTTACACAAATACCATTACTATGCATGTCTTCCTGCAACTAGCTTCTCTGGCTGAACAGTTTGTTGTCGCGATTTGTACACGTGGGTACCCGTTAGCTCTGAATCATTCGCATATACTGCCGTAGAGCAGCCTTCTGGATTTCTGTACCGTTGTTCTTCCAGCCTCCTACTGTTGGACATTTCGGTTGTTTCCAGTTTTTAAACAGTGCCGTAACCAACATCCTTTTACACCTCTCCTCCGGGATGATGGCGGTCATGTCCCTGGGTGACACACCCAGGAGTGGAACTGCTGGGTCATAGGTGCATCTTTATTTTTTCTACACACTGCAGATTTGCTTTCCAAAGTGAGTGTAGCCATTTACTCTCCCGGCCGCAGCCTGGGAGTCGTGGGGGCTCCATATCCTCGTTAACACTTGGGGTTGTCGGGAACCGGTTTGGGCCGGTCTGAAGGATATGAGATAGTGTCTCACTGAGGTCTGGCTTCAATCTGCACTCCCCTGATAACACAAGAGCTAGGACATCTCTTCTTTTGCTTACTGGACATACTACCTGTCCAGGGCTACCTGTTCTGGGATTTGCCTATTCCTGCTTCTTCACCCACTCCCTTTCTGTAAGTTGCTGGTCTTTTCCTAATTGATTTATAAGAATTATTGGTATGTTCGGAATACCAACCCTTTCTGGTTAACAAATCCCAGATGTCTTTTTCAAAACAGTGGTTTTTTCTTTTAAAAATCTGCTTCTGGTAGCTTTTATCATGCACAAGTTTAAAAATTCGAATGTAAACATTTTTAATCTTTTCCTTTCTGGTCTTCGTTTTTCTCACTTAAGAAGTCCTTCACCAACACAACGTCATAAAGACAGTCTCCTGTTATCCCCTGCAAAAGTTTTAGTTTGCTTAAAAAAAATTTCATCTAAATATATAGATGCTCAGTCCCTACCCCAAACCTCCTTGATCAGGATCTTCAGGAGTGGGATCTAAGCACCTGTGTTTTGGGGTTTTTTTTTGAGATTTTTTATTTATTTATTTGACTGAGAGAAAGAGAGAGAGCACAAGTAGGCAGAGCAGCAGGCAGAGGCAGAGGGAGAAGCAGGCTCTCTGCCGAGCAGGGAGCCCAATGCAGGGCTCGATCCCATGACCCTGGGATCATGACCTGAGCCAAAGGCAGCCACTTAACTGACTGAGCCACCCAGGCACCCCCAAGCACCCGTATTTTTAACCGAAATAAATTCTAAAGGTGACCTAGAAAATGCTGGCAGACCCATTTCCTACCTACTGGATGCCTAGGGAAGGCGTCTCCTCTACAGAACCCCACAAAACCAGTCACCTCTGCCTCTCACTGGCTCATTCTTTCTCTTTTTGTTCCCACATGTGAAGCGCTCCCTGAAGTCTGTCTTTTTCTTTTTTTAAATTTTTTATTTATTTCTTTGAGAGAGAGAGAGAGATCACAAGGAGGCAGAGAGGCAGGCAGAGAGAGAGGGAAGCAGGCTCCCCGCTGAGCAGAGAGCCCGATGCAGGGCTTGATCCCAGGACCCTGAGATCGCGACCTGAGCCGAAGGCAGAGGCTTTACCCACTGAGCCACCCCAGCGCCCCTGAAGTCTGTCTTTTGAAGGACTTGCGCACTTTTATGGCATCAGTATTACTGACAAATCCCAAATTTACACTTCTGGGCTTGACATATGCTCAGTTATCTCTCCTACTTCTCCCAGAAGTGCCAGGAGGTGAGTGTGGTTTTTCCGAAATGGATCCAACAATGTGGTTTCTCGCTTCTGCCAGCACTCAGTTATCTTCACAGTCTCCAAGCTGTGGAATGAATCACCGTTGATGTCTCCCTCCCGAGCTCTACGGTCAGCCGTCCGTCGTCCATCTCGGGAGAGGAGCCCGCATCCGTCTTACAAGCCCTCGTGGTCTGAATCCCAGACGCCAGCAACAGCCTCATTGGTCTTCCCGTCTCCTCATCTTACAATCTTAGGGTGGAAGAGACTTCTAGAGACTTCCAGCTCCACGGACTTAGGGGCCCCCTGGGGTCCAACCCGTTATCTGTGATTGTGTATATTCTCTACCAGATTCTTGCAGAAGAGATACCCAGTCTGTCCTTCTACACCATCAGTGATCGCAAACACGGTATGCCCCAAGGCCCTCCATTCAGGCTATTAAACAGCCTTCTCCAGGAGCGAATTAAAGTCCATCACACCTGGATTCCCACCAGCTGGTCCAACATCTTCTCCCCCATTCTTCTTCAATTTCTTTACCATCACATACCCTCCCACTCCCACCACTGTGGGGTCGGGCCTGCTCCCCTCCCCCCGAGCACTTCGGCCACTCCGCCTTTCTTCCTTCGGCTCATGAGCAGCTTCTGGGCTTCTCATCTTAGGACCTGGACTACGCTCTCCAAACTCCCTCTTCTTCCTGATCCACCCCCTGCCTCCAGACTAGAAATTCTAAAGAAGGCGTTGGATTAACACCTGCCTCTCCCACTACAGTATAAACTTCACAGTGGCGGGCTCTCCCTTGGTTTTGCTCCATGCAAAGTCCTTAGTATTTAACATAATACCTGGCACAGAGTCAGCTCTTTGTGGGGCTGTGTAATAATAAATGAATGAATGAGTGAAAACCAGCCAGCTCACTCTTTGGGGCCATGCAAAACAAGTTAAGTTCACTTCTATAGGAAAGCCCTTCAAAGATCCGAGGAGAATCATCATGTCCTCTAGGGGTTTTCTTCCTTACAAGGGGCCCGGAGTAACGCAGGAGGGTAGGGTGAGCGAGCCTGGGTAGGGGGCACATGGAGGCTGCTTCAGAACTTTCTCTAGGACCAGGCCTGAGAGCAACCCCATGTGCTCTCAATTGCACTATCAGTGGCTGCTGGAAGTGAGCTCCATGAGATAACATATTCATGAAATTTATTTTGAGTCAGACATTAAGAATATTGTAAATGTTTGCCTCAGGTTAATATCAGAAAACTCATTTCAGACATTAATATGATGCCAGTAATATGAGCAAACAAAGCAAATGCTTTCGGAGCCATCACAATGGAAGAATTGTGACCTCATTCACTAGCCGTCAGTTCATAAAGTTCACATTTCCTGTGCCTGGCAGTTGGTGTCTTTCAATAAGCAGGTGATACAATTAAGTGCAAGCGACTGGCGCTGTAACATTAAAAAGCGGATCAGGTGGAAAAAACAAGTGGATCAGGTGCAAGTGCCAACTAAGATCCTTGCAGTTTATTGCATGTAAATTACAGCACAAAAAAAAATTCTTTAAAAATGTCATACAGAGAAAACATAGAACCCTGACCTTAAACTTAAATAAATATCTATATGTACAGAGAAATTATATGTGCGTGTTGCCTATATTTACTTAGCCCTGTGCAGCCCACCATTAATTCACTGCTTGATCACTCCTTCGTCAGTCCTCAGTTCTACGACTGTAAAATGGGGCTTGAATAATGAATTAATTCGACAGATACTGATAACCGTGGTACCTTCCTCATAGGGGTGTTGGGTTTAATGAGAAAATACATATGAGGAAGCACTTAGCATGATTTTTAGTTTGAGCACAGTAACTATTGGAATAAACAGAAGTTGTGCTCCACGCCTCTCAATAGGAAGATGTGTATGTATGCTTGAAAAGAACATGGAAAGAACAACACAAAGAAAAAAAGTCTCTTTGTGGCAAGCTAGAATTTGTTGTAATCTAAAATTTTCACATTGGGCGCTTGGGTGGCTTAGTCATTAAGCATCTGCCTTCGGCTCAGGTCGTGATCCTGGGGTCCCAGGATCGAGCTCTGCAACGAGCTCCCTGCTCATTGGGAGGCCTGCTTCTCCCTCTCCCTCTGCTGCTCCCCCTGCTTGTGTTCCCTCTCTCGCTGTGTCTCTGTCAAATGAATGAATAAATAAATAAATAAATAAATAAATAAATAAATAAATAAATAAAATTTTCACACTTTAGGAACATAGCTGCCAGGGAGGAAAATTTTTTTCCTCTACTCTCCTAGGTTCTTCACCAGAGGCCTGTGAATTAACTAAACAAAAAGCTAGATCAACAGAAGTCAAGGCATACAAGTTTAATTTTTAATTTTACATGCACAAGGGCACCACGGAGGAGAAAACCCCAAAATGGCAGTTAAACTCAGGGGTTTATATACCCTTTTAACAAAGGGCAGTAAATTGTGGAGAAGTGACTAAACAAAAGAAGGATTTGAGGCTTCTAGGAGTGCAAATCCCAGTAAGATAAGCACATGGGCAAAACTAACTGTAGATACAAGTTCTTTAGTTAAGCTTATTTATGTAAACTCATTTTGGTGCCTTCTCTGTCTCTGGTGATAAGGGTTGTTCTTCTCTAGGTACAGAAGAGAGGGGGCACCTTTACAAAAGGAAATTTATGCCCTGCTTTTAAGCAGATAGGGGGTGGGCAGAGAGTCCTTCCTGTGTGTTTTTCCCCCATTGCCTTCAACTCAAACTAATCTTTATGCCAAAGTAACATTTTGGGGTGGCATATTCTGGTCCCCTTCATAACCCACGCTAATATGTGAAAAATTCTGTCTCGAGCATAGAGATAAATACTCTGGAACTGACTGAATTTTACCTTGAGGTGACCTAGGAGAGGGGAGAGGGTGGCCCAAGCTACATTTTAAATGATCTCTGTATTCTCCTAATTTTCTGGACCAATTTAGATCCACTCCACGCTTATCTGTGCACAGTTTTCCTGCAGGCACTGTAGGAATTCATACCATGTAGTGGAAGAAAAGCAGCTTACTTTGTGCTTTTAAGGTCAAACTATTTTTCTGAAAGGCTTTCTAAAATGTTGACTTCACTAAGCTACTCTGATTCTGAGATAGTCTAAGAAAATGAGACTATGAGGCCAAGGGTGAGAAAGAGCTTTAAAGAAAGCGAGGAAATAGATAAACCAAACTTATAGAAATGTAAGAGGCAAAATATTTTAATAAGAATGTTTATCACTATAGAAGATGACAAGAAAATGAGTCTGCTTCCAAGGCCAAAATGGGACTTATAAGAATAAGTGTTAGCTGGGTGAATTTAGGGCAGGCCAGCCGAAACTATTTCCCTTTGCTCCGTAAGAGCAACGATTAAAAAGAACAATACTACCCAGTCACTATTTATAGTGTGTCCTTATAGCGTTCTGTACTGTACTTTGAGATGAGGCGAGCACCAAAAATGGGCTGCTGGTCCTTGAGGACTATAAAATTTGAAAGAATAGAAAACTCGAATAGTCAGAGGAATACAATTATTAGCAATGGCATAACCTCCTTAGGAAACCTGATTGCTTTTAGCTGTTCTTCTCCAGGCGCTCTTGAGCTCCCGTGGTGACCAGGGCAAGGGCAGCTTCAGTTCCCGGGAACGGGCCAGGATGTCCTGGCAGAGTGAGACCATACTCCTCCTGGTCCTCAGATCACATGAAGCAGTAATACAATTTTCAACTCCACGCCCAGAATGATCGGTGAAGATCCTCTCCTTTTGATTCAGGCCACCTCCCTCCCTGGGGACCTCCCTGCTCATATGCCTTCAAATATCACCTCTGAGCTAATAACTCCCCAAACCCAAGCTCCAATTTGGATCTTTCTCTCCAACTGCAAACTCAGAATAAGGGTGCGCCCTAGTTCATGGACACCGGCGTGCCCCTGGACCACACTCACACCGACTCCTGAGTGTGGCTCAGCAAACTGCCCTCTTTTCCCCAGTCAGTCACCCCAGGTACAAGGTTCAAGGCAACCACCCGGGTCTCCCCTCACATCCAGCATCGGGTGGGTCGCCCGGGATTGTTCCTGCTGCCTGTATGGCATTGCTTTTCAAAGTTGCATATTTGTACCTGTGCATTTGTATTTTATTCTTTGAAGAGAGAACACACTCCCTTGGTTCAAAACCCAGAGCCTAGAAGGTTGTACAGGGAAAGCCTCCCTTTCTCTTGCGCCCTCAGTTCCCCATTTCCTCTTGTATTCCTCCCAGAGACGCTGAGCCAGTGACAAAGAAAAATGCAAGTTCCCTTTTCCCTTTTTCCTACACAAATGGTAGCATGCTATACACAGTTCTACTCCTTGTTTTTGTTATTTTTTTCATTCAGTGTATCTTGGAGATCTTTCCAGATCAGTACCCCAAAAGCTCCAGTATTCTTTCTTATGGCCACAAAGCACTCTGCTGAGTGGATGCATCATATTTTATTTAACCGACCCCCTAGGTAACGGTTTTCAATCTTCTGCTACTGCTAATACTGCCGCAGCGCCCAGGCTTGTCCGCCATTTTGCCCCCGTGGGCATGTGTAGAATTCCACAACATCAGTCAGTCCCTCGCCGCTCCTCTCTTCTCCGTTTCCATGTTCTCTGTGTTTGCTCAGACCCTTGTCACCGCAGACAGAAGCCTCCTAGCCGGCACCTCTGCTCTATCACCCTTCACTTGCAGCCCAACAAATATTTAGTGAGCGCTTTCTACGTGCCAGATGCTCCGCTAAGATAGGGAAGAACAATCAAAGCAAACTAAGCCAGACCCCCACCAATCCTTGCCTGTCTCACCATCCTGGGAGCTGTGGGAGCTTATCAGTAAATCAGAACGCTCTCTTTTCTGTGTTTGGAATGGGTTAAGACTTACTGACAGGAGTCAGGCAAATGGAAATCAAAATATCAACTTCCTCCCTGTCAGAGTCTCACTGGCGAATGTGGTTGAGCCCGACGGCCAAGGGGGCTTCCTATTAGTTCCCCATCCCTCCAGGTCAGACCGTGCAAGAGGCCACTTGAGGGCTACTTGCCTGGATGGTTGGCAGGGGAACTGCTGTCTCAGGACCGTCGAGCTCCGACAGGGGAGACCGAGGTAGATGGGCCTCTACGCCTGCCTCCAGAGGACTCAGGCGTGTTCTTCCAAATGGAAACAAGAGGGGAGATAACACACAAGCTCTGTGGGCAACCACATCCCAAGAGTGAGAGGGGAAAGGAGAGACAGACAAGTCAGTGGTCCAATCTCTTTCCTCCATGCAAGTGGAGCAGGAGTTTCTCCAAGGAAACAAGAGGACAGGGGAACAGAACTTCCCCCAACTGTAGACCAAAAAGCTTACTTTCTAGCCCCATGTTTTAAGTTTAAGCGGCCCTTTGTTCAGGAACAAACTAGGTCTTTCAAGGGTTTTGGGGGCTGTTTTTAAAAACGTCTAAGTACAAAACTGCCTGATATTTGTAAGATGCCTTGAAGAAAAACTCTTCCAAATACACGCCAACTTTCCTCAAAAGATCAAAAAGTAAACCACTGCCAATTCAGCCTCGTGAGGGAAATGAAGTCTGAATTACCCGTTGTAAGAAATCCAACTTTTTGGTAGTATAGCGTCACGAATCATAGTAAAAGACAATTAGCAGATAATTCAGAGGGGATTCAAAACTTTTCCAACTTTCTTCTTCCCCTTCTGCCTGTCATCCATTTAAGGCAGAATCGTCCTGAAACCCATCTTTCTAAGAGCTTTCCTTAGTTTTTCCCTAATGAACTAAACACGTGTCGGAAGAAATTGTACCTCATTCGGGTTGGTAATGGTCCTGAAGGTTATGAGTTGGGAGAAGCGAGGACTGCAGAGTCTCGCACTCGGCCTCCCACCCGCCCTTCCCAAGGGAAATGGCACTAGTCTCACAGGTGCGCCACACCTGTCTGATCAGCGCATTCGGCTGTCAGACTGCAGCCCCATCTGCAGACTTCTGGTTGCATTAGACACCATGAGTCAGCTGCCCGAGTCCCACCACAAGGGATTCCAATCAAATAGGTTCCGCGAGCTCTATTTTTGAAAAAACTTCCTAAGTTATTTCTGTGATCAGTCACAGACCACTCCACATCTTGAAATCCCTCCAAGGGCTTCCATGACCCATTTGAATCCTGTTCTCCTACCTCCCGACGCCTTTTCTTCTCCAAGGCTGCTCTGCTCACTAGGGCAAACAAGAAATAGCTCTTCTTCCTCTCGTAACATACTCGCCCACAAAACCAGGCGTGGACACGTGGCCCAGACCTACTTCATGGTTCTTCTAACGAATGGGAAAGATTTTTCCTCTCAAGTTCCGTGCTCCCTGAGATGTCACTCGTTGCATGGTGACAACTCTTAAACAGTAGGAGACAAGGAGGCCAATGGAGAAGCAGGGCTAAGAACTCGGAGGGCATGGGAGTAAGAGAGAAATGGACTGATCAGGCGGCACTGGCGTCCTCAGATCTAGCCATCCCTGAAGCCAGGTCCATCCCTTTCCTCAGTTTGGTTGCGTGAACCCAGACATTCTTCTTTTTCAAACTGAACTACTTTGAGTTGGATTTATTTAACTCACAACCAAGGAGACACAGCCTGGTCCATTGCTTATTTGGCTCCTGCCCTCGTTGCTGTACGCAGCTGTGAAATTAACTTTGCCAAAGCAGGGCTCAAACCATCACTTGCGTGTCTCAAACACCATTCAGAGGGTCCCCGTGGCCCAGGGATTAAGTACATCTTTTACAATATGCCCCTCAATCTGACTTCCAGACTTCCTACTACTGCACCGCACAAGAGGCAAACCAAGATCTGGCCATCTAGAATATCCTCCACCCCCATCTCTGCCTCTTAAAAGGTAGTCCAGAAAAGGAAAAGAAGGAAGGGAGGTGCTCCTTTTTCAAGGTCCACTTCATATTACCATCTCTGAAAAGACTTTCCTAAGCATCTTCTGTCCCCAGAGATGTAACTGTACCCCTTTTTAGTACTGATGGCATTTATCTAATGATCTTTGTCTTATTCTATCTTGGATTTTGCATTGTCTCATTTCAAGGCCCTTTCATTAATGGCAAGACCGACCACTCAGTTGCCTGAGTCAAAACTCAGAGGCTCACTTACTCGCCCCACCACCCACACGTATCCCACTCTAATCTTCCTCGCTAATATTTCTCGACTCAATCCTATGGTTCCTGCCACTCATTAGAACGCTTATTATCTCTTCCCTGGCCACTCTAATAGGGTCCCCTGCCACCAGCCTTATCCTGCTGCAACTCAGCTGCCCACTGACACCAGTTATTTTTCCAATTAGCAAATCTGATCATGCCATGGCCCAGCCTACAGACTCAAAAGCAAACTTCTTAGTGGGTGGTTAAGCCCTCCCACTCCCCAGTGGTTAAGTAGGCTTCTGTCTACTTTCCCAGGCTCACCACCCACCACTCCTCAAGAAGCATAGGCCAAAGGAGACTGTTCACAGTTCTCTAAACACTCCAAGTGCTTTGATGCTGCTGGCCTTTGCACATATGGCCACCTAATGTCTGAGAAGGCCTCTCCCACTGCTGCCTGGTAAAGGTCCATTCTTTAGGACCTTTAGCACTTAATTCAGCCCCCTTCATCCGGGAGGAGAAGCTTTCGCGGCATCCCCAGTGCCTAGCACAGGGTCCAGCACAGCACACAGATGCTCAGTGAATTGTTCGATATCAGAATCTGTCCAGATTGGTGTCCAGTAAGATACTGTTATATTCTTCACTTGAATACATATGCATATATGTATTCATATATACCAAGATGCCCTGTGGATGCCTACATTGCATAAACACTTTGCTCCTGATTGCATAGCTGAGCACGCTGAGGTTAGGAGATCTGCACTGGAGCTAGATAAATCTAGATTCAAAATCCCTGCCCTGTCACGTACAGGCTGTGTGTCTTGGACATGTCTCAGCCCTTCCGGACTTCAGCTCCCTTATCTGTAAAATGGAGCTAACAGTAGCTACCTAATCGGGTTTTTCATGAAGTCCAAATGAGAAAACACATTTAGGATTTTTGCACACGTGCCTGGTACACAGGTAATCAATAAATACTGCTGAATGAATGAGTTAATGAATGAATGAGCGGCCCACAGAATGGCAGCGGTTCTTAAAGACACATCTTTCAAGCCCGTTTTCCAGAGAGAACCCAACATCGGATTCCTGGTACAGTTTCAAGTCCGGCCCCTGAGTCTGGCTGGGGTCCAGTCCTTGATCCAGACTCGGTTCACTAACTCCTTCTCGCGGCAGCCTAGCCAGCCGGGCGGCTGCCAATCACCAGGGACTGGGCTCAGCCTTAACCAGATAACTCACCAATAGGGCCCTCCAGAATGCTAATTAGGTTGCTTCCGCTGCATCTCATAGGCTCTCCTGCAGCCCTGCCCACCCCTTTGGCTGCGTCATGCGCGCAGAGCACTGTGGGACTTGTAGTCTAGAAATGAAGCAGTGCCAGGTTTGCGGGTGTGGACCAGCTCCTCTTGGGAGCTCAGGAGGACGGCAAAGGGCCGTCGTCTCCACACCCTCGGTGGATGGAGCCCCTGTCTCTCTGTCCTTCCTTGCCAGCAACAGGATCATTCTGTTCAGATAATTCAGTATTTACTGAAATTTTATGTTTCAGTTTCATATTAAATCTCATATTCTCATTAAAGGGCCATTTATGGAAGGTATGGTGGCCTCTCTGAAAAGCCCTTGAAGAATCCACGATGGAACTGGCAATCATGCATTTTTCTAAGCGACGTGAACCTTGTACTTTTTAACCTGCATTATCTCTTCATAACATAAAGGCTATCAAAGGCTCCCCATTGCCTAAGTTAGAAAGTTCAGACCCTTTGGCGAGGCATAGAAGCTGCTTCTAACTTTTTTGTGTTTACGTAATTACGTCTGGTCACTTTTGTGAAAGCAGCGTTTCTCAGCCTTTGCAGCGTGTGAGAATCACCTGGGGAGCTTTACAAAGTACTGGTATTTGTGGCTCACCCTAGACCCGGGAATCTTGGAGGAATGACACAGCTTCCCTGTTCTTAAAGCTCCCGGGGTTGATTCTCACGCGCAGTCAGCCTTGAGAACCACTCGTCTAACACCTGTCAACGTTGCTGAAACATACTTTTCACAGATCTTAGCCTCGGCTCTGTAGTTCCCTCTGTTTCAAGTGGTCTCTTTCCCCTGTTCCTGTCCCGGCCAAGGCTTATCCTACCAGGCTGATCTCGGCTGTTACCCTTTTTCTTCCCTGTGCTCCAGCAGAGAACTTACTCCTAAAGCCCTTTATACTCGGTTCTTTTCAAGCAGGACTGGAGTTATTTGGTTACCCGTCTGTCTCCCTGGATAGGCTCTAAGTTCCGTGAAGGCAAACATGCCAAAGGGTCCTCTTTCGCCACCTCGAGCCACTGAATCGGAATCTCTGGGGGGGCCTCAGGTGATCCTGATCCCTGCCCCCAGCTACGAATGAGCTTCGCAGAAGCACTGGGTACAGCAAGTACTGATAGATATTTGTTACATTGAGTTGATGAGGCATCTCCTTTGTTCATAAGTCAATTGTACTGTTACACCTACTCGTCTCGGATTCCCCTGGAGAACTAAGCTTCCTGTTTCGTATTCTCTTCATTCACTTATTCATTCATCCAACAGATATTTTTGTACATCATAACGAAGCCCTGAGAATTCAGGAGTAAACAGGAAACGTGGTTACCACCCTACGGGACTTGAGCCCCTATTAGTTATACTATACTTATTATTATCACTTCTTCTGAATAATATTGGATTTTTTTCCCCTTGTAGATAGGATTTGCTCTTCAAGGGTAAAGACACTGCCTTATTCTCTTATATCCCCAAGATGCTGCTGGCACACAGAAGGCATTCTCTAAATGTTTATTGAATCAAGGCAACACATTTCATAGCACTTGTCACGATTTGTTAGTATGTATTTGCGTGATTATTTGATGAAGGGCTATCTGTCCCATGAGCTGCAAATCCCCTGAAGACAGGAACTGAATCTATTGTGCTCACCATGCCTGACACAGGGCCTGGCCAGAGTGGGTGCTCCGTGACTACTGCCAAGCAAATAAATACACGAGGGAGGCATCATGAAGAACGGAAAGGAAATCTCCGAACCAAACATCCACTCCCCTCTCCCCTCCCTATTCTCCCCGAATAGGTAAAAAGCATTTTCTTCCTGAGCATGAAGGGATTTCGGGTTAGAGTGAGCATGGACCCAAAGAGATGATGTTTCTTCTACTTACTTACAGGTTGACCTGGGACTCTACTTCCGGGTCTTCTGTTGGCCATGACTGAAGAGGCTGGATGCCAAAGGAGAGAGACGACTTGGCTTTCCACAGAAGGGTTTGCGCCATCTGACTCCTACAGGACCCCTTGCTCAGCGGATCCATCGGTGGGCCTGGAGGCTGAGGTGCCAAGCTGGAGCAGAAGGAGGTGGGAAAGGCACTGAGATCAGAGAACAGGAATGGCCAGCCGGTCACAGGTCTATTCTGGCACTCCTACCTTGAGGCCGGCCCCATGAGGAAGTCAGGAGGGGCAAAGCCAAGGCCCTTCCAAGACCTGGGTGCCCCCCCCCCACCCCGCGAGATTGCACAGAGCGACGCCCGCGCACGCTGTGGGGGAGGAAGGCATGCGCCCCAGGCCCCGTGCCATCCTGTCCCCTCCCTCAGTACTGAGCGAAGTCATCCGTAATGTCAAGTGAGTGGGGTCTAAGGTAAAAGGAGGACCAGTGAGCACTCAAGCCATCGCAGACTCATTCAGGAAGGCAACATTCAGTAAGAGAAAGTTCTGTCTAGAGTGCTTTTGGAGATGAACTACAGGGGGGACGTCCATCACTGTGTGAGTCCAAGCGTGCTTGGTTTTCTCGCCTTATTACCAATTAAAATATGCAAGAAAAGCCATCAAAAGGGCCTATGCTGGCAACAACACTAGACAGAAAGGACCAAACCGACCCTTCAAGACTAATGGCATAGATAGTATGCGAGCAGCCAAGGCCTGTGGAATAAACAAATGAGCTGCATATGAGAATAAATTGAGAGACGTGTTCCCGCAAACTGCCTGCTCCTTTCTCTGAGGACGCAGTGAGGAAGGTGGGAAAGGTGGCTCTGGGATGAAGGGGCTGCTTCGTTAGGGAAACGCAGGCATCTCGGCTCCGGACTGGAATTATTTTCTGAGCCAATTAGCAGCCCCCCCTTCTTCCCTCACGCCCACCTCCAGTGCCCCACAAATAAACAAACTAAATCCAATTCCTTGGAAATGCAAAAACAGAAATCAAAAGCCATCTTCGATGGCACTTTGGTCAAGAGGGACTCTTTAGAATGCCTTCTTCGTAAAGACCGTGGCAGGGCAAGGCCCCGAAGGCCGACCGCCTCGAGCAGTGTGATCCCCGAGAGGAGGCCCCTGCAGAGGGAACCACCATCCCTCCCGGCGTGGAGCTGGATGCCAAGGGAAGGGAGTCTCCACCCACGCCCCAGCTGCTAGTCGGCCCAGCTAGGCTGCGGGCATGTTCCAAATGAAACAAGTTCACTGTTGCCAGGCCCGTCTGCTGTTCCTCTTTGAGCGTGACCCAACTTCCCCCGGGGCCTGTTGTGGGCCCGGGAAGCCACGCACCGGATTCCATGAGCCAGGCTTCCAGATCATTGCACCCTAGGGCGGCTTGAGGCTACTGATCTCAGCAGCGACTGGATAGACAATAAAGGCTCAAGCCTTCCGCACCTGACGGACGGCAAGAAGCCAGGTTCCTGGGATGTTATCAGTTGTTCTTTACTTCGTGGGACACCCCCGCCCACCCTCGAGTCTTCTGAAACCCAGGCTCCCTAGAGTTTTCGGCTGCCTTAGCAATCAACAAACCAACCACAAAGCAGGGCTTCTGGATGAGAGAGAGAACCTTTTTTGTTTCCTTTTGAACCTTCTAGATTTTTTTTAATTACTGCTACTACTACTACTACTAATATATGCAAAAAACTTATTAAGAAAGTTCTCCACCCAAAAAAGCGGTAAGGGAGTGGAGGAAGCACCGCGGGGGCGTATGGTTTCTCTGCAGGCAGAGTCCTCTGTGGGGACAGCTCCGGTTTGGGTGAGCTGGGCTGTCCTAAGTGGTCACGCATGATCCGTTGCACACGAGCAACGGATATGTGTGCAAAGTGAGCTGTGGAAACATAAAAATACACGCTGATTTCCAAGACTTAATACACATGCGAAAGGATTTAGAACATCTCATTCAGAATTTCTGTTATCGATTACATGTTGAAGATAAAATTCTAAGAATATTAGATTTAATTTTAATGTGGCTACTAGGAAATGTAAAATCACCTATGTAGCTCGCTTTACATTTTGGACAGCGTCTGTCCAGGCAGACGGCCCGAGAGAGGGCGCAGAAGGCCACGGTGGGGCTGGGGGACGAACCCCCAAGGACATATACCCAGAGTAGCTGCAGGCGAGTGAGGGCTGGTGTGGGAGTTGGAGCCAAAGGGCACCGAAGAGGGGAGGGGAGAAGCAGCCAGAAACGGTGAGGGGACCTGGGGGGATCGGACAGCGCCCACAACATCCCTACCTCTACTCCCTTCCCACCTCCCGTTGACAGAGAGGCGCAATCCCTAGCGCTCTGTTCTCTCCCTATCTGCAAAGCTCTGTAGACGGCACAATGTTCTGTGACCTGCTTTTCTACCTAAACATAGTCTTAGACATCTCTGTACATCAGTCACTACAGGTACAATCTTTTTTTTTTAAGTTTTAGTTAAGTAATCTCTGCACCCCATCTGGGGCTCGAACTCACAACCCCGAGATCAAGAGTCATGTGCTCTTCCGACTGAGCCAGCTGGGTGCCCCCACAGGCACGAATTTAGAACGAGAGACCTTATGTATTGCTCACATTCCACCTTTTTGCGTCTTTTAATCTTTAAATACTTAGGTTATTTCATTGTCGTAGCATGTGATTCTCTAGCCCTTGAATCTTCAAAAGTTTGTTTAAACATACTTAAATGCTAGTTCTTTTAGACCTTGCTACCATTTACTTTTATCCTTTTGCCCTAACTTTACTCGTGAAGTTTCATTCTTTTTCATCCTTTCAGCTAATTCTTGAGCTTCGTTTTCTAACTCTTCAGAGTCCGTCCCATCACTTTTGAGTTTTAATCTTTTTATTCACTTTTTTAGTCTTACCTTCCCAATCTACAAAAATGTATGTGCCTCTTCATCTCCTGACATTTAGCTCTGTGCTCTCACTACTGAATATATCTAGCGGTTGAGAAACTTCTTGGAAGGATGGCAGAGCACGTGTTCATTGGCATAACTCCTTGGAATCCATGGCGATGAGCAAAAATGGCTCAATATATAGAAGAAACTTATTGAAAGAAGAGAATGGCTGAACTCCACGCTCTGCAGATCTGCTGTATACAACACGTGTGGACAGAATGAAAGCGAGCACTCAGTCCCGGCCACCTGACATCCGGCGAGGGACACGGGCAGGAATGCTCGAAAGGCCCGACAAACGCCTGATTGGGAGGAATGAGGGCTGGAAGCACGAGCAAGACTGGGAAGAAGCTCTTCCTTCTTCTCTCTCTCTTTTTTATTTCCACTGCCCCAGTGTGCTAATAAGAAGGACTGGCCTAATCTGAGGAAAGGGTGAAGGCGAGAGGAAAAAGGGTATCTTAGGAGCCATTTGACCCTCTTGAAAGATATTAGCCAAAGGGACATTGGAGACCACCAGAAGAAGGTGCATGGGGAATCACACTGACCCAGGCTGTCTTTGGAGGGGCCTGTTTGCTCTGAAGTGGGGGGTAGGAGGAGGGGTTGGAAATTCAAGGTGAGTCCTGCCACAGGCCCGCAAACCCCACAGGCCCAGGAGCCTGGCAGATGGGAGGGAAAGGCCGAGAAGAGAGGAAGAACAGAGGGCTCGTTCCCACTTGCCTCTGGACCCTTCCCGCTTCCCGAGGAGTGTCCAGGCCGGCTCTCCAGCTCCAGCTCCGAAAGAGAAGCTTCGCCCTTGCTCAGATGACCAGGGATGGGAGTCGAGGTGAATCTGCCCATGTCGTTAACGAGTAAACCCAGACCCAGGCAGAACTGCTTCAGTTCCAGAATGAACGTGCGGGAATAAACTAGCACGGGACCTATGGAAAAAGGTCTGCAAAAGGCAGATGAAGAGTGTAGATCAGAAGATTTTTGACAGGGATCAGAAATGAAAGGCTACAGGGTCTCAGTTCTGGCTCTTCTGGAAGTGGCTTTTCTGCAAGGCCCCTCCGTACAAGCGGCTTTGCCTGCAGAGCTTCTGCTGAAATCCCCTGAGGAACCCGGGTGCCTTCTGGGAGCCACACCCACTCCCCTGCGATCTTGACCTTGCCCGTTAGTCCTCGCTCTGGCTGTCGGCTGCAAGCAACCTTAAATCAAGCGCAAATCATCATTCTTGCCTCTCTCCGAACCAACTTGGCAGTCAGGGGAGCAGAGCTCGGGGCACGGGAAGGCAGATTCGCTCTGCCCCCAAATGTTACACATTTGTTTGGCGGTACCTTGTCTCCTCCCTCCACTAGAATGTTCGCTCCACGAGAGCAGGAACCCCATTCGTCCTATTCGCGGTGTATCCCCAGGGCCTGGTACACAGAAGTGCGTGATGGCTGCCGAATGAGTAAGCGACCGTGTGAACGCAAAACCGGGAGGGAAATAGTCATTTGGAGAAGGGAGACTGTGTCAGACTGTTTCGGCCGCTCCTGAATGAGGTCACTGGTGGCTTTGGTCAGACCGCTGTGGGACCTGCTCTATTTCTTTGCCCGTCTCTGACAGGCAGCTACTTTGTGAGGATGTGACGAGTGCATGGAGCAAAGACAATCCATCTGCAAAACATCAATCCAGGCTGAGGTACGGCACTGACCCTGGAAAATACTGGCTAGCAGGCCTTCTTCTAAAGACACTTTTTTCCCTGTTATCAAATGCAAGACGAGTACGTATGTCCTAAGTTCCGTTTGTCTCAAATTATAGACTCACTGATACATATAGTCCCCTCCAAGCACCTAGCTGAGGCCTGATTTCTCGTTTTTACCTCCGTATGGGAAACTTCACTAGCTACTGGCTTTTGATCAATGTGTCTAATTTATTTTTGCTGTGATTGAGGAAAGATGCTGTCTGCGGCAGACACCGTGGAATGCCTTTCCAGCCCCATTCCAGGGCACAAAAGTTGGAAAGCTAGAACATCAAGGCTCTACCCTTCTTTGCAGCTTAGAGTCCTCGAGATGACTCCACACATGAGATGCAGTCACGAGAGCCTCTCTCAGAACGAAGCCTGGCGGATTCAGAAAGAGGATACCGGGTGCCATCTTGCTTCTGTAGATCATGATGGCGCTGTGGTGGATCTGGAGTCAGTGACTTCTTGAGTCCGTAGCTTTCCGAAGCCGCAGTGGCAGCTTTGGGATCAAAGCAGAGCTGGCAGTGTGGCTCTGCGGTCAGCTCGGGGACTGGCAGCTTCTTGACCCATCAGCTTCTTGTTAGAAAATGGCAGCCTTCCCGGTCATGGCAGAGCACAGTGGTTCTGGGGCCGACGAGTCGTTCCTGGGGGCTCAGACTAGAGTCTGCTTTATAAGCGCTTAATTCTCTATGTCACTACTAAATTTCATTCTGCTTATACTAAGTACAGGGGATTCTGTGGTCAGCAACCGATTCCTGACCGATAGTCTTAGAGTAATCTCTGTCAGATTGGGTTTTGAGCTTAACAGTTCACGTGACCTTGTGTGGAGCGCGGAGTGGGGCAGGGTTTTCTTCTGGTGGGTGCAAGGGCGGGCACATCCTCCAGGGGCAACAACAAGAGGCTACGCACTTTTCTGGAATAGGTGGAAATTTTGCCTTTTGAATATAAAAGAGAGCACGCTTGCAGCACTAAGCGTTTCTGCTCAAACGGCAAAGTGCCAAAGGACAGCCCAAAGAACAGCGCGCTAATTGGGGACGCTTCTCAGGTCACCGCTGGAGTGGGTAACCACTAGGCTCTTGCTGGCACTGGCCAGCTTAACACAGCTTTGCACCTTTTCAAGTGTGCCGCCAAAAACTCTTGTATCCAAAAGTGTGCCAAAACCACAAAAGAGTGGAGAAATACTAGTCTAACCTATAGACGCTTTAACGTCTCCAGTAATAAAAATTTTACTGCGTCTTGAAGTAAGCCATGCTGGCACGGGCTGCACCGACTGCTGGGATGAGCTTTCATGTGTGGAGCCCAATCTGTTTTATTATCCTTCATACCCACTGTGATTGCAGGTCTAGCCCAGGGCCGTACAGAGCGGAGTGCGCCTGATTCCTTTTTCATCTGACACGCTTTCAAATGTGGGCAGGCAGCTATTATATATCCTCTGTGAATTTTCTCTTTCTCAAGGAAAACCCCTCCTGCCCCTCCTGAAATCTTTCCTCTTCACTGGATGATTCCCGTTGGATATAAACATCTTTATAAAACAAAAGCGGAAAACCCCGAATCAAAACCAAATGACACCGACAATTTTCCGACTCACAGCCCCTCTGCTCCTAAGAAGAGCCGACTGTATTCGCTGTCTCCAGTCCCCTTCCTTTATCTCCTGGAGCCAGGCCAGTGAGACTTTCCTCCTCGCTGTTCCAAAGAAACCGCTCTTGTCAAAAGGCCACCGATGACCCCATGATGCTAAAGCCCATGGTGAAGTCTAAGTTCTTCCTGTTTGACCTATCGGCAGCATTTGACACAGAAAACCGGGCCCTCACTGTTTTTTGTTTTTAAACGGTTAATTTATCCTGATTCCCCCCCGCAAAAAAAATTTTAATTACATCACGTATCCATGACACAAAGGTTTCACATTTAAGTCTCACAGTCTAAATCTTACTTGGGGTTTATGTGAATGTTTCATAAAAGTCCATCAAATTGTAGTCGTCCTTCCTGACTAATAAAGCTTAGTTAGTGGTTTCTTTGTCCTAAAGTCTCCTGGTATCCTTGTCTTCCCCACAGTTTTTTCCTTTCCCTATTTCGCTGTGATTCACGGTCGTACTATGGAACAAACAAAAACCTGGATGCACTCTTTCAAAAACATCCTATCTGAGCTCTGCCTCTGCACTGTCCGCTGAGGGGGCCACAGACCACGCGTGGCTGCTGAGGACTGAACATACGGCTGGTCCGAACTGAGACACTGCGCGTGTAAAATGCGCACCAGAATTCAAAGAAAGCACCGAAAGAAGAACTAAATTAGCTTCATTATTTTTAATACCAATTACGTGTTAAAATGGTCATATTTTGGATATATTGAGTTAAACAAAATAAACTATTACAATTAATCTCACCGGTTTCTTTTCACTTTTTTAAGCTGTGGCTCATAGAGAGGGCGCCGGGCTGGCTCAGTCAGTAGAACATGCGACTCTTGATCTCTGGGTCATGAGTTCAAGCCCCACGCTGGGCGTGGAGCCTACTTAAAAAAAAAAAAAAAAAAAAGATATGGCTACTGGAAAATTTTAAATTCTATTTGTAATTCTACACACTGTTATCACCAGAAGCCATCTGTTCCTTTTCATTTAACATATATAACATATAGCATCCTTTTCAAGTCAGAAAACAGAGATTGGTCATCTTTTTAATGTTTTTTTGGTATCAAATTATTAGTATTGTATTGATATGCTCCCAATGGACTTTTTTTTTTTTTTTTCACTTTTATAAGCAATCCTACAGGAGCAGCCTTTAACCAAAACCTCCTTGAGCAGCGGCACCTTGTTCCTCGCTCCCATTCGCTTCCTGTCCTCTACGATCCTAGCTCTAGAGACGAGCAGATGTGTGGCTCCCATTTTCCCCACACCTCTATGCTTACATATGCTGCTTTAGAATTTTTCTCCCCCCACAGGAAAACTAGCAGTGTCTCACTGTCCAGGCCAAATCTCTTATCATTGTCTTACAACATTGTTTGTTGGGCTCCATTTCTGCTCAGATCTTCGGCTCTGGAAACCAGAAAACCAAACGTAATTTCTCATATTAACCTTCTAAAGCAAAACGAATTTGACTCTTGTCTTCCTCCGAGAAAGGAAGCGGGTTTGTATTAACTTAAACTCTCGGCGAATAATAAAAGTTGTTTTTTCCCTTCTCTTAGGAGAACAGACATAATATGAAAATTAATTTTCTTCTGTTGGCCCTAAGAGCCCATTATGTCAGCCTAATACAAGACAGCTCTTAATAATCCTTCCCAGGAAGACTGCTGTTTTTCCAAAAGAAAACTGACAGCGGCAGATTTATTTGTGATTAAATACTTAAGGGCCCAACACAAACAAGAAAAATAACTACATAATATAGAGAAATGAAGATTATGAAAACAGCCCACATTAAAATAATTGTTTACAAAACTACCTTGGGGGGAAAGAGTCTCCTGGAAAAAAAGGAAAAAAAAAATCCAAGAATCTGAAAGTCAGGAGAAACATAAGGAAGAAGAAGGCAACACAATGCATAATGGATAATAGTTCTTTTCGGATCCTATCTTAGCCTCAAAAGCCATGTTCAGGGACATGAAAGCATTTGTCTTGGCATCAAATTTGTTCTCACAAGGTGTAGGTTATATGCATTACTAACAAGGAAGCCACTATGTAGGAAGCAATATCTGAGAAAGCAGAAAATATGTTTTCTATTTGTGATTCAAAATCTCTTCTATGTAGGGCTTTGCACCCACTATGGTTAAACTTAGTAAGCATACTTTAAACGCTCAACTAAGGTAGCCTTTTACAATGAGAACTAAAACAATATAGAAAATCCAGTGCTGGAACTCTGGGGTGGCATCTGGGTATCTAGTTTGGAAAGCTTCCCAGATGCAATGGCACTTTTGGGGGGGGGCTTAACCGGGTATCCATCCCACTTCCTCTGGTAATAGCACTGTGGTTTTTCCTTTGGGCTAATCACTGCCTCTTGGTCTCTACAGATGGAAGGGATCTATCTCTCAGTTCTGCGTTGGGCACTTGGCCCAGCCCAGCCAATGAGTATGTTTTAACCCCTTCTAGCCAAAAGGACTGGTTCAGGGTGAGCATACAACCCAAGAGATCCAATGAATGTCAACCTTGGGAAACATGCTCTATAACTATTGAGAGGCAGTATCTTTCTGCTGGGATTGTACACTAGAAGAAAGTAAGCCTGAAATAGTTAACTTTCTTTGCCTCCATGAGGAAAGACCTTGAAAATAAAGTCAACCCAGAAGATGAAGAAAGCCTACAGATGACATAATTTGAGCACCCGGATCTACCCTCTCCCAAAGCTTGCTTGGTCTGCTCCACAATTTTGCAAATTCCATGAACCAATAATTTTTCCCTGCTTGTCATTCACCGACCTCGATAATCTTAAAAGGTATTAACAACCGGTAAGGCACCAATCAGAAAAGATGTGAGGCTTACTAGTCCCGCTCAGAGCTCAAGAACTGCTCGATGATGGCAAATGGGTAGCCAGGAATAAGAACCACTTGACCGCTGAGTCTACGCCCCTCGATCCAAGCCCCCGCTTTTCACCTGGCACCACGACCCCAGACATTGTTGCTGCAAGCAGCTGTCAAAAGCAGAATCATGAATGATGGGTGGTCAACCTAATGAGGCAGGCTTTGACTGTGCTATTAGGGAAAGGCAACAGAGTTGCCCAGTAACAAAGAGGCTTACAGTATGGGCTCCTTGACCTTGATGTAATAAGCGGAAGGTGACCAGCTGGGAGGGCTGCTATAGAAAAGATGCCTGCGATGCCCTACCGGGGTGGTTTTCGAAGTCTGTCCCTGGGCCAGCAGTACTGTAAGCTTGTTAGAAATACAATTCGTAGCCCCACCAGCACCTAGCGAAGCAGAATCTGTGGGGTTGGGGTCCAAGGACCTGTTTCAAGAAGCCCTCCCAGTGATTCTCCTGTATGTCAGGCTTGAGAACCACTGTGTTAGACGAGAGCGCCCTGGTTTCCAAACACAGTTTCCTGAGCCCCGTCCCCGGAGATTCTGATTCAGGACACTGGGGGTTGGGCTCGAGAAGTTGCATCTCTAACTAGGGGATGCTGCTGGTCCAGGGGCCACACTTGAAGCCCTGCGCTCTGAGAGGCGAAACTACGCGATGTCTACGGTTCCCTTCAACGCTGGCGGTCTTTGATCTTCAGAATTGGCCTTTCAAATTCAGTCCGACTGTGTAACCCTGCCAATAGTGAGGCTCGTCTCTGGTCCGGCTCTATGAAGTGCTGCAGCCAAAATGACACAGCGCGGCAACGGTGACTTAAAATAACTCAAGTTCATTAACTGTATTTCACCAGAGTCACAAAAGATAATATATTTCTTAAAACATAACTTTGAGCAACAAAAACAACAGGGAGACCTATTAGCCTCCCTCATCCAAAGTAGGTGTCTCACCGCTAGACAGCCCCTTAAAGTTTTTCATCAGCCGCTTCTAACCAGTGTCCTGCCTACCTACTGTTCTCTTCAATCCCTCTCTTTCCAAATCTGCAGCTCAAAAACGCAAAAAAGCAAGGCAGGACCTTGCTCTGAGAGGAGGGGAGGAGGAACAACTGAATGGGTAAAGCTAGAATTTTAATGAGGTAAGAGAAGGGAAAGGTTGAGAACTTGCGCAGAAACGTGAATCACTTTTGTCCGGAAAAGTTGCCATTTGGTAATGCTTTGTGTCAGATGCTCTTTTTAGCACTTTGCATAAATTAGTTCATTTAAAGCTGACATCAGTCCTGTGAATTAGGTGTTACTGTCATTCTACAAACGAATTAATCAAGGGTCAGAGGGTTAAGCAACTTGACCAAGGCCATACACATGACAAGTAAAAAAACAGAAACTTGAACTCGGGTGTGTCTCCCTCCAAAGTCCTTGTTCTCGAACACTATCTGATACGGCTTCCTACAAAATGAGGACAAACACACCTAGGGTAAGTGGTTTAACAGTGTCAGTGTCTTGCGCTCTGGCCCCCAGATTTCCCAGCTCGACACTCTCGCTGCCACCTGCCCGGAAGCCTAAAGCCTGGGCCACACCCCACCCTGCTCTTTACACTCATCACCGGCTGTCTGCCCGCCCCTAACCCAGCGGACACAGGGTACTTAGCAAAGACAGTTAGTTGCCATTCTGAAAGTCATGCCGTTTTTCCTGATGTCAACATGATTGAGTAAATACGGTTAAACCAGATTCCGAAAGGCCCTGCACACGAGGCAGCGGCATTTAAACTCGCCACAAGAGGAAATGAGAAGTAATTGAGGACTTCGGAGTAGGGGAGGCTGAGCTGGCAGCGTGCCCGCAGGTGAGGCGGAGGCTCTCGTCCCTGGCTGGCGTCAGAACCACCTGCAGAGCTTTGCTGAGCGTCCACACACGCCCCATTCCCACCCCGGACTCTCTGGAACAAGAGATCAGCTGTAGGGACCCATGCACTTGTATGGCTTATATCGTACACAGGTGCTTTTTCTTCTCCTGGCCCTAATTGTCCATTATGCCAACCCAACACAAGACAGCTGTTAATAGGTTCCCTTAAAAGTGAGGTGATTTGGATTAATGGATTAAAGAGGAATTTTTTTTAAAGCAAAAAACATAAGAGAAATTGGAGATGAACACTGATCTGTTTCAAGTTAGGAAATTACTTTCTAATTAAGCAAAACAGGAGGAATAAATAGATTTGACTAACTTTTAAGAAATAACAATACAAACGTTATCAAAAAACACTGTAAAGAAAGTTATAAGGCAAATAATGGACTGTAAGAAATATGCTACATATTTGGCCACAAAAAATTAATTTCCTTAATAAATAAAAAGTGCTTCCATTCGGTAAGGAAAAGATAAACATTCCAAAGGGAAAATGGATAAAGTGCATGCAAATAGATCTCGTTTTCCAAAGAAACACAAATTATAAATATGCGAAAAAAAGTCACCTCACTACCAAAGAAATGGACCATTTCAGCAAATATGTATAAACAATAACGCCCTGCATTGTGGGTGGAAAAACAGGCACAATTTATATGCTCTTGGGAGAACGGTTAACCAGTATGACCTTCTGGTGGGCAATTTGGCATTATGCTTCAGAAGCCTTTAAAATGTCCCTTTTCTTGGATCCAATCATTTCCATCACTTCTATGAACTTATCTTAAGGAAATGATTATCTCTTTATATACAGACTAATGCACACAGATTTAACGTGACTTAGTAAGAGTGAAAACTGGTAATACACAGGAAGTATAACAAAAAATGGGTTAATGGGGCTCCTGGGTGTCTCAGTCAGTTATGCGTCTGCCTTCGGCTCAAGTCATGATCCCAGGGTCCTGGGATTGAGCCCCACATCGGGCTCCTTGCTCAGCAGGGAGCCTGCTTCTCCCTCTCCCTCTACTTGCCGCTCCCCCTGCTTGTGCTCTCTGTCAAATAAATAAATAAAATCTAAAAAAAAAATGGGTTAAATTGTCTTGCAACAAACATAAGTTATTTTTATAATTAGAAAACTGGCAAGCATTATTTCTAAGGTTTATACGATATGACCACGGAGTTTGAAATAGAGACTAAAACCTCTAGAAGTCATTTCGTCTCTCAGATGTGAGGTCGTGGAGACAAAGGATGAGGTGATAAAAGTGAGAAGCTGGAGAAAGAGAAAAATTTTCTAAACTGGCGCTATCCAATATCATAAACATCGGTCAATTTTATTTAACTTAAAGTCAAGTAAAATTTAAAATTCAATTCCTTAGTTGCACCAGCCATATTTCAACAGTGCTCGAGAGCCACAGGTGGCTAATGGCCACGGTATCCGACTGCACAGACGGTAGAATGTTTCCGTCATTATGGAAAGTTCTGTTGGACAGCACTGACCTAAATGTTCTACCCCAGAACACTGGATTCAGCTTTTGGCTCATCTCTTCAGCCTCATCCCTTGGTACATTTTTTTCCCATCCGCTGTGCTCCAGCAGCAAGCGTAAGCAGCAGAAGGATAGAGAACCTATTTGCCTTGTTCTTCCGGTCTAGTGGGGGAGACATATTATCCAGGTAATTATATATACAGAGATATGTATACATATACAGAGATGACTGACACAGCACAGAGCTCAGCCTGGGGTTGGGGGAAGACTTCCCAGAGGAAGAGGGGAGGGGACAGGTCTTAGCCGAAAACACTCTCCTAAGTAGAGCAAAGAGCAAGATAGGAGTAAAGACACAGGTGAGAAAAAGCACAGCATAGGGAAAGAATTACCAGCTGGTCAGGCATTTATTCATTCAATAGATAGTAAATGTCCGTGTGGGCCAGGCCGGAGGCAGGCTCTGGGAGAGAGTAGTGAACAGGCGGCGATGGTCCCCCCCCTGATGAGGCTTACACTCTCATCAGTACTGCTGGGGGAGGGCCACTAAGGGTGAGGAGAGTGGGGCAAGGGCCTCCCACCTCATATTAAGGATCCTGGTTTGTCAGCCTAGCTGCTGATTCCCCTTTTCGGCCTCAGGGAGGGCCAGAGTCCCACCTCCTATCTTTCCCTTTGTCCCCACCCTAGTCCCCATCACTGCGGTGGGACACGGAGAACTGCTGGAGAGGGGGGTCGTGCTAAGACCCCTCGAGCGGCCAGTGAGGTTGTGGACTTGAGAGGTGGAAGAATAAAGACAAAAAGTCTGGTGGGAGGCTACTGGAGTCATCTGGAAGGGGAAATGGGGGCTGGAAAAGGGCAGGGCCGACTTCAGCGAGGCTGGAGCGAGGAGGCACTCCGAGTTAAGAAAATGCCCGCTGAGAGAATGGGTCTGGCAGAGCGGAGCCGGTGGAAGGCGTGTCTGTGGAGCAGGGTTCCAGGGAGAAGGAACCCAACAGGACAGTTTCAGGAGAGTTTTCCAGGCCCAACGACGGGGGCCGGGATGGGCAAGGGCTCCCCAGGCAGAGGAAAGGCGTCGGCGGGTCAGAGGGGCCCCGGGGGCCCGGCTTGTTGGGGGGCCACACGGCGCCAGGATGGGCGGGGCTGTGAGGCAGCAGGTGCGCGTTACCTGCGGAGCCAGGCTGGGGAGGCTGGAGCTGGCCTGGGTCCCGGGGCAGCGCAGAGAGGCTCCCGCAGGAGGGAGACCTCCCTGGGACTTCAGGGGGGCTATTTCCGACCTTGTCCTTGAGCATTTGCAAGAGGCGCCACGGCACATTCTCCACAGCCCGAAATCCGTCTGGAGCCCGGCTCTGCGCGGGGCCTGCCTCAGCACCGACGCTTTGGGGTCGTCTCGTCGGGTGGGCTCCCGACACTCGCTGGTTCTTTTCTGGGGAGACCCCCTCCCGCACCTGCCGCGCGGGCGGCCCAGCTCCCCCCTTGACCTCCGGCCGCTCGGCCCTGGCTCCTCGCCGGATCCCCTCAGACCCCTTAGAGACCACTTCCCGCGCCGCGGCCTCGCAGCCCTCGGTTCCTCCAGGCCGTCCCCCACCCACCACGTGGCCGGCTCCCTGATTCCGCCCCTCCCGGCCGCACCCCTCCCCGGCCGCGGTACCTGGGGCTCTCGAAGCTGCACCCCCTGCGCCGCAGCGCCGCCCTCTTCTGCCGCAGAAGCGCAGCGGCCACCCCGCCGGGCTCCGGCTCCATCGCCCCGGGCGGGGGCCGCGGGCTCGGGCGCACTCGGGTGGGCTCGGGCCTCGGCGGGGCTCGGCCGGCCGCTCGGCTCGCACGCCGCAGCCCATGCCCCGCCCCGAGCGCCACCGGCGGCCCCAGGCCACGCCCCAGCCCCCCCCCGAACTTCAACCCAGCCCGCTCTTTGCCCCGCAGCTGGGTCCAGACCCCGCCCCTCCCCCCGCCCCGAACTTCAGCCCCGCCCATCCCGTGCTCCTCGGTCAGGCCTAGGCCCCGCCCCGCCCCCGCCCCGCACTTCAGCCCAGCCCTCTCCGCGCTCCTCAGCCGGGTCAAGGTCCCGCCCCAGCCTCTTAGCTCCAGCCACGCCCTCCCTACGCCGACCCCACCGGGTCCGGGGTGGGCTCGCTCGGCCCAGACACCCAAAACGCCCACCCTGTCCTCAGCGCGGTCGGGCCCGAGGCCACGCCCCTCCCGCTCCTGGCCCCTCAACACGGCCCAGGCCCCGCCCACCTACTCCTCCACAACTGAGCTCCCGCGCGGCCCCTCACCTCACCCAAAGGGTCGGCTGCCTGGAGCGTCTTCCCTCCACACCTCAGTGCGTCCCGGCCGTTTCTCACGTAGCAGCGTCCCTCTGGGGGCCGCCCTTCCCCGCGTCCCGTCCACAGGCACGGAGCCCCCTTTTCTCTCTAAAGCCCCCGGTATAAGGGCCGGCTCACTCCCGCTGCCTTCAATCCAGCTTGGACAGGGCTCCGCCCACAGCCCTATTCCCCCAAGCCCCGCCCACGACGCGGCCCCGCCCACACCGCCTCACCTGCGCTGGCTTCAGGCCCCGGCGGGCGAGGAGCATGGATAGGATACCTGCCCTCGAGGCTAAATAGGCATTTTACCGTAGTCTGCGTTAGGTCGTGGATCTCTCCACCCATTAAATGGAAGTACTGCTGTCTCCTCGTGGCCGTTTGTGGCCACAAACGTCTCACTGACGCAGTGAGAATGAGGGGCTGGTGTATTGTAGGTGACCAGTCGTGGGTTCAAGTCTTGACTGAATGTGATGTACTCTTCCCAGCGGTGTGAGAACCGCCGCAACCTCATCGTCCTCACCTCCTCCCCAAGTCAGACGCATCCGTCTCAGAGCCCTTGAGCACTGCACTGGGGCTGAGGGCAGCGTCCCTACCTGGGTCAAGCTGGGGGTCACTGCCATCTAAATCGTAAGGAGGAGGTAAGTTAGGGCGCCTCAGCAAGCAGGGCTTGTAGTGGCTAGGGAGGTGTGGCTATGCTGGGGTGCTGGAGGAGAGCCTGAGGAGTGTGTGTGGGAGCCTGTGCTTGGAGAGTCAACCACTGCAGCTTTGGAAACTGAGGCAGGCAGCGCCAGGGCTCCCATGATCAGTTTGGGTCTGGTCACTGGCACACACTCCCTCATGACTTTCCCAGTGCTTTCACTGTAATGCCTGGACTTCTTGGCTGCTGCACATTCCAGCAGAGAAGCCAATCTGGATAGAGAGTGAAGGGGAGAGAGAAAGAGGTAGGAGGCTTCCCACTTCTCCTTCCAGCCCCTTGAGACTCCACCTTGGTCCTCCCATGCATTCCCATGAGACAGCCTTGTAAGAAGGCCCCCCCCCCTTTTCTTTTTTCTTTATTTATTTGACAGAGAGGAAGAGATCACAAGTAGGCAGAGAGGCAGGCAGAGGGAGAGGGGGAAGCAGGCTCCCTGCTGAGCAGAGAGCCCAACGCGGGGCTCCATCCCAGGACCCCGATCCCAGGACCCCGAGATGGTGACCTAAACCAAAGGCAGAGGCTCAACCCACTGAGCCACCCAGGCGCCCCGGTCCCCCCTTTTCTTAAGCAAACTAGAGTGGGTTTCTGGTTTTTGCCTTACATCTTGAACTCCCCCAACATATCTTTTCAGGCCTGGATCCCATTACCCCCCCCCAAATCCTTTATTCAGTGAGACCGGGTTGGCTGCTTTTCCCAACTTCATCCTGCTCCTTCTCCTTTCTGTCTTCCTGCCTCCCCCGTCCTCCATGTGTTCAGCAATCTCTGAAATGAATCTCCAAATGCCCCTGTCCCCTCTCCAGATCCTCCATCTCCCTCTCTGAGTGCCCGAAGCACTGACTTTGTCCCTTCCTGAGGGCATTGCTCCCATTTGTCATTTATGTTCTAGTAACATCTAAGCCGGGCTCTGAGTGCCCCAGACCTCCTTGATCTCTGTATGTGGCACAGCAATAGTTTACTAAGTAAATCCACGTGAATAATAAGTTGAGCAATGTTCATTGGAAAACACATTTAATTTCAAAGTAAACAAAGATGTTTGTACATTAAAGTATTTAATTAGTGAAACAATTATCAGTGTAACAAGCTGAAAAATACAGCAACTTGATACAAGACTGAGGTAACAAAATACTTCACCAAAAATCTAAAGAATCCCACAGAGGGCTGATGTTCAGTGATTATTGCGGGTGAGACAATTCACAAGAATTAGAGAAAGTCCTCACACAACTGCATGCAGGGGGGGTCTGCTGGAAAAAAAAGACAGCCCGGGAGAGTGCAACAGATTTAACAAGAAACGAATTAAAATGTAGAAACTGATTTTCAACTTACTTTGAGGAATACATAAGAAATTGAAAACTACTCTCTACGCAACATTTTGAATGCTAAGTGAAAAACCATGCATTTTGGCACGAAATTTATTAAAGATTATACCATACTAGTAAATTAATGACTCATATTTCATTACTGAATGGTCACAGTCGTTCAGAAATGGGCAAAGAGATGAAGGATTACAGAACGGACAGATGATCCTTCGCGTTGCTGCTGCAAACAGGGATTTGAGGGCTGCCCCCAGCGTACCCACCCTTGTGCGGCTCGGGACTCCGAGGTGGTCCACGGTACAAGTTCCCAACACCCAAGGAAATGCAGCTCGCGCTCATGCTGTATTTGCACTTAACACTGAAATTAAAACTGAAAAGCCTCTGGAGTAAATACTGTGAACATTCTGACCCCACTCTCTCATTCCGTCGCAGAGTCCTCCGCAGGACGCCCGGCCCCCGCTCTGGGCCTGGCTGTTCTGCGACAACCAGCCTCTAGGACGGCGACTCCCTCTAGTTCTCCTCGCAAGTGAACTCACAGGTCAAGAGGCTATTCAGTCTGCTTAGTGTTTTGAACCCCTTCTGGAGGAATGTGCGCAGGGTTTCTACCCAGTGCTAGGAGAGAGGCAGGGTCTTGCCGGAGGAGATGCCATGGCGAGGACTGTTTGCTTGTTGAGTGTGGTCAGCGCCACGAGGGCGAGGACCCGCTCTGCTTGTTCTCAGC
>CM052892.1:6326276-6363611 GCA_028534135.1 Potos flavus
AAGGGAAACTTTGAGGGGAAGATAGAGCTTCCAGAGTGATCAGAAGTTTAACCTATTTGGGGGGGAGGCTTCCACCTTTCTGTCTCTGCTTTTCACCTTTTCCTCTTCCAGCAGGATGATTTCCTATGTCCACGTGGTCCTCAAACACCTGCTAACACTGCACACGGCGTCTCCCTGGGCCAGCGCTTTCCTGGCCCGTTGGCCAAACAGGGATGTAACCCAATTTAGAAGGTCAGACAAGGTCAGGACCGCCTTTGCAGTTCCCCGCTGCCGGTCCTAGGTCGCTGCACATGGCCCCACGGCACCGGACACCTTGGGGAGGGCGCTCATTCACAGTGGCAGGTCCGTCTCGTGGCATAAGTGAGCTCAGGCGCCTCCGAGGCGGGCTGGCGTGGCTCCCTGCCCCTCGGTCCTGCACTTGAGAAGGAACTGTTCTTGATGGCCATCTTGGGTCTGTTGTACAGAGGCCCAAGGTCAGGGCAGGTGGGAGTCTGATGGCCATCTAGGCCAGCTGCCCATTGGCCTGTCCTCTTTAGGTAAAAAGCCACAGCACTTGCTTGGCCTCTCAAGTCCTCAGATGTAACGGATCTCAGCCATTCCCCAGCACACCCGGGTGACAGATGATGGCCCCAGGCTGACCCCACCCCCACCACGAGCTGCGGTGCAGAGGAGGCCCTGGCTCGCCCAACTCCCAGCCCGCAGGCTGGACTGCCCCCACCCTCCCCCCCCATTCAGAAAGAGGCGTGCAATGCAGTGAGGGAGCGAGACGTTACAGGTCATGACTAATCTGCTCTCGTTTATGGACAGCTCCAGGATTCTCACCGTTACCGGAACACTGCCGAGTCCCTCACAACATGTTATGACCCCGTGCTGGAGCAGGCTGCTCAGAGGGCTCGCGATGGACTGCCTCCAGGTAACTTTCCTCCCCAGCCACTACCAGACATTTCCTATGAGTCGGGGCAGGGTCCGACAGCGATCCTTTCTGCGATGACATTCCTTGTGCCCGGGGGACGTCTCCTTGTTTGATCTGGATTCCTGCTCTGAGCTGCCACCTGTGTGGAGTTGGAGATGGAGCCTCCCTTTCCAGAGCTGGGTCCTCTGGCCCCCTCTTCTCCACCTTTCTTCTTGCCTTCTTGCCCTGGTGCCCAAGGATAAGGTGCAATGACAGTGGGCTGGCCACAATGTCCGGTAGTTCCACCAACGGGGGGATGTGGTTGGCGCGGCTACCTTCCCTCCACCCTTCTCCTTTCTGAGAGTCCACAGCTGCACGCTCAGCAGATGTTTGCCTGACTGACACTTGTCAATGGGGAGCTTTAAATCAGCATCTTCCAACCTGTCTAGCCTTTTAAGCAGCCTTTCTCTACGTTCTTCCTAAAGGCATGGGGTGCCCCCCAGTGCACTGGGCTGGTGGGGAGGAACTGCAGGGGTGCGGAGATCACTAGTGAGTGAGGGCTCACATGTGCAAGGCCATGACACTCACCATCTCACTGGAGCTTTATTTAAGCACATTATCTTCCCCAGAATAGGGAAACTGAGGCTCAGTGATGGGAAGACACTTGACCAAGGCATGAGCCCAGTAAGCCAGGATTTGAACCCTGTTCTGAATCTACAGCCCAAGCTCCTCCCACGCCTTTCAGGGTCACTGGGAGGTTGAGGTGTCCCGTGTGGTGGAGTCTGTCATGGGGACCGGGGCTGCCCCGTGGGTGGCTTCAGGACATTCTCCTCCCGGAGGCACCACTCCTTGCAGGTCTCTGCTGCAGCTCACACGGAACGGGCTTTGTCCGCGTGTGTGGGACTGGACGGCCCCAGCAGCCGTGGGCCCCGGATCTCCCGGGGTGGGACCACCTCCCGGGTCCCTCGGCCCTAGGTCTCTGCACTAGAGTAATCTTCCAGTGGTTTTGGCGACTGGCACTTAAGAGCAGCTGCCATTATCAACTGCTGACCATGAGACACCGTTCCTCCAACCTCGGTGAGGGGCACTGTTCCACCCTGTCTTAGAAGAGGAGACAGAGGCTCAGGGAGGTAAAGCCACTCAGCCCACCGCACTGGCCTCTCATTAGGGATGGAGACGCAAGCATTCACAAAGGGACGCTGGCCTTCCTGTGTGAGCAGAGGGCCTATGTCTGTCAAGCTGCTCCCAGTGGGGAAGTCAGAGCCTGCTTCCCTGGAACCTGGAGGAGTGCCCCTGGCCGTGAAGGTCAGCATAATGGTGACTTTTCCCCAAGGCCAGCTTTCAGAACAGTTAGGGTTGTGGTGGCCAGCCTTCTTCCCCAGGGAGCCCTGCAGGGCTGGCGGAGGGTTGTGATGATTGGGGCGACTCTGGCTGGGCCCAAGTGGGCTAGAATCAGCACAGAGGAGCTGGGATCTTCAGCCACTGGAAACAATCTGATCCGCAGCCCTGCTTTGAGAAGATGTGTTATTTGAATAATTAGGGCCAGAAAATGCAAAATGAATGGGCATTGGTATCTGGTGAACTCAGAAGTCAGGGGATCTCTTGGACTGACATGGGGGTTCCCACTCCAGAACCATGGACACCTTTCCCAGCATGATGCTGGGGCAGAATATGGCTGAACAGAATGTACCCAGGGAAGCCCTTCTACTGTTTCCTCTCAAGGACGATCTTGGGCAGTGGTGGGGAGGGAGGATGTAGCATGCAACCCTACTCATGGGAAGTCTGGTCTGGGGAAGATGGAGGCTGCCAACCAAGTAGAACACTTCAGTCCCAAATGGTGTACAAAATGATGGTGGTGGTGGTGGCGGTGATGGTGGTGGTGATAATGAAAAGGATGGGCTGATGAGAATGATGGTATAGTGATTATGATGGGGTGATGGGGATGATGGGGAAAAGGATGGGATGATGGTAATGATGGGGTGATGGAGATGATGGGGATGATAAGGATGGGATGATGGTGATAAAGGGGTGATGGGGATGATGGGGATGATGGGAATGATAAGGATGGGATGATGGTGATCATGGGGTGATGAGGATGATGGGAGTGATGAAATGACAGTGACCATGGGGATATGAGGACGGAGCAATGGGGAAGATGGGGTGGTGATGGGGCTGATGAGTGCTAGGCGATATGCTAATCAGTACTTATTATCTTGTCTAATCACACTGGGATTTTCTATCCTGAAAATAAGGAATACTGTTAGGCAGGCACTATTTTTTCTTTGTTTGTTTGTTTTAAGTAGGCTCCACGCCCAGCAGGGAACCCAATGCGAGGCTTGAACTTATAACACTGAGATCGAGAACTGAACTGAGATCAAGAGTTGGATGCTTAACCGACTGAGACACTCAGGCGCCCGCCCCAGGCAGGCACTATTCTTACCCCCATCTTATAGATAAGGAATCTGAGGCTTGGAGAGGTGGAGTAACTTGCCCAAGGTCACAACACTAGAAGGAGGAAGAGTGGGTAGTGCTGTTGAGGCAGAAGCAGCCAGGTTCCTGCCTGGGCCAACAGCATCTGGAGAACTCAGACTAGCCAAGGCAGGTCTGAAAAGCATCTTACCCTCAACAGTTTTCTAGGTACACATTAGGTAGCATCATGGAGATTAAATTTCAGAAAGCCCTGAGTCCCTGTTGCTGGTTTAGGAGGTTGCGGAATAGGGAGCAGTCTTGGGTAATAATTACATTGGAGTCTCAGTAATCTTGTCTTAGCAGAAGTAGGGTCCTCCACCCCATTCTTCTACGTCAAGTGCATAGAGCCCCTTGAGGTAGGAGTGTGCCTGTGGAAGGGCCCAGGAAATGCTGGTCATCAACCGTGTCCACCTGTACCAGCAAACCTTAGTGGGAAGCCATCCCATTAGGCCAGAGCTTGGTCCCAGCCACTTCCGAAGAGTCACCTCATCTGCGGACAGGAAGCTGCCGCCCTGAGCTCTGCTGGACCCTGGGACATCCCTTCCAGCAGCACTTGCCAAGGACTTTTACTGCTATAAGTCACTCACTCACTTCTCTCTGGGCGATGTCCCTGATCTACTGAGTGGGTCTCTAGGAGCCATATTCCAGCTACACGTTTAGCTGAGGGGACAGAACGATGCCTGATCCAAGCCAGGTCAATTGGATTTTCTCTCATGGCAATGAGGAACCAGATGTGAGAGAGAGATGGAAAGTCAGGCTGTGCGGCTGGATGAAGCTATAACATGTAAACGTGGGAGCCGTGAGGTGTCCACCTTCCCCTCTGTGAGCTGAGAAGTCCAGAAATCTGGTCTGCAGAGAGAGAGGGGAGTGCGGCAGATATATGTGGAGAAGGGCTGACTCGAGATGGAAAGAAATCCCACCCACTGTCTAGGACCTGACTCTGAGCGGTTGTAGACATTGGACAGAGAGGTTGTGGGCTGAGATTTCTCAGCTACCTGTGAAGCCACAGCAGCTGGTAGGCAGGGCCCAGCCCAAGGACAAGGTCAAGCTAACGGCCCAGGGACTGCTGCCCACTTTCTCTCTCGGAGGAGCCTGTGCTCCTGCGTGGAGCCTCACTGTCCAGACTTCAGTGTCTGTTGCTGAAAGCAAGCAAGAGATGGCATCTTCGGGGGGAAACCCGCATCAGGAGCTTGCCACATCGTCCAATTGGGCTGACATAGGAGGCAGAGCAAGACGGAGCTGGGGAAACCAGACCGAGGGGTGGGTGGGGGTGGGACACGAGCCTGGGGGATTCCTCGGCCTCGGCCACAGGGGAGGGAGGAAGGCAGCGAGACCTTCCTGCCTCCTGCCAAGTCACCCTGAAAACAGCCACTCTCATGTTGCACTTCGGTTAAAGGGACCCCTCACCAGCAGGACTGCCTCCAGAGCGGCCCCTCCCTCTCTTGAAATGCTGCACCGTTTGGGGTTCAGGATGTGGCTCTGTACCCTGGCAAACCTGGGCCGTCTGCCAGAGTCCTCTGATCGTCTCAAGACAGGAAAAGGGTGCCTTTAAAAGCTCTGACTTGGGGGTAGCACGCTGGGGAATCTGCTGCCATGACTCTACTTCCCTGGGGTCTCCCTAAAGACGGAAGAGTCCACTGGCTAAGAACAAGGAAACCCCATGCAGGGAAACACCGCGTCGCCCACCCTCCTCGGCACCCCAGGACACTTGCGGGGCCAACTGTCTGCAGCAGCCTCTTAGACGGGTCCTCCCCACAGTTCCGGGTCACCCTGGAGGCCAGCCACGGCTGGCTCCTCCATCCTGTGATGACTTTCCTCTTCACCCCACCCAGAGACCCCTGCACCCCCTGCTTGCTAGCAAGAGGTACCACTGAGTGAAACTCTCGAAAAAGCCAAAGTTCCCAAACGGAGCAGCTGCACCTACGAACTACGTGTCTCCTGGGAGCATCGTCGCTGTAGAGCCGAGGCTCCTGCGGCTCAGAGACTGAGAGACAGGCCCAAGGTCACTGAGAGCCGGCCGTCCTGACCCCAGGCCTCTCCCAGCGCTGCCGGCAGCGTCGGGAAGCCAGACCGCGATCTTTCCATGGAGAGGCACACTAAGAGCTTCGGAGACCGGGACACATCACCGAGTCCACCTCTCCTGCAGGGACTCGGAAGAGCCACACCGAGCATCCCTGGGCCACCTCCCATCCTGGCACACGACTCAGGCCTTGCAGCCTCCTCAGATCCCGGGACCCCTCTCGAGGGCCCGCGGTGGTCCTCTTCACCCATGTCCCTGGGCTGCTGCTTAACCATCGCCTCTACCGGAAGCCACCCCGACCCCGCAGTCTGACTCGGGGCACCGCGCTGGACACTCCCATTGCTGCACAACTTCAAGACCCTCTGTGGACCCGGCATCACCTATCTGGTCCGTCTCCCAACCCGACTGTGAGCTGCGACTAGCTCCCCTATGCCCCTCGCCTCCCCGGGAAGAAAGGGGAAACAGCTCCGCTTCACAGAGGGCCGTCACTCTGGCCTCTCCTGTCCCCTAAGGATCCCTCTGCCCCCTCCTCGTCTTTGTGCCACCTGTTTCCGGCCTGTCCCTCCCTCGTGCGAGAGCGGCGCGTCCTCACACACGGCTGACGTTGGGCTCGACAAGATCGATGGCCGAGGGCTTCGTGACGAGCTCTGTGAGATGTTTCCACATGTTACCTTTTCAACACCAATCAGTAAATGTTTCTGATGAACTCTTTGTGTTAAAAAAAATGTTAATTTTTTTTCTCAGTATAAAAGAAACATGTACCCATTGTGGCAGATGTGGAGAATATAGAAAAATAAGGAAGGAAGGACATTCATTCAGTGGCCCTAGAACT
The DNA here is from genome assembly GCA_028534135.1 of Potos flavus. Classification (NCBI taxonomy): domain Eukaryota; kingdom Metazoa; phylum Chordata; class Mammalia; order Carnivora; family Procyonidae; genus Potos; species Potos flavus. Next base: position 6,332,490 of record CM052892.1, read on the forward strand.
CAGAGAACCGAGATGAGCGACACGACGTACTTTGGTACATACATATGTGTTCACTTCTATCATCCATTTTGTTCCTATTTTTAAAAACTTCACTTAAAATTAACTCTTAGGCTAATATTTTTGTTCTCACTTTAGTGCCAAATCAGGCATAGAGAGAAGCACCTGTTAGCTCTTGCTGACATTCCCTTCCCTCTTGAATTTCTGAGAAGCCTGAGGTTTGCTCGAGGCTAGCCCAGGGCAGTGTCCATAGTCCCTACTTTCCAGTTAATTAAGTACATGCTGAAAATGCCTTTTCGGGGCTGCCTGCCTTCTTTTCTTGGGAAAGCACAGTGTGATATGGGGTCCTCTTTACACTGTTGTCCTCAACCCAGGACACTGAGGCGAGAAAGGAGCAGGTTGGGACATGAGGTAGAGTCCTAAGAGACGAGGGGGCATAGCCTCACCCCCCGCCCCGGCCCCAGTGACTCAGGCCTCTGGTTGTTGAGGGTGCTGACCTGGGACCACCACTCTGTCCTCATTCTGGGCCCCAAAGATGGCGGAGGGTCTTTAGAGCAGCCAAACCAACTCCTCCCTGATCTGCCGCCCTCACGGCTAGTCTGTTCCCACAGGCCCTGTGGCCTTGCTGAGGCTGAGACAGATGAAGCGACAGCAGGACGAGAGCGGCAGCAGGAGGCTCTCACAGACAGACTGACCAACAGACGTGGGGCCAGTCCCTGTAGCTGTCACCGTGGCCCTCTGGACAGGGCCAGGAGCACAAAGAGGGGGGCTCGGCGGTCAGGAGCACATGGATTGGGGTCAGCCCTGCCCCACCAGAGGAAAACAAAGCAGGACAAGTTACCTCGCCCTTCTGAGTCTTGCTGTCCGCAGGTATCATACGCGGACACTAGGAGTGACTGCTGTGTCGGGCGCTTGAGGATTCAGTGAGGCCAAGACAGGGCCTGGCGCACCCGGAACGCTCGACAAAGATCACTTACGACTTATCACTTACGTCCCTCAGTCCCGTGAGGACGTTCTGGGTGGGTTCATCTCCTCTCTGGCCAGTCTATGATTATGGGGACTGATGAGATAGGAGGCTGCAACAGCAGAGGAGAAGTGAGGAGTGTGGAGAGAGAGAGAGAGTACGTGCGTGTTTGAGTGTGAGCACGTGCGCCCACGTGTGGGTGTGTATACGTGCGAGCTGTGTGTGAATGCACACGTGTGTATGTACACTCGCATACGTGTGAGTACACAAGCGCATGTATATGTGACTGGTACACACACAGGGCATATCTTGGGAACCGTGTGCACACGCACGTGGGAGACTGTGTGTGTAAGTCCGTGTGTGCGTGTGTGGAGTGTACACAACTGTGGGAGTGTGTACACACAGGCCCCCGCACGCGGCTGGAAGGGCTACTTTGAAGGACGTGCCGACCCTCCTCTCTGCAGCTCTCCATGTCAGTGGATTTCTCCCTGCCTCCCCTCACACCCTGCGTCGCCATGATGCCGCCTCACCTTTGGGGCGCCATAGCTATGGGAGCTCCCCGCTCAGAGCCCACCTGGTGCCTGGCACAAAGAAAGCATCGGCTCGCGGAGGACACGCGCGGAGGACTCCTGAGCGGGAGGCCCCATTCCGGGGGCAGAAGGGCTCCCCACAGGGAGCCAAACCCCGGGCTGGGATCCACTTCACCATCACAGCGCCCAAGGCCTGAGGCCACGCGGGTGTAACACTCTCAGACCCCACCAGGCGGAGCCACGTGCCGATCTCCACACCAGGCCCATCTCAGGCTTCTGGTTTTGAGAACCCACATTTCGGACCAAATCTGCTCGCAGGTCTCCTCGGCAGCTCGGCCTGAGGAAGAGGTGCTGGCCTCCGGCTCCTGGGCTAGCTCTGGCCCAGACGATGAGTGGGGCTACTCAGAGCATGGGGCTGGGACCCCCACCCCATGCCCATTCTGCCTTTCCACCCCCCACTCCGAGTGGGCCCTGCCCTTGGGCCGAGCTGACCTGAGGAGCCACAGAGCAGCCTCCTCAGGCTGGGCCAGTGAGGGACGGGGGGGTGGGGGGGGAGCTGGTCCCTGCCCGGACCCTGAGTGCCACCGTGGGAGGGAGGCTGAGCTGAGGCCACACTCACCTTTCCAGCCCTGAAGACATCTCTTCACTAAACTCTGAGCTCTCACTACTGCCTGGAAAAGGAACACAGATCAGTGAGCGTGGCAGCCTCACAGAAGAGGGGCCGACCCCACAGGAGTCTGTTCTCCTGGGCCAGCAGGCCCAGGCCCCTGAGCTCCACAGAAGTGCGGGAGACACAGCTTTCTGACCCCGGGGGCATCCGTGTGACTGGGGGTTTCGCTGCTGCCACTTCTCACTCGCTTTCCTGGGACGGTCAAAAGAACTCTCCCCTCCCACTGTTCCCGGTAGGTGCTCCACTCCCTTCCCACCGCCGCCCCCGAAGGCCGAGGCCGCAGCTGGCTGTGCACTGGCCTGCCAGGCCCTGCGCCCCTCGGCCTCCGTGTGGCCCCGGCCCGGCCCTACCACGGCCTCCCTCCTGGCCCAAGTGAGACCAGTGCTAGAACAAGCCTCACCGAGTGAGGACATGGGCCAAATGAGCACTTCTTCTCCCAAGGGCCAGGACTGTCACAGCAGCTGCCTGGCATGAGACAGAAGCCTTGAGGAAGTGGCCCCTCGCTCCCCGGCCAGCATACACAAGAGAGAGGCTCCGTCTCCCCCAGCTGCCCCTCTGGGGCGGACTGGGACACCTGCTCGCCAAGGCCCAGCTCTGGCCGCAAGGACACCTGTCACTGCACACTGCCGAGTCCTCTGTGCTCCCCCTCGGGCCTTGGCGGTGCCTCGCTTCGGCCCTCTCCCGGGGCCGCCTGCTGGCACTGACTCTGGGCAGGGGGACGGGGGAGGGAGGGGGTCTCAGGCCCCTCGAGAGTCACCAGGTGGCGAGGGCTCCAAACACGGCACATGCACACACGGTTTTCAGCTCCGTACAGAAAAACGTCTGAGTTTCCCAAGAAGAGGAGCCGAGAACCAAACGCCTGGTGACCCCGTCTGGATCCTGGAGACTGTTGTGCCTGACTCAGTTTTCGGAGTCAAGGCCTGGGCTCAGGCACAGCTCAGAAAGTTTCCTGGATGTAAAACAGCTGCCTGCTGCCCAGCTGGAGGCTTTGGGGCTGGCGTTTCCCAGACTGGTTCCTCGGAACCTCCTCCCCATCCCTACCTCATTCCAGAACACTCCAAGGAAAAGGGTCCCATGACCAGACTGGGAGAACCTGCAGGCTCTTTTGTCTTTTTGAAGATCCATAATGCCCATCGGCATGTTCAAGGCTCTGAGAACAGACCTGCTTACCTGGTTCAACCCAGCCTTTCCCCAACATACTGACCCCGGAATTCTTCTCCCCAACATACTGACACCTATGAACCACGGGCTGCCCTGTCCTGGGTTTCATAAACCCCTGACTGGGTCCAATGAGGATGGCTTCCTCCCAGGCCAGAAGGGAGACAGAGGCCTTGCGTGTCACAGTCTTTCTGGGGGTGGGAGACAGCTGCCCCTCCCCCCCAGGGATAGAGACTCAGAGACCTGCCTCATTTCGCGGGGACGTGGGACCTGGGATTCCCGCCCTTCCCATTCCTCCCTCTTCCTTCCGGGACTCATGGGCCCACCACCAGACCTCACCAGATCAACCCCCGGCCTGGTGACTCCGTAAGCCGCCACCAGCCCTGGGAGGGCTCCCTGTGAAGGGAAGCAGACAGACACACAGACACACGGACTACGGAAGCACAGGCACACAGAAAGGGCACGGCCAGTGGACAGTGTACTTGTCTGATGGTGGTAATGACAAGTGACCTGGACAGTACAGGGGACAGGCCTATGACCAGAGTGCAACAGTGTCCTAGCTCTGACTCAGCCTCGACCTCTCTCCGTCCTGGCCTCAGCGATTCGGTTTCTGTTCCTTCCATGGACGCAAGTTTCTGGCTGAAGCTCAGACATGCAATTTTATCCCTGAAGATCAATTTTTCACCCCCCAAAACTCCAGCTTCTCAGTGTGAAGACAAGGACACAAGAAGAAGCCAGTGGCCTGCCCTGCTGCTGTCCCCAGGCAGCTTCCCCCGCTTGGCTTTGCACACTGGGACTGGCGGCGCCCCCCCCCCCCCAGGACAGAAGCCCCCCTGGGGCACAGCCAGGCTTTGGCAGCTGCCAGCCGATGACAGCGGGTCTCAGGTGCGTGTCCGGCGGCTCCTGCCACCTGCCTGCCGTGCTCGGGGCACCTGGTGAAGCCCTGCAGACCAGAAAGCCGAGACCTCCCCGGCTCGGGCAACTGCTGTAGGGAGCCCTTTCTGCAGGGGGGGCACCGGGCGCTGCACAGTGACAGAGACAGACACGGAGCACACACCGGACTGTGGCCCGCCCGCTGCCGTGTGCAGGCCGGAGACGCTTACCTAGGGAGAGTCCATTGGTGACGGCAGAGGAGGAGGCAAGGGCGAGGGCCCTGCGGGGGCTGCGGGACTCTAGGACACTGTCGTCCAGCAGGTGCCTCGCTTTCTCCGATGGGAATGTCGCACTTTTACTCTCAACTACACTCAACTGACACATCATACTGGAAAACGGAAAGGAAGAAAGAAGGCAAAGCTCCTTATCTGTGGAGTAACAGTGGGTACACCTGCCCGGGGGGCCTGAGCAGACGGCGCAGATGAAGGAAAAAGACTTCCACCCGGAACCGCGGTACAAGTCTGGGCTCTGCCCCAGCTCATGGCGTGACCTTGGGCAAGTTGCATCCTTTCTCTGAGCCTCAGTTCCTCCCTCTGTCAAATGGGGACAAATGATACTTGCCCTGCATCTCTCAGGAGGATAACAAGGCTCAAGTGAGCGGACAGCGCTTGTGAATGATGGAACCACACAAGGGAAGGGGCGGCGTGACCCTGTGGGCAGCGCGCCTGGTTCTGGAGCCACACATCTGGTCCAGATCCTTGTGCCAACCTTGCTCACCACTGCAAAGTACTTCACCCGACTGAACCCCAGAGGACTCCTTCTTACAAGGTATTGGATACAGCACCCACCTTGCAGGCCTGCAGGGGCTCGACGACAAGGCACGGCAGGCACGTGGCAGAGTGTCTAACCAGAGCAAAGCCCGGAACACTCAGAGAGCGACCCTCCCCCCTCCAGCCCGTGAGGGACGCCAGAGCCAGCCTGAGCTGCCTGAGGCTTGTGTCTTAGTGGAGGAAGGAAGGAAGGGAGAGAGGGAGGGAGGGAAGGAGGGGAGGGAAGAACAGAGGGAGGAGGGACCCAGCTATCCAAGAGTCTGCGCCCAATGCCCCGGGACACAGGCCCGGCCGCCCGGCCACGGTGAGGTCCACACGTGCCCCCCGGGTGTTAGTCCCATGCGGCCGGCCAGGCAAACCCGCGGCAGGCTCATTGCCCTGCGGGCTTTCTGAAACAACTGGCGAGCAGAGACTCTGAGCCCCGACACTGGCAGGTGCCTCGAGACTCTCGGTGATGTCCTGGATGACAGTCATGGCGTCCAGTGGACTCTGGAGTTTTCCATAAGGGAGGCACTAACTGAGCTGGGGTAAACCTTCCGGAATCCCACCATCGCTTCCCCACACTTCCCCGCGTGCTTCCTCCACCGGCTCCCAAACCAGTGATGCCCGCCACCCAGTACACAGGCTGTGCTGCGCCAGCTGCCCTCCCTCCAACTGAGCCCGCGCCAGCTTGGGGAGAGGGCACCCGCCAGGGATGCCGAGAGCACTCATCAGATGCATAAGGGAGCCCCCCAGTGGGCAAGCATTCCCAGCAGCCCTGGAGCCCGTGTCTGGAGGCCACGGTGGGTTGGGGGACGGGGAGCGGCTCGGTCACCCACTTGTTTCCCAGGCTGTGGCTCTTCCTGTGCCTCGGGACGGGAGGCGTGGGGAGGCTGCCTGCAACAGATGCATCAGGACAGGTGGGCCGCCGGCTGAATCTCGCAGAGCTGGAGCCGGCGGAGGGGCCTGTGAACAGAGCAGAGAGAGAGAGAGCCGTGGTGGGGGCTGGGCTGGGGAGGCTCAGAGGAAGTGGCCCCCGGTGCGGTAAGGCACCAGCCCCGACTGTCGTTAAGCAGGGCAAGGTTCATGGAAGCCTCGTGGCTTTCTACTCATGAGACACTGACCCCTCACTGGCGGGATAAGTAGCCTCTGAACTGTCAAGGTGGCCGGCGTCCTGCTGTGCACGATGCTCCCGGACCAGGCAGTGCCACTGGCTAATACGGCGGACGTGCGGACGGAGGTGGGGGGCGCAGGTGGGGTGTGGGCGTGGGGATGGGCAGCCTAGCCTGGTTTCCCCATGGCAACACTTATCCAGGGCCCCCCAGCTGGGTGACAGAATTGAGAGCTAACAGTGTATTTTCTGAGTCCAAGTCCAGCGTCCGTGCCCTGTGCCCCTGTAGCCACTTTCTGTTCTCTGCTCCCTCAACCGAAGGGGATGGAGGGCTTCTCAGGGGAGGCAGTGGGTTTACTGAGGTAGGGCATGGCTAGGGAGGCAGGGGTTGAGACTCCAGGCCCATCAGTTACTGGCTGGTGACCTTGGACAGGTTATTTAACTTGAGCCCTGAGCCTCGGGTTCCCGATCTGAAAAGCGGGAATAACTCAGCTCACCTTGCAGGTGGTTGGGAGGTCATGAGGTCACGTACATCGAGTCTCACAGACAGCGCGCCTACTTGTTTGATTCCGATAATTATTACTGTGTCCTCCTCAGCCTTAGTCATGGGGTCAGCGGGAGGTCACAAGAGCTGGGGGGGGTCTGGGACCCCAAACCACACTGGGGGCCGACTGCAGAGACTGAGGCAGAACCCTCAGTGTGGCCATGTCCTGGGCTACAGTTGGAGGGGCATGGTCCCGACCACTTCTGTACCCTTTTATTTCTGTGGCCTGAGAAGGGAAGTCTCGAAGGGAGGGGACCCCAGATGCTATTCTAGCCTTAGCTATCCAGGACAGACGCGGGAAGAGCGAGCCAGCGCTTCCCCAAAGGAGCTTGGCCGCTCCCTGCAGGGCCCATCGACACACAGCAAGCCACAAGCTGCTGCCAGCCACGGGGGGAGCCTTCCCAGAGGGCCTGTGAGGTCCACCCAGGGCTTCAGATCCTCCACCACAAGATGCTGTGGATCCACACGGGGCCTAAGGGCTCCCCGTCCTCCAGCATGCCTGGCTCATCCTCATTTTCAGGTCCTAAATAGAGAGCCTTGTTCCCAGCCCATCGCGGAAGGAAGTCTAGCTCCCCCCTGGTACTCTGGAAAGTTCAGGAGGCAGGGGAACGCACACCGTCTGGGGCGCGGACTTCCCGCTCCCTGCTGTTGGCTCGCCTCCGCCGCGCCCTACCAGATACCAGAACAAAACACAAAACAACACCGATTCACATAGTTTGGTCTTGGGGCAGGGCTAGAGCAGTTCAGTAAATCAGAAGGGAGAGCCCAGATTTGCTTCATCACGGTGGTGGAATCACACATCAGTGGGGAAGGGAGGGTCTTTTCAGTATATCGTGCTAGAACCACTGGAGAAAGTGGTTTCTTCATGTGGAGAAAGATGAAGTTAGAGGCCCCCCACCTTATATTACACAAGTGGATTCACGTCATAAGTGTGAAAAGCAAAAATACGTAACTACTGGGAAAAAAATAAGGCAATCTTTATGACCTTGGAGGAAGAAACGAAAAGCATAAACCCTAAAGGACAAAAAAAATTGAATACAGGGGCGCCTGGCTGGCTCAGTCAGTTCCGCGTCTGCCTTCAGCTCAGGTCATGATCCCAGGGTCCTGGGATCAACCCCACATTGGGCTCCCTGCTCGGCGGGGAGCCTGTTTCTCCCTCTCCCTCCCCGCCTCCCTCTACTTGTGCTCTCTCTCAAATAAATGAATAAGATCTTTAAAAAATGAATACATTTGACTGCATTAAAATGAAACATTTTGGGATGCCTGGGTGGCGCAGTTAAGCATCCGCCTTCGGCTCAGGTCATGATCCCAGAGTCCTGGGATCGAGCCCCAGGGCTCCTGGGGCTCCCTGCTCACCAGAAAGCCTGCTTCTCCCTCTCCCTCTGCCTGCCGCTCTGCCCACTAGTGCTCTCTATCTCTCTGTCAAATAAATAAATAAATAAAATCTTTAAATAAAATAAAATGAAACATTTCTGCACCAAAACAAACAAAGCAAAGACAGCAAAAACGATGGTAAAAGGCAAACTGTAGTCTGGGAGAAGAGATCTAGCACCACATCGCTGGCAAAGGATTTGTGCTGAGATACATGAATTTCAAATATCAGTAAAGAGAGACAAACCACACAGAGAAAATGGGTAAAGGACACAAATGGGAAATTCACAAAAGAGGAACCCCACATGATCATTCACTACAAGGAAATGTGCTTAACCTCACTGGGGATAACGGGAATGTAAATTATATAGCAAAAGTGAGAAAAAAAATACTCTTACCTTATTAGATTGTAAAAAATCAATTAGCCTAATGATATCAAGTGTTGGCTAGGATGTGAGAGGATGGGAATGCTAGTTCAGGGCTCACAGGAGTGTCCAGTATTTGGAAAGCAAGTAGCAATGGCGAGTAAAGGTGAAGGTGCCATGCCTCTGCAAGCAGGCGATTCTAATTTGAGGAATCCACCCTCAGGAAACCCCTGCAGATATGCCCAAGGAGACACATGTACAACGATGTTCAACCTAGCACTGGGTACGAGAGCAAAAAAGGAAACAATCTACATGACCCTCAGGAGGGAAACGGATGAACGAGCTGCGGTCTATTCATCCAACAAATTCTACAGAGCAGAAAAATGGTGAAGAAACTGGATTTATAGGTGTCGATACAGATTAAATTCTAGAAGCACATGCTGAGCGGAAAGCGTAAGGTGCAAAAGGGTGTTTGTTTACACCGAGGCATGATGCCATTTTTGTAAACAGTTTAAAACATGCAAAACAAGAGTATATATGTTTGTACATGAGCATATACGCAGTAAAACATAAAAACCTGCTCAGGAATAACATAAAGCAGTCCTGGGAGAGTAGGTACTTCTACAGGGAAGAAAGGAAGGATGGGGTAAGAGGGACTTTGCTCTATCCATATGCTATTCTACTTAAAAAAATATAAAACAAATATGGCAAAACGTTAGTTTTTGTTAAACATGGATGGTGGGTACAATGGGTAGTCTCTATGTGTTCGATATTTCATTATTTAAAATGAGACTACTTTAAACACACGTGGATGCCTACTAGTGCCAGGGGTGTGCTGGAATCTCCCGTTTGCCCTCCAGATTCGCCCTGCACCCTTTCCACCCTGTGCCATGAACTGGGAGCTGCGCTATGGGGCCTAGGTCAGTGGGCTCCCTTCCCTCTGGCTCCTTGTTGGGTCAGGTCTAGGGGGAGCCCTGGCCAGAAACTGGGGAGGAAGGAGAGAGTCCATAGTACCATCTCCTCCAGACTTTCCTCTGGGGTTACCCCTGAGAGGTATCCGTCTCTCCAAGTCCTCTCTACTCTGGTTTTCATAACCGCTGCCTCCCTGCACTCCTAGTCTAGCCCCGGGGTGCCACGCTGTCCTTGGGGGTCCTTATTCCTGCCTGTGTCTTTATAAATAGCCCCTTTCTAAAATTCGCCTTCGATCGATCCACTGGGCTGTGCCATCTGTGTCATGCTGAGGCCATGCAGGGCCTTCACACTTAACCCACACAACACCCCTCGGAGATCCGGGTTAGTAGCCTTAACTCACAAACGGGGAGGCAGCAGCTCAAGAGCTTAAGCTTCAAGGTCAGGAGCTGGTCGGCAATGTAATCAGGTTCAAGTCTGGGCATTGTGAATCCATGGAGTAGACACCTGGGACCACCCGCCCACACCTCCGCCAGGAATCCCCCTTCCCACCCTTGAGGGGCTCACAGGGGAGCCAATGCCACCCACGTGGCCTTGCTCCTGGCCCCGGATAGGGAGAGACACCTTCCCCAGGATTTTCAGATTTGAACATGTTTGAGGACAATCACTTTTTGGTGGATGAGAAATAAAACCTAGACACGGTCGATAGCTGTGTCTCCCTGCTTGTGGAAAAGGAAGCCGGTCTGTGGCGAGAGGCCTATAGAATAAGGCAAATCTGGTGGGAGGGAGTCCATGTTTGGGTCATTCCTGCAGGCGGTGCCTCCTGTCCTTCCCTCCCTGGATGCTCAGCCCTTCCAGGATCCCATAAGCCAATGGTTCCCTTTCTGGGTGAGGCAGCCAGAGCTTGTCTCTGCTGTTCGCAGCCCAAGGAACCTGATCAGGAGGCCGCACCCCACCACACCGCCTCCCGGTGGGCTGCCTGGGTGACCCAGCCTGGTGACTGGAGACAGCGGAGGCTGTCCGAGGTCCCAATTCCAGCCTGCATGAGGTGTCTCAAAAACAGGCTCTGACAGACCAAATCGTGACAATGAAGCCAGAGAGGCGGGGCCTGAACTTCACCAACCAGACACGCCCGTGGAAGGCCTTCGAGGAGCGTGAGCAGGTACTGAAACGTGCTTCAGCTTAGTGCCTGCGGGCATCTTCCCGGGAAGGCAGTCCGTGCCGCCATCAGCCCTGTTAACCGGGGGATGGAGCCGAGGCATCTGGAGAGTGTGTGAGGAATGGAGTTTCTTGGGGCCATCCTGAAGGTTCTGGTTTCACTGGCTTCAAACGGGTCAGGCCATCGCTCTCCAGGAGGTTCTCACGCGCACCCCAGTGAGGACATTCTGCTAGAAAGTTGGGACAAAAGCAAGCTCCGTCCTAGAGGAAACGTCTCGTGTGGCTGCTCCAGAGAGGAAAGGGAAGAATGGAAGCCGTCCTGCTTTGTTTTTGTTTTGCACTTATTGCTCAATAAGTGAATACATGCAGAGGGTGGAATTCGCCTTGTTTATCCGTGGCATGGACGCGGGATTGCACTGACTGAGTCACCCTGGCTCCCACCCCGGGTTCAGAAAGTGTTCTGTAAAGGTCGGCTCGCAATGCTCCGCCCCCTGTGGTTTGAACTGGAACTCGACTCCCGTGTTGTCCCAGTAATAATGATGGCGATAATTACGGTGGAGCGGTCCGTGCCGGGGACCGGGGACCGTGCTGCGGGGGCGCACTGCCCTCCGCGTCGGGGGTTCTCCCAGCAGCCCTGGCTCATAGGCAGGAAAGCCAGGGCTTAGGCAGCAGCCACGTGCTGGACTTCAACCCGGGGGTACACGGCTCTCCCGGTGTGGGGGCAGGTCTAGCCATTCGAAGGTCAGGCGTTACTGAAAACCTGAGGCAGAAGAAACAGTGTCACATTTGAGGTGATCCGGTAGAAGCAGGTGGCATTTCCTCCAGGAACCGTGTGTTGGGAAAGTTCCAGCTGCTATTCTTGCAGGTGAAGGTAGAGAGGACAAACATCTATTATGCACCGGCTGCATGCCAGGCTTGTCCCAACACTTCAACATCCTATTTCATTAACTCGTAGGCACTTGGCAATTTTACAGTGGCCATTTTAAAGGGACATCTGAGGCACACGAGGTCACGCGCTGGAGGGGTGCTGGCTTTGTTCCCTCAGCTGGCTGAGCGTGCGGTGCTGTGCCTGGAGAGCTGGACCCCCCAAAGCTCTTCTGGTAACCTCCGTGGCTGTCCCACTCACTCCTGCTCACTCCCTTTCTCACCTGTCTCCGGGTGCTTCCCGCATATCCTGGTTCTGATCGGAGTGTGCACCTCTCCTAGGCCTGCGGACGTGCCCTTGGTTTCCTCCACGCAGCTCCTGATTCTCCCACCAGGACGAGGCCCAGATCCGCCTCCCTCTTCTCGCTGCTGTGCAGGGCCTTGGGAGGCCTGCCTGGCCTCAGATGGCCCTCGGCCCGGCCGAAGGGAAGGGTGGGAGGCCCAGGCAGAAGAGGCTGTGATCTGCCCGGGTCCGGCGTCCAAGCTGATGCTGCTCTGGGTGCCCCCGGTCTCGGCCACTCCCACCCCCTGCACTGTTGACCGATAGCCTGGTCTGACGCTGAAGCAGAACAATTTCCATTCAGTTGGGACTTCGGGACGGGGGTGGCTTCTCTGCCAGCAAGTGACGCTCTCCGCTACCGAAAGGCCTCATGTTCCGGCCCCCCTAAGCCCGGGGTGGCCACCACGTGACGGCACCAGGGACACGTGCCTTGTGGGGCCGTTTCTGAGCGGGGCGGCTGGCAAGTTTATTTCTCCATGTCCCCTGGGGCAAGGGCAGGGGTAAGGGCAGGGATAATGAGCTGGGGTTCTGGCCTTGCTTTGCAGAGTGTGGTCCCCGCTGCCCGGCCCGATATGGCATGAACAGCTGGAAAAACTGACCATGTGGCTTGACTATCTCAGCGGATTGCTCTATTTTTCCTCAGCATAATTTTTCCATGAATAATCTTTAAAGCTCTTTAAGTGGCTGTTTCTTTAGCAGTTTTATTGGAACATATGAGAACTGACAGTCTCTGTGGGGAAGGAGATATCGTGTTGAAAAAAAAAATCTGGTTTTCATTTCATTTCTCTCAAGAAACCAACAGGCTGCCCAACAGACCACTCATTGATTGGAAGAGAAAAGAGCACAGGGCCTTCTAATAACGGCTTTGCAGTGGGCGGAGTCAGGATGATGAATGGTCCTAAAAACCCAGGATCCAGAGGCAGACCGATGTGGGCTCCTGGTGTTATCGGCCACTTGCAGGCTGAGTGACCTTGGGCAAGTCACCTGGCACCTCTGAGCCTCATTCTACGTCTGCAAAACAGGAACAGGGGCCCGACCTGGCAGCCTCCCTGCGAGGAGGAAATGATACAGCATCCCTCCCTCCTTCCTGCAGCAAGTGTTTCCTGATCCCAAGCCAGCCCTGAGCCCCGTGCTGGTCAGACACAATGGATTAGGGAGCTCATGTTTTGCTTTCATGGGGTTTACAGTCAACTGGTGGAAAAAGACAAGTATGCAGATAATTACACCCGGGAGGGACACATGCTTTGATAGGAGGAAAGAAATAACAGATATGATAATAGCAATAACTACACCAATAGGACACGTGCCTGGATCGGAAGAAAGGAGTAACAGATAGGTCAACAGCAATAACTAGGCCAGTAGTAGGACAACCGTGTCAATAATGATGGCGGTAACATCAGCAGGTGACCTTCTTTGCACATCTGCAGGGGCCAGAAACTTGCTAAAGGCTTCGCACAGGTGCAATAACGTGGCCTCCCAGGCCCGGTCATTATCTCGACGCCACGATGTGGGACCTGAGGTCACAAGGGTTAAGGAGCTTGCCTGGGCTAGCAGCCCGTGAGCAGCAGAGCCGTGTGCTGCGCGTCTGAGAACACCGGAAGGTCGGAGAGGAGCCGGTGGGTCCGACATCCAGACTGGCCCAAGCCGACGCAGTGGCATAGGCAGACGGGGCAGCAAGAGCAAAGACCCCGAGATGACAGACAACAGAAGCTACTAGAGAAACTGTAGGGAGCCAGCCTGGCAGAAGAGCTGAGGGCGGGGACCGTGCGTGTGGTGGGGGGGTGGCCAGAGCTGCAGGCCCACGCGAGGAGCCCAGAGTTTAACGAGGGGAACATGTAGAGATTTTTAGGAGGTGTGGTGATGTGCTCAGATTTGTACCCTAGAAAGCGCACTCTGGCTAAAAAAGCACATGGATGGGGCCAAAATGACAGGCCGGGAAGGAGAAATGAGGAGGAGAGGTGGGTAGGAGGTGGACCAGCAGGGGTGTGGTGGGAGGGGGACTCAGGGCAGCCTCGGTGCAGGCTGCTGCTGTTCACTTAGGAAGCAGGCCTGTGGGGCTGATGGGAAGTTCACATTGGGACTGATGTCTGGAGGCCACTGGGTGCGGCGTTCAGGAAACAGATGGCACCGGGGACAGATGCACCCAGACAGGTGTGTGTGGAGCCCCAGGAGTGGGCGAAATCATCCAGAGTTGTAAACTCAGTGAGAAGAGGGAAGGCCTGGGACAGAACCAGTGCCTGTGGGATGAGAAGAAGAGCTAGGCTCAAAAGGAACTTGTGTAGATCCAGGGTCAACAGAATGAATATTTGAGACAAGTGTCATTTTAGGCACATGAAGAGAATGACCTTGGGCTTCCCTTGTAATTCTAATGGAAGGCGTCAGGAGCGATGCACTGATTTCCTGGCCAGCAGCCCCGTCCTCGGAGGGCACTTCTTCCCCCTCAGAGGCGCCTTGTGCACGCAGCACCCATCTTTGGGGCTGGGACACACTCTTCTTCCCTTGGGTCCGGGTCTCTAGGGGAACAACCTGGAGGGGCCTAGCCCACCACCTGAGTTGGCACAGCACCAGGAGCCAGTGTCCTCCTCTGCCCCCCCATGTGGACCACAGCAGGCAAGCCTGAAACGCCCCAGAAACGACCTTCTGCTCAATCAGATGGTTCTCTTGGGAGAAGGGAGAAACGGAGGCAAGAATTGTTGACCTGCTGCCTTTGCCAGGGGTTCGATTGGCGATGGAAGGGCTTCCACCAAGAGGCAAGCCCCTCTTGTGCTGCCGGTGCCCGTGTCCGGAGTTCTCAGAGAGGGCGGTGACCCCCATCCTTGGGGCCGGGCGCTCCAGTCCCTCGCCCTCTGGCGGCCTGCACTTGCTGTCATGACACCCGTTCACTTGTAAGTAAGGGACGAGATGAGATTTCCTGTTGACCAGAGTCTCCTACCAGCACCAGCTCAGAGAGGCGGGGGCTGTCCAGGTCCAAGCGCGCCAGGCGCAGGGTTCTGGCTACAGAGGGGCGGGCTCTGCAGAGGAGGACAGGGAGCCTCGTTCCCACGGGTTTCCAGCGGCATCTGCGTCCCTGCCCTGGGTCGGCATTGCCCCATTGAAGCAGTCTGGTGGACGGCGGCCGCTCACGGGCTACCTTCCAAGTCTTGCACTCTGGAAATTAATGGGAGGCAGCTGTGGCAGAAGGGACTCGGAGTCACAAGACTCGAGTTCCAGTCCAGCCTCTGCCTGGGCTGCCGGGAGCTCGGTGTCCAGGGACTGTCTGCGTTGAGAAGGGGGGTGGCCACGGCCGGATCCAAGGCTCCTGACGGCATCACCGGAGCACGCGGCGCACGGGGTGAAGGGGGTTCTGTGTCTCCTGGCTTCTTTACTGCGTGTGCTGTGAGCCCCGTTCCCAGAGCAGGCCCTCCCTGGGGCCGCCCTCCGGCACTCGGGGACATGGGGCCCCCTGAACAGAAAGCTCTCTCACGCTGGGTTTCACGGGCGAGCCTGGGAGCCGGCCACTGTTACGTTCACACTCATTCTTTGTTTCTCATACACGCAGCTCTCACGGGTCCTCGCTGTGAGCCAAGATCTGGCTCATACATCATTCAGAATGCCCCGGTTCATTTCTTCCTGAAAAACGGCATCCGATCCCCCTTCAACAGTGGTGAGGCCCAGAGGCTTTCTCCCTGGAGTCGGAGGGAGCAGCACGGGGGAAGCCACTAGTGCCGAGTGTGGAGCTGGGCCACAGCGGGGCAGCAGAGCGGGACCAAAGTGGGCAGGTGTCTCTGTTCCCCTGCTTGGCCCTGATGTAGCAGGCTACCAGGACGAGAGCAGATGTGGCCTTCCAGAGTGGAGAGGCAGACGCAGGCTTCTCGGCTCTCGGGCGCCTCCCCCGAGCCCCTTATCCATTCTGAGAATCGAAAAAAGCTACGGGGGGAGCCTCTGGAAGGGGGAGTCCCTACCCCCCGCCCATAGGGTGCTCTCTTCTTCTGCTCACTACTCTCCAATGGAGGGGGAGGACTCCACACACCACTTGGGGAGCCTGACGTATGTCCCTAACAGTTGGGAGAGCCAGGGGACTCCTAGTGCCTTCCTCAGGCACAGGAGCCCGCACGGCCCCAGCCAGGGGCCAGCGGTGGCCACACCAGGGTTAGCTGCATTGGCAGGGCCATCAGGACAAGGCGAGGTGTGGCCTCCTACCGACCACAGTGGCCTCCTGTGAGGAGAGCCGGCTTGGAGGTAAGGGCTTGCAGGGACCCAAGCAGCAAGGAGCCGGCCGGGCACACAGACTCTCTGAAGGAGCCACCGTGGTCCCAGAACGGATGGGCGCACGCCCCGGCCAAGGGACCTGTGGGATCTCTGAGAAACCCATGGGAGTGCTCGTGTGAGGACATGCGTACACCAGTTGTCACCCGCACAGTCCAAGACAGCAGCGCCCACTGCTGAGACTGTGTTCTTTGCCCCAGTCCCCAAGGTTAGCAAGCCAACGGAGACAGAGAAAGTCCTGGCGGGGAGAAGGGCCAAGCACCCCAACCCTGACCAGGAGAGATCAGGCCCCAGCTAGGGGGAGTGAAGAAGATTTAATGCCAAGTCAGGTTTGGAGTTGTGACTCTAACACAGAACCAGCCTTCTAAGAACCACACAGGGACAGCGTGTGACTCAAAAGTGTCTCTAAGAAAGGCCTGGATATGCCAAGGTTGTCATCCAAGGCAGCGATAACTGCATAGACACTGTACTTTCTATTACTGTACTGCATAGACACAAAGGGCAATGGGAGCAGAGCCCAGGATGCTCTGGGACCCTCAAGGGCATCCCGCTTGTTCCATGCAGGGAATATAGATGACCAGTCCAGGGCCCTGGGCTCAGCAGCTGGCTCTGCTCCCTCCTCCGTACAAGAGATGGGGGGGCGAGTGCCCTAGGACCTCCCCCTACGGAACGAGGCTCTCGGCCCTCGCCGCACAGGGTAGGTGTGAGGGTCCCGAATGAACACACAGGAAGCACTTCCAACACTGCCTGGCAGTGAGTACAAGCTCAGAGCGTGCCAGCCGCCACCACCACCACCACCACTGCCACCACCTCTGGGCCTCTGTTTCCTTAGTATGAACCAGCTGGTGTGGCAGATTTAACACGTCCACAAATTCTCAACACTGCCCACGTTGAGTGGTCGGGTCTGCGTCCCCTCTCCTCAGACCTGGGTGAGCCTGTGTGACTGCCCTGACCAACAGAGCATGGCAAAGGCAAGGCCACGTGACTTCTGGGGGGGTCACACAGATGTTGTGATGCAGCTTCAACCCTGCTCTTGGGACATTCGCTCTGGGGGACACTGCCACGTAGGAGCTGCCGACTCTTGAGGCTGTCACATGGTGAGGAAGCCCAGGCCACGCGGGAGGCCACACGTACATGTGTTCTGCTCCAGCTATGGCCCCGCCAGCAGCCAGCACCACACGCGTCCAGAGGATTCCAGCCCCTAGCCTCTGAGTCCCTCTCAACCTTCAAGGCCTTCCGGCTGAGGCCCCAGATACTGTGAAGCAGAGACAAGCCATCCTGGCGGTGTCCTGTCCTATTTCCTGACCCACAGAGCCCGTGCCTGTAACGAAATGGTGGTTCTGGGCCACTAGGTTCCGGGGACACTAGGTTCTGGTCACCAGTGGTGGCACGCAGCTCAGCTGGTGAATGGTGAGTCGGACTTGAGGGGACAGCCCTCTGGCTCCCTGTCCCCTATCGGCTATGTCATGCTCTCCCTCCGTGAGGACAGCATCGGAGTCTGCCCCATGCAGGCCACGAGCCAGCAGTCCTGCGAAGTAGCCCACGTGAAGTATTTGATCCTACGGCCGTGTCACCGACAAGAAAACCGGGGCCGGGAGGGAGTAAGCTGATGGCCCCAGGTCCCACAGCTAAGAAGTGCCAGAGCCGCACCGTGAACCCAGGTCTGCCTGACAAAGCAGGGCTTTTCCACAAAAGGCAGTAAGACCAGGAAGACAGAAGCATGTGGAGAGCAGGTCCGAAGGTATGAGCACAGAAACCCGAGGCCCGTGCTGAGATTTTCCATGGCCTTGCTTTGCTGCCAAGGACTTTTGAGAGAAAACCTGTCAGTTGGTTCGGCCACACGGAGGCGGGCGAACAGAATCTGGAAATGTCTTCATCGGTTCCAAGGCACACATAAACATTACTTGCCCTCTCTGGGGTCAACGTTCTTTATGATTTTTGCTCTGCAGGAAAATATTAGTTCATTTATATAAACGAAACATTACATATGGAGGGGGGATTGAAAACGTGGCATTCCTGGCGCTCTCTCCTCCACAGCCCAGAAACTGAGAAGGTCTCTCCATTTCCGTTCTCACAGACTATTTGTTGGTGCGGTCACTCCCTGGGGTGGAGAGTGCGCAGCTCTCTGTGGGGCGCAGGGGCCATCACAGACATGAAGGGCACAGCCTCGGCCCGGGACCACGTTGACAGTAACCAAGGCCTCTGAGAGACCCAAGTCCCAGCTGCTCCCAGGGCTGGGTCAGCAGGTCTCAGCACCCAAGGCAGCCGAGCTGGTGAGAGAGGTGGGCACAGCCGCACGGAAGGGTCGGGGAGCCCACTGACCATCTTGGTCCTGCTCACACTAGCCTCCTCTGGCTCCTTCCTGTGCCACGCCTCCTGGCCCCCTCATGGCTTTTGCCGCCTATCTCCCCACTAAAGCCTAAGCTCCCCGTGGGCAGGTCTTTGCCTCGTTCCCTGGGTCCCTGGCTCATTGCAAGGGTCTGTCACAGCAGGCCCTTGGCCTGGACGTCCTGAGTGCAGGAACCCATGAAGGCATCTCGGGTCCTCTCCTTGGCAGGTGTGGGGGCGGATGCCTGACTGCTGGAAAGGGAGCCCGGCGCTGTAGCTTAAACCCCCATCCCGAGGAGCTGAGGGAGGCTGCGTTCCTCCCATTCCTGGGACTGCAAGAGGCACATTCCTGTCCCTGGGCCTGGTCGGGCTCCTGCCACGCAGCCTGGTCTGACTGCCAGATGGGGGAAGGCCTCCTGGGAGCTGCCCCTCTTGTCTCGCCCTCTGCAGGACCCCTTGGCTGTCCCAGGCTGCAGCAGCACCCGCCTCTGTCCTTGGAGAGGCTTCGAGGCTGCGGGTGGGAAGCCAGGACCACTGAGTGCGTCGGAAGCCTTCCAGACGCTCCTGGGGCCTCTGGTGATCAATGAGAACCTTAACATCCTGCTTCCAGGGCGGGAGCCAGGGCTTTGGAAAACTGGTGGAAAACACTCCTGTGAGCTGGGCTCGCACCACTGTGTGAAAAGTGCCGCATCAGCACTTCCCGGAAGGGAGTGTGGAGTCAGCAGTCGGCAGCCGCGGAGCTGCCTCCCAGAGCCCAGCGCCTGAAGGCTCCGGCCAGGAGCTCAGAGGCTGGGCTGGAGAGGCGAGGACGGGCGGGCGCGGCTACTTCCCCAGGGCCCCTGTGTGCCAGGCCCTGGGGACGCCAGACGGGGTCCTTACGCTGGGGGGAAGGCAGACGTGGGGCCAATATGCACAGGGCACACTTTAGTCCCCACGGGGGAAGTGCCACGGAGAGGAACAGACCAGCTCCGAAGAGTGTAGAACACTGTGTTGGCAAAGTTTCTGTAAAAAGCCAGATGGTGAGTATTTTAGGCTTTGGAGGCCATAGGGTCTTTGTCCCAACCACTCTGCCACTGTCCCGGAAAGCAGACACAGACAGTATGTCAGCGGACGGGCGTGGCGTGCTCCCATACAAAAACAGGGGCGGGCTGGATGCGGGCCATAGTGTGCCAACCCTGGTGTGACAGGGGCCTGACCTGGGCCAGGGGGAGGGGGCCCGGTGGGAGGAAAAGCACCCCTGAGGCAGCGACGTTCCATGAACAGCCGAAGGCTGATTCAGTGACGGAGGCACAATAAATACTGACGACAATCACATCATCCCAGTAAAGTTACACTTGACAAGAGTGTTCTGTGTGTCGGGCACTGGACTGTTTCACACACAAGGTCTCAGTAAATTCCCACAACAACCGTGGGAGGGAAACATTATGATGCCCACTTTACAGATGGAGAAACTGAGGCCTGGTGGGTAAGCCGAC
The DNA here is from genome assembly GCA_028534135.1 of Potos flavus. Lineage (NCBI taxonomy): Eukaryota > Metazoa > Chordata > Mammalia > Carnivora > Procyonidae > Potos > Potos flavus. Next base: position 6,352,201 of record CM052892.1, read on the forward strand.
TGTTCTGTTTGCTCCCTCAGAAGCCGAGTCCTCCTCAGCTCAGCAACCACGGAGTTGGTGACCCCTTTTCTTTCCCAGGTCCCTCAGCCTAGAGGGGCTGGTGCCTCACTATACTTTACGTAATTCCCATTTCAGCTTCATTAAAGTCTCTTCGTATGAGCCGGGGTAAGTGGGGGGGAGCAATTCTCTTTCTTGCCGGGATTCTGACTGATGCTGGCAGTGGGTTAATTTGCTGGGTTCTGGCCTCACACGGCCACTAAATGGCAGAGCCGATGGAGGGGACAGTGGCTAAAACAGGAAATCTGGAGGACCCTGAGGAGGCTGGGCCAGGGGCTGGGTCCTGGCGCCCAGGCCCCGATTTCCATCACAGGCAGGGACCAAAAGTCAGTACCGCTCCTCCTTTTCTGCCCAGGGCTCAGTGAGGGGCCAGTTCTTGAGGCCCCTGATTAGCAGTGTTAGTTTTCTGAGCCTGGCTCCTGCTCTACAAGCTCGGGCCTGGCAGGAGGAGCCGGTGGTGCTCAGTGCAGAACGGGCCTGAGGGCAGAGGTGGGGCCCAGGTCTCTTCCTCGGGGAGGAGGTGGTGAGGCAGGTGCTGGTCAAGTGAAGGGACCATCGGGGTCAGACAGATGCCTAGAGGGAAGGGGAGGCTTCTGCTGCCATCTGCCCTGATAACAAGCAGCCTGCGGGCTTGCCGAATGGCGAGGCTGGCAGAGGAGGCGGCCCGGGCTGCAGGCGGGTGTGCAGGGCAGTGGGGAGGAGGAGGCTCTCTGAGGCTCAGGGATGAGGCTCCAGCAATTAGACCCCTCTTGTGCTCCAGGCTAGTGTGCACCAAAGGCCCACCTGGAGCCTCAGCCTGATCCTTCCTTCCTTTCATCCGTTCATCCATGAACCCTGGGCGGCTCAAGCATCCATCGAGCACAAGCATTATGTCGGGTGGGGGAGACTCCTCCGGTGGGATGAGTCTAATGGGAACGAAGTGAGGCCCAGTGACCAGAAAAGAGAATAATTACAAATGGGGATATCATAAAGAAACAAAGAGCTGAAATAAAGTCTCTCTGAGTTTAGAACGATGAGTAAGAGCCAACCATGGACACATGAGGGGAAGGCATTCAAGGCAAGGGGCCTGGGAACTTTCCAGAGGCCTTGCCTCTCTCAGGAAGAGATGAGGCTCGTGTTTGGCCTGTGGGTGGAGAGAGTCGCTAGAGAGAGGCAGAGCTGGCCCCTCGAGGCAAGACTAAGGCCTTCCCTCTGCCATCTCTCTTCCTGTGCCATGCCTGGCCCCCCTCATGGCTTTGCTGCCTGTCTCCCTGCTAAAGCCGAAGCTCCCCGTGGGCAGGTCTCTGCCTGGTTCCTCTGGGTCCCTGGCTCACTGTAAGTGCCTGTCACAGCAGCCCCGCCCCCCTCCCCCTGCTCAATGGCTCCTGCCTGCAGGGAGAGGGGCAGGGACAGGCCCGGCAGGGCAGGGGCAGAAGTAATGGAAGCCCGCAGCAGGAAGGGGCGCTGGGAGATGAATCCTCTGGCACCGTCCGGAGGGTAGAAAGAAAGTGTGACTGTGGGGACTTCTTGACACGTGGGGAAGGCCAAAGACTTGGCTTATCCCATGAAGGCACGTTAACCAGATAAGGCGGCAGAGGCTTCTTACTCAACTAATTTGCAGGAGACTCAAGGGCAGAATGCTTTTGATTTGAGCCCACTCTGCTCCAGAATTTTGGCATTACCTCCTGAAGGAAGTCTTGAATGGTTAGTGTTTGCTACCATTCCTTCTATGGCCCTCAAAAACTGCTTTAGAATCCTGCTGCTATCACCTACATCCCTCTGATGGGAACCCTGTCCCCAGCGCCCTTAATCACTAGGGACACTGTGTGTGTGTCCCAAATCCATGAATAAAGCTGATGCTCCCGGAGGGTGAGCCATCCGTGTCTGGAGGCACCAAGTCCCCAGGCATCTGGTGCACCCCCCTCCAGGTCGCATCAACCTGACTCCAGGCAGCAGGCCCAATGCTAAGGGCCCAAGTGACTCAGAGAAGGTTTCTCTACCCTGTGCATGTTCCCAGCCTGGGGTTCTGATCTGGCCTCTCTTGGGGCAATTGGGTCCCAGGCTCTTTGAGGGAACCTCAGCCCAGAGGTGACCCACAGGGGCCCCACAGATTAGGGGCCTGGAAGGTTGGTGTGCAAGGGCTGCTAGGACCATGGAGTCTGGCAACCTGCAACTCAGCTGTGCCCTCGATGCCACAGTCAGGGCCAGCCCCGGCAGCCCTGCCTGGGCCATTAGTGGTGTGTCCCCACTCGAGGTGGCTACAGTACCTGCGAGATCTTCCTTGGAAGAGACCAGTCTCGGAGAGCTGCTTCCTGGTTCAATTCTGAGTGACAGCCTGGAAACAAAGATTTTCATGAAATCAGAGGGGCTCTGGTGTATCAGAGGGGGACTGATCACATGAGTGTTTGGAGTTGGGAGACAGGACTGCTGCTAAGGGCTAGCATCTCAGAGCCCAGGAGCCCTTTGGAGTCTGCTCTAGATCTCAAGACAAGCCTGGGGACTCGGTACATTTACTGTCCCTGCCTACCAGATGGGGAAACTGAGCAGTAGCAAGGTTAAGCAGCTTCCCCAAATTCCCCAAATTCATGGGCTAGCAAGCAGCAGGGCAGGAAATCCAACCCACGACTGTCTGACCTGAAATCAGGGTTTTCAATCATTACAGTGCACCCCCTTCTCGGATGCCGCAGAGAGGCACAAGGCCATGGACGCGTTAGGACTGGCACTTCAGTATTATTATTTTAAGCACTGATTAAGAACCTCTGGATGAAAATGGTGGGGTGAAGCCAGATGCAAGACTCCCCCTCTCCCAACAAAACCAACAAATTATAAAGGCTTAGGAGTAGAAGAACTTACCAGCTGCAACTCAACAAGAAAGGGGGCTGAACTGAAGTTCAGAAACTTCCAGCCAAGGAGAGAAAAAGAGGATTGTGGAGTCTGACCGAGAGAGAGGTGTGACACAACAGGGCTCCAGGTCCTGCCCTCTGAGGTGTCTCGGTACGTCTGAGCAGGAGTCCCTACCTTTCCCTCTTCAGAGTGGCACCAAATGTTGGCAAGAAATGGATGAAATGAGTGGACAACATGGTGGATATGCAGGTTCGTTCCATTGAGGGGGTGATTTGAAACCCGAGGGCGCCCCTTTCAGGAATGGGATACCGCCCCCAACGAGGTGGAGGAAACCCTGATACAGAGCCTCCATATCTAAAACACACTGCTTGCTCCCTGCCTCCTTGGAGTCTGAGCCGTGCGTTCCCCCAGGCTACAGAAGAAGGGAGAGACAAAGCACCCTGACCTCACAGCATGGCGGGAGGAAAAGCCAGCCCACCTCACATACATGGGAGCAGGGTCAGATGTCCCCTCCCTCCATCGGAGCCATGCAGTATCCAGATGGAGCTTCTCAAACGGGAGCAAGACAAAAAGAAACAGTACAGCAACCTAGCAAACATCCTCTCACACAAAGAAGGAAAGAGAAGCGAATAGAGCAGTACCTAGGTTACTCAGCCCAGGAGGCAGCCCCAAGGGACACAAGAAAATCCCCCCAAGTGCTTTGAGCAGGAGAACAGCTTATTTGGAACATGGGTTGAATAAAGCAAGACTTGAAAAATGAGATGATGACACAAAGGAGTAAGATGGAAAGGGAGACTGGGGTCCTAGGGAACCAATCAAGGATCAGATGAATATCTAAGTAGGGACAGATCGTCCAAGTGTCTGTGAGGAAAAGACAGAAATTACAGCCACTAGGAAGAAGCTAGGGGACATGGAAGGCAGACAGCAGCCAACGTATGGATGCCTGGAATCCCTGAAAGAGGAAAGCCAAGAAATGGTACAGAAGAAGTCAAAGATAACCCAAAGAATCCCTCTGAAATGAAGAAAGGACATACGTTCCAGGGAAATTTGGTATAGAACAGTCCACTCTGAAGCATTCCTCTTGTTGTGCCTTTGAACTTCAAGGAATTCTTCACCCACCAGGCAGATAAAGCAAGTCGCTTATAAGAGGAAAGGATCAGACTGGCTCGGCCTTCTCTACAGCGGCATCCAGTGTCAGAAGGCTACGGGAGCAGGGCCTGCAAGTGCTGGGGGAGAGGTGCGGAGGCGTGCGGCCCTGGGAGGCGAGGCCCCGTCACACGCGGACGTTTCCTCGAGGGACATCAGAGCACGCAGGACTTGTGAAAACCCGCCTCACGGGGAAATCCAGCTAAATAAGGGAGTCCTTAAAATAAAGACTCCAGGAATGGAAAAGTGGTGGAGGAACACAGGTGGTAAGAATTGAATCTGTTTAAAAACACTAACCAGTAGGAATTTTGGTTCCTCAACATAATGTGTAGGTTACAAACTTGGACTGTGTAATAATAATAACATGACTAACAAAAAATTGGAAGATGGTGAAGGGGAGGTGAAGGCAGGGGAGAGGGCTGACATTCTCACCTTTCGTAACCAGCCAACTGACCCTGTGCACGGTAGGGACCTGGTTAAAACAGGACTCACTGACTCAAATCTCTTCATGTTTTTCCTGACTGCTCTTAGTAATCTTAGAAGGCTCTTTTAGGAAATTACATCTCTTGTGCTGAAGAAATATTTATTTGAAGAGCGTCTAATGCTTTATATTTTATTTATGTTCCTTTTTCTGGTTAAATTAAAATACTTTCAATCAAAAATAGCAAGTGTCGCATGATCCAATTTTAATAAGTTCTATCATTCCATCCGACCATCTGCCCATCCTTCTCTGTGTCTCTATGCACTTCCTATGCATTAAAAATGTCCCAAATTATGTTCACTTAATGCTAAAGGTCATGCTTTCTAAGTGGTAGGAATTTGGGTAATTTTTCTTAAATAAGATGAAATGGATAGAGTCGAGAAAAACAAGCACTGTTTGGGCCCCGTGGCACAGTGTCTCCCGAGCAGACGGGGGCGGGGTGTCAGAAACGCTCCACCAGCAGGTGATAACGAAGCCACTGCGTCCTTTTGGGTGCAGAGCAAGTCTCGGGACATGAGTTGGCCCACGGGGCATGGGTTCCTCAAGCAGAATCACAAGCCCTGCATGTCCTGTGTCACTCAGAGCTGTGGCCTCCCTGGGAAGGGACCCCGTCCATGGTCCGGGCCCTGGCAGGGGAGAGCGTGGGTTTCTTCCCTGGGTTTGCCCACTTGGACCACAACAAAGGGCCTTTGTAAAATCCAGGCTGACTGGTTAGCAGTAAGCACAGGGGGTGTTCAGTGTCCTTCAGAATGGAAGCAGTAATTACTCACAACCTGCGGCTTGTCCAAGGATTATCTCATGGTCAGAAGTATTTATAGATCATTTTTCTCCTTAAAGGATATTAGTGTTAATGAAAAACTGCTGTCTCTCTAATTGTACTACAGGCACATGAATGGAAAATATTATCCCAGAACCTAAGAGGGAATAATTTCACACTCTGGGGTACTCTTTTCAGGAACAGCAAATGCTTTGTAAGTAAAATGAGCTTAATTTGTGGCAAACATAATTTCAATGGTAATCTCTGGCCTTCATCTGGTGTTGTTAGTATTATGCAATAGATCACAATTTCATATTATACTCTGCTCTAACAAAATATTATACAACAACAACTAAAGACATAATGTCTATGTTCCCAGAGATGGCTAATTATTAGAACCACTCAGGGAGCTTTGAAAAAATACAAATTTCCAGGTTCCACCCCAAACATATGGATGGTTATAAAGCTTCGCAGGTGACTCTGATCCGCAGCGAGGGCAGAGAACCACTGCTGTAGACATGGCCAGCTGGGGAGCATATCAGCAGTGACCAGGGGTGTCTCTAGTGGCCACGGTTCCCTATAATTTTCAGTGATTTTGATGAAGACTAAGTAATCAAACTGGTCAAATTTTCGCTACAAAGCTGGAAGAGATAAAAAATATATATATATTGGGTAATGGGATTCAAAGGAACATGGCCCCCAGAAGCAGCCAATAAGATGAGATTCGAAAGAATACACATACAGTTGACATTTAGGGGGAAATGATCAGTTACAAGATGGCTGAGATCTGCCTTGATATATCAGGTCATACGAAAAGTACTGAGACTCTTGGTTGGCCTCAAGCTCAAAATGAGCCAAGGGGATGTCCAATCAATGTGGCAGACAGAGTTGATCTGAAAAATCCTCCTCCTCCCTCTAAATACACAGAAATACTGGATAATTTCCCAGGTGCCACAAATGAAGAACGAACTAAAAGCCAGAGCAGGGTGAGGGGAAGATGAGGACAAAGGCCCACAGGGGTCTTCGTGGGAACAGAGTCAACTCCAAAGGGCTGCGTGGGGTGGAGATGAGGCCGCAGCCAGTGCTGGATGGCGAGAGTCCTGCAGAACGCTGGGGCCACGAGCCGCCTCGGGCATGAAACGGGCTCTCGGGGAACTGCCAGCCCGGAGCATGGCTAGAGTGGGGCCCTTCCGCTCAGCGCTCTGAGCAGGGGTGGAGGGGGGGTCACTGGTGAGGACCCCGGGCACAAAGCCCGTACCACACACAGCCGTGGAGTCCAATCGTGCTACCCATGCAACGTGGGAAGCCAGGCCGAGAAGCCGACAGAACCACCTCCTCAGATCTGCGGGGCCTGGGCGGCTGGGGCCAAAGCGCTCGTGTGCGCCGGGTTACGGGTGCTGCTGTGGCAACCTTTTGCAAGCCCTGCAGGTGGCAGCTCGCTGGTCCCAAAGCGCTGGGCGAGAGAACGGGCACTCACTTGTAGTTGTCGTCTTCCACGAACTTCTGGAGCTCTTCGATGTAGCGTACGGACTTCAGGTACTTCTGCACGTGGGGCAGGGTCGTGAGGTGGTCTGCAAAACACGACGGGACCCACAGGCTTCGGTCTCTCCCCAGCCCCGAGTGGGAAGTGCAGGAGTCACTGGTGCATTCTGCCCTCAAGGAGTGCCCCCCCCCGCCCGCCCCCGACTCCACATACCCCGACGTCACCACGATCCTTGGCTGGGGAGAGAAAGGCCTCTAGAACAGACCAGAGCCGGGTGTCTGGGCCCTCAGACAGGTCTGCACTGGGGCAACGGGGCAAGCCTCCCACCCCCTGCATGACAAGAACGCGAGATGAACGAACAAGCCCCATCTGGCCTGTGGCAGAGATCCACCCTGGTCCTAGCACAGCTTGCGAGTCCGGCCCACGGGCTGGAACTGCTCCCTCCTGGGGCCTAGACGCCTGGGCCTAGATGCCTGGGTGCCTGTTCTGCACCAAGCTATGTACCAGGTGGTTTCCAGAAGGCATCTGCTTTAACTGTCACGCCTGCCTCATTTGGGGGAAAGAATATGCCCGTTGCACAGAGAAAGAAACTATGGCAACTGGCAAAGATCAGATCATCGAGATGTGGAGGAGCCAGGGCTCGACCCCGTCACCGGGTGCCTCTGCCACGCCGCACCCCCTCTTTCCCAGATGCCCTCCACAGACCTTCACGGTCACTGCACTCCAAGGGGGTCGAAAATCCTCCAGGGTCCTTTCTGCCATTGCTCAAGGGGCGGGACGGAACAAGTTGAGGGAAGAGGTGGAGGCAGTAAAGGAGGCTGTGAAGGTGGCGAAACGGGGTGCGGAGGGCCCCCCGCTCTTGGGGACGGGCGTCCAGCTGCTGTGAGGAGCTCCTGCTGGCTCTGCTCCTCAGCTGCAAGGCTTGGAACAGGTCATTCTGCTTCTCCAGAGCCTCAGCACTCTTGTCCTGGGGCTAATGACACCTGCTTCATGAAGCTGATGACGTCTGAGAAGGTGCAGGTGAATGAGGGTGACAGTTGTACGAGGAGTCACCGAGCTCTAGTGAAATGTGGGAATGTGCTAAGGGCTCTGCACGCATTATGTCCCCATTTCTACCGATGAGAGACCCTCACACTTAGAGAGGAGGGAGTGACTTTTCAGGAGGTAGAGCTGAGATTTGAGCCCGAGTCTGTCTGACCCCAAAGCTGTGTGTGTAATCGGCCTGCAGGCCAGGGGGACAGCGAGCGCTGATGTCCTCGTGAACGCAAAGGGCCTGGGCGGGGAGGGCTAGACGGGGAGTCTGGACCCCTCGCTGCTCCTCCGGTCAGGACGGCTGATCTGGAAGTGCCTGTGGAGGGGTTTGGACGGGAGCTTTTGCTTCGGCAAGCCCGCCCCACGGAAGCCCGCCCTGGCTTCCCTGTGGCCTTCCCACATGGAGGCTGTTAGTTTTCTCAGGCCCTGTGTACTCTAGGTGGGGTTGGTTTCCTTCCTGTCCCCCTTTGCTGCTTCCAGACTTTTATTCCTCCACTCGCTTGTGAAAACCCTGCCCCACAGAGGCACATTCCTGCAGCTCTACCACCCACTTCCCCTCCTCACTGCTGACTCCTCCCGACCGGCGCCCTGGTCATTCTTGCCCCTTCCTGGGGGACCCGGACACCTGGCTCACAGCTGCGTCCCACACCCCAGAGTCCACCATCCTCCTGGGTGAAATCAGCACCTGCATGGACGGCCCATCCAGCGTTCTGACTTCTCTGTTCTTCTACTTCATCTCTGACAACTGGTCATACTTTGGATCCAGTCATGTGTAGCCGAGCCTGGCCAGTTTTTACCAAGTCATCTCCCTTTTTCTGCTAGGCCCATAGCTAGATTACATTTCCCAGCCCCTACCCCGCCCCAGCAGAAGTGATGAGCACCATGTACAAATCTGGTCCATAAACCCTACTCTTGTATGATTCTTTCTCCTCCTGCGTCTGCCAGATGGATGTAGAGTCCACTAGAGGACCCCAAGGCCACAGGACATGACGGAGCCACGACATGAAGGGACCCAGGTCTCTGAATCCTCTCGGAGGAGAGCTGCCCAGGGGCTGCCCACAAAGCTCTTCATGGATGAAGATGGATGACCTGGGAGCCAGAAAGACCTGGGCCCTGCCGCTCCCTAGATGCGTGACCTTAGACAAGCAATGGAACTATCTTGAGCCTCAGTTTCCTTGTCTGTAGAAGAGAGATGGGAACAACTAGTTTTCACAGTCTCCGAGGATCAAGACTGTGGGTAAAGCGTCCGGCACATATTAGATGGTCAAGATATTAAAATGAAGAGCTTTGTAGAGTTTTCCAGAGCTTTCTCACTGATCAGGTGCTGAATCCAAATTTCAGTGGTGTAAGATTTCACAATTCCAGCAACCAGGGGTACTAACCGTAGCTGCAGGAAACTTGTAAATCAGCGATTATTCGGAGAATATTGTTCATCTGATTGGATCTTTGTTCGTTTTCCATGATGCTGCCTGAGGCAGGATATGCAGAATCAATGTAGATTAAATCCAGAAGATAGATCCCTAAAATTAAAGAAGGTATTTAGTAATGGTGGGCACTCATCCTGACTTAGAACAAAATAGCACAAAACAGCACTACTGTGCTAGAAGGTATAAAGGGTGACTTATGGAAAACCGAGATACTATTCTGACTTCCCTTCCAATCCCGACCACTAATTTCTCACGTAGACTGCTCCACTGCAATCAGGCATCTGCGTGACAACCAAAATGCATGCTGGCAAGATTTTAGCATTTCTAGTTCATACACTCTCCAGCTACAAGGGTTTTTACCTGTAACCCAACTGGAAAATAACAGGACATGAAAGGGACAGATACTTATATTTTTCACCAACCAATGGCACTGGATAGATCTAAGATGTCATATCCAGGACAATGCCCCTTTGGACAGAATTCGGTTTTTTACTTATTCACTTAGCTATGTGTTTATTTTTCTATCTACACACACACACACACACACACACACACACACACACACCCCAAAATCATAAATTAACTAAGAGACAAAAGAAGAAATTTTAAAAAAGCAACAGTCCTTGGTACAAAGAATTAAAGCTAGATAGAGAATTTTCTTGAGGGCGCTTAATAAGAAAGTAACGCGTGATAGGAAAACATGGCTATGACCTGCCAGTGGTGAGCCTCAGCACAGCCTCCAGGCATCAGCCCAGCTGGGATTCGGCCAGCGATGGGAGAGGAGGGCTGGCTGTACAGCATGATCCACATCCCAGGCTCTCTGGAGGTGTGCATGGACAATGGATGGATGTTGTCCCAGCAGCCCTCCATGAGGACTGCCACTACATCTACGATACTGGTGCGCTGAGCAGGAGGAGCAATCTAAAGCAGAACTCAAGGCAGAAAACACTGGACAAAGCAAAGAGGACGACTGATATTAATGAAAAGCACAGCTGATTGAGAGGATCAAATTTCTACACACAAACAACACTGCAGCAAAATATACAGAGCAAAAAACTGCCAGAAATGAACTGAGTTCAACATAGCCACAATCATAGAAGGAGCCTTTGGCATGTCTCTTTCGGAATGTGTGTGCGTGTGTGCGCACGCATGCACACACACGCGTGCGTGCTCGCGTGCACACTTGTGCATGCTCACATGCATGCAGCTGTGCGCACGTGTGTCTACCTACAAAAATATACATGCAAATGCAGTTATATGTACGTACCTGTGCATATATGATTATTGAGTAATGAAACTAACAAGCTTGGTGCTATATAAATGAAAATATCATTCTTTTCAAATATCCATAGAATACTTACAAAAACCGGTTATATATTAGATTATAAAGAAACGCTCAGTAAGTTCCAAAAAGTAAATGCTGTATTACCCACATTCTGAGACCTTACTATATTACACCTAGGATTTAACAATAAATATAGAACGAATTCTAACTGATTAGAAAACACACACACACATACACGCAAGCAACTCTCAGGTCAAAGAAAAAGCAAAAAATATAAAACTATTTGAAGATGATGTCAGTAAGAACACTATGTATCAAAATGTATGAGATTTGACCAAAGTGGTACTCAGAGGAAAATTGATAGCCTTAAAGGTTTACTATTAAACTACTAAGAATTATGACAAATATCATTAACCAGATATTTAATATAAAAGTTGTGGGGTTTTTTGCATGGATGGACTAGCACTGCACTGACTCATACACGCATTATCTTATTAATCCTTACAACAACCCATTTTATAGAGGAGGAAAAGGAAATGCAGAGGGAATGCATAACTTGCTCCAGGCCACACATCTGGTAAATGATGGAGGTGGGAGTCGAACTCAAGGCTGCCTCCCCAGAGCACAAACTTCCTGCCATCACAGTGGACCGCTGGTGCTGGATACCATGAGTCATTCGTCTGCTTTAAAAATAGCTAGGCATTGTTACGGGAAACCATTAAATCACAGAAACATATGCTAGCACTTCTAATTGGAGCCATTTCTACTTCCTTTCTTTCTAGTGGTACCATGTTTCCAAAATTTTAGTAATTAGAAATAATTTCCCTTGTATGGAAGCTCCAAGTTTGGTAGGTTGAAATCCACAGATGGATTCTCTCCTTGGATCTTGTTTTTCCTTCTCCCTTCTTAAAAATGTAATT
>CM052892.1:6363711-6556160 GCA_028534135.1 Potos flavus
GAAGAACCATGAGAGACTGTGAACTCAGAACAAGGGACTGAGGGTTTTGGAGGGGAGGGGGTGGGGGGATGGGCAAGCCTGGTGGTGGGTATTGAGGAGGGCACGTATTGCATGGAGCACTGGGTGTGGTACATAAACAATGAATCTTGTAACACTGAAAAAATAAAATAAAAGTATTTGGGGGAAAAAAAAATAAAAAAAAATAAAATGCGTAGCCTTAAAAAAAAAAAAAAAAAAATGTAATTCAGTTACCTCCCTGAGGATTCAGCAGAGGCAATCCTGAAAATCCCATTACTGCCTCAACCACAACAAAAAGTATCCTCTGGTGCTGAGCGTGAGGTGATGGGACAGGGGACACGTGGCACTTCTGTTCTAGCTGCAAACCCCACGCAGACTGGAACGGAGCCTACTGAGCGGAAGAACGAAGGCTCAAGCAGAAGCAGAGATGCTGGGGAGCAGGACAAGGGAAGGGGGCTGGAGAACGGGGGCTTCCGGAAGTGCCACAAGCTGGGAACTTCCCTCTTTACCCATGTGACCCTGCCATCAACCCCTGAGGGTGGCAGAGAACACGAAAGCTCAGAGAGATTAAGAAACCTGTCTAGGCCTCACAGTGGGTGTGTGGGATCCGAGCCCAGGTCTGTCTGGCTCCAGCGCCTGTGCTCCGACCCACTCACTGGCCCTGAGAAATACATGGGGAGTCAGCTTTTCTCAAATAATCAGCCTGGAAGGCTTGCTCTGTGCTGCCCTGCGAGGACTGAAGTTGGCCCCTCTGCTTCTTCTTGGGTCCCCGGTTATGCAAAGGGAGGCCAGGAGAGGCTCTCCTTCTAAGGGGTGGCACACCATTTCTAGCTCCCCCGGTGCCCGCTTGCACCCTGGGGAGCACAGGGAGCTCACTACTCCAGCAGAACTAATTCCACTGTCGGAGTGCTCATTGCCCCCTCCACAAAATATGCAGACTCCAACACCTGTCTACCCCCAGGACCTGAGAGTACACTATGACACACTGAGGACTGGGGGGGGGGGGGCTCCCCAAAAAGGCCTGTTCCCAGCCAACTGGGCAGAACTTGACTTGAGCCTTGGTAATGCCTGGACAGAAACTCCATCTAAACATCCTTTCAGTCCCACAACAAAATCTGCCCCAAAGGCAGCAAATCTTTTACAGTTAATACTGTGCAAATCCAGGGAAATCTTTTCAGCATTGTTATTAGCCCATAACTGGAAATATTTAAAAGCCTCAACCGTAATGAAATCAGAAGCAGAGTAACCTCCCACGTGTCCCGCGCCAGCACTGTGCTCCAGCCCCATGTACAGTTAGCGCTCACCACAAGTGCAAGATGATACTTATTTGTATCATCCACGTATTTAACGTCTGATTCCCTCATCAGACTTAAAACTCATCGGAGCAGGAAGTGGGTCTTGCTCCAGAGCTCAGTTCCCGGCCACTGGGAGAGAGCACGCAGGAGCTGCCTGGTAAACAGTAGCTGAATGAAGGGATGCGTGCATACAGGCAGATTGTATGTAAGCCACACAACAACCTCGCGAAGTGCATTACTACCCTCGTTTTGTAGCTTTTTGAAGACAAGGACATTGAAAGTCAAGTGATGATAACACTAAAATAAAGAAATAATATTTTCATAAAGGTATTTAGAATTTAGTATTTATTTTCTAGTTACTTTTTTAATGTGAAGTGTAGCGGACACGCAATGTTATGTCAGTTTCAGGTGTACAACCTAGCGACTCACAAGTTTGCACGTTACGCTGTGCTCACCGCAAGTGTAGCTGCCATCTAGTACAGTGTCATTGCTAGTAACAGTGTCATTAGTATCTGCCTCATGCTGGGCCTTTTACTCCCGTGACTTATGCATGCCATAATGGGACGCTTGTATCGCCCACCCCCTTGCCCCCGAAATTTAATATTTGGTAAAACTAATTTAATATTTAAATAAATAATAACAACAAAACCAAGCACTTACTATGTGCCAGGTCCTAAACTAAGAGCTTTGTCCAGATTCTGGGATTGTAACAATAATAACAATAACACAGCTGCTGGAGAGGTTTTATCTCTCTTTTTACAGAAGAAGAAACTGAAGCTGAGAGAGTTGCTTCACCGGTCTGAGGCCACACAGCGGGGAAATGGCCGAGGTAGGATTTGAACATAGGTCTGTCCTGCCGTATCGTCAGGTCTTCGTTTACCCCAGTCAGATCTTCCGGTGCCCGGCAGCCAGCGAGGCAAGAGGGGGGCATAGCTGGACCCGGAGGTACCCAGGCTATGGCTCTCCCTGCCTACTTTCCCCTGTGGGATCAGCACTCTCTGAGAGGGCTCGCCACTACACTGCGGCTACCTCTCCAGGCCACATCTTCTATCTCCTCCCCTCTGCCTCCCTGGCACTCATCGTGGCCTATCTCCTTGCTCCCCGGTCCCCTCATCACTGGGCCCACCCAGGCCTGAAGGCCCCGCCAGCTCTGCCACATGATAGGCAGCAGCGGTGGCAGTGGGAGAGTGTGGGGCTTGGAGCCGGGATGCTTGGAACCCTGGCCTTGCTACTCACCAGCTGGGTGGCCTCAGGCAAGCCTTTTCACCTCCTGGGGCCTCAGTTTCTTGACCATGACTGGGGGTAATGAAGGTGGTCATGAGGAGTCTCCTGGCCCGGGGCCTGGGCCACTGAGGTGCCCCAGAAGCTGAGCCGAGCCTGAGCCTGAGCCCGCCTCCACGGCCAGGCCCCGCTGGGAAGAACGTCGGGCCGCCCATGGGAGGGATGCACCCGTCTGGGTTTGCCGTAACCACGGATGGCGCCCAGATGCCGACCACGTGGTGGCCACCCACCTCAGGCAGGCCAGTGTGGGAGACTCCGTCTGGACGGGGGCAGCACAGCTGGGATGCCTCAGCTCCCATCCTATTAATACAGAGTTACTGCAGCAGACGAGGCTGTGTTAACGGCCTTGTTAAGATGGACAGCAACTGGACCGGCCGCCGGCCCTGGCTGCCACAGGGCTTAGCAACGCCAGAGTCCACAGCTAGCCTGGGAGGTGCAGACACGTTGCGGGAAACAACCCCACTAGTATCAGCCATGATCTGTGGCAGGAAAGGCCGGCCTTGCCTGTACCATCGCACCCTCATGGCGACTGGCACTGAAGGTATCACTCTCCCACTTTACAGATTAGGAAATGAAAGCTCAGAAAGGAAAATGACTTGTCTAAGATCATACAGCTTGCAAGTGGGGCATCAGGATTTGAATGCAGGCCCGTCTAACTCCAAAAACTGGGGACAGAGCCATGCTCAGGGCTGGGGACTGGGAGTCCTTGGCCAGCACAGGGATGAGGGTCCCAGCCGCTCCTGCTGTGGTCTGCCCCCACTCCCAGATGATGCTTCTGGCAGCTGGCATCTGCCCCCGTGGCTTGCCCACCTGCAGACTGGACCTCCTCTGAGATGGACAGCTCCCCAGAACATATTTCTGCTCTGCCCCCTCATTCCACGCCCCATACAGGGCTTGGTGACACCCTGTGGCTGCGACACAAGGGCCAACCAGACTGCCACGGTGGGGCAGACAGCAGCCCTCAGCTGGCTCTCTGCTCTGGATGCCCTCAGGGGCTTATGGCCAAACCTTCCTCCTGCCGGTGAATGCAGGCCCCCCACCAGGGGTGTCCACAAGGCGCCCCGGCCCCAAGGAGGGAGCGCCAGGCCGATGAAGGAGGTGCTCTCCTGAACAGACACCTTCTCTTAAGCTGAGGGACACCCATGGTCGGTGGCGAGGAGCCCGCCCGAAGCTGGGCGCCCTCCACCTCCCGGAGCCAGAGCCGCGGCCGGCACCCAGGCTCCGCCGCAGCCCAGAAACTCACTGCTCTCTTGTTCCTCCTATCGCCGCCCGCCTCGCTTCCATCCCGAGGCTGGTTTTGGTTTTTCTCACACAGCTATCTATTTAATAAGGAAAATTCTGCTGCGTTGAGGGGAAAAAACCCTCCACAGCATAAAAATATGCCACAGTTCCATCTGACACTTTCCTTTTTCTCTCTCCCTTGCCTTTAAAATTTGAGATGAAAGACTTTTTTCCATGTTCTCCTGCTCTGCCTTGAAAAGATCACTTTCAAACTTCAGAAATGAGGAGTGCTGGCACCCAGAACTACACTTGTGTGGTTTGATCACATAAACTGTCTTGATAAATTCCAAATGAAATAACAAAGCAGCAGCTCATTAGGGTTGGGGTTTTTTTGTTTTTTGTTTTTTGTTTTTGGGAGAGCACAAAGCACTTCCATCTCCCACAGGAGATGTCAGCAGGCAGCTCAGGCTCCCCGTCAGAGGCGGAAGACTGTGACTTTTACTTGGTGCCCGCTAATTAATATCAACCATGCAAAGCACAGCCTTCAGAACGAACCCTCCCGTAAAGCAGAGTCCTTACATGAAATGTGTTGGAAGCTCACTGACGCTGAGAGCATTGTTTCCCAGGTCTGCAGAAAGGGGGCAGACCCAGGCAGTCACATGGCAGGTGGTCAGAGACCATGCTTCTCAGATGAGCACATGGCCTCATTTATTTCTTGGTGTTGAGGCTAATGAATCACAAAGGCACGTGGGCAAAGCCCTGCAGCCTGCACAGAATCCTGGGGTCCAGGGGAGCCAAATCTCCTCCTGGCTCCATGAGGTGAAATGAGGACACAATCACAGATCCTCTCACGCCACGGGGATTTTCTGGTAATCCATAGATGCAGTGGGGTAACCTACTGTTTGCTCCTGTTCTCTAGGGAGCTATGGGGCTGGACAGCAAATGCCAGTATTCTGATCAGCAGTTAAGAAAGGGTGTGAGGAGAAGGTATTAATCGGCTTATTATTTGGCTTGTTTTGTACTGGACACAGTGCGAAGTAAATTACACGTACATCTCACTGAATCCTTCAACAATTTTATTGGCAGTGGAGAAGAAACTGGCGTCTGTGCCTGCCTGATATCTACCCCAATTCTTTTGGAAACAGCCCTGACTTTTCCTTTGGGGGAAACTGTACCTCCCATACTCATAATCCATGTGGTTCCGGTAAGTCTGGAGCAATTCCATTCCTTCCTCTGGCCCGGGGGGTAAAAACAAATTTTTAAAATGAATCATTTGGGTAAGAAAAAAATAATTCAGAGATGAAAGAAGAAATTAAAGTTAAAATCACAAACTATCTACATACAGGATACAGTCAAAGCTACGAGATTCCATTCAGAGAAAAATCCAGAGCTACAAATGCTTATAGTAATAATTAAGAAAATTAAAAAAAAGAAATGAACTTAGTGTTTATTACAGAGAACTAGGAAAAGAACAAAACAAAGGAGAAGGAAGTGGGAGAAAACAATTAAAAATACAAAAGCAGACTAATGATTTAAAAAAGTAAATCTTGTAGGGTGATAAATAAAGCTCAAAGTTGGTTCTCTGAAAAAGTCAAAGTTGACAATCCTTTGGTATGTATGATGGATGAAAAACAAAAGAAAGAAAGAAAACACAGATGTATAATGTTAGGGATGAGAGACAGAGAGAGAATATGATTCCAAATATGGAGGAGATGTTAAAATAGGAGTATGTATCATTTTTATGGCAACGTATTTGAAAATCTAGACGAAATGGGTGCTTCCCAGGAAAATATACCTTCCCAAAATTGTTTTGAGGAGAGGCAAACACCTTCAATTAGCAATAAAGAAAAAATATTAATGATATTAAGAAAATACTCTAACTAAATATTTATAATTAAATATCCAAATGCTTTATGGAGCCCATCTATAAAACCTTAAAAGAACAACTGATGTTATTTAAACTGTTCCAGAGCATAGAGAAAATCAGAAATATTTGGAGTTCTTTTTATGACTCTAGCATAACCATTATACCAAAACCTGACAGAAATGGCATCAAAGAGACCAGGGGCACCTAGGTGCCTCAGTCGGTTAAGCATCTGACTCTTGATTTTAGCTCGGGTCATGTGCTCAGCGTCATGAAATCAAGCCCCGAGTTGGGCTCTGTGCTGGGCGTGGATTCTGCTTGAGATCCTCTCTCCCTCTCCTTCTGCCCCTCCCCCCGCACACTCCACCTAAAATAAATAAATAAATATTTTAAAAGATTTTTAAAAAAGAGACCAATCTCATTAATGAATAAAGATCCAGAGATTCCAAACAAAGCACTAGCAAATAAAATTCACCAGTATTTTAAAATAATATTAGCAATTAGTAGTATATTAAATAATAATATAGGAAATAGATTTACTACAAGAGTGCAATAATATTTAACAGATGATCTGGAGAGATGCTAAAAAGCCATTGATAGGGGTGCCTGGGTGGCTCAGTGGGTTAAAGCCTCTGCCTTTGGCTCAGGTCATGATCTTAGGGTCCTGGGATTGAGCCCCACATCGGGCGCTCTGCTCAGCAGGGAGCCTGCTTCCCCCTCTCTCTCTGCCTGCCTCTCTGCCTACTTGTGATCTCTCTCTTTCTGTCAAATAAATAAAAAATCTTAAAAAATAAAATAAAATAAAAAGCCATTGATAACTTTAATATCCATCCCTGGTAAAGCACTGAGCTAGGAACAGACTTCCTTAATGTGATAAAGAATGCACGTTAGAAAATTTTTAAAAATGTTCTTATATGAAAATATTAAATATTAAATGATGTTCTTAATGTGAAATGCTATTGATAGGAATGAGTCATCCTGCTATCATTTACCACTATTCTGGACATATGAGCCAATGAGATAAGACAAGACGAAGAAATGTGTTATAACTATATTTTTTTTAAGACTTATTCATTTGAGAGAGAAAGAGAGAGGGACAGAGAGAGCACACATGAGTCACGGGAGGAGCAGAGGGAGAGGGACAAGCGGACACGGTACCAAGTGTGGAGTTTGACGGGGGCTCGATCCCAGGACCCTGATACCACATCCTGAGCCGAAATCAAGAGTCGGATGCTCAACCAACTAAGCCACCCAGGTGCCCCAGAAATGTGTTACAAATATTAAAGATACCTATACTATTGGCATTATTTTCAGGTGATATAGTTATCATATTAGCTATATAATTAGACAATCTAGGATACTCAACTGAAAAACTATTAGTACTAAATAACATAACTAAGGTCAAAGAAATTACGCAGAAGTCAATAGCATTCTTATATACTAGAAATCATCAGCTAGGAGCACCTGGTGGCTCAGTGGGTTAAGCATCTGCCTTCGGCTCAGGTCATGATCTCGGGGTCCTGGGATCGAGCCCTGTGAGGCTAGGGCTCCCTGCTCACTAGGGAGTCTGCTTCTTCCTCTCCCTCTGCCCCTCCCTGCCCTGCTCATGTGCATGTGCACGCGCGCGCTCTCTCTCAAATAAAGTCTTAAAAAAAAAAAGAAAGAAATCATCAGCTAGAAAATGAAAAAAAAAAAAGAGAGAGAGAGAGAGAGAGATTCTGTACAGTAAAAACAACTATAAAACCCCTGGGAGTAAACTTAAAAAAAGAAATGTGTAAGACCTATACAAAGAAAGCTTATTTGATAGAAAAATTACATAACACGTATTAAAATAAATATGCACATTTCTTGGGCTTATTAATCCTTTGAAGAATCTACTTCACTGAAACAAAAGCACAATTCATACCAATATGAACTTTGTCTCTATCATGCTCTCTATTTTACTTGTCACAGTGAGAATGTAACACTTTGGTAACTAAGATAAAAACTAATGAAATAAAAATATCTTAAGGATATGAAAGAAGGTGCAAATAACGAGGACATATATAATATTCTTAGATGCAAAGACTCAACATCATGAGAATGCCGATTATTGCCTAATTAATATATAAACTTCATGTGATCCCAAAATTGATTTCAAAGTTCACCTGGAGGAGTAAATACATGGAAATAGAACATTTTTGAAAAGAAGACTGAGAAAGGAGGCTTGTTAAAAAACGTGCAATGAACCTACAGTCACCGTGCCACATAGCACTGTTCAGAATCAGATAAACCAGCGGTGGAGAGTAGGGAGCCCAGCAACGCATGTGCACAGACACAGAAAGCTAGGGAAGGATAAAGGTATAGCTTAAATCAATAGTGTCCATCAATAAATGGTATTGGGACAAATGATTATCTATTTAAGAAAATATAAAGCTGGATGTCTACTTCATCCCTTAAAACAGAATAAATTCCAGATGATTTAGGGATTGAGATCTAAATAGGAAGAAGAGTACTAGAATAAAATACAGGAGAATCTTTTTATAACCTTGGGGTACACGAAGGCTTAAGTGTGACACAAAACTCAAGCCATGACAGGAAAGGCTAATATTCTGGACTCCATCTGAACAGAAACACGGATGCATGATCAGAGAAAGTGCCAGGCTGAAAGGTGAAAGACAAATGTGCAATGGGAAAGATATTTGCAATTTGTAAGATAATCACTAGTTCTGATATATAAAGACCTCCTACAATAAAGGCAAATAATGTTAGAGAAGATGGTCAATAAAGGTGCCAAAGATGCCGAGTTTCAGTACTAATCGAGGAAAAAGAAACAAGACTTTCTTTTTCTGGCTATTTATACTGGCAAAGGTCAAAAAGGCTGATAATACTTTGTGCTGATAAGAGTATATGGAAATAGCCACTTGTACAAGGCTGACTGTGGTATAAAGTGATAGAAACTTTTAGAGGAATTTGACAGTACCTATCAAAAATTTCAAAGGTGTGTTTTCCAGGATCCAGCAATTCCACTTCTAGTAATGTATTCTATAGCATCATTCCTACAAATTAGCAAAATAAATAGGGATATTCATTACACCATTGTTTGTCATTTATAATTGTGAAAAACTGCATGGTTCTGAGAAATGAGTTTTTATCCAAGCAGTGGAATATGCTGCAGCTAATTAAAAGGATAAAATATATTTCTAAGAACCGACATGGAAAGATATCCACAATGCGTTTTTAAGTGAAAAAAACCAGGTATGATTTTGTAGACTATACTGATTCACACATGCAGATACATGCACACGGGGATGGGGGCAGGGAGAGAAGATTATTGCCTCTGCTATTCATGGTAGCCATCTTTAAGGATGGAATTTTAGGGTTATTTCCTGCTTTATACAATTTTATATGCTTTAAGACTTTAGCTATAAATACGTACTACTTTTAGAAATATAAAAGAGCAAAGTCTATCTTTTTTCTGCTCTTCCTTTCAATTGTCAGAGAAGCAAATACTTTGGGGGCAGGGAGGAGGGAGGTAATATTCTACACTATGATTTTCTGAACATTTTTAGCTACTGGGGAAGACTTGGTCTTTAGGTTTTGATTTAAAGGCCACCGACCTTTATAGACTGCCTCTCGTCTTGTCTCTGGGCCACTGTTAATACTCCATTATCCCCTGACTCCTCTCTCTGCTTTTGGTCTCCACCTCCAATCTATCCTGCATTTGATGATCTTTGTAAAGCCTAATCAGACCATGCCCTTCCCCAATTTGAAATTACCCAGACTTTCCATCCCCAGGGGGCAAGTCAAGTGTTCGTGGCCTTGTGGGTTCTGCCCCCACCCGCACCTCTGGTCTCTTCTCCCACTCCCTCCTCATCTGATGCTCCAGCTGTGTGGGCCTCTTGTGGTTCCCTGGGCAAGCCCTCTGCTCAAGCCTCTGAGCTTGGCAGAGCCCAGTCGTCCCCTTGCCCACTCGGCCTTCTCCGCCGCTGTTAGCAGACTCCTCCTGGAGCACGCTGCCCTTCCCTCCATGACAGCATTTATCACACTCTCCTTGTCTTATCCAGCTCTGCGAGTTCGAGGGGCCAGCACCGAGCCCAGCACAGAGTAGGGGCTCAGAAGATGTCTGGGGGACGACTGGACTGGATATTGGGTCTTCATGTACAACTACTTGACTCTCTGGTCCATCACTGAAATTCCACAGCTCAGTAGAGGAGTGTGGCCTCGGCCACCGGGCACCCCACTCCACGGCCACCCGCACAGGGTTGGCCCTGTGTTCCAATAGCTCCAGGCTAAATATCCACGTTTCTCCGAGTGCTACAATGGGCTCCCAGAGCAGTTGACGTCACCAAAAGGAAACGCAAGATGATTCCCCCAGTGAAAGCCTCAGAAACCTGCCTCATATTGGGTAGAATCGAGGCTGCCCACGTGCCAAGGAAAACACTCCCGAGCTTGTCTTTCCAACCCTGGCTCAGAGATTCGCTACTGTGCACAGAAAGGCTTCCTGGACGTCTGAGGCCACCAGGATCCCAGCCAGAGAGTGAGCTCACAGACGACGGCTGCTTCATCCACCAAAGTATTTTCCATTTCCTCTAATGTGCTCACGTATCTGTGACCACACTTCGCCTAGTCTTTAAGTGTAACAAAAAATAACCGAGGCAAAGGTAAAACTGTCAGATTTGGTCATTATGCAATGGAAACTGTGTAACAAAACACGACATTCTAAACCCCAATCATCAATCTCTGCATTCTCTGGAAAACAAGCAACGGCTTTTCAGAGGGTCAGCTAGATCCAAACTGATTTTCACTTTTGTAAAGCAAATTCTTTTCTGATTTTGCTGAAATCAGATACTGAGAGACTCCTTGGCCCCTGTGGAAGAAGGAAGACATCTGACTACTAATTTATTTGTGGTTTTCAAGCTCAAGTGTTTTAATCACTCTCTTTTCTTGATAGAGATGAGAGGCGGTGGGTCCACATAGGACTGTCCTAGAAAACCCACTTTCAGAGACCAGGGGCTTCTCCTGCTCCACAGTGGGGGCCATCTCTGTGGGTTCTGCCCTTCTCCAGGTCACCCTGTGTACCCGAGGCTCCTAGCCCAGTCATATCCCACCAGCCTGGGCACAGCCTGGACTTTTCCAGCCCTGTGCAGGGTCTGAGTCTGCGGTCTGGGCTACTCCCACCAAACCTGAGCCTCAGATGTCACCAGGGCACGAGACGGGCCCCACCAGCAGGGGCACTGGCCCCACCAGCAGGGGCACTGGCACAGTACTCATGCCCTGTACTGGTCTGAGATGGTGTGTTTCTGGTGGGATGGGAGGGTAGAGGCTGAGGTCCTGCCAGAGGCTGGCTGGCCCACCCACACTCACTCTCCTTATGCTGCCTTCTCCTGCCCACCAGATGCCATTCTCTCAGGAAATGATTCAAGAAACCTGATCCGCTTGACTCTGGGCTCCCGGTCACCTCCTTGAGACCCTGACTAATATTCTGGTTGGTTCTACGCACCTCAGTCCAGGCCCCTCCTCTTCTCCACAGCTCACTGCCATTCCTACAGGCTTTGGGCCATGAGAACACTCCTGGCTAAGCCATCAGAGGATGCTTTGCAGGGAAGAGAGAGACCAAGCAGCAGGGAGGCACGTCTGCTGGCCAATCAGAAGCAGGAGGGGGCAGGAGGGAAGGTGGTGGGTCACTGTGGGGAGAGGAGGCTCCACGGGCACAGGGTGGTGTGCTTAGGGACTAGCCCACGCAGTGATGTCCACCTCCTTGTGAAAGGGCATTAGTGTTCCAAATATTCGCTGAGTGCCTCCCCCATTCTAGACACAGGTGAATAGGGGAGAACCAGACAGGTGTGGTCCCTGACCCCATGAAGTATACAGGCCAGCAGAGACATTCAACAGAGGCATTAATTACACAAATGATTAAGGGTGTGGAATGGCTAAAAAAGTAATACTCTAGTATAGGCTTACTTTGGGGAATTATCTTCAGATGCCAATGAGAGGCCTGGGAGGAACCAGTGGCATGAGACAAAAATGGGTTGATTATGTCTTTAATACTCAAGGAGTTCATTCTGCTTTCCCCTGCCTTAGCCATTCTCAACTCCAGAGATATTAAGTAACCTGTCTGAGGTCACTCAGCACATACCTGGCAGAAGTGGGATCTGAGCCCAGGTCAGTGGGCTCTAGCACCCACACTCTTACCTATATGTTATATGCCATTATTATAGCTCAGTGCATACACTAGACAAATGATATTAAAAACTCAAGACATCTGGGGTGCTTGGGTGACATGGTTAAGTGTCTGACTCTTGGTTTCAGCTCAGGTCATGATCTCAGGGTCGTGAGATCTAGCCCCACGTCGGGTTCCATACTGAGCGTAGAGTCTGCTTGAGACTCTCTCCCTCTCCCTCTGCCCCTCCCCCCAGCCCATGCATGCATGCTCCCTCTCTCAAATAAATAAATCTTAAAAAGAAACAACTCGGACATCTGCGTTCAAATCCTGACACTGCCACTTATTTGTCCAGTGTGATCCTGGGTGGGTTCTTCAACTTCTTTCTTCATCTGGGAGATGGGGACAGTACCTGCAACCTTCTCACAGGGCTGTGAAGTCTAAAGGAGTTCATGCACACGAAAGGGGCTAGCACAGTAGCTGAAGTTACTTGCAAAAAACCCCAACAAATTTAAGAGTGGATGGGGGAACATACCTTTTTCTGGAAACCCTCCAGAAGAGACTAGACAGCTTCTCACAGAGCTTCCCCTGACTTAACACTAAAATTTTTGTGAGGAAAAAAAAAAAAAAAAAGATGGGGGTACCCGGCTGGCTCGGTTGGTGGAGTGTGCGACTCTTGATCTCGGGGTCGTGAGTTTGAGCCCCATGTTGGGTGCAGAGATTACTTAAAATGAAATCTTTAAAAAAGAAAAAGAGAAAAGAGGCCCCTGGGTGGCTCAGTTGGTTAAGTATCTGCCTTTGGCTCAGGTCATGATCTCGGGGGTCTGGGATCAAGTCCTACATTGGGCTCCCTGCTCAGTGGGGAGTTTGCTTCTCCCTCTCCCTCTGCCCCTCCCCCTGTTCATGCTCTCTCTCAAATAAATAAAAAATAAAATAAAATGAAATGAAATAAAATAAAACAAAATAAAGAAAAAAAAAAGATGAAAACCACCTCACCAAGCCTAGCAGATAGCCTTATTGCTAGGACCCAGGAAGAAACTAAACATACTATAGGCAGATGAAGAGGACAGAAATTGAGCAAACGTAAACCTTGTCAATTTGCACCTCTTAGGACCTACCCCCACACTCACAAGCCCACAGATCTAAAAACTAGAAAAGTCAGGTCGGTGACCAGTATGCTGCCCAGCAGAAGCTGATTTGGGGGCTCTGGAATACGCCAGCTGGCTCTTTGCCCTTCCTCTACTCACCTACACTTACAGATTGTGACCCCAGAAAAGAGCTGGAGTGTGTCCAGAGGGAACCCCAAATGCCTGTTGATAAACCCTCAAGATAAATAGATTTCACCCTATTCAAGGCTATGGTCAGAGGAAAGAAAATCCAACAAGGGAGCACATGGAAAAATACTGCCAAACTACGGAGTCTGAAATGCATGGAGAAGGGGCTGAACCATGAGAACACATGTCCTCAAATGGTCTATTAGGATCCAAACGAAGGTTCAAGATACTTTTTCTTTTCAATACAGTACAAGAAAACAAGGCTTTGGTGACAGGAGAGAACTGTCAGAGGTGAAAACTACAGGAGAATGAGCTAGACAGAGAGATGCTTGAGATAAGAAAAGAAGAAAAGGAAACTAAGAAACACAACAGAAGAATTAAAAAAAAAAAATTAACATCAGAGACAGCGAGGAGCAAAATGGACACTTGGGAAGCTTGCATCACTGATGTGGAGGGCCAATTTGGCAAGGTCAAATGCCAAGGGAAAGGACAAGGGAAGAAAGAATATAAGGGCACATGGGGGCCTGAGAACAGACAGCTGACCCAGGGCAGGGGTCTTCCCAAGGAGTATGCGCCAGGGCCCAGGAAGGAGACCCAACCCTAGACATATCCGGGATGAATGTATGAATTAAAAAAGAAAAGAAAAGAAAAGAAAAGACAAGACAAGACAAGAAAAGAAAAGAAAAAAAAAAAACTTATAAAGATCCAGGCAAAAAGCAAAAGCAGCAACCCAGAAAAGTGACCCCGACCCTCCGCGTGAGCTGTAGGGACCCCTTTCGCTCTGCTCCAATGCAACCTGGCGCTCCCCCAAATCACTCGGATGACGGCAACTTGCCTGCCCAGTTGCTTCCCTGTGGAGGGGGAGCTTCTTGAAGGCAGAAGGACTGTTTATTCGTGAAACATTAGTGGACATCTGGTGATATGTCAATTGCTTTGATTTTTTTTTTTTTTTTAAGAAGAAAAATATTTTCCCCTAGTAATTATGGTACTTAAGTATAAAGACCCAAAGAGAGGACATATGATTTTGGATGCCGTAAAAGTTGGTCAATGCACATTTTTTCCACAAATTTATGAGCACATTTCACCATCGCAGACTGAGGGCAGCAGCAGACGTCAACTTCTGGATGCACTGGGAGCAGAATCCACGTGCTCTAGCCACGCTCCCTCGCCAGCAGCGTGCAAAGCCAGAACCGTCCCCTGCAGATGCCGCCTCCGTGGACGGGTGAGCTCGAGATGCTGCGGGTGAGCTCTGAGGAGGAATGCCTCTCTGGGGGCCCAGTGGAGAAGCCCCAGGTCATCGGCCACACAGACAGGGGCATTTCTGTCAAGTCCAATGTGGGGTGCGGGGAGGGTGCTCCTGCCAGCTCCCTGAGCGCTGAGCACCAAGCCCCTAGAAAGTAGGAGCTTGCACTTGGCCACGACTGCGGGCTGCCCTGAGGGGAGCTGACAAGGGTATGGCTGGGTTGGGAAGGTGAGGTACCCCCAGGGACACAGTAAGAAGGTCTATCTGGAGGCTGAAAAACCTCATCTCTGCTAGAGAGGAAGAGCGTCCCCTCAGGACAATGGTGAAGGAAAATGACTTGCAAACGTCTGGTTACCTGGGCTGCAGTGGGCACTGCTCTGGGCGAAGGCCTGCTCTTCCCCTCCGACCAGAGTTTCCTGACAGTGATCTGGCCTGGATCTTGCTCTCAGCAAGACTGGGTGATCAGTCTGGTGACCCACAGTCCCTACACCGGGACCCCAGGGGAGGAGGGGCTCAGATAGGCTCCCGGGACAAGACAGCTGCCTCAGAGCCGGGGAGAGGGGTGGGGGTGGGGAGCCTCAGGCAGGCCAGTGCTGGGCACAACAACCACGGTCACTGAGTTCCTACTATGCGCCAGGCTCTGGGCTGAGAGCCGCATCTGCACAATCTTTTGGGGTCCTCATTTTACAAAAGAGGAAGTGAGGCTCAGAGAAGCTAAGCTGTTTGTCTGAAGGCCAAACAGCAAGCGTGTGGCAGAGCCAAGACTGCACCTCAGGTCACCCCGAGGTCTGGGCTCTGGCCCGCAATGTGGCCTTGCCGCACCCCTCCTCACCCTGGCCCCACAGGACATCGCGGGAATGCGAGAAGCCTCCAGGGCAGGGCTGGGGGCGCCGCCACTTCAGGCTGAGCCTGAGCCAGGCCTTGAGCTCTGGGCCTCAGACCGTCGCCTCAGCTCTCCTACCCACTAGGCTCCCAGGAAAGCTTCGCTACCCCCGTCATCCAGATGGGGAGACCGAGACTCAGAAAGGTAGGGTGACTTTCCAGAGGTCTCGTGGTCAGTAGCTGGAGAAGCCAAGATTTGAATCCAGGTCTGGCTGGCCCCAATCCATGCTCTGCTTAAAACGAGGACCATGGGGACTGCCTTTCAGCCTCTCCATTTTGTTTCACACCAGGAGCTGAGTCCTGTCGTCCTTGCCTGGAAGTCTGAGTCATAGACCCTGACCTCAGAGGGGACAGATGTCCTTCTGGGGAGTGGAAACATCTCTGGGCCAGAACAGGACATAGTTCCAAGTGGATTACCAAGAGCTCAGGCAGAAAATCTGATTTATGGCCCACCACACCTCACTCCAACTGGCTCTTGGGCCTCAGCTCAGCATTGGCGCTGGGCTGAGGCCCCCAAAGCCAACTTCTTCAGTAAGAGGTGCCCACTCCGGTGTCAGCACTGCCCCGGCCAGGGGCCTCAGGACACAGCCTCTGAGATTTCTCAGCTTTGACACTAGAAGACGACGATAAGACACCAGCGTCAACCAGTGGCCAGGCTAGGCCTGGGAGCGAAGGAGCAGCTGCTGCAGGGATTAAGCAGTCTTCTGGAGGCCAGCCTGGGAAGCTGATCCCATTGGTACAATTTGGGAGGGAGCTCTGGAGCCAGGCAGTCTCCCGGGAGGGCCAACTCTGCCACCAACTTGCTCCCAGTGGCCTCAGAATGTTCCTCTGCCATCTGACTCTCAAATTTCAGCCTCCGCAGCAGGGGGTGGGTAGTGGCGTGCCTCCCTCATGCAGAGGGGAGATGGAAGGAGTGGAGGTGTGCACAGCCCTCTGCCTCAGGTCACTGCTCAGGAAGGGTCAGGGTGTCGGTGACATTAGTAGAGAACACTGTGTCTTGGCAGGCCCCCTCTCAGTCCCTGAGAAAAGAGGACCCAGGTGGCACCTTCCACTCCACGGTACCCTCCCTCTTCCAGCCCCCCACATCCTCTTCCGCCCACAGCAAGGGCTGAACATGAAGAGGAACGCCTCAAGAGCGACTCATGGCCTGCTCCTGCCTGCTCTCTGGCCTCCGCCACAGCCAGAGCTAAGGGGAAGGGGATTCCAGGGGCCGCTGGAAGCCTCTCGACTCTTCAGAGCAGCACGCAGCGTTGGGGGACCTGGCGTGAACACCCACCCCACCAGGTGACCCTGGAGAAGCAGCCTTGCCCCCCGGGCCTCATCTCCGCAATTGTTCCCACCTCATACGTCCATTCCGAGCACTAGACGAGGTATTATAAACAAGCCAACACCATGCCTGGAGGACAGCAGGTTTGCTCATTCCGTCCTTCATTCGTTCGACCAGTCCCGCATGCCGTTGTTGTTTTAGCGAAGAGCTGCGGAGCACAGCCTCGGCCAAGCTCGGTGCTGAGCTCTGAGGGCAGAGCGGTGAGAAAACCCAGATGCGCTCCCCGCCTGCACTCGTGGGCCTGACAATCAAGCCCTGAACAGATGCCGGGTCCCCCTGTCTCCCACGTGCCCCCTCTCTCTACTCCTTTACTACTTGGGTGGGCATGGAGAGCCCCAGGTTGGCGGGTCACTGTGGCTGCTTCGCTCTGGGGCAACCATAACTCCTCATACACCCGGCCCGAGTACTGTACTGCCTCCCACAAAATGTGCTTTACTTCTATGACACGGGTGCTCAAAAAGGTATAATTTCTTATACCACGTACACTGTCCCCGGCTGCATGAAGGGACTCAGGGTTTTATAGCTACTGATGAGGAATTGAGGGCAGTGGCAGCTTGTGAGCTTTGCTGTCAGCAATTCTATGGGCCTGGGGCAAATTATTTCATTTATCTGAGCCTCAATTTCCATTTTTGCAAGATGAGCATAATTCCAACCTTGTGAGGCTGTTCCAAGAATCAGAGCTATTGTGTGAAAGCCTTTAACGCATTATCTGGAACAATAACAACGATGATTGTCACACTAATGACAGCAGCTAACATCCATTACCATCTACCCTGGGCCAAGCGTTGTGCTAAGGGCTTTTCGGGCACTAATTTACTGTTCTATCCAACAAGTATTTATCGAGATACTAGATGCCAGGGAGACTGCAGGGAGCATGACCAGTGCAGCCTCCTGCCTAGGGGAGGGGTCAGGCAGTGAGCAGGTAGCTACACAAATAATTATAGAATTAAAATTGTAATGATAACAACACCCGAGAAGTACACTCCTCCAGTTGAGTAAATACCTTTACATATGTGTTCTAAAAGAGGAAACAAAGGGTCAGAGAGGTTAGGCAGGTTGCCTGAGGTTGCAAACATGGTAAGAGGCAGAGCTGGACCCCAGATTTCATTAAATGGGGCTTATTTTGCCTATAATAACATTGACAGTTCCAAATCATGTACCGAGGGCCCCATGTGCTCAGGGCTCCTCCTCTAGTCCAAGAGCAGCTGCTCCGAGCAAAGGCAGGACCGGAAGTCGGCCTGACAGCAAACGAACTTACTGACCCTCCATGAACCACCGTGACCCGCAGCCCAGACAGCCTGGCCCTGCCACTGACCAGTTCCGTGGTGAAATGGTCACAGTAAGAGTACTCCCTGCAAGGCTGCCTTGAGATCCAGCAGTCCTTACGTAGTGGCTGTCCTTACGTAGACACTGAAGGTCACGTGGGTCCCGCCCTCCAGCAAAGCAGACTTCAGGAATGAAACAGGACCTCCCTGGAGAGTGAAGGCCCGTAACTCGCTTGCTCTCGCTCTCTCTCTCTCCCTTCCCTCCTTTTTAAATTGAGATATAATTGACATATCCGTAGCTCTATTTCTTAGCTTGCTTTACTTATTATAATGGTATTTTAACTTCACTCATTTACATATTACCTTCATGATTTTTGCCAACGTAGCACCTGTGTAGTTTTATGTAACATAAAATTTACCTTTAGTGACATTTAGTACATTCACGATTGTGTGCAACCATCACTGCTATCTTCTCACCAACCCAAAAGGCATCCTGTGTCCATTTACCCCCAGTTTTCCTCTCCCTCCAGCCTAGGCAGCCACTAATCTAGTTTCTGTCTCTATGGATTTACTGACTCGGGACATTGCATACAGTCTGTGGCCTTTGTGGCTGGCTTCCTGCAGGTAGCACAGTGTTTCCAAGGGTTTTCCGTACTGCAGCACGTGTCAGTATGTCACTCCTTTTTACGGAGGAGTAATAGCCTATCATATGCATGTACCACTTTTCGCTTTATCTGTTCATCAGCTGGTGGACATTTGGGTCGTTTCCATCCTCTGGCTATGGCGATAGTGCCGCTATGAACATTCACGTACAGGCTCTTGTTTGCACACCTGTTTTCAATTCTTTGGGGCATATCCCCAGGAGTAGAATTGCTGGCTCGCCATATTATTTTTTACTTAATTGTTTAAATGAAATCACGGATTTAATGTGCTAATAATGTGCTAATAACAGTAAGATAAGCACTTAGCTATTAGAGTAAGAGAGGTTCTCTGCGCGCCATCTAAAATCACAAGGACCACAAGTAGTGTGTGTCCACACTCTAGGAAACTCAGAGTTCGTGTACTCCTGCATTGGCTGTCCGTGAGGCTGCCAGCACCGGGTCACTGTGGGGCTGGTCCTAGGAGCTGAGGCCAGGTTAGAGGCTAGAGTTCCCTGCTGGGTGGAAAGCAGTGTTGGAGGGGGCCTGCCAAGGCTCAGAGTCCGAGAGGCAGTGTCAGTCATCAGGGTAAGCTCTCAGCCCACGTCGTTGTGGGAACGTGGGCCAGAGAGGAGAGACTGAGCTAGCATGCAAAGAATAAGGTTGAGGGCCCAGGGCTTCAGCTGCCAACAATAACGACTTCAGAATAGAGGCCCCCGGAGGGGTCTGGGGCTAGTCACAGACTGTCCTGCCCTTCTTCGCTCTTGAGGCTGACTCTCCAGGTACCAGGAAGGAGGGCAAGGCAAGAACAAAGGGGCTGGCCTTCGGGCTTCCCTCAGACATTTTCAACCGGGAGTCCTGCGCCCCTACTTGGAGACCTCTCTGCCTTGGTAATTATGGGACGCCTAGAAAGAAGGGGTTGTTTTTGATGGAGACTCTTTCATCTCTGACTTAAATTATACATCATGCACTAACGTTTTAACTCTGATGTCTTCTAGAATTCAAATGAGACATAAACATACTCCCAGAAGCACAGAGTCTGCATTCATTACTGGGACCACCTTGACCAAATAAGAGGTGTCACCACGTCTATTTATAGTTTAAACATCTTTCCACTGTCTTTCCCTGAAAAGCTATTGAGGCAGTTCCCACACAAACAAGGAAGAACCTGACCCCAACAATCATTCATTCATTCGGGTTCATGTCTGGGGGTGGACAGCAGTCAGGTCACGGCCAGCACGGGAACACGGAGAGAAAGAACAGGGGCTCTGAGCACAGAAACAGAGTGGACAGACAGAGACACATAAAGTCATTTAAAAAGCTGCCATTAGAATGAATTATATCAATAAGTTTAAAATGAGACCAACGCCAAAAGCCAGCAAGGCTGCTGTGAGATGGGAAGGCTCACACGCGGCTAGCAGCAGGGAGAGTTGGTACAACGTTTTTGGAAAGCATTAGAGATTTCAAAGCCAGAAAAGTACTGGTGTCCTTTGACTCAGTAATCCCACCCTTAGGAACTTATTCTGAGAAAATAATTGTAAAAGGAGAGAAAAACTTTATACACACAAAGGTATTCATGGGAAAACAACAAAAACTGGAAATATTCAAACAGTAGAGACATAGCTAAGAAAATGAAAATGACAAAAATACGGAGACGTTAAGCGCTGGAATAGGGGGATTTTCAGTGCTTTAAAAAAACCTTACAGCACTGTTGCAGAGTTTGTGCACTGTGCAAAAGAACGTATTAGTTCTTAGGTGAGATAAAACTTTTTTCTAATCATTGATATTTACCGTCAGATTTAAGACTGAGTCTCACCAAAGCAGCAGCAAATATATTTCAATCACATACATAAATATAAAGATCCAGCAAGCTCCCAAAGAAGAGTGGTTTCCTCCCCAAATACCAGGAAACCTCATGATCCTCCTCTTTCCCCGTTATTTAATCCGTTAACCATCGTGTGCAGCGCATGAAATGTCAGTGGCCCTGCCCTTGGACAAGGTCCCGCGCGCCTGCTGACCTTGCCTGACCCACCAGGATGGTTCCCTGGTGCTCCTGGTACTGGCCGGCTCCTGCTTCCTTCTGGACACGCCGGCCCTTCCCACGGCCTCCAGAGCCTGCCCCACCGACTCCCCTCCAACCACGCACAGTTAGGTGCGACCACTCAGCCTGGCATTCCAGGCCCCCCGTGGCATGGCACGTCTCACATACCACTCCAGTGTGGGGTGACATTGGCTGGTGAACGTGCCACTGACAGGACACTCGATTTCTCCTCTTGGAGCCTGAGACCAGGGCTTCCCATAACCTGCACGTGGGCTGGGTGTGAGAACAGGACAGTGGACTTGCCGGCCCCCAGGAACCTCAGACGCAGCCCCTGCTTCCTGTGAGGGGACCAGGCAGGCCTCCAGCGCTCAGCCCTGGGCATCTGCGGACACCAGGCAGGAGTGCCCGCAGCCTTTGCTAGCCTGAAACCTGGCCTGCTCCCCTGACTTACTTCCCAGCGCCTGGGCAGAAGGCAGTCTGAGAAAAGGCATAAGGCCTGTGTTCTCTCAGAATGTTCCAAACAGAGCAGCTAGCATGTACAGTGCTGCTCCCGTTTTCATCAACAGACCTATGGGAAGCTCGATTTTCACAAGCAAGTGGGGAAGACACTAAGTGTTGGAAAGGGCTGTTGAATCCATACTCCAAAATAACAGATTCATACCAAAGATGCATTTACATACATATAAGGTAAAAACACGCAATAAAATTTTATGTTGTAATTTTCTATATTCAAAACACTTAAAATACAGAATATGTTATTTTAAAACCAAACCAAACCAAACCAAACTGTTAGCAAAAGGCTGGCAATTGTCCTTACTTAGGAAAAAATATCCTTCATTCTGAGATTATACCCTGCTTACATTGTTGGTGTTAAAATGTCCCTTCCCCTAGGAAACAAAGATGATAGTTTATATTTTTTTTACTTGCCATTAAAAAAAGAAAAAGAAAAAAAGGGGCAGCAGTCTCCTGAGAATCTCCAAACTTTCTCTCTGAAGTTTCCCTTGCTCCTGACATCTGAGGGCCAGGACCCACAAGCCTGAGGTCACACGCGGCTCTCCGGCAGCAGCCGGACTGCAGGCTGGCCCCGAGCATGCCAGGGCTGGAAACCCCGAGGATGGCTTCCGGGCAAGGCAAGCGACATGGCAGGAAGGCAGCTTTGTGCTGCTGCAGGCTGCAGGATCTTATCTAAAACTTAAAAAACAGCCGAAGGTTGAGTAAGTAGGAATTTCAGTTTGGCACAAAAATCAAGCTTGAGTTCATCTCTTTCCCCTTTCTTTCTGTCTGAGTTTACAGTAGGGTCACTCAGCTGAACCCCCATCTCGCTCACGCCCGAACCCCTGGGCACCTCTGCTTGGCCAGGTGCGGGCCGGCAAAGCCCCAACTCGGAAGGCCTCTGCCAAGGGCCGCTGGAGAAATCACCCAGCGCTGCAGAATGGCCATCCCTCCGAGGGAGCAATTCCCAGCCTCAGCAGGCCCCTCGGCCCACTCCGCAGCCTTGTCCCCCCTTGGTCCCTCTCCCATTCTCTTCGGTGGCTGGTTTTCCCCAACAGCTGCCTCGCGCTCCCACCTCCAGCTGTCCGTCCCTGCGGGCACCCTGCCTCCTCGGTGAATGACCTCAGCTTCCTGCTCTGCCCCCTCATCTCTCTGCACCCATTTTCCACCCTGCTTTCCCTCCAGGGCATCGCCCTCACCCCCTCTCTCCTCCAGCATGGAGCCCCTGGCTCACCCCATGCTCAGCTGGCCATCTTCAAGGTCTCCCTATCTGCACTATCTTATTTTTTTTTTAAGGTCTAAAAGGACATTTCTTTCCTGATTAAAAAGGATATTTATGTTCATCTTAGAAAACACAGAAAAGCCTGAGGGAAGTAACTGCCTATGGGATTCCGAGTGTAGGCGTGTCCTTCACGTAAACACACTCATGTACGTGAGCTGACCGCATGTTGCCGCGTGCCTCTGGGGGACTCTTCTGCTGGTGGAAGGGCCCAGAGGGCTCATCTGTCAGTGGAGAGGTCCCAACCCGGGTCGGCACTAAAGCCTCACCGTAAGTCCTGGACACCCCAGATGCCTTTTGTGAGAGCCCAGAGGTAGGCAGAGGCTGCCGCAAACCCTGCTGCCCACTGAGGGTAGGTGGGGCCTGTCCGGGCCCTTCTCGACGGCACCGAATCAGAGTTCTCGCTTTACGCAGGTGCGGTATGGCTCCAGGGTCTGGGACCAGAGAGCAGCCCGCGTGCCTGACCCTGTGAGTCACGCACCTCCCTGCCTCTCCACCTTCCGGGGTCCCCCAAAGACAACAAGGTGGAAGGAAAAGCAGGAGAAAGCAAAGGATGGACCTCGTGGAGTGGAGAAGAGGGGCTGGCGGTGAAGAGAGAGCCCAAGCTCCCAGCTGCTCTCCTCCTACAGGCTTGCTGCCACGACGACAGCAACAACAATAATTGTAACAGCAGAAGAGCTCGCCATGTGCCAAGCACTGAGACAAGTGGTCAACAAGTGTCATCTCTGTTCCCCAAAGTGGGGACACACTCCACTGAGAGGATCATGGTGGTTTGGGATGGACACCTGTATTTAGAAAAACCATTTCACAGGGGCGCCTGGGTGGCTCAGTCGGTTAAGCGTCTGGCTCTTGGTTTCAGCTCAGGTCATGATCTCATGGTTGTGAGATCGAGCCTCACGTCAGGCTCTGCTCAGGGGGGAGAGTCTGCTTGAAGATTCTCTCTCCCTCTGCCCCTCCCCCTACTCGCACATGTGCACCCTCTCTCTCAAATAAAGAAATCTTTTTTTTTTTTTTTAAGATTTTATTTATTTATTTGACAGAGAGAGAGAGAGAGATCACAAGTAGGCTGAGAGGCAGGCAGAGAGAGAGAACGGGAAGGAAGCAGGCTCCCTGCTGAGCAGAGAGCCCGATGCGGGGCTCGATCCCAGGACCCTGAGATCATGACCTGAGCTGTAGGCAGAGGCTTTAACCCACTGAGCCACCCAGGCACCCCCAAATAAATAAATCTTTAAAAAAAAAAAAAGAAAACCTATTCCATAGCAAACTCTTAATAGCACTGATACAAATAAAATAGATTTAAAGAGAAAAACTGAGTACGAAGGTTAAGGAATGGGGGGCGATGGTCACAAACGCCTAAAGTCTGGGGGAGCACCACCTTACTGGACCCTCACTGCAGCTGTCACACACCTGACAAGGCACGGGGAGCTTATGTGGCACCCCGGGGAGCGGGGACTGGGATTAGGACCTGTGCCGGTCTGAACCCACGGGCTGCACCTTCCCCGCCCCGGGCCCTGCTGAGGCAGGCTCTGCGTTTCCTCCCCTTTGCCTTCACTCCGATGACCTGCAGGGTGCAGGGCGGATTCTCTGTGCTCTGGCCTCCAGACGGACCAGGCCACTGGCTGTTTGGCGTCCATCTCCCTCCAGGTCTCTATGACTGGTCCTGTCTACGCGGGCACCTGTGGCCGGCAGGGCCTGGCACACAGCAGGCTGGGTCCGGGAGCATCTGTGCGGCTGCTGAGCAGGCTAGGCTGCCTTTTTCCCGAGAAGAAGAGGGGGCAGTGTGGACGGGGGCAGTCAGCTGCGGCCCCGGCAGTCACGGCTTCCTGGGGCCTTCCTAGTCAAAGTGACCCAGGAAGGGCAGGGTCTGGACATTTCTCCCTGCCACAGTCCATGGCAGCCTCCTGGGAACAGGGGCATGGGATGGCCTGTTGACTCTCGCCTTGCCAGACCTGTCACATGTCAGCACAGGACAGCGTGACCCACCTTCTGGCCAAACCTTCGTCTGAGGCAAGAAGAGCCCAGACAACATGCTGTTGGCCCAAGGTCTGGACACGTCCGAGAAGGATCATCTTCCATCCCTCGTCAGGACAGGCAGCTGGGGTTCGGGGCGAAGCCATGGGAGCAGATTCAAGGGAGAGACAGGATCCCCTGGGGCCCTAGGGGACCCAAACTAGGAACTCTCATTTCTTAGGGCCAGAACAGGATGTGAAGAATCCAGAGTAGAATCGGGCTGAGACTTAGAGCCAATGAAAGTGCCGCCTTCCTACCAGTGCCCACGACCCCAGCGTGCTAGTAACAAATACTAGCGAGCGCCGTGGGCGGAGCACCGAGCGGATGTCAGGCACTGGGCTTCGGCTGCATCGGTGAGCTCCGTGCTGTGTGCATGTGACCTCCGAGGCTGTGGACATTAGTAACACCTGCTTTACAGACAGGGACCCCGAGGCGCTGAGGTGCCTGGGTCACACGGTTGGGGAGGGGTGTGCGGCGATGTGGACCTCCGTGGGTCGCGCGGCTCTGTGGACCGACGGCTGGCATGAAGGGCTCTTTCTGGGGGCTTCTTTGACAACAGACTACAGGCAGCAATCTGGGAGTCTGTCGGACACCCGCTCCCTGCACTCACGACGGCTCTGGTTTCTGCCCCTCGCGCCAGCATCGTGGTTACCGGCGCCCGTTCATCCTCTCTCTTAGGGACTCCTGGCTCCCTGGGCGGTGCATGAGCACTTCCTGAGCTGAGCGGGATTCAGGGCTCTGGGTTCTTGCTCCGGCTCTGCCCCTTACTAGCAGTGCGACCATCGACAAATCCCTGCTCTTCTCTGTGGCTCTGTTTCCTCACCGGTAAAGGGTTGGGTGGGTGGAACTTACGGCTCTAACAATTCAAGAACGCGCTGACTCTAGAGGTAAGTGGATAACGAACTGGACGTCTCTAGGTATAAGCATGCATGTACCGTGTGTGGCTACTGTCTCCACGGGCTGGGTGAGGCCTGCGAATCCTGCAGGTGGGGGCTCACTCAGCACTCCCTCATGGCCCTCCCTGCCTGCCCCGGGCTCCTCCTCTGCGATCCTCAGTCGCTCTGTGGTTAAAGGAGTCTAGAATTAAGGATACCAGTGGCTGCCATTCTCTGAGGCTGCGTGCTAGCTCCACATCCTATCTCCCCAAATGCTTAGGGGGCCCCATCTACAGATGAGGGCTCTGGGCCCGGAGGAAGCAAACAACCTGTGCAGGGTCATCTGGCCAGCAGGCCAGGGGGTGGAGCTCCAGGCCACGAGCCCCCCTGCCCCCAGCATCAGGGACCATTTCTGCTCTCCTCACAGCTGTCTCCCCAGTGGCAGGCACAGTAAGTGCTACAACACAAGCTCTCCCATCATATTTCTTAAATAAAAGAAAGGGGAAAAATGTTTAAGTCAGAATCCTTTTGGCTCCCAGCAACAGAAACCAGCTTCCAATGGGGGAAAGACTACAAGAATCCTAGAATGGCTCCCAAGACCAGAGACTGCCCCACAAGATCCGGGGAACACCAGGACGGCCCCAGGGACAGAGGGGCTGGGCTGGGGCCTGGAGCTGGTGGCTAGCTGCCTGCACGGCTCGCTCTCTCCACCCTTTACTGTTGCCCTCTCGGGGCTCGACGCCATGCCTCAGTCCCTCGGACTCTCCATGTGACAGAGGCCAGGGCCACTGGCAGCTGTCGGCTCAGGACATGACAGCTCTGTGACCAAGGAAGAGAGATGCTCTCTTTCACTGACCTCTGAAAAACAGAACAAAACAAAATAGGCAAAGGCTCCACCTGGCCTGGTGTGAGCCACCAGTCTGGCTGGAGCTGAGATACCGTGTAAGGACCAGCGGGTCAGGTGACCCTCCGTGGTTGGGTGGGAGTCAGTGCTGGGGCACAGAGGGAACAGCCTTATCAAACAGGAAGTTATCTCGGTTATCCAGCTCGTACTCTACGCTTTTTGTCAAACTCAACTACTACTCGTTATAGGACAGTGAAAAACACAACACTGCCGTGAACTGAATGTTTGTGTCCCCCTAAAATTCACGTGTTGAAATCTAACCCCCCAGGCAATATTAGGAGCGGGGGTGACTATGAGGGTGATGAGGTCATAGGATGGAGTCCTCACGAATGGGATTTGTGCCCCTGCGAAGGAGACCCCAGACAGACCCCTCACCCTCTTCCCCATGTTTGGACACAGTGAGGAGACGGTCATCGGTGAACCAGGAAGTGGGCCCTCAGCAGACAGGGAATCTGCCGGTGCCTTGATCTCGGACTTCCCAGCCTCCGAAGCTTTGAGAGAGAAATGTTTATTGTTTATTAGCCACCACTTTATGGTATTTTATTATAGCAGCCAGTTCCAAGACAAACCGCCTCCCAAGGCTGAGACAGAAACCCCCAGGCCATGGGTCGTTCCTGTGACCGTCTGTTTCCTCCGCACTGTGCAACCCACAGACGTCAATTTCTGCAGCTCTTGCTGCTTGCCTTCCAGGAGGTTGGCAAGGGGGACAGAAGGTCCATGGGGTGAAGGGCCAGTGGCAGTGTTGATATCCACTGACTCCATCTGGCAAACTACAGAGAAGAGCATGGGTATGGAGTAAACCAACCTGACCCTGACCCTTGACCACAAGGATGAAAGGCGCCTCACCTCTGAGATGGGGCTGAGCACACCTTCCCACAGAGATGCCGAAGGTGGTAATGGGGACAGCTCACAGGCGTGCACGCTTCTGGGGGGCACGACTGAGCTCAGCATTTCATCTGCTTCCTCCCCACCACGTCTCAACGACCACCCTACCGTGGGAGCCCTGTTTGGTCCCCGTTCCACGGGGAGAACAGTGAGGCTCAGAAAGGCATGTACATTGTATGCAGAGAGCTGGGACATGGACTCCAAATCCCTCCGGACGCCTGGAGCAGGCTGTAACCCCACTGCCTTGTGCTGCACATGGTGAGGGGGGTCGCGAGGGGGGCAGGGCTCGGCGATGCTCCAGAGACTTTCCTCATCCTGCCCTCCTCTCTCTCCTTCTTCTGCTTCACCAAATCCCCTCCACCCACCGCCAAGGCTTCCCCGGCTGCCAGTGCCAGCAGGCCCTGTTCATTTGGACGCCCCACTCTGGACCACAGCCAGTCTGGCTAAGGGCATGCCTCTGCCCCACCCGCCCCACCCGGTGAGTGGGGCCTTCGGGCATCTGTGGGAAGTGCAGGTGGCCAGACCAGGGACCCCCAAGCCACGGCCTCTAGACGATTAAAGTCACTACTACCGACTGAGCAGTTTGAGTCCACTGGGGGCACAGACGTGAAATGCCATATTCTCTCCAACACGCACTCCCTAACGTGCTGCACTGACTCCCCTTTTCCATTATGGGCAGCAGGTCCCCTAATGAAATCTGGGCCAGATTCTGTAACTTTGCAGTCACTTTCCATTTTTAGCATGGTTGCATTAGAAGACTTCAGACTTGGTTCTGTTTATGTGAAGACTCCATCCAAACGGAATTCAAAGCTCATGGCTGTTCCCTTTTCTCTCCCCCACCTCTCCCTGGGGGCTTGGGGGAGGTGGGAGGGAGAGTTCTGCTCTTTTCCGAGCCCCTTTCTTTATCTGAAGTTCCTCCACTAACCCTTCCAGACTCTAGCAGTCTTCACCGCCCACTCTCTCCGGAAAAGCAAGATCTGCTTAGGCTGGGGTCACCCGTTGGGGGTGGCAAACCTGGTCCGGTCTAGTTCCCTCTGATGCAGGCGGCCCTGGCCAGCTGGTGGTCTCCATGCAGGTGGAGATCTGGGTCCCCTAAGGGTGTGCTCAGCTTTGTCCCAGCCCCTCCATCACCGAAGAGCAGCCCAGCCTCCTGTCCCTGCCGCCAGGGGCACATGCTCTGACCCCTTTTCTAGAAGGGTGTGTCCCACTGTGTGGTGTGGTGGCCACCTGCGTAGCACAGCTCCTGCCCTGCCGCCAGCCTCGGTCCCCTGCACGTGCAGACCCAGGAACATCTGGTGGAGTTTTCGACATTTCGGGAGGGCTACAGAGAGCTGGTACAAAAGGCGAGACCCAGTTCTTTTCTGTACCAAGTCCTTTCAAGGCCTGACGACTCTTCAGATTACCCCCTTCACACATCTCTGCATGGAAATGGGCACCAATTTCAACATTGAACATGACCCAAACTTAGGGGGCTCCATGTCAATTGCCCTCTTCCTCTTCTTCGGCAGAGAGGGAGAGGGGACCGGAAAGGGGCGGCCCCTTGTGCTCGCAGCTCTGGGGGGCTCTCCCATGCTCCCAGTCAGCCTGAGGGTCCTGCAGCTCATCACCTGCCCAGCCCTCCTCCCCTAGAGGCAGAGGCACCCCAATCTTTGCAAAGGATTCCCCCAGAGCCTCCTAACTTGGCTTTGGGGAGGAGAAGCACTTGTCTCACCTCAAAACAACACCTGCTGTGTGTCTAGGACGTCCCTCTTGCTCAGAGCACCTGTCCAGGATTCACAGGAGTGGGTGTGGGGAAGGAGCCCGGGTGCTGGAACTGGGGGGCAGGAAGCCATCACCTGGCTTCTGTCCCAGCAATCATTATATAGTTACTCTCAGCTGTTCA
The DNA here is from genome assembly GCA_028534135.1 of Potos flavus. Taxonomy (NCBI): domain Eukaryota; kingdom Metazoa; phylum Chordata; class Mammalia; order Carnivora; family Procyonidae; genus Potos; species Potos flavus. Next base: position 6,392,530 of record CM052892.1, read on the forward strand.
GAAGCTCTGGGCAGCTAGACGTTTGTTAACAATAAAGGGGGTGAAGCATTAATTTTTACTTAATGTAAGCAGCATGTTTCACAGAGCGAGTTTATATTGCAACGTATAGAAACCAAGATCTGAGTCAGTTCTGGGGGCAAGACTGTGCTCTGAGTGACCCTGGGCAGGACTCCCGACTCTCCCAGGACCCAGTTTCCTCATCTCCACAAAAAAGACTGGAATCATCTAATCTTGCACCCCTGACAAGGGTACGATATCTGGAGAAAATAAAGTTTTGACTGCACCTGGCATACAATAGCCATCAACTTCATGGTAGACACGGTAGCTAGTATCACTGATGCGTGCTTTCAGAACCAGAGTTCACGAGAGACACAAAAGGGGTCTTAGGCAGGGCAAGGATCACAGGCCACTAACCCGGTGGCCCCAGGGCGGCCCCAGTGCCGGCAGAGCAGCCTCGCACCGAGCTAGGCCCACAGAGGCCTCTAACACACTTTGTTGAATGGGTGGTGTTCTTTGAATTCCAGGAGACTATTAATCTGCTACTTATTAATGAGCTATGCTGAACACAGATTTAAACTGCATCTGGTCCAGCAACCAACAGAGACTGTGGGTCTTAAAAAAAAAAAAAAGGAGAGACCCCTTGTGTGTGGAGGGTGCACGGCCCTCCCGGTGCAGCCGGGCAGGAACTGGCAGCTGTCTCCCGGCGCCTGCCCGAGCTGGATGGCGGCCTTGAATACTTTCTTTCTTAAGCGAAGCTCCCCTCTGTGTGTGCTGAATCACAGCATTCACGGGGGGAGTGGGGACAAGCGCCTGTACTAAGTGGATACCAGGCATCAGTGAGCTCACCCCAGGGCCAGGGGGCGGGCGGTCCGGCAGGGCCGGACAGGAACGCAAAACCGGCTTCCCTGGCCCTTTAGCCCCCGTGGTGGGTGCTGGGCGGGGGGAGGGCAGATGAACACCCTGACCACAGACCTCGGCAGGGGAGAGACCAGGCCCAAAATAGGCTGAGCGTCTGGGGCGTCAGCTGGGATTCGCCCCTTCCAGCAAGTCAGGGCTCAAGCATTCTGTTTACCAAACGCTCTGCGCACATAGAAACCAGGACCGTCTGGGTTCCACGTTAAAGGGGATGGGGAGGGTCCCCCCTCCCCCGGGTGGATTTCGAGGTGTTGGAAGCTTCTCTGACAATGCCCGGGAGGAGGGCCAAGGCCCAGGGCTGCCCAGAGTGAGCCTGGCAGAGGAAGAAAGGCGACGGCAGGCCTGCGGGCAGGCGGGTGGGTGGGGGCTCGCCCTGCCGGGGGGAGGGTGCACCCCACCCCACACAGCCCCAAACTGGCAGGTAGCAGAGAGGGGGTGACGTCTGCAGGCAAAGGCAGCTCTGCGGAGGGGGACGCCACCGCAGCACGCTCCCGAGCCCGTGAGAGTAATCAAAACCAGCTGACAACGGATCTGCCTGTCCCAGGGCTGCCAGGGAGAGGGACTTTCCAGCGCAGGAGCTGGGGATGGCTCCTCTCAGGGAGCGCTCCCCCGTCATGCTGCTCCCTCTCTCCCGGGGTGCTGGGGGTGGGCGTCCTGAGAAGGGCAGCCCCCCGCCCCTGGGCCTCGTCCTCCAGTGCCCCCTCACGGGGCCAGGCTCCGCGCCTCTGCCTGTGTGGAGGGGGAATCAAGTCCGTGGGGACTGCAGACGGGCCCCGCGGCTGAGCCCTACGCACGCATGTCCTTACTGGTCACCAAACGGGGCTGTTGACGCCTTTTATCCCTGCCTCACAGATAAGGACGTTATAGCAGACAGGGGACAAGAGTTGCTGCTCAAGGCCACACAGGGAGCGAGGGGTGGAGCTGGGGTTTGAACTCAAAACTGTGGTTCCAGAGCCCATGCTCTCTACCGGGCCAGCGGCCTGCCTGGCAGAGTGAGGACAGGGGGGAAATAAAGCACTATGGGGCGGGCACTGTCTAATTCTCATGACAGCCCTGACTTGCAGGCATTATTTCTACCATCTCCTATTTAGAAAGGGGGAAACAAAGGCCCACATAAGTTACATGTCCAAGGCCATTCAACTAGGAAGGGCAGGCCTCAGGCTCAAACCAGGTCCCTGCCACCGTGCCACGAGGCTCTCCAAAAACCCCAACAGAGTACCCCTTGCTGTGTTCCAGGCACTCCGCTGGGTGCTAGGGAGCCAGAGGTAGTCCACCGCACCCTCACTGCCTGCTGGGGAGGGGGCAGCACCAATCACACTATCATAGAGATAAACCTAAAATTCCAGTTGTGAAGGAAAGTATGCCTGGCCTCATCAAAGCTTCAGAAGGTTTTTGGGGGTCGGGAGGGGACAGACAGATAATCCATGGAAGTAATTTCTGCAAGATGATTATTTTCCTTTTCATGTAACTTTTACCTCCTCTTTGGCACCAGGAAAGCAAGAGGGAATCACGTTAATGAGACTGGTCGAATGAGCCTTGTTTCAGAGTCCAGACATCACGATGCTGCTGAAACGCTCTATATGCCAGGTCAGTGACACACAGGCATCTGGTGTCGGGGAGGGGAACGGTGAGGCCAACATCGAGCCAGCTCCCAGGAAGTGGTTGTGGAAGCCAAACCACACTTTCCCTGCTCCATACATACTCAGCATCTGCTCACATGAAACAGCCATTAAAGTAGGTGATGGGCACTGCTGGGCCACCCCAGACTCACCTTCTTGGAAAACTCATCTATCTTGAGCAATGGCTCCCATAACATGGTCCTCATGGTCACTTATTAGAAATGCAAGTTCTCAGGCCCCGCCGGAGACCTACAGAATCAGAAAGTATGAGATGGGGCCTGGCAAACTGATTCTGAGACCCCTAGAGCTTGAGGACCACTGATGTGAACTGTGCTAAAGTTACAAGTACGAGGAACACAACCCTGGGTGCTTACTATGAGACATGCACACAACATTTGTCTCAACTAACCTTCCTAATAATTCTGGGAATAAACAGCATTATCCCCAGATGAAGACGCGAGCGTCAGGGGCCTCCCTGAGCTGCCCAAACTCACACTGCTGGGAAGATGGAGAGCTCAAAGCCTACGACACTTGTGAACTTTGGATTCAGACAGGCCCAGATACAGACCTTGGCTTTGCCACTCACTGGCTGTGTGGCTGTGGGTAAACTCCCTAGCCTCTCTGAGCCCGAACTACCTCATCACTTAAAACAGAAGACAGCATCAACCTCTCTTGGAAGGTTCTGTTTTTGAGGATTCGATGAAATAATCCATGTAAAAGGTCTCCCACCATGCCAGGCACACACTGGGTATGTCATAGATGGCTGTATTTTGGAAAAGCATAGCTCTCATAAGAGCCAAAGACCTTTGAGCTCCCCAACTGATGTGATCAAGTTCAGGCACTGAATCTTTAGTACATTACTCACAGGGGAGCCCTTTAGACAAGTGTAGTGCCTGGCTCCTTTTGTTTAGAAATAGTTCTATCGGATGCCTGGGACTTCAGCTGGTGAGAGGCAACAAACCGGGAGAGGGATGGGGAGGCCAGGAAGGGAGGGGGATCGCTGCCATGGAAGGAAGCGCTAGGAAAGGAACAACAAACACAGCTGCCTGGGGCTCGCGGGGCTCACAGGGCACCGTCAGCAGTGCCCTCCACCCTACATCCTGCAGTCATATTAGTCTATCCGAGGGGACTGAGTCACCGAGGAGAGGTCAGTATAGTGATTCGCCAGGGTTTACAGAAGTTAGCGCGCATGTGTGTGTCTGTGCGAGTTGGTGTGAAAAACTTGATAAGAATGCATAAGAAATTTTAAACACTGCTTGACTAAGGAAACAGCCTCGTAGCTTTCCGCACAACCGGATGATCTACAGTGACTCGGGCCCTGGGGCCTGGAGAGCTGTGGTTTCCCCGTGACACAGGCAGGTCATCCAGCGGCTGAGAGGGCAGGTGGCAAGTGCCAGACTAGCTCAGGTGGGGCTGGGGGCAAGTCAGGCAAATTCCTAGGCCTTGGTTTCTGCATCTGAAAATGGCGAAATGATAAAAGAACCTGCCTCCCAGGATTGTGGTGACGATCAGGACGTGCTTAATAAACATTCCGAATTATTGCTGAATGTGCACATATGCACTTTCCATAAGCCTGCTTGCCACCACATCGAAGGCATTATTTTCTTTGGTCGAGCTGACTTCACATGCAGGCTGCACACAAAGGCAGGGGCAAGGAAGCATTTCTTTGGCCAAAGGACGGTTAGTGAGGTTCTGTGAGGGTGGTTCCAGGGACAATGACAGATATGCAAACCAAAAAGGGAAACTAAAGGACACTCTCTGGAGAGATACAAAATAACTAGTGATCTTCAGAAGACCCAAATGTGTTGGAAATCAAAGATAACGGGGCTCCAACTTACTAAAAGAAGAAAGCCAGCATCTATTGAGCACCTACTGTGTACCAGGTATTGTGCTAGGGTATCTGCATTTGGGCTGATTCACTTTTTACTTCCAGCTGACCTGGGAAGGTGGTATTGCTGTCCCGGCTTTTACATTAGTTTCCTTAAACAGACACAGAGAGGATAGGCAAATTTCAGAAGCCATATGGTTAGTAAGAGGTAAAGGCGGAACTCAAACCCAGGCCCAGCTGACTCCCCCTGCACCGAGACAGCCAAGGTCTTGCGGGGAGGGAGCCGGCAGTACAGCTTGCTTGCTTTCTTCCCACCCCTTCCTCTCCTGCTGGCACCTGCCACGGGGCAAACCCAACCCAAAGCCAGAAGGCAAGAGAGCCCACTGGGGGAATCCATACAGGTCAGCCTCTGGACACAAGGCAGGGTACCAAAGAGCATATGTGGGGCAGAAATCAGAAAATACCCAGTGGAGGGGAAACCTGACCCCTGCCCTCCAGGGTTTCAGCCTTGGAGCTGGAATCTATCTATCCCAGGCCAGAGAGGCTGAGAGGGATGCCAGGGGATGATCCGGAGGCTGGAGGGGCTGAAGGAAGCCTCCTGTACCAGCTGCCTTTGCTCCCTGCAGCGCCTGTGTGGGTATCCCTGAGATGGCCTACCCCAGACCTACTAGTTAGAGAACCAGGGCAGGTTTGGGGGTTTGAAACCGGGGAAGATGCAGGAACAATCCCTTTCGATTTTCCAGGATCACAGTTACGAAGTTCTTGTGTCTTCCTGACAGTGCCTGCTGCAAAGTTCCCCCTTCCAGGTCTGGGAGGACAAATCTATGGATCTCTGCTGAAAGCAATTTCCCACAAGCCCCCGGAGACCCTGGGCTCTCTGCATCTCTCTGGATACTGACATCCACCTCAGGAGCTACCTCAAGGATGAGAACAAACTAGTTCAAGGAGGGGGGTAAGGAACTGGACTTTTCCAGTCCATTCCGGCCTGTGGGAGCACTAACAGCAATTCAAGCATGTTCTATAGATCCTTCCAGCACAACCGCCTCACCTCAACCTCATTCCCAACTTCCTCAGTTACTTCTGGGAGTGACAGGGTGGTGGCTCCTCGCTCCAACTTCCTCCTGCCAATTGTTTCCCCCACACTCCTGGAGGACAGTGCCCAACTGTCAGGGCTGGCTGTGGTCAGGGCTGTCATGTACAGCTGGGTAGGGTGTGCACTGCCCAACACCACATGGAAATCCCAACTGTGGGTCACTACTTTGCTCCCAGAATTCTATTTCTAGGGCTCTCAAGTGGCAAATCTTTAAGGTGCTAAACAGTGCAGCTTGATCCTCACCATATTAGAGTCATGCTGGGTTCCTGTCAACTCTTCTTCCAAAATCCTGAATCCAACCACTGGTCACTGTCTCTTTGACACTGCCCTGGTGCCCAACTCCTGGTTTCTAATCTGGTTAGCCCCTCAAGTTTCCTCATGGTCTTCCCAGTTCTATTCTTTTCCCCTTGGACCATTCTCCACCCAGCACCAAGAGGGACACTGAGAAAATGCAAATCAAAGCCTAACATTTTCCTGCTTGCAACCCTCCAGGGGCCTGTGCTGCACTCTGAATAAAACCGCAAGGCCTCGCCTGGCATGGAGGGCCTTACAGGACCTGCCCAGCCTGCCTCTCTCACCGCCCCCCACTCCCCCCCTCCTGCTTGGTCACAGTGGCCTTTCCATTCCTCAGCTAGGCCAATCCCACGGATTTCCCATGCGCTGTTCCCTTTGCATGGCTGCCTCCTTCCCAGCACCAGGGTCTTGACTTCCATGACCCCCCCTCTCAGAAACTCCCCTGAGCACCCTGTTGAAAGCAGCCTCCTTCCTGCCCCCACCCGCCCCATTATTACCTATTCCATGAACCAGTTTCATTGGTCTTTCAAATGATCTCATCTCTGGCACCACGCAGATTCTCCATAAACAGCTGTGGGATGACTGGATGGGTGTCCTGCGCAGGAATGGGGGGCAGGCCTTCTGCTGTGCTCTGCAGTACCTTCTCGCCTGGCCCCAGGTCTCCCGGCTCAGCACTGCCTGAGCCCCACGTGTTTTCTGTGTGCCGGGAAAACCACTCCTCCAGCCTTTGCAGAGAACCCTCGCTGGCCTGGGGCTCGGAGCTGCTTTCTGGGAGCCGGGCCACATTCAGGGACCACCCTGGTAGCACCAGGAGTGACCACGGCCTGAGGTCCGTGAGCCCGGGGCTACACCTGTGTGCCATCTCTGCCTCGCTGTGTGTCCTCAGGCAGGCTACTTAGGCTCTCTAACCTTGACTCCCTCAGCCCGAAAAGGAGCACAGTGTTGGTTCTTACCACACGGAGCTCTTGCGGGGATAAATAATGGACGCTAACAGCACAGAGCCTGCGACCCATGAGCCGTCCACCAGCATCGTCTCTATCAGTCCCTTCCCTGAACTTGTCTCCGACCTGTTCCTCCACGGACCCATGCGCACGTCCCCCTCACATCTGCTCACGGAGGGCCGCTCCAGAGACCCGCCGGGACTGGCTCATTATGATCACATGCTCACGCTGGATTTGGGCTCCGGCTATAAATCTGTGAGCAGCTGCTCCGAGTGGGTTCTTTAAGAAAAGGGGAATGATGGATTTATGGAGAAATGATTACTATCCACACTCCTGAGATGAACAGGACATGGTCTGTCCTCGAGGGGCTCCCGATCCAGAAGAGGAGCAGGCAGAGGGGTCTGCCAGGTGGGGGACCAGTGGGCAGACAGTATCGGCATGGGATGCGGTGCCAGGGCCACATGTCCTCCAACCCCATCGTGGAGCTGGGGCAGCTCCCTAAACTGGGGGGTGGGGGGACGACGCTAAGCGGTTCAAAGACTACACCGAACCTCATGTCAATTCAAGTTGGATTTTGCCACCAAATGAATTTGAGCCAACCTTTTGGAAAAAGGCTTGCTGTTTTTCTAGAGCTTTCGGATTCTGGATTTGTGGCTGAAGGCACGTGGACTTGCAGTCGGGGCCAAGTTACCCATCAGGCACGGTGGGCACAGCGCTTAGGGCTCACGGTACTTTCGGGGGCTCACAAAAATGTTTTAACTTCTTTTAAAATGAGAATAAAAAGTGAAATTTTAGGTCAGGAAATGCCTCAATATTCAATATTAACGTATGTGTCTTCACACCAACGCAGTCATAGACGATGACTTTGAACATTCAGCGGAGGAAAGAGCTCGCGAAGGCTGAGTGCCTCAAGCGTGCAGACGCGTCCTGGAGCCGTGCCTGGACACTGCCCTCTGCAGATGCTGGAAGCTTCGGCAAGATAAGGCAACGACCAGCACGGCGTCTGGTACACAGTAGACGTCTAACACATGATGACAGTTACGGCGACCATCACACTGCCACGGTCTCATTTTCCTTATCTACAAAAGGGAATCATCGCTGCCTTCCCCACTCCCAGGCCTGCTGTGGGGCTGAGGGCAGTAACACACGCCCAAGTGCTTTGGGACCTGGCCCGGCCGTGCGGAGGGGAGGGGCTAATACCGCCACCACCCCCCGCATCCACACGCACGTGGCCCGTGAGCAGATGCCCCTCTGTGGCCCCACCCCCACCCGGCAGGACGGCCCCGAGGGCCCCGCGCAGGTGCCGCCTTCCTTCCTGCACCCGCCTGGCAGATGGGCCTGTGGGAAGGGGAGAGGGCAAGGCTGAGGCGGGGGCACCTGGGAGCCAGATCGGCGGAGTAGCAGTTACAGGGGACCCCCAGAATCAGCTTGCGGTGGGTCTGGGGTAGCCCTCAGAAGTCTCGGTGCAGCTTCACATTGTCAGGGAGGCTGTCTTTCTTATCTTAGGTCTCCTCTCCCGTCTCCTTCCAGCCAGACTCCTAACCTGCACTCTTGCTGCCCTCCGCCCCAAGACGCTGAGTCTGACACCCTGGACGTGACACAGAGCGAGCGCGTTTGGAAGGCCGGCGTTCCCACAAAGCTGTGCAACAGACGTTTATCACGAGCTGCTTTGTGCTGGTCCTCTGGTGAGATGCTCCAGAGTCCAGGGCGGACCGTCCCAGGCGTGCCCTCAGGCCTCTCTGATGACACTGCCCACTGCGGCCCCGGCAGCCCTGCCTCGTGCCCCCATCCTGGGAAGCTCACCCCGTCAGTCTCTTGCCAGAAGCCCTCCGCTATCTGTTCAGCTGCCTTCTTGGGCCCCAGGAGAGATAAGCAAGGCCAGCAACAGCTCGGCTGCTCCTCAGGAGGAGAATTCCAGCAGGTGTCTATAAGGGGGTTGTGGTCTTCCCCCACTGGCCATAAAACTGCCCTCCGTCCCTCATCTCCTGTTTGGGACAAAGATTTTGTCTGATACAGACAATGTTCCAAAAAGCAATTTTTAAAATTTTTTATATAGGTGGGGCGCCTGGGTGGCTCAGTTGGCTAAGCATCTGCCTTCAGCTCGGGTCATGATCTCAGGGTCCTGCGATGGAGCCCCACATCCAGCTCTCTGTTCAGCGGGGAGCCTGCTTCTTCCACTGTCTCTACTCCTCCCCCTGCTCGTGCTCTCTCTCTCAAATAAATAAATAAAATCTTTTTAAAAAAATGTTTGTATAGCATGAGATGATTTTAAACAGCTTTGGAAAATTTCTGTGAAGTTTTTGTTATGACAATACAAAGAAAACCAGCGAACTAAATATCTCTTCCCTCTGCTTCTTCGTCTCCCCTCTTGGGGACAGGCCTCTGCATCAGCTGCAGTAAGAAGAGGGCAGATGAGGCCAATCGAACATTCCTTAAAATACTGTTATAACGACAAAATGAAAACCAGTCAACTAAACATCTTAGCAAATTGGCTTTGGGCAAATTGACCTGGAGCCCAAACTCTGGTGCTCAGATGGAGCTTAATAAATATTTGTTGACTGAAGAGCAAATGTGTTTGCCTGTTAGGTGATGTCCACGCTTGAGAAGAAGGGCTCCCCTGACTCTGTTCCTGGCAGGTGGGTTGAGAGGCGGGAGTGAAAAGGATCACACATGAGCTAACGACAGGCTCTCGAAGCAAGTCTGTAACCGAACAGGCAACCGGTGCTAACATTTGGATAAACTTGTTTGGCCAGCACGTAACAGACAATGTCCTCAAAGGGCTTTCCGTGTGCTGGGACATCCTGTGGGACATCAGGCAGCACGGGATAACCGGTAGCGCTGCCTGAGAATCTCCCCATAAACGCGAGTCTCCAAACTTCTTACCAGGGCCAGGGAACACGTGGTGTCCCTGACACATGGGGCGGCAAGTCACAGGACCTGATGACAGCACCTCCCGAGAGGAGGGGGCCAGCTGGCTGAGTCTTAGCTTAGAGGCAGCTGTTGCATTAGAGCTGGAGGGAGGGCGGCTTCTGGAAGTTCCACAGCCTTCCTGATGCTGGACACTCCCCTGGACCTTTCCAAGACCGGCTGACCAGGGGAGGAGGGGGACGTGCTTCCTCGTCCCTTAACCATGGGTCAACCTCACTGGATGGAGCCCCATCGCTGACACTGCCATAATTCCTTGACCTTGAATCTGAGAAGTCATCAACTATTAAATGTGTCACGTTCTAGTAAAAAAAGAAAAAGTGTGGCCAATTAGCCCCTGACAGGCCATTAACTTTAAGACACCTCCTGATTTCAGAGATCTTAAAACACGGAAAAATGTCTTAGAATGAAAGAGATGTTATTTGTGCTCAAGACAACTGTGTTTCTGCTTGCTTTGATGTGGGTCTTAATTCCAGCCCCATTACCTTCTAGCTGTGTGGCCTGGTGCAAGGAACTTTACTTCGCTCAGCCTCAGTCTTCTTGTTGGTAGAACCAAATGGTAATACTTCCTTCATAGGTTACGAGAGGAGGAAACAATGATGCCTATAGAATGGTGAGCTTGATGCCTCGCATATCATAATCAGCTGTATAAGGTGCTCCCCACAAGCCTTGTGGGGACAACACATTTCTTCCAGTGCCTAGGTGGGTATACTGAGCTGAATCAATCTATGAATTCTTCTGGCTGTTATTTCCCAACAGACTATGACCAAGAGCAGGAAGGGCAGAGAACTGAATAAAGAACCAGCAGGCTAGGTTTATCAAGGGCCCTGAAAGCAGCAGGAGTACAGGAGGTTTGGGGGAGAAGACAGATTCGGTTGGATGCGGGGAGTTCCGGTACCAAAATGGAAGAGTAGATTGTACTGAACTAACTCTCTGGTCAGTAACAATGATAAACTCTGGACAATATACAAAACAACTGCTTGAAAGCACTTGAGAACAACCCAAAGCAACAGAAGCTGGAGGAGACATGGTTTTTGAAACCACGCCCTAGTGTGCACGGAAGAACAGAACTGAAACAGAATGCTGCAGTATTACTGGCTGGGAAGAAGATAAAGAAGCTGGGCACTGAGGATGGAAACTGAAGGGGAAAATGCCAGAAGGGAGATAGCCATGGAAGTGGGAGCTCCAAAATTACTGTACAAATTCCTCTCAAATCCTTAGTTAATCCCTAAATCGTACACATGTGGAGAGAGACTCCACAGAGCCCCCAAAAAAGCAGTAGCTGGGAAACAGGGAGTTCAGAAGATGGAGTTTGGAGTTCAAGTCCTACCAAGCTAAAAGGACTTAGCAAACACTTAAGGCTTCTAATTTAATCCCGCAAGAGCCATGCCTTATCAGTAAACCCAGAACTAAGAGTCATACCCTAGGACTATGGACAAAACCAAAATAAACCTACCTGAACAAAACCTAAATACCAAACCACCACAAGATCGAGGGAGTATATGCCAGTAAATTAACCACCTTCTAGAACAAAACGCAACATTCTTTAGAGGAAGGCAATAAAATACAAAGTCTTTTCAATGTATCATACAAAATGTCCAGCTATACAATTTAAAAATGGTAGACATGTGAAAAAGCAGGAATAAGAAGCAGTGAATAAGACACGTGAATAAACGTGTGACCCATGCTCAAGAAAAATAACAGCCAATAAAACCAGACCTACTGATGAGCCAGATGCTAGAATTCGTAAAAAAAAAAAAAAAAGAACTTTAAAATGGCTATTATAATATATGCACAGGATTTTCAGGAAATGAAGCATAGAATGAATGAGCAGATAAAGAATCTCAGAAGAGGAATTGGTCCTATAAAAATAAACCCAGTGGAAATTCTAGACCCAATAAATACAGTACCTGACATAAAACATACTTAGGATGAAATTAACAGTAGGTTAGATACTGTAGAAGAAAAAGTCAGTGAACTTGGAGACAAGCAATAGAAATGATCCAACTGAAGCACAGGAAGGAAAAGGAAAACGAAGGAAGGAAGGAAGGGAAGATGCAAGGGAGGGAGGAAGGGCAGGAAAGAGGAGGGGAGCTTCAGTGACCTGTGAGACAACACTAAGTGTGTAAATGGAGTTCCAGAAGAGGAGGAAAGAGGAAATTGTACTGATGAAATATTAGAAGAAATAACGGCTCCGAATCACCTCACACAACCCCAAATTTAGTGAGACATATCAATTCAAAGATCCAAGAAGCTCAGTGAACTCCACACAGAATCAATGCAAAGAAACCCACACCTATTCACACCACAGTCAAACTGCTAAAAACCAAAGATAAAGAGAAATCTTAAAAGACGTGAGAGGGGAAGAGACTCACTATGTACACAGGAACAGTAATAAGGAAGAGAACTGACTTTTCATCAGAAACAATGTAGGCCAAAAGACAATGGAAAGGCATTTAAAAACTGCTGAAGGGGGTGCCTGGGTGGCTCAGTTGGTTAAGCAACTGCCTTCGGCTCGGGTCATGATCCCGGAGACCTGGGATCGAGTCCCGCATCGGGCTCTCAGCTCTGTGGGGAGTCTGCTCCCTCTGACCTTCTCCTCTCTCATGTTCTCTCTCACTTTCTCTCTCTCTCTCAAATAAATAAATAAAATCTTAAAAAAAAAAAAACTGCTGAAGGGAAGGAAAAAACCAGCAATTTGGGATCTGTGAGGCTTGAAATGCTGGTGAGACACCGCAGTCCCCTCCTAAGCACCCCTTTTACAACACACACTGCCCACGCACTTCCACCGTATATGGTATCTCAGTAGAAAAGCCCAACATTTCCAACAGAAAAAGAAATTGTAACTGTCAGAAAGGTGATAAGACATGAAAACATATGAAATCATTTAAACAAATTGTGGGAAGTAATTAAGAGTCTTTGCATTCTGCCACCGTGTAAACCTCACACAGGATGAAAAACATCCTGATAAAAAAGTGTAAAAAAAGGAAGGGAGATTCCCTTCTCCTCATGTGCTTTAGTCACATGACACTTTGGTCCAACAGGCAGCTGGAAAAGTGGGAATGCTGTTCCTCACGGAGGTCACGGGGATTCCGAGCTGAAGTTAGGCTCCTGACGAGCAAGAGTGGAGACGTGTTTAGGCACAGGGAAGAGCAACAGCCCCATTCCCTGAGCAACCGCCGAGGGCTTCATGCCAGGCCTTGTGCTTTCGGTGCATCATATCACTCAGTCCTCTCACACCCTAAGGAGTCAGTAGTATCATTTTTTTTTTTTTCTTAATGAGAAAACAAAGTTTGCAAGAGAATAAGAGCATTGCCCAGGTTAGTGACAGAGCTGAGATCTGAGCCCAGGACTGTTAGACTCCAAGCCACAGCTTCTCATGCCCCCCAGCCGGTCACTCAGTTATTCACTCCTCTGTACCGGGCTGCATAGGAGAGCTCTGTGTGGCCCACACCCACACGTGCTCCCATCAGTGCTCCGGGAACTCACAGCCCAGGGAAGGAGGTGATGGGAATTACCAGAGCCAACACTGAGTAGGTACTGTGTACTAGCTAGTACGCATTACACTTAATGTGTCGCCATCTTACTTATTTTTCTCAACAGCCCTATCAGGTAAGCCCTTGTAACATCTCCATCTTACATTTGAGGACAGTGAGGCTTAGAGCTACTGAGTGAGAATTTGACTGCACAGCTCAAGCTCTCCAGCAGCATCCCTGACTGCCCAAGGCCACCTCAGGGGTGAGGGATGTGCAAACATGGACAGGGCGAGGCCATCCTGGTGTTCCTCTCCCACTTGATGGGATCCTAGGAACTGTGAATTGTGAAAGCAAATTTGCTCTAGTAATCCAGGACTTGGGCTGCACCTGTTCCGAAGGGAGGGCGGGTCCTGGAAATTCCCCCTGACCCGGTGAGTCCCATCACCTCCACTTGCCTCTCTCACCAGGATGGCTCCAACCATCGCCCACCAGCTCCAGATGACTTGTCTATGGCTCCCGCCAACTCAGTCTCTGCTTAACAACTAATGGGGCCTTTCAGAAATAAAAGCAAGTTGCTCAAAAGCTTTCAGTGGCTTCCCACTGTCCTTGGATCAAGTCTCACCTCTGAAAAGGCCTCATCTCCCGCCATCCTCCCTGTCTCTCCTCAGACAAATGCACTCCTGGGAAGAACTCCCTATAATTGCTCCAGTTATTACTGCTGCCTAACAAATTACCATCCAAACTTAGCAGCCTAAACAACCATTTTCTTCTCCTCATGGACTCTGTGGGGCAAGGATTCAGCTACGGAATGGTACAGTGGCTCATCTCTGCTTCCGATGCCTGGGGCCTCGGCAGGAAGACTCCAGCCGGAGCTGACTCACGGCTGGGGGCTGGAATCGCTGCGAGGCATCTTTCCTCACACATCTGGGGGTGGATGCCGGCTGTGAGCTGGGACCTCGGCTACATCTGGCCTCTGCGTGGCAGCTTGCAGGTAGCGGACTTCTCGGGGTCTAGCCGGGCTCAGGGCTCCAAAAGAGAGTTTCCCAGTGAACAAGGCAGAAGCTGCACTGCCTGGTCTCGCCCAGGCTTGGATATCAGGTAGTGCCATTTCCACTGCATTCCGCTGGTTATAAGTAGGTCACAAATCCACCCGGATCCAAAGGGACGGGACAGAGACCCTACCTCTCACTGGGAGGAGTGTCAAAGTCTCGTGTTGTACTAGGAGATATTGTTGGGGCCAACTTCAAAAAAGCAATCTGCCACGTGGTCCTTCACACTATTTTCTCTACCCAGACTATCATCTCTCCAACTCACACCTGCTAATTCTTACCGATCCTTTGGGTTTCAGCTGAAAGACCACGTGCTCAGGGAGCCTGCCCTGACTGCCAGGCTTGATCCAGCTGCCTGCTGAGATACCTGCTTAGCACCTAGCACTTTTCATGTGTCTGTCTGTCTGTCTCCCCTCCTGCCTGCAGGCTCTGTGAGGACAGCAACTTTGGCTTCTTGGTGTCAGCTCAGAGCAGGTTCCCAATAAATACATCCTGGAGAAGAAAGACAGCGAGAGGGAGGAGGAAGGGGAAAAGAAGGAAGTATGCCAACCTCCAGGCTGACGAGGGTGCTGCTCAAGAAGGACTCAACTCCATCCTATGTGCTTCTGCTGATTCTGAGTCCCCAGCCTCCTGTGGCTTCTGTGCAGACCAGGCACAGGGACCCTCCTGAGTGGGCGGGCACCTTCACCCCCACGGTAGTCGTGGGCAGCATACTGTCCAACCCGACCATCTGGCTAATGCTGTCACCTGGAAGCTACTGTGCTCTTCTGGTGAAGACTCGCCTTCTAAAAAGGAATGGGACCGACAGATGGAAAAGGGAGCGCGTCTGAGCAGGCTGGGAGGAGCTGAGGCAAGAAGAAAAGTTTGCTCCCTGCCGAGACAGGAGTGGCAGTCCTGAGCAGCAGAGGACCACAGCGGACCTGCTTGCCCGGGGACCAGCAACATCGTATGCTACGTCTGAGGGTAAGGAGAACCCCATCGAAGTTTCTCTCCCGATCTGTACCCGAGCATCATCACCACCACCACCAACAACACGAAACTTTTCTAAAGAGGAAGGAAGAGTCACCGCCAGTATTTCACACAGCTGTTGCCCAGGCAGAGACACAAGCCTGCGCCAAGCTGCTCCCTCCGCGGTCCCCGCGGCCTCCCCCTCTGCCCGCGGAGCTGACACGCGTGTCCGCAGGATCGCTCACGTTGTGGGGCTCCAGCGCAGTCTTCTCCTTTCTGCTCTGACTCTATGAACGCTCAGGAGCTCCAAACTCACTGACAGACTGTGCTGGGGCCTCTCATCACGCGCTCCTCGAAGCTCTAGAGGTCACCACAGAGGTTTCGGGAGCACGGACCCCGGCGTGCCCGCCTCCTGAGCGCTGAGCCCAGCCCATTGGGGAGCCCCTGCCCTGCGCCAAGGCCTCCCCCGCGTGATACTGCGGAATCCATGAAGGTAGATCACTGGTCCTGGCTCATTTACCGATGCATGAAAGGGACGCCAGAACCGTGAAGTGACTTAATCAAGGCCTCTAGGTGGGAAGTGACGGGCATGTCTCCCGTGCACATCCCCCCCACCCCCGCCAACCTGTGGTATTTCCCGTGTGTCAGGCCACTGCCTCCTGCTAGCTTCAGCACGGATCCCGTTGGTTTCTGTGCACAGCCTTGGGCTCCCTCCCCGGGGTTTAGAGGTGAGAAAGAGGCCTCCACGGCGAGAAGCCATCTGTGCGGGGCTGCCCACCCCGCTCACCTGGGGCTCTGTGGGGCAGTGCAGGGAAGAGGGAGCCATCGCGGGGAGGACCTGCTGCCTGCGCAGCTAGAGCAGATCTAGACCCATCGCCTGAGTCAGAGGGGAAGCTGTCCGCCTCGGCAGAGGCAGAGCGCACTAGCGGCGGGCGGGCCGGGGAGTAGAGCCGGCCGGGCTGCTCGTGCCAGGGAAGGAGGGGGCCGGCGAAGCGGGCCGGGGCGGGAGGGGCCGGGCCAGCTGGGGCCGGAGCTAGTGTGACATCACCGGGCGGCCCGCCTCTGTCTGGGGCTGAGGGGAGGCCCGGAGCCTTTCTGGGGCCTGGGGGATCCTCTTGCACTGGTGGGTGGAGAGAAGTGCCTGCAGCCAACCAGGGTCAGGCTGTGCTCACAGTTTCCTCCGGCGGCATGTAAAGGCTCCACAAAGGAGTGGGGAGTTCAAATGAGGCTGCCACCGACGGCCTGAGGATGGACCCAGAGCCCTGAGCGTGCTGCCTGAGTCCCGGACCTGCAGAGCATGGCACGGAGGCAGCCGCCGGCCCCTGCTGGGAGAGGAGGCAGGTTGTAAGCAGCCCCAGCACGACCCCTGGCCAGCCCCCGCCCCACCCCCGGCCCAAGCCCGGCTGTGGAGCACAGCAGAGCAAGCAGAGGCCAGTGAGGCAGGGCTGCTCGGCGGCCAGTCCGGCCTGCGACTCGGGGACCGCTCCTGGAGGCCATGGACAGGCTGCCCTGCTGACGGCTGGGGTGGAGCACGTGAGGAGCTGCCCTGGGGAGTCCAGCAGGAGTGAAGAGGTAAGGGGCCAGCTCCGCGGCACCAAGGGACAAGGGGGCAAGAGGCAGCGGCTGGCCCCATGTCTGGGGCTTCAAGAACCCTGACCCCACCAGCTGGGGGTGTGTGCAGCTGGACCCCAGAGGGGGTCACTCTTGCTTTGGTCTGGAGCCAAACAAGGCATGTGCTGGGGCAGCCCTGTGGACACCTGGGCCAAGGATGGTGTTCTGGGGGCATGAGACCATGGGCTGCGGCTTTGAGAGCTTCATCTGTAAGCCCCACTGTGCCGCAGACAAAGAGCCTTTGGGGTGAAGGCAGGCGGCTCCCGGGCACAGCCCGGCAGCTGGGGTGTGTGCGTGAGCGCGTGCCTGTGCGTAGGTGTGTGCTTAGGGGGACAGGGCTAGCCCCAGGACATGGGAAGTCATCTTTAAGTTTTGGGTTCCTAAGCACGCTGCCTAGACCCTATGCTGAGGCAAAAGCAAAAGCAAACACTGTCCTGCCAGAGCCAGGAGCCCTTGTTCAGAAAGTTCCCTGGAGCCCAGCAGCCTCCGCTCACCCCTCAGCTGGGGAGGAGAGGACCAAAGGGGCCGGGAGCTGGAAGGGACACACCAGCTAGAGATTTCCGTCACCGTGACTCGGGGCAAAGCGCTGCCCCGGCTTTCCCCGCATGTCCACAGACGCCCGATCCCGCCCAGCCCCGGACGGGAGCCCAGGTCTCCAGCGGGCTGTCTGTGGCAGGGCAAGAGGGGAGGACCAGGCTTCCCCGGCACCCCAGCAGGGGGTACAGCGCGGCTCCACATTCCAAGTCCCTTGAAAGCACTCAGCATTAGATAACATTTCCAAACAGAAATTCTTCGCTGATCCCTCCCTTCTCCTTCTGTGATATGTGTGTCACGGGTCAGCTCTTGCTTCTGCTGTGGGATTACGAGAGCTCCCAGAGGCCAGTTCGGTTACTTAGGAAAGGATCTCCTTTCACCAGGGCTCGGAGGAAAGCCGAGAATTCCACTTCCGAAGCTGGCCGAACGCTCCCCGCATGTGTTTTCCCACAACGAGGCAGAGTAAGGTAGTGCTCGTGAGCTAGGTTCAAACCCTAGCTCTTCTACTGAGGAGCCGCGGGACTCCGGCAGAGCACTCAGCCTCTCGAGACAGGTTTCCTTTTCTGCGAAATGGGAGAATGATACCACCCGTCTCTTAGCAACGGCTACCACTTACACTGCACTGACCCCGAGCCGGGGCACAGCCGCCCTGCAACACGGGCACGGTCATTCATCCCCCTGACCCCCACTTTACGGGAGGAAGCTGAGGTCCGGAGCTTCAGGGATGTGCCCGAGGCCACAGGGTTAGTAAGCGCCTGCACCAGGACTTGAACCCAGCACCTGAGCCCCACTCCACTGCTTTCTAGGAGGAGCACATGGGATCATGCCCGGGAAGACCTTCGCACAGCATCTGCTGTGGGGCGAACCCTCAGAAAATGTTAGTCACCAAGTATCAGGACCCATAACAATCAGAGTCGCAGAGACCCAGGAAGAGCAGGGACCCAGATTCTCTCTGTGCTGGGCAACCTACGAAGGTTGTCAGAAAATCCCACCAGGCAAGCCAGCGTGGCGCCCACTGCTGCTGCCCACACGGGGGGGTCTTCCCAGGAGCTGAGGGGGGGCTTTACATCTGGAGGGAACTGTAGCATGTCCAGGTCCTAGAAGTCCACACTAAGGGAGGGTGCAGACATCCTACAGCCAAGGGGACCCTGGGTATATCTGATACCAACCTTACCACCCACACGGGCACTACTCGTCTGCCTGTAGGGCTCCTGCCAGAACCGTAGGAGGTGAGGAAAGTGAGCCACCTCGGTGCGGCAGGAAGACCAGCGCCAGGCCTGTCCGAGGGCCATGGAGGGGGACGCGAGGACTCCTCCCCCAAACTCCATCTCCATCAGCACCTCTGACCGTATGGAAGCCAACGCTGGTGCATCTTAGCTTAGGACAGTAGCTTCTGTCCTGTGGGCCCAGAGGTCGCAGTGGATGCCCTGAACTCCGGAGAGCGTCTCTAGCACAGGCCTCTGGGTCCGCAGAAGCTGCAGGTTTCCCCGCTCCAGGCGGGAACGACGGTGGCTCACTGTGCTCTCCGGGCAGCCCTGTCTGAACAGAGGCTCTGACTGACTTCACAGGCCTGCCTAACAAAAATTAGATCAATCACTACTCAATAAAGGCAGTCATGGTAAAACAGACAAAATGTATAAAACACATGGCCCAGGAGGGGACTGCACGGTATTGCTGTAAGTTCATGGGCAGAGCAACTAAGCCTTTCCCCATCCACCCCTCCCTCCCACAGTGATTTATTAAGTACCGGCTGAGCTAAGGAAGGCACATGCATTATCTCATTTCATCCTCAACACAAGCCTAGGAGGTAGGTTCCAGTTTTCAGATGAGATAACTAAGGCTCAGAGAGGTTAAGTAACTCGCCCAAGGTCACGCAGTTGGTGATTATACGGTCCTTGAACCCTGGTCAGCCTAGCTCCAAAGTCTATGCCTTTCCCCACCTCACTCCACTGCCCTGGTCAAGGTATCCTGACTTCCCTTTTCCTGACCCTGTCACTGGGTCCCCCAGCAGCCAAGTCTGTTCTGGTTGCTGTCCTGCCGAATGCTTACACCACCCCATCTGCAAACCACGTGTACCTGCCTTCGATGCATCACTTGCTTGTGAAAGAGGCCTCTCTCTGAGACAGAACAGGCTTTATCAACCCCCTCTTACAGATGAGCCTCCACACCGCTACACGGCACCATGGGACTCTGGCACCGGCTCAGCGGGGCGGAGCCTCCGGCAAACATTCGCCTATGTGTCTGAGATACCATTCATGTGTTATCTACAGCCCTCCTTGGAGTCTGCAGGCTGCAGAACCAGAGCGCAGGTCCTCACAGTCTGCCCTGGGCCACACTCGAGCAGTTCTCAGGCGACATCAGGCAGACAGCAACCGGTAGCTACCTCAGAACAAACAACAGCAGCCGGCCCAAGGCAGGCACATCCAGCTTTGGGCCTCTCTGAATCATAGCCCATTTCACCCGAAATGGTCTCAACTGACAGCAGTCAGATGTGGAGGGGCTCTGCTGGTAGGGCCCAGGGCCCAGCGGAAGGAGGCAGAAGGTGAAACTAACAATCACACAAACATACAACAGTGAGAGACCTGCAAAGAGGAGGCACATGGCACCAAATGGGTGGTGCTGGACCCATTTTACAGACGAGGAAACTGAGGCTCGGAGGTTGCAGCACCTCTTCCAATGTTCTTCCACTAGTGGGCCAAAAAGCAAGGATTCAAGCCCAGATCTGGACTCCTCCTACCCCGGCCCACTGCCATCCTGGATAGACATACTGGGGAAACCTCAAGAATGAATCAATTCACTGAATAGCATTCTTTACTGTGAATTTATATAAAATACCCCAAATAGAAGGGTTATTCAGCCACTGGCAACTGGGAGTTTGTGGTGATAGATAGGTCACATCAGAACCTCATGCCAAGAGTAGTTTCTATAACAAATCTGTATTCCCTAATATTGACTGTAAACCATATGACTGATTTAATAACAGCCTGGGGCGGGGGTGGCAGTTAAAATGTTACAATGTCCTGTTACATGTGTACATCAATTCTAAGACACATTCTGATCACAGAAACGTTCACATGAGGGGTGGGGGGGGAGTCAGGCCTCTCACAATCGAGCTATTGTGTTAGGTCTGTTCTTGGGCGAAACCAACCAGCCTGTCGTGGGGCCCGTGGCCCCGGAGCCTCAGCCTCCTCCGGCTGCCGAGTCCTCCAGAAAGACAGGCACAAGATCCCTAAGAAAAGCCCAGAAAGGGGATGCCTGGGTGGCTCAGTTGGTTGGGCATCTGACTCTTAGTTTTGGCTTGGGTCGTGATCTCAGGGTCATGGGATCGAGCCCCAAGTCAGGCTCTGCGCTGGGTGTGGAAACTGCTTGGAATTCTCTCTCTCCCTCTGCCTCTCTCTCTCTAAAGAGAGGGGGGAAGCCCAGAAGGAAGTCTGTCCTTATCTCTCAGAAGCACCCAAGGAACGGCTCAGTTCCAGGAATGACCGAAGTCCTGCCTGAGGTGGCCCCAGTCCCACCTCCACGAGGGAAAAGTGGTATCTCTTAGTCACTACTGAACCTCCAATACGCAGGGCCAGGCAGAGAATGGATCTGTGGAATGGATGAATGAATGAACGGTTGAATGAATGAATGAATGAATGAATGAAGCAAGCAAGCCTCAGACCCATACAAACAAGCCTCTCTCGGTCCCATGGTGCCACACAATTCCCCTCTGTGTTGTCGAGCCAAGGCCCCTTTGGGGTGCCTCTACTCCCACCTGATGCCCCCCTCAATCCTCACCCCAGCTGGAGCCGCCCTGCCAGGGTACTGATCACCACCCGCCCTGCTCTCTGTCCCGCTGACTACCGCGGGCCCCTTGAGAGCAGGGACCTACCCGGCCCCTACTCTGTCTCCAGCCCCAGCACAGTGGCTGGAACAGGGGAAATGCTTGGGAAATATGTGCAATGAATGAAATCCTTGAAGTCCTATCTAGGAATCTAAGTGCCATCCTGGCTATTGGGTATTTGGAGGGGAAACATCCTCGACCCCACTTTTAAGAAGCTTGCAGTCTGGGGGTGCACAACCAGATGAACTGGGTCTGAAGAGCTGTGATGGGTGCAGGAAGCAGCCACAGCTGCTCCTGGGGGTGGGGGACGGAGGGGGCCTCACTGTGGACGGTGGCTTCACAGGGAAGTGGACTTGGGAGGTCAACTGAGAGAGGGAGACAGGTGTGTGCCTCAGGCAAGACACAGGGAAGGTGCTGGGGCAGAAAGAAGAGCATGCGCAGAGGCAGGAAGCCTGAGCGTGAGCACAGAGGTCTGTTCTAAAGCAGGACACTGACAGGACCAGCGGGAGCTTTCGACAGACGGGCCCGGAGCCGCCGGCACCCTGGAGGGCAGGGGAGCGAGTAGCCAAAGGCAGGGGGGCCAGTTAGGACGGTGTGGGTAAGACACCTGGCTCTGGGATAGACAAACTTGGTTCCAGGCCCGGCCTCACCCCTGGGTAGCCCTGTGGCCCTGGGCAAGTGACTTCATCCTTTCCCCCTGTCTCCTCTTCTGTGAGATGAAAATAATCACAGGCCCGGCCTCACAGTTCCTGGGATCTGAGAGGTAGGCACAGAATGTGCTTGTCCCGGTGCTCAAGGGATGAGACCATGCCCCAACAGGCCGAGGTGGCCTTAGGGGCCAACCGCTTGGCCTGGCCTAGAAGAGCAGTTCCAGGCCAGGCCCAGAGTCCCCAGGAAGCCACCATGGGGCAGCACTCTCTGCCCCGTCCCCGGCTTCTCCCTCTCATCTGAGGCTCCCCTAGTTCTCAGGCTCTTGAGCGCACCAGGCACTGCCAGAAACGCAGCAGCCAACTCAGAAGCCAGGCTCTGACATGGCTTCTGTAGGCTTTCCCCGCCTCGGCTCTGTTGGCTGGGACTCTTGGCACAGAGGGCTCAGTGCGCAGGCTTTGGGGGAATCTCAAAATGGTTCCCAAATAACGCACCGTGAAAAAGTAACAGCAGCATCCTTGTCCCCCTGGCAAAGGCAACCGGCTCCCCACTGCCTAACCACATCCCGCCTTGCCCTATGATCTCACAGTATGACCACAAGCCACCTCCTCCATGAACTCAGGCAGCCCTCCTCTGGAGCCAGCTGCTCCCCAGGGGCAAAAGCCCGAGAGCCCGGGGCATCGGGCAGATCCAACCCCCCACTGCTACTCTCCCAGGCAAATGGGTCGGATCCAGCACTACCAGCCTCTCTGGCTCCTGCCTCTTTCCCGTCACCCATGACAGGGCTGGACCCGGGCTGTCGCAGTGCACGATGACTGGCTGGAGGGGAAGGCTAGCGGATGGGAGGCTGGGCGGATGAACAAATGGCTCATTAGAAGGTCTTATGAGAGCTGAGCTGGCAGGGCCTGGGAACTGGCTCCAGACTCCTTGGGTGCCCGCACGGCCTTCTGGTGGGGAATGAATCACAGGATCCTAGGCTGGGAGGAGATGGCAGTTGGAGATGTGGCTGTTCCCTCCCTGGCCCCCAGGCTAGCAGTGAATCACCTAGGACAAGCGAGGCACAGTTCCTTCGGGTTTTCTAAGGTGAGGACGCCACTGCTCATCCTAGATGCCCATTTTGGGGTCTTGCCACTTGGATAATCAAGAAGCTGTTTCTAACTTCCAACAAAACTCCCTCTTGTACTGACCTGAAAGCCATTTCTACTGATTCAGTCAACAGTGACTAAGAAGCAATCTGCATCCTGGCCATGAAGCAAACAGACAGGCACCTTGTGTTTGTTCATGCTGGCTGGAGGGACAATCTCGGTGGAAGTGAGGGTGTGGGCAGTGCAACTGACGGCAGAATCCTGTCCTGATATTTATTCCAAGGGACCTCAGACAAGTGACCTGACCTCTCTAGACCTGGGTTTACTCTCCCGCAAAATGCAGGTAATACTACTCTTCTCCTAGGTGTAAAGGGACCATATAGTTTGGTACCCAATTGGGACACTTTTGAAAGAGGGGGTGCTATTCATAATTACGTAAGATAACGGGCCTCAGTGGGGAGCAACCTTATGCACAGGGCTAGAAGTGCCAACGAGAAAGGGCACACCAGGCACGTGGTGAGTTTACCACAAACAAACGAGGACTGCTGTTATCTACGCTTGTGGTCATATGGTCAGCTGGGCCCTCTGGGGCCCCTTCTTCTGGAATTTTCCTTTATCTGGATCCCTCCCACATCCTGGATTACCAGTTGGCTTGGGTACGATCCCACTGGGATCCCAGCATACATCTCCAACAGCTTTAGTAGGAAAAGCGGTCAACTTTGAAGTTTTGGTTTTTTTCTTCTTGGTCCTGATGTTGCCTCGACAATCATGATTCGTGCTCAGGTCCAACAGACTCATTCAAGGAGAGCTCAAGTTCCTAGCTTCCCCAAAGCCAGATGCCAGGGGCCGGCCAGACACACGCAAGGTCAGGTGGCAGCTCCAGGTTCCTGAACTGCCTTGGCGGGGGCCCACTTCCCAGGCCTCCTGCAGGGCCTCTGGTCTGGGCTCATCCTCAGCCTACTATGATCACAGAAGGATGGGGCAGGGCTGGAAACAGAGGCAGGGGCGGGTTCTGAGAGCCCCTCACATGGAACTATGGCCTGGGTGGGTGACACTGTGAGAGCTGGCTTGAATCCAGAGGTTTTCCTGGGGTCAGCAGTCTTGAGGATCCCAGGAGCTCTTCTGTTCTCCCCTTGCCTGCGGGGGTCAGAGAGCAATCTCTTTTGAGTGTCCTGTCACTCCAACACTTTTCTTTCTCTATATTCAGCACAGTATATTTTGGGGTTCTGTTATTGGCTCCACTACTTAGTAATTTGGTGACTGTGGGCAAAATGACTCATGGTCTTAGATTCTCAATAGTTCCCTCACCTGCAAATGGGGTAATTGTCAGCCCTGCTGTTAGTCTTAAAAGCATCTTTGTGGGAATTAGAAAATGGCTGTAATATAAACACCCCAAACTACAAAGACTGTTGAATGTGAGTTGTGCTCCCTAAAGTTGCATAGTGCACAACTTGGGCCACCATACATGGCAGCCCTGGAATAACAGGGCTTCCCTCCTGAGGTTGTTGGGAGGGGAGGAGTAAGTAAGATCATGTATATAAAGTGCTTGAGTCACAGTGACGAGTGACTGTAGTTATCTTCCTGAGTGTTTGAACTTCTCTCATTCCTAATCCCCGGGGTACCAGCTTCTGCTGCAGGGCATGACACAGAGCTCCATCTTATAAAAACGGTTCTTCCCACAAAGTGGCCCCATGCCTGGGCTGCAGTGCCATGAGTGGGACATGGACACACGGTGTGTGGCCCCACTGCACCAGGCCAAGCAGGGACGCTCAGGGCTGCCCACCAGAGGCTGGGTGGGACCCAAGCCCAGGGGAGGCCGCCTCCCAGTGTGCAGGCACTGTCACGTGGCTTGGTCACACCAGCTCCACTTGTGGAGAGGGAAACCCGTACATAATGGAAACTCCTCACAATACAATGTGGAAAAGCAATTTCAAGAATCATTTTATTTTCATTTCAAAGCCAAGGAAAACAGTTGGAGTTGCTTTTCTCTGTTGGTCAGAGGAAGAAATTGAGGAGCACTGCTTTGATTGCAATGGAGTTCTCCTCCAGGCCTAAGATGGCTGGAATGCTAGGGAGGGTTATTTCTCTTGGGGTGCAATTAGTTGAATCAATATCACGAGAGCAAAAGTAAACAAACTCATTACTGCCCATTAAGAACTGCCAAAGTAGCAGAAAACTGAAGAGGGGGGTTAGAATCTTTAAGGAAAACAAATGACTCCAAAGCCAAGGGCAGCGCAAAGAGTACAGCCCTTGGTGTAGGGCTGACTGGAGCTCTTGGCTGGGTCAGCTCCAGCTCTTATCTGCTCCATGCTCCTGGGCAAGTCACTTAGCCTGCCTGGGATTCAGTGTCCCCCTTTACAAAGTAGAAGTAGGGGACAACCACCTGACTAGACCACCTGCGACAGTGTGTGTCAGGCACCCAGCATGGGATCCTGTTCCTTCCCTTCCTTCTGCAACCCACTCGGCCCCAAGTCACTCCTGCCAAGCCCAGACCCCATGGAAAAGTAGCAGGAAGACCTAGAATTGTGAGCCTCACAACCGGTGGCACCACTAGCAATGCCACCTTGAGCAAGACACCAGACACCCTCCAGAAAGGCAATTTCCTCACCCTCAAAACGGCACAACACAGCTAACTAGCTGTGACTGTTGGGATGATTAAATGAGATCATGCGCATGCAGGGCCTTGGAAACCTGAAAACCTGTATGTGCGTTAATTATCAGGCTCGGTGCTCTTTTTAATCAAACAGTCGCAGGAAATGTTCTTTCAAGATAGCACGGCCCTGCGCTGCACCTGCCTGCCTCTTGCCTCCCCGCTCTTGCCCAGCACTGTGTAAGGTCCAGGGACAACAGGGCAGCCGGGACCCAGTCTGACCAGAGGGCAGCTTTAGGGCTGGGCGGTGAGGCCAGACAGACCTACAGGCTCAGCTCTACGACAGGCACAAGTCCCTCCTCTGAGAAATGGGACGAGACTTAACTGTGGTCTCTCCCCAGGGGGGCGTGGTCAGTGCTCCTCCCAGAGTCAGGCTTTGTAGTCTGCAGTCTCGCCGTTATCACCTTATTACCATCTCTAGTTTGGGAAGCATTTCTATGTCCCTTAAGTAGTGTGCGAGGTGGGCTGGATCACTCCATTTCACAGAAAAGGCTCAGCCTTCAGGACCACAAGTCCAAGGGCAGAGGCTTTGCTCGGGAAGCTGGAGAGCCCACGTGTGGGAGGGGACAGGACCCAATGATAAACAGTGCCACCCTGCCAGGTCTCGAAGCCTGGGAAGGTCTGGAAGCCAACACTTTTCTGGAGCCAGGTTGCCTCCCTGGGCCCCTGGCGGTTTCTTGGCAAAGGCAGAGGCCCGCACCAGCATCAGCACCGGCACCGGCATGGCACCGGCACCGGGAGCACAGCGAGGTGTTTGTCACCAGTGGCCTCAGGTGAGCAGGGAAGGCACGGGCCTGCCCGCCCTAGCCCGCAGCCCGCAGCGCCGCTCCTCCCCATTGTTCTGGGCCAGGCGTGGCCACCGGCTGGCGCGGGAGCAGCCAGAGCACTTTGGAAACCAGGCAAACACTCACAAACTCAGCCTGGTTTCCACTAACGTCACTGCAGCCCTACCTCGTAGCCCAACCCCGACCCAAATCTGCCGAACACCTTTTTCTGCCCGGCCCCAGCGGCTGAGCTGGCCACGGAACCTCGCTTAGGCTTCCTCATTCAAGCAGAAAACAGTTGTGAGTGGCCCCGGGGAGCCCGGGGTCTGTTGTGAGACAGCCCGCCAGCTGGCGCAAGGCGAAGCCTGAACCTCGAGGCCGTTCACCGGAGAAGCCCCACGGGTGCCTGGGGAAGACAAAACCTTCAGCTTCTGTGTCATGCTGATTTTAGCATAAATGAACGTGAGGTCAGAAGGCGATCGTGCTAATCCTTTTTTTAGTACTAAAGACCAGAATAAGTACATTTCTGTGTAGTCAGAGTTCGAAGGCTGGGATACATGAGATCAGATGAGGGAAGCTTTCCCGACCCCTCCAGTTATCCCTAGTTCTGACACCTTCCAGCTGTGTGATCTCAGGCAATTCACTTAGCCTCTCTGAGTCTCAGTTGCCTCATCTGTCAAATAAATGACAAGAGAATCTTAACAGTATCTACCTTGTGAGAATATATTAAAGTAGAAAATGCTTGCAAATGTTTTGGGCAGGGGCAGGTACATAGTGGGTACTCGGTAAATACAATCTATGGATGTTATTGATTAAGCACAAGAAATGGCCTCCAGGGCACCTGGGTGGCTCAGTTGGTTAGGCGTCTGCCTTTGGCTCAGGTCATGATCTCAGGGTCCTGGCATTGAACCCCGCCTCAGGCTCCCTGCTTGGCAGGGAGTCTGCTTCTCCCTCTACCCCTCCCCGTGCTCATGCTCTGTCTCTGTCTCTCTCTCAAATAAATAAATAAAATCTTGAAAGAAAGAAAGAAAAGAAAAGAAAAGAAAAAAGAAAAGAAAAGAAAAGAAATGGCCTCCTCCCGTACATCTGGACCCCCTCGGGCAATCACCTGCACGGGGCTCCCCTGGCCCTGACTCTCCACAGCCCTCTCAACTGTGTGGCAGCTGTGGGCAGACGTGCCTTTCATTCAGGCCAGAAATACTGACTGAGCCCCTGCACAGTCCAGGCCACGTGCTTGGCACTGCAAATGGCGCGGACCCCCCTGCCCTCGTGGCGGTTCCATTCATGGGGTGCGGAAACATTCCACATCTGCAGACGATGTGGGGAGGTTACGATTTTAAGTAATCAGGGTGGGCCTCACTGGGAAGGTGATCCCTCAGCAGAGACCTTTAAGAGGTGAGGGAGGGAGTGAGGAGGAAAGGGGGTAAGAGTGCTGCAGACAGGGAACAGCAAACAAAAGTCCTGAGTCAGAAGCATGCATGGCGAGCATAAGGACCGCCCAGGAGGCTGGGATGGCTGCAGCCGCAGGAGCAGGGGGCTGAGGGGAGTCAGAGGTGAGGCCAGGGAGGGAGGGGGGCCAGGTCCGGGAGAGCCAGAAACGCCTTCTAAGCTTTTTCTCCGAGATGAGGGGCTCCCGGGGGATTCCAAGTAGAGGATCAGAGTTTTTAAAAAGGGTCGCTCTGGCTGCTGTGTTGAGGACCAAGGGCAGGAGTAGGTCACGCAGCAGACAGTTAGGGCCAGGTGAGAGGCGAAGGTGGGCTGTACCAGGGAGCAGGGGAGGTGGCGAGCAGCGGGATTCTGAGAATACGTCCAGGACACTGCTATTCCAATTTGGTGGTGAACTAGATGCGGGATATGAAAGAAAGAGAGGAGTCAAGGATGACTTCAAGGTTGGTGGCCTGAGCAACTGGAAGAGCCAGGTTGCCATTTACTAACACAGGAGAACCCAGGGTGAACGTATGGGGACACCAGTTCACTTCTGGATAGGTTAAGTTTGAGATGCCTAGAAGATGGTCGAGTGGAAATGTTAAAGGGGCAGTTGGATGTATGCGTCTGGAGTCAAAGGGGGAGGCCTGGGCTGGAAAAATAAATGTGGGAGTTAGCAGAGCCTGAAAGTCACAAGACCGGATGAGATCACCGACATAAACAAGAGGTCTGAGGACTGAGCTCTGGGTCCCCCAGGACAGGAACAGGAGGAAGAACCAGCAAAGGAGACAGAAAGGGCAGCCAGTGAGAAGGGAGGATATGGTGATCTTCAAGAAAGGAAGTCTAAGAAGGGAGTGACTGACCACATCACCCAGTGTGGAGAGGCAAATACTAACGAGGACCAAGAACAGGCCATTTGGCCTGGCAAGTGAGGCCACTGGTGACCCTGTCCAGAGTACTTGCAGGGGAGGGGAGGGGCCGGGCCTGATGGGAATGGGCTCAAGAGAGAACAGGAAGACAGGGACTTTCTGGAAACTGAGCACAGACAACCTTTCCAGGGTTTTGCTAAAAGAGGGAACAGAGAAATGGAACAGTAGCTGGAAAAGGGGATGTGAGATCAAGAAAGGATTGATTTTCTTTAAGTTGAGAGAAATAACAGCATGATTATAGGAAAAATGTGATCATACAGGAGAGATGGGGGAGAAATGCCGGAGCAATGTCCTTGAGTAGGCGAGAGGAGGGATCTGTGCACGTCCGTCCCCTCCCTCTTGGCCCGGCTAACTCCTGCTCATCCCTCAAGGGGTCAGTGGAAAGGTCACTTTCTCAGGGAAGCTTTCTCGAATCGTCCGATTAGGTCAGTTCCCTGCTCTACCCTTTCTCGGCATATGTTACTGCCTCTCCGTGGCTCCTCGGGCTGTGCCGTGGTGCGTGAGGCCCGTGAGGGCAGGGCTGGCTCTGGACTGTTTGCGGCTGTACGTCCAGCAGCCGGCATGCTGCCTGGCACACCACAGATGTTTGATGGGTATCTGGTGAAGGAACAAATGGTCCAAGAGCAGAACGAAAACAAATCCAGAGACACATGTCTGTTTTCCGCTTCCGCCGGCGTTAATCACACTGCAGTGGCCAGGCCCTTGCAGTTATTGGCTACTGCAAATATTTGGATTTAGAAGAGCTCCGTTGTTTGTTCCTGTTTGGGCTCTTTAGCTTGTCTCTAACACACAGACCAAAGCCATGTGGCTGGACACATACTCCCATTGACACTATCCACTACCAACTGAACACATTCCCTGCCGTGTCCCGTGATTCGAGCATTTAACAAATATTTGCTGAAAGCCTGCTTGGTGCGGCATCCTGGGGACATAGGATGGAATCAGCCACAGCGCCTGCCCTCATGGAGTGCGGAGTCCAGTAGCGGAGATCACACAGAACACCTATGCACCACGACTGTGACCGGTGCCACACCAGGAAAGCCCAGGGGGTCACGAACGTGTCAAACGGGGGCGGGGGTGCGTGGGCAGGGAGGGGAGAGAAAGGAGGCAGAGAAAGGAGGCTGGACGAGCCTTCCTCTGCCTCCCTGCCCCAGCTTCGAGCTGCCCTCGTGTGATTCTCAGGCTTGGGCCAGGAGCTCGGCGAGGGGGCTGGGCTTCAGGGCTGGCTCCAGGAGTGGCAGGGCTGTGGCCTCCTGCCTTCAGATGCCCCAGTCCCCTCCCGTTTCCTCTCTACCTCTGCCGAGGCCTGCCTGTCTCCTTCTGCGGCTTCCAGAAGGGCTCCCTCCTGAAGCTGCATTTTTGGAAAGATCTGCCTGGCGAGAAGGCTGAGCTCATTTATGGCACAGGCCGCTGGCAGTGACAACACTGTTACTGAATCTCCCTTCTGTTTACTTTCAGGTTTTCCTAGGCTCTGTTCTCCCAGAGGAACCACCATCTTGCAAGGACCATGAGGCCGCTGTGCGTGACATGCTGGTGGCTGGGACTGCTGGCCGCCGTGGGAGCAGCTGCAGGCCAGAAGGAAGGCTTCGAGGGCGCCGAGGAGGGCTCGCCCGGCGAATTCATTTACCTGAACAGGTACAAGCGGGCCGGTGAGTCTTCGGACAAGTGCACCTACACCTTCATCGTGCCCCAGCAGCGGGTCACGGGCGCCATCTGCGTCAACTCCAAGGAGCCTGAGGTGCTCCTGGAGAACCGGGTGCACAAACAGGAGCTGGAGCTGCTCAACAGCGAGCTGCTCAAGCAGAAGCGGCAGATCGAGACACTGCAGCAGCTGGTGGAGGTGGACGGCGGCATCGTGAGCGAGGTGAAGCTGCTGCGCAAGGAGAGCCGCAACATGAACTCGCGGGTCACGCAGCTCTACATGCAGCTGCTGCACGAGATCATCCGCAAGCGGGACAACGCGCTGGAGCTCTCCCAGCTGGAGAACCGGATCCTGAATCAGACGGCCGACATGCTGCAGCTGGCCAGCAAGTACAAGGACCTGGAGCACAAGTACCAGCACCTGGCCACGCTGGCCCACAACCAGTCCGAGATCATCGCGCAGCTCGAGGAGCACTGCCAGCGGGTGCCGGCGGCCAGGCCTGTGCCCCAGCCACCCCCGGCCGTCCCGCCCCGGGTCTACCAGCCGCCCCCCTACAACCGCATCATCAATCAGATCTCCACCAACGAGATCCAGAGTGATCAGAACCTGAAGGTGCTGCCTCCCCCTCTGCCCACTATGCCCACCCTCACCAGCCTCCCGTCCTCCACAGACAAGCCATCCGGTAAGTCCTTCCGGGAGGGAGCCCGCTCCATCTGGGGCCTCAGAGCCAAGCGCCAGGCTTCCCTTGGCTGAGACCACAAGTGGGGGAAAAGCCACGGTGAGCTGAAGCCAGGCCAACAGACTTGCACAATCCCCCCCAGCGATCCCTTGGGCCCAGCCCCGGCAGCCAGTGGGGTGAGGGGTGCCCACGTTCCTTAGATGGATGCTCCAAGGTAGAACCAGGAAACGGGGAGAGTCTCAGAAGAGAACAAAAGTCCCCTGGCTTCTGATGGGAACAAGCCCCAGGCCTGTAGTTTTCTGGGCTCTGCTGAGATGCCCTGTAATTGGCATTGGCAAGCGGGATGTCTCTCCCGCAAGGTCCCGCTCTTATACCGCGCCTGGCAATCGGTAAATGCTCACCAAAGAAACAAGAAACCAAAGGAAAAGAAAGTGTTATCATGGCACGAGTAGGATAAACACATTGTAGGGGCTGGGGGATGGGAAGGAGTACTTTCTGAAGCCCATGCATTTTCTAGAGTCTGCTGCTGTCTCGACTTTTCAGTGACAATTCCATATACTCTTAAATACATGGTTCATCTTTAAATATGGTAATTCTCACATATCATTATGGGGGAGCAAAGGGGTTGCTGGTATGTTCTGAAGCTTGACCAGAGTACCAGCATTGGGCACTTTCATGGACACTGTCACTAATCCCTGCAGCTCCTTGTGGAAGGTTAACTTAAAAGAAGAGTAACTTGCTCACAAGCTTAGGATCCTCAGGCTGGTTTTGAATTCAAGCCTTTACACTTTAAAACTAGGGCTGACTCCTCTGTGCTCTGGGGCTCTGGGGGGAGCACAAGCCCAGCCCCCTGGAGCTCAGCCTCTCATTCATCCAGGACCCTGTGAGCCTTCCAGATGGGCTGTCAGATGAGAACTGGATTGATCTTTGCAGAAACTAACCACATATCTGCTCCAAGTCAGTGATCTTGGTACCACTTTGTTGTGTAAGCGGGGAGATATTTTTACTGAAAATATCCTGATTTATACTTATTTCACACTTCTGAAAATAACCACCCATACTGGGAAGAGCAGCTTCTTGCTAATTCCAGAAGGGGGGTGGCTCGGGCAAAAGACGGAGGCAACACTGTTGGCAGGTCCGAGGTGGGGAGCACCCGCCTGCAGCCCCTCACAGGAAGGCCCTCTGCTGCGTCGGCGGGTTGGGAACATATGCTTTGAACAGACCGACCTGGATTCAAATTCTGATTCCCCTATTGATTAGCTCTGGGATATTAGGCAAGTCACCCTGCAGAGCCTCCGTTTCGTCTGTTTCAATCTGACGTTATTGGGGATAGATTAAAATAATGCCTACCCAAAGATGAAATTCTGCAAAAAAAAAAAAAAAAAAAAATGTCTGGAGTGGCGCTGGGCCCATGGAAAATCTCAATACTTGGTAGCTCTCAGTTTCCTTCCGTTTTGGTTTATCTTAAAGCAAGGAGATTGAAATAAATAAACAGTCCCTTTTTAGTGCTGGCATTCTCCAACAGATGACTGGCTCATCTGTACATATGTCTGTTTTAAATCAGAAGCTCCAAAAGAGAGGGCAGAGTGTGCTAATATGTCTTGACAGAACACCCAGAGAGTAAGACGTGCCCTTGGGCACCAAATGAAGACTCCACTGAATGTCATACTCCTAACGTCTGGCAGACCGCAGCGCTTACCCAACAGATCTCCTCTCGCTTAGTATCTCTGGTTTCTGATTCAATGATTTCAAGACATCCCTGAGCTTGAACTGAGATGAAAGGGATATAGTGTAGGAAGAAAGACTTAGGTTGGGGCGCCTGGGCGGCTCAGTCGGTTGAGCGTCTGCCTTCAGCTCAGGTCATGATGCCAGGGTCCTGGGATCGAGCCCCTGATCAGGCTCTGTGCTCAGTGAGGAGCCCGCTTCTGTCTCTCCCTCTGCCTGCCGCTCCCCCTGCTTGTTCTCTCTCTCTCTGTCAAACAAACAAATAAAATCTTCAAAAGAAAAGAAAGACCTAGGTTTGAACCCACCTCTTAGTAGTGGTTTGCTTGTGAGGAAGTTACTTAGCTCCCCTGAGCTGCCATTTTCCCCTCTGTAAAATGGGGACAGGAGTTACAATCCTGCAGGGTTGTTGTGGAAACGCAATGCAATTAGGCGTGTGATACTCTGTCACGTGGGGCAGCCCACCACAGCTGCGCACCTACTCTGTGCCAGTCACAGAGCCAGGCTTGGGGGAGCCGGTGAAAGCTCTGATCCTGACCTCTAGGAACTCAGTCTGGGGAAGGTGGCCGATGCATGAATGCACAAGGATCTATCCAATGCCTACCAGTTCTATCCCCTCACATTGGCACATCAGATCTGATTAAGGATTTCTCCGAGGGGGAGCATCTGTCAAGGCCAAAATTTCCAGAATGTTGTAAGAATTGATGGGACCCACATAACAAAGTACCTGAAAGCAAGAGTGCAGTGGAAATCATGAGCTGTGCAGTCTCTGTGGTGATATCATGGTGTGTTGAGTGCCCTGCAGAGCAGCGAATGAGGGGCTGTGGGGACACAGAGGTGGCACGCGTGACTGAGTCTGCCTGGACTGGAGAGGAGAAGGTGGACAGAGATGGGACTCTCGTGTTGCATCTTGAATGATTTGTAAGAGTTTACCAGACGGACCAAGGAGTTGGGCAACAGGGTTACTAGCGGGCCCCCGATGGAGAAGAGTCTGTGCAAAGTCCCGGGGTCACGACCCTCCTCCTGGCACCTCAAATGGTTTGGATACCCTGCTTCTTCACAGTCATAGTCCAGCATGGGCTGTGTACATTCCAGAGGCCTGCACGCACCCGACCCACTTTCTCTCCCACTTAAGGAAGCACCTAACATGGGAAGCAGTGGCAGTGACCTTCTGCGGACATGACAAACGCACTATAATTTATCCTTTTTTTTTCAAGCAAAGTTCTCCCAAATGCTGGTAGTGATTGTTGGTAACAGATTCCCTGTGACCCACATCCCCACTGAGCCCCCACCCAAGGTGTTACCAGCCAGACCTGGCCATGGAAGCTGAATGGGCAGGGAGGGCCCGGTCCTTTCCTGGGCTTGGACTACACTGCAAGGAAAAGGCAGATGGCCTCTCTCAGCCAATAGACGGGGGGCTCTTATCAGGCCTGTTCTGAGAGCTTGCAGGCAGGTTCTGGGCCTGGAAGACAAAACCTTCTCCTGTGCGCTTACCCACAAGATCCTTTGTTCCCAAGGACATCACTCAGCCAGAAACACCTTTGTGTGCATGACTTGGCAGTTTCTAAATCTTTCATCCCATAACCTCAGAGCTATCCGCTCTTTTCCTCTTCGTCTGTGTCGCTCAGCCCACAGCACACGCTTCTCCGGGGGACTGAGGGAGCCACGGCCGCTTATCTGGAGCTGCACTCACTAGCTCGTTCCCAGCCAGACAGTAAGAGGCTGGCTGCAGGCCAGGCCCGGGCCGCCGAGAGTCTGAAGGAGGGAGGCCCAGGCAGCTCCTGGCTTCCCTGGTGTCTGACTTGGGCTCTGTCCTGCCTGCCTCTCTCGGGTCTGGCCAGACCTGGGACATTTCAGTTAGGGTGATGCTCTGACGAGGCCAAGGCCATAGGGTCCAGGCTGTGGTCCATTCTCCCGGAGATCTGGCCGCGCTGCCTGCCCTTCCTCTTTTCCTCTCCACTTACTCACGCATCCCCTGACCTCCTTCTCCATGTGTGTGCCCTTGACACACACACACGTACACATGCGTCAATCAGGTCTGCTAAAGAGGAAGGCTGCAGGAGTCATGAAAAGGCACAGGAATGGACAGGGTGGCGCCTTGGCGCTGGCCTTATCCCAAGATGGTCTGGGAGGCCACTGTCCCTCGGCTCTGCACAGGCCAGCCGTCCTGCCATGGCACCCACCCTCGAGAGTGATCAGAGGAGGAAAGGCAGTGTTAGGACCAGCTGCCACAGCAAGGCCCTGCCTGAAACAAATCCTTAAAAACCAAAAAGAGTAGGTATTTCTAGCTGTCTTCTCTCCTGAGAACATAATCAGCTTAGTTTGTTTCTCAGTGGATAAAGAAGGGACCATAAAATCATAAAAGAGCTTGTTAGGGGCCTTATCACCCCAGAGCCTGTCAGTAACAGAACCAAAATCAGTCCCTGGACTTGTAACTTCCAGGATGTCGAGGTTCAGAGAGGTTAAGTAACTCAGCCAAGACGACACAGCTAGTAAGTGGCTCAGCCAAGGCTCAAACCCAAGTCTGTCTTAACCATTCTGGGATACTGCATGTTTCCATGGAAAGGCTGGAGGGGAACTGGTGTGAAAATCACTCTATAAATGCCTGACTTGGCCCCAGGTGCCAGCTGCCTGGGACGTGACCCTCCATCACTATTTCATGTACTAGGTTCCAAGCAGCTCCTTGTAAAAGAGCTCTGGGAACAGAGTTGGTGGATTTGTTATTAGAACTCTCACAGTTCTAACAGTGCAAACTCATCACTATCATGCCTGGGAGGAACCAACCAAACCAACCACCCGCACTGGTTCCCCAGTCACACAAATGGACTGTTGTGGTAAATTATGTAGTAGACTACATCATGACCCTGAGATGCCAAAAAAAAAAAAAGGCGCCTGGGTGGCTCAGTGGTTAGGCATCTGCCTTCGGCTCAGGTCATGATCCCAGGATCCTGGGATCGAGCTCCGCATCAGGCTCCCTGCTCGGCAGGAAGCCTGCTTCTCCCTCTCCCGCTCCCCCTGCTTGTGTTCCCTCTCTCACTGTGTCTCTCTCTGTCAAATAAATAAATAAAATCTTTAAAAAGAGAGAGAGAGAGATAAAGCAGGACTGAGTTAGCATCATACCGCAGAATGTCTAAAACAACTGAGCTCTCCCACACAAAACATAATACGCACCTGACTTCCAGTAAATGGACTAAATGGACTAAAGCTGCAGATAAATCTGATTTTTAATTTGTCTCGAATCTGAACAAATTCTCTGCATGTGTCTGTATTCAGCATTTCAATGTCCAGCAAAATCTAAAGTCCTGATTTACAGAAATTTACAGAAATTTCTGTAAATCAGGACTTCTTTAAAGATGCTAACCCTAAATATATAAAACAAGCAGATGTGATCCGTTCTTTGGGCCATACCAGGTGGCAGCCACACTGTTTCACTTCGAACACAGAGACCTCTCTTTCCCCCCAACGGATGCCCTGTGGCCAGGGAGGCGCAGACACCTTGGACACGAGGGCTTTTCCCTCCTGTATTTTCCCTCCCCCTGTGAGGTAGGAAATATGTATGTTACACTGTGCTTTTAAAACAGATCACGAGATACGTTCCATTGTGGCTTCCATTCCTTCTGGAGGTCAAGCGTTGTCGACCCAGGTAGAAAGCAGGAGGTCCCATGTGGGGACCAACTCTGGCAACGGGGTTTCCGAGCCTGAAGCTCTGGGGGGGTTGGAGGAGCATCAGGGATTGGTGAGGATGTGAGTGAGGGCGGCTGGAGCCACCATGGGCTCTGCCTTTCGGTTCTCGGAAGCTGACAGAAAACCCAACCCAGTCTCTTGCCTCCAGAGCCTGTGCTGTTTCCACTGTACTATGCTGTCTCGTGTCTGAAATGTTATTGTGGAACAAAATAAGATTCTCAAATTCATTACAAACTACGTAATCCAGTGATATTTCAAAGAGCATTCTTTGCTAGCTTCTTCATAAACAAAAGCCACTCGAGTTCAAGGTGGGTCATCTTCCTTCTAGCTTTGCTTTCTCTTTTCTCCTCGGATAGCTCAGGGAATGGATCACAGAGAGCTTTTTCAGTGTGATGGCAAGCTCTCCCTCTATTACTGAGGCATTTTCCAGGGAAGACAATCTGCTAAATGCTCAGGCTCTTCACAGTCCCAAGGGATAAACGATCAACTTGTTACTATTTAAAGTGGTGATCTGGCATCCGTGGCCTGGAAATCCCAACAGTTTGGCACTTGGCAAACTGAAAGTAATCTGGAAAATCCTGGGGCTTAGGCCTCTGCAGCCAGCTCCCTAGCCACACAGATGGATTGTTGTGGTGAATTTATGCAGTAGACCGTATCGGAACCCTGAGATGTTCCCCCAGAAAAGGACGATCGATAAAGCAGAATGACGTTAGCATCAGAAGACCTGGTGTCTGAAACGAAGGTGGTTAGCTTTGGTGAGTGCAATGGGTAGTGCACTTGCTTCTAGAAGTCACGTCCCGACTTTAGCTACCCCTGTGAGGACTGGGGAAGAGCACATTCAAAAGAAGCCTGACGATCCTGGCTTTGTACCTCAAGAGAAGCCCATGCAGCCACAGGACCTGGACTGGTCTCATGCAATCCTTTTTTCAAACAAATAACTGATTTCCCTTGAACAGATTTTTAATATAATAATTTAAGTTAGAATTACTGTGGATACAGTAAAATTGTGCTAAGCAAAAGAAGATTTTCATTTGAATGACAAATGTAATGTTTTTAAAAACAAACAACACCCCCTAACTGTTGAAATGAAGGTATCTTTGGTGGTCTGTCTAGAGTAACGTTCAAAAGAAGAGAAAATCCAATCACCTGGCACTATATCCCAAGATACAACGCGCCGACTTTCTACGACAGACTGTCCAGACTCTCCCAGGTTTGGGTTCGGATCCTGATTATCCTGTGCTGTGGGGCCCCTGCTTCCAGATGGACTTATCACTGATTCTCAAACTGGAAAGAACAGAATGAAGATGACAAAGGGCACACAGCTCCCGGTGGTGAGGAGATGGAGATGGGAGAAGGCACGTGGGACACGAAGTGACTCATTCTAGAGAGGAGTCTGGCAAGACGGTCACACGATCACGCCCCTGAAGCTTCCTGCCCAGAAGGATCCCAGAGACTGACAACGAGACAGAATCTTGACCAATCCTAGTACAGTGAAACAGACTCCGACAGTGCAGCAGGGAAAAGCAGGCCTGGAAGGCAGATGGGAGCTCTAAGCCCAGAGCCTCCCCTTTCCAGCCATGCGGTCTCTCTGGGACTTAGTTTGCTCACTGTTGCAGGGGCCCGTGAGGATGAAATGAAAGCAAATGTAAGGCATCTGACAGGCCAAAGGCTCTAGATACATGGTAGTCATCATTTTTACTATATTCCAGTAGAGACAAATATATCAGGCATTATGGGAAGCCTGAGGAGCGTTAAGTAACTCTTCTGGGGTTGGGGAGGACTTCCTGGAAGAGGAGATGAGGAGGCTGAGGGCATGGCAGATAAGCTCTCAGAACCATTGCCAGCAATCATCCAGAAATCAATAAGACCAAGCTTGGTGCTGGGCAAATGCCCTCTTTTCAGAAAAACAAAGGACGAGATACTAGAAATTATGTATCAATTGGCTTAAGCCCCAGTAAAATTATAGGAAAGATTATAAAGAGAGGTTTGTGAGCATTTGAAAAATTAAAAGGTGATCAGTGAAGGCCAACATAGGTTCTCCAAGCACAAGCTGATTCCCTCTCTTAGAAACGGTTCATAGGCTGGCAGACCACAGGCATGCCACCTGTCCAGTACCTGTGAACTGAAATCGTGGGTCTGATAAGCTCTTCCACGATGTGCTTGCAGAACCACACCATCAATTTCCGGCCTGAGAGAGGCTTGTTCATTTTCTCACTGGTACATCCAGAGAGCCTTCCTACGCTGCCCACCTCTAGGTCCAGGGACCTCCCTCCCGCAGGCAGCCTCAGGCGTAACTGACCACTGAACCCAGGGAGCCCCGGGGCTTCACCCCCACCAGTCCCGGGAGCCACAGTGAGGCGGCCCATCTCTGCATACAGTGAGCCCACCACAGCCCCTGCAGGGCCAACCTCGTTTCTCTTTTAAATTGCTTTAAAGCCCGCATTTCTCTTCCTGCCCCAAGGTACTGATGGAAACCCAGGAGTGGGCACAGTGCTTTTGAAAGTGTTCTCTGGGAAGCAGTGCTGCAATATCTGTTTATCTTAAGGTCAAACCAGCAGAAACAGGGCCCCTGAAGCTCCTCGAGGGCTCTGGGAGCTCTTACTTGGGAGGTCTCGGAGTGTATCACACCCACTGACATACACACATCTAATATAACTTTTACTGTAAAACATTTGAAAGGATTTTTTAAATTTTGCTTTTGAAATTATTTGGCCAAGAGTAACACAATTAATTTACAGCTGGCTCAGATTTCTCAGCAAACATCAGGCATGTTCAGGAATTCTTGGGAAGTGAGAAAAATCTAACCTACAAATTGGTTTTCAAAAGTAATAACATTTTTATGAAGACTAAATTTAACAATTAATGAAGTTGACAAGATGTTCCACTTTGTAGAAATTTAATTACATACTTATAAATTTTGATTATGCAGTTTTCTTTTCATATTTGAGAGCCAATAAATTTTTTTAGGCCTCAAGCACTTTCATAAACTCCTGAAAAGCCCATTGGCCCCAGGCACTGGGCCCATCATCTGTGGACTAAAACGGTCTGCAGAGCGGGCATGAGCGTTTGGACCCTTTCCCCAGAAGGACCAGAAATGAGAACCATGACGTCAGCTCTCAGGCCCTATAGGAACCCGAGATGCCTCTGGGAACACACCAGCTGTTTCTGTGTTTAGGTTACTGTTTTGTAGTCTGGTTCACTGAAAAGTGGTGATTGACATAGAATAAATATGTTCACAACCAAAATCTTATTTCCCCAAGTCTTCTGGATAATGAGGCTCAAGCAGCACACGTAACCCTTCCTCGACAAGCCCCCTCCCCGGGTGTCTGCTCTCCTGCCCTCACACGGGATGCCCAGCGAGTCCCGATGCTGGCCAGGAGGGGCTCACACCTCAGCAATCCACGTGCCCTGGCTCTCGGACGGATGAATTTGGATAGGAAATTCCAGATGCAATTTCAACAACTAGTCATTTCTCCTGTTAGAAAAACGTTTAAGGGAGTGGCGAAAAGACTTTCTGGAGACAGATCATCAGTGAGAATAATTGAAAACAGCACACCGTTCTCACAAAAAAGCGGCGTGTCTTGGTACTATCACAGAAGCCTCTCCCCGGGGCCCACGTTTGAGCTAAAACATCCCCGGAACATTTCCCACAGGCCGCAGGGCCGCTGCACAGCCTCAGGGGGTCCAGTCCCGAGACGTGGCCTTGAGGGTCAAAGAGTGCTGGCCAGCCACGTGGTCTGGTCCCAGCTGATGGCCAGGAAGGATTCTGCTCCTCTCCACATGCCTCAGGAGCAGCCAGGTAGAAGAGCCATCACCGTCTAACTCACTCCTTAGCTCCCGGCCTCCAGCGTGCAGCTAGCGGGCTGGCTCAGATATTCACGGGGCCACGTTTCCCTAGCGACACGGACAGCTCATGTCGTTAGTGAACCCATTTCTCCACAGGACATGAGTGGGCAGGTCAGGCTGAGCTGGTCTGCCCCAGACCCAGAGAAGAAAACTGGGACTAGGCAGTTACGCCTTGGTCCGGCCTGGCTGCAGGCTCCAACCTGGAAAGGCACTTCATTGAGAACAGTTTCCCAGTAGTCTATGTTCCTTGTGTGCAAGGAACATATCTGGTTCCCAGTAGTCTATGTTCCTTGTGTTTCCCATCTGGTTTCCCAGTAGTCTATGTTCCTTGTGTGCAAGAACCCCAGAGAGGAGGAAGGAAGCAGGGAAGGGACTTGGGCACCCAAAGCTGATCACTCCAACACTCACCAGGTTTGACCATAGGGTTTGGGGACCCAAGACCTGTACACTTTGTGTTTCCATTGCCAACATCCCTCCTTCTTGAGGCCTCCTGACTCTAGGTCCTGTGTGCTCTCCACACCCTCTCTTGCTTCTCTAAGGAACCACGCAGACTCAGCTCAGCCATGGCGACTGCACTTCCCCTCACGTGGAATGTTCCGGCTACAGCTCTGCCGAGAGTGTAAATATGGTCTTTATAGAGATGAGGTCGGGCACTACTCCGCTCGGAGCCTTGGTGCTGCTGAGTTAGTGTTGGCCTGGTGCTCCGGGCCACGCTGCCCTTTCAGAAGAGGAGCCAAGCGAAATACTGCCTGGCCACTTTGCACTGTTCCAAAGGCAGAGCCCTGCCCACTGCACACCGAAAACGCAGTTTCATTGACAAAAAAGATTTCCATTCTTCATTTCAGTTTATCTTTGGGGGTCTCTCGACTAAAGCTCTCGACTAAAGACTTTTAAATGTGCTTTGTGGAAAATATCTACCAATAAGTAAATCATCGTACATTTAGTCTTGCAAATTCAAAAGCAAACACAGCAACTTGCTTGTGTTGCGTGGTTGCGGGTAGGTGGGGAGCAGACAATGTCAAAACCAGCAGCTTCCATCCAGCACAGGAAAGAACGAGAGAACCCGCGCTGGCAGCTGGCCCAGGGGCGTCACACCGGGTGCTCCTGGGCTCCTGAGGTCCCCAGAACAGGCGGGCTCATCCCCCCTGGGTACAAAAGAGTAAACCGAGGCTCAAGGAGCTTCCCGGGGACACATGGTGAGGCAACGAGGCCACCTAGGTTTGAGCCGAGGGCTCCTGACTCCTGTATTTACCTTGGTTGCAGGTTTCTCATCAAAGTAGGACATTTTGAATCCGCCATTTTAACGGAGCCACGGGATGGTCTTACTGCTGCAGTTTCTGCTCCTTGATCATTCTACTGCTGCCAGCTTTTCCAGGCTAAGGATTCTGTCTGAGTCATTTTTGTCCATCATTTAATTTTCCGACCTTTGCCACTGCTGCCTTCAGTGTAAGAACAGGGCATGTTTCAGTGCAGGGAGGCTTGCTAGCGCCCTGCTCTGCAAAGGTTTCCGAGGGAAAACTGTCTGGAAATGTGGCTGCTGCTCATAGAAGCTGATGGGTCCTGAGTATCACACCAAGTGCAGAGCACAGGGGACACGGAACATTTTTTTGTTACAAAAGAAAATACTAAATACCTCCTTACTAGTTTATGCCTACTCCATGATTCCAGAGATGATGCCATCCCTAAAAGCCTTAAAGGAAAGAACGGCCCGATTTGCCCTAAAGATTAGGAAAAAAACAAACAAAAAACAAAAAAACAAAAATCCTACATTATAAAAGATACTAAAATAGTTGAAAATGGGCAAAGGACACCAAAAGGTAAGTAAAGAAGAAAAATAAGTCACCAATAAAGATTTTGGAAAGGTATTCGTACCTTGACAAAGAAGAGTAAATTTTTATTTTTTAAACTCAGCTGGCTGGCAAAGATTAAAAATTCTCCTAGGGACACAGAGATTAAGTCGGCCTGGGCCCCCCACCCTGGAGTTCACTCTGGTTGGGGAAAAAGAAGAGAGCTTTAGACTATGGGCTCTGGACCCCCCAACCCCAGACCACCTGGATTCTGACACTGGATCTGTCCATTATAAGCTAAATGACCTCAGGGGTGTCATCTAATGTCCCCATACTCCCACTTCCTCATCTGTCAAATGGGTGATTACCAGCTACCTCACATTTTAAAACGCTTGCTTTTTTCCCCAAATATTATTTATTAGAGAGAAAGAGAGTGTGCATGAGCAGAAGGGGAGAGAGAGGGAGGGGGAAAGAATCTCCAGGAGACTCCACGCTGAGTGTGGAGCATGACGCAGGGCTCAGTCTCACGACCCTGAGATCATGACCTGAGCTGAAACCAAGAG
Source organism: Potos flavus (assembly GCA_028534135.1). Taxonomy (NCBI): domain Eukaryota; kingdom Metazoa; phylum Chordata; class Mammalia; order Carnivora; family Procyonidae; genus Potos; species Potos flavus. The sequence continues at coordinate 6,435,010 of CM052892.1, forward strand.
TTGGATGCTTAACCAACTGAGCCACCCAGGGACCCCTAAAAACACCTGCTTTTTAAAAAGACCCCTTGGGACACCTGGGTGGCTCAGCTGGTTAAGTGTCTGCCTTCGGCTCAAGTCATGATCTCAGGATCCGGGGACTGAGCCCTGCATTAGGCTCCCTGCTCTGTGGGGAGTCTGCTTGTCCCTCTCCCTCTGCCCCTCTAACCCCTCCCTCCAGCTTGCGCTGTTTCTCTATCTCTCAAATAAATAATATCTTAAAAAAAAAAAAAAAAAGCTCTTTGTAGCCATGTCAATGGTAAAGCTCAAACAACTGATGGCACCCACAAAAGCAGCTCAGGCTGGGAGTCTGGACGGACCCCCCACTCTCCCAGTGGCCTCCAAAGCCTCTCCGACACAGTGCCTCCTTCCAAGCTATACTGTCCCTCTGAGAGCCGCACCAGAGCCCCACAGAGGCCCTGCATAAGAGGGCTGGCTGCTCGTTTTTGGGAATGGGGGATGTTTGGCAGGCCTCTGCCAGACCTTCTGTCACCAGCATTCCCATCGAATGGCCTCTCCTGCGCTCCTGACTTGGGAAAGAGCCGGGCGCCCTCCCACACCTGCCGCACGCTCTGCTCCAGCTGTCAGGGACAGTCTCTCTTTCTCCGCCCTGGTCCCTGGGGCTGGGGGCTGAACACAAGAAAAACCTTTTTCTCTTTCCTGAATGCTCTTTCTGGAGGTCCGGCCTCGCCTTCCCCAGGACAGAAGAGGCACAAGGCAAAGAGGGAAGCAGCTGCTTGTGCCACATCTCCCAGGCTGGGGCAGGGGATCCTGCCCCATTCCTTGAGGGTGGAGAGGGCTAGTGAACAGGTCAATGGGTGAGAAGCTCTCCCTGGAGAATGAAGGAGTATCTTGGGTTAACCGTCAGTGGTAAACACCTATGCAGACCTTTCTTTGGGGTGCTTTATTAGGCACTGAGGGCAGAGAGGAGTGATCAAGACCACTCCTGCCCTTCCACTAGGTTCCTGGCGGGATGCTCACACACAGTGCAAGGGCTCAGAAGAAGCCCACCTGAGCTGTCTAGCAAAACCCCCAAACCCCAAACTTTTCTCATTTAACCATCACGTATGGACTAAACAAGCCCAACTACAACCAGGAAGGAATCTGAGAAGTTTGAGCTACACGGGAAAAGCTGAGTACATCTGCCACTGAGGCCGCTCCTGACACGCAGAAGAGGAAGGACAGGAACGCACAGGAATTCAAGTTGAAAGAAGGCTGGCGAGATCAGCTCGCCCTTGCAGGGCGTCAGAGCAGCCCCTACCCTGCCCTGGGCTTCCCCTACCCAGCGCAGCACCTGCCAGGGCTGGGGCTCAATAAATAGTTAGGATAAACATATACCTTCATAGACAGAACAAGATGGAACTTTCTTAGCACTTTTGGTCTTAAACATTCTTGGTTTGAGGACTATTTTGAAGAGAAGCTGAGGCAAATTGTGGCAATTTTATTATTTTTTAAAAATATGTAATTCCAAAAAACTTCTGAAGGTTCCTGAGATCAACAAAGACGAACCTAGCTTCTTTGGACCTTGCAGACTCCAGCGTCAACCTTCTTGCTAATGAGACCGACGTCCAGGAAACTGCTAGGAGAGGTGGGTGGGGGTGGTGAGAGGCTTACGGTAGCTGCTCAGATTCCCAGCAGCGCCCGCGCCTTCTCACCGGGCTGCCAAGCTCAGTGACCTCCCGCAAAATCACAGAACGCATCTGGTCTCAGTTTCAGAAGACAGCCATGGACCGGGAGGCTTCCCGGACATCGTCCTTCAAGTCCGTGGACCTGCTTATACAACAGTGACCTCCAAACGTGTGAGCTCTGAGCCTGTGGCCCTAAATGAGCTTCCTTTGGAAAGTATCCAAATTGGGCTGAATAGGACTGGTCCCCCTCAGAAAAGCTGTTTGGAGGCCAGTGTCTGAATCTCAAAAACATCCTGAAACCTCTGGCTACATGGCCCAATTCTGGACACTACTTGGGCACTGTGACTCCGTGGAAGTTCATCACTAAAGACTACAATTGTCCCTGAGCACGGTCACTGAAAAGGCAAGCGTGGAGTCAGAGCCGCAGCGGTGTGGGCCAACCTCGGCCATCGGGGCTCAGGAGAGCGGCGACCCCTCTCCCCTCCTGGGGCGGAGCTGACCCACACTGCGACCCTTACTGCCACATGAGGGTACGTGTGACGGTATGCATGCTGGCACACATGTTGGCAGGCACGCTCTTGGCACAACAGGACCGGCTTAAACGATCAATCCCTCTGGGAACACCACACAAGCGAATTCAGCCATCCCTACGACCTGGAGCAAGGTAAATATGATCTCCCTTCTACAAATCGGGGAAACAGAGTTTGCAGAGGTAAGGAAGCTTGCCCGGATCACACTGTGATGCAGTCAGAGCTAAAAGTGGGCCGGGAATCCAGGCACCCTGACCACTAGCCCTGGACTCTTGCCCTTCTACGACGGTATTTCTCTAACTGACAAAACTAAACTCGGTCCCCTCTCGCCACAGGCCTGCGGCTCCCAGCCAGAGCCCCGCGGGAGCTGCGCCTGCTTGGGGGTCCAGCCGGCGGGGAGGGGCAGGCGAGAGTGGGACTCCACAGCCAGGCCCCGGGGAGGTCTGTGACGCGCACCCCTCTGCGTCCCCAGGCCCGTGGAGAGACTGCCTGCAGGCCCTGGAGGACGGCCATGACACCAGCTCCATCTACCTGGTGAAGCCAGAGAATACCAACCGCCTCATGCAGGTGTGGTGTGACCAGAGACACGACCCTGGGGGCTGGACCGTCATCCAGCGGCGCCTGGACGGCTCTGTCAACTTCTTCAGGAACTGGGAGACCTATAAGGTGAGGACCCCGGGCCTGTCCGTGCCGCCCACAAGGGGACCGGGCCACCCCCAGAGCCTGGCAACCAGAGAGAGAGCCACGTGGAGGGCAGGGGCACGCTGACCTGCCAGGGCCTTTGTGGCCCCACGCAAGAAACACCTGACGTGAGAAAGGCACTGACAGGGTCACTTTTGCAAAGCCCCGGGGATGGCGGGGAGCAGCAGCCCCTTCCCCGCTTGCCACTGGCCGCGGCTACAAGATACAACTTAGGTGTGCAGACCCCACAAGGCCCGTGGGCAAGGTGGGAATTCCGAAACGCTGCTGTGCGGTGGCCCCTCACCCCAGCCCGGGTATGGGGAGCATCCGACTCCCAGCTGGGGCTTCCGGGGCAAGACCTGTTGTCGCAGCCCACGAGGGGCAGGTCCCAAGGGCCTGTTGTAGGGAACTGCAGGGATACTCGGGCCCCAATTCCCAGGAAGCTGAGTGCTCGTCCTGGTGGTAGGAAAGGCTGCGGGGCTCAGCCATAATCAGCGCCCCTCCTCCAGACAGAGGCGGTACTGAGGACGGCAAGAGGAGCTTAGTTCACCGAATGCCGCCGTGCACCGCGACCCATACTTCCATCCGCTACCTGCTTTAGTCTCGCAGCAATCCCAGCACAGAGATACCAGTACTGACCCAGGTTACAGAGGAAAAGGGGAAATAACTCGCTTGGGGCTGCACAGCTACGAGGTGGCAGAGCCGTGAGCCGGGGCCTCTGACACCAAAGCTTACAAACTACCCTGGCCATGACATCCTCACGTGGCTTTGCGTGGCCCCTTCCTGTCCTGGCCGCTCCCAACCTACCTCCTGTCCCACCTGTGTCTTTGCTTTCTTCTCTTTCTCCTGTGCTTCCTAACAGAGAGGTTCCTGAAGACCCACTCCTTCAGACCTTCCTCCTCCTGCCTGTGTCCTTTTCCTCCGAGGCAGCAGAGCACAGTTGTTAAGACTAGGTTCCTGGTCCAAATCCTGGCTCAGCCACAGGCTCCCTGTGACTGTGGGCCTCTGTGGACCCCAGTTCATCCATTCGAGGAAGGATAAAACAGTACCCAGCCCTTAGAGTCGGCACGAGGATTAATAGAATGACCTATGTAACTCTATGTAAGGTCCCGAGAAATGTGCCCATACGCTGTCCTTGCTCACCCCATACCAGCTACTGTTATCCTTCACGAACCCATCTATTTGTAAGACTTTGAGTGCCACCACCTGGCTGATGACTCCTTAGGTACACGTCAAAAAAAGCAACAAAACCACCAACTTTAGACCTAGAAAGGGGCCTGGGTGGATGCGGCACACACTTGCCACAGCCCATTCCCGTCCGGGGCCAGAGAGCTTCCACGAGACCCTCACAAACAGCTCATTCCCAGAGAGGGACACTGCCGCTCGAAGGTAAGGACTTGTCCAGGGAACTCTTCTGGCCTGCCTACCGTGTGCTGGGCTCTCGGCTTACCACATTACGTGCGTTCCTGCAGCAACCCTGGAGGGACGGGGACACGGTGTCCCCTGTGTTCACACAATGCCTGGCACACAGTAGGCACTCTTCCAAAAGTCTCGAATGATGCATGTTTGAAGCTCAGACAGGCAAAGTGACTCATCAAGGCACAGCCAAGTACAGAAGTGGGGATTTGAACCCAGGCTCTGGGCTCTTATGCTCTGCCCACTGCTGGTCCCCTCTGTCCCAGGCCCTGCTGGTTGAGGGCACCGCACACTCCTCATGAACGCTCTCCTCCCTTTTCCCCAGCAAGGGTTTGGGAACATCGATGGCGAGTACTGGCTGGGCCTGGAGAACATCTACTGGCTGACGAACCAAGGCAACTACAAACTGCTGGTGACCATGGAGGACTGGTCCGGCCGCAAAGTCTTTGCGGAATACGCCAGCTTCCGCCTGGAGCCCGAGAGCGAGTATTACAAGCTGCGGCTGGGGCGCTACCACGGCAACGCTGGTGACTCCTTCACCTGGCACAACGGCAAGCAGTTCACCACCCTGGACAGAGACCATGACGTCTACACAGGTAGGACCCAGTACGGGGCAGGGCAAGGAGGCCAGCCAAAGCCAGAGCTTCTGACTCGGGGCCCAGCGGCCCGACCCTGTTCCTATTCCCTGAAGGTCCACTCCTCTGCCCGCTGCCCACGGACCCTTCACAAAAGTTGGGTCAAAGTGGCATTCACAAAAAGGGAAAGGGAAAGAGATGTACAGACAACACATCTGTGGGCCACTCTGGGCCAAGCGCTCACCTCACCTCTGTGCCTGAGGCATCAGGTGTCCTGGTCACACACCTGGGAGATAACGCGGGCCCCGCCTCCTACCAGTCCTGTGTCCTCGGACAAGGTTGCTTAATCTCTCTGGGCCTCAGTTCCACAACCGGAAATCAGGACCAATACGCACCTTGCGGGGTGGTGAGAAGTTCAAAGAGAAAATACCTCGAGTGCTTTGTCTGGGACTTGGCGAATAGGGCTCAACCCAAGTGGGCAGAAGGGAGCTATTAAGAGGAAACCAGGTAGGAGACACGAAGTGATTTATCCAGGGTCACATGGCTCAAAGCCAAGTCTTTACTAAGAAGCTTTCATTAAATAAAAAACAAGGAAGAAAGCAGAAAATTTTAAGAAGCACAGATATAGTCCAGCCCTGAGTCCAGATGTCAACCTCCCCCACAGTGAAGCCTCTCGAGGCCCCACACCCAGTTTCCTGACATGAGGGCCTCTGGGCTGCCTGGCAAAGCCAGCAAGGCGCTGCCCCTGTCCGAGGGGCCAACCCTACCTCTAGGCCAAAGCTGTCTGTTCTCATGGGCAAAGCTGCCCCCCCTCTGCCCCCTCCATTTAGTCCTGGTCTGCAGGCCACTCCCTCCTCTTTCAGGACTGTCCTAGGAACGGCCTGCTCTTGGGGCAAGCTCTACTACCCGCATATGGAGGAGGAAGGGCCTCCCTCCAGGTCTCCCTGGCAGCGACACCCCGGCAGACTGTTCTCGCCACACAGGGGACATTCAGACACCTCTCTTCTGACTGGCACTGAAGGGGCCCCTGAGGAAGCGGTATGTCTTCCATGGCCAGGGCTGCCAAGGCACCCAGGAAGAGCAGAGCAGGCAGATGACCCTCAGAGCTGGTCAGATTCTGGGGACACAAAGGCCGGTACAGCATTACTTGAGGGCCATCCCGGAGAGCAAGGGGCAGATTGCTCTATGACCCCAGCTGTCAGATCTGTCCAGCGGCACTGTCAGCGGACGGCAAGGAAGTGAGCTCCTTGTCCCTGGAGTCATGCAGGGCGAGCTCGGGCTTCCACTCACATGGGAGGCTGGCTGTGGCACACCAAGGGCTCTCTCTGCTCTGCAAATCCAGCACTGCCATTTGGTCCTTGTGGCCTCAAGTGATGGCCTAGAGGCGCCTGAGAAAAACTCTGGGAACACCTGGGCTGTGGAGGCTCTGGGTGCCTGAGCTGAGTCTCCCCCGAGCTTCCGCCTTCGTCAGCCTGCTGCCTGCTCACATCATCCCAAGGCCTCGGCTGGAGCAGGGCCACCAGCTCCGTTGGGCCCCAACCCCAAGCTTGCTTGGGCAGCCTTTCCTTGAGTTCGGGGGTCCCCTTCCCAAGCCTGCTCAGGCAACTGGGGACCCCCTCGTTTAACTAAGAGCGGCCCAAGCAGCCAGTGGCTCCTCTTCCTCTTCCTTCCGGAGAAGGCCAATGCCCCTGCACGCCTGCTTGCACCTTGCCCACACTTTTACTGTTGTTCCGAACTGCTTGTCCTTGGCAGCAAAATCCAGCATGATGTGATAGTGCCAAAAGTTTTATGAAAATATCTTTCTTTTGTGAAATCATAAAAAAATATTTGGCTGGGATACAGGCTGGGAGGAATAGAGGAGCATTTCATCTTAAACGCTTCCTTTGTCATTCTATAAAAACTCTTGATCCAACAGTTGCAACTCTTAAAAATTTCCTAAGAACCCAGTGGCCTCTCCCCTGCCCACCCAGATCATTCTGCTTCCTATTCAACCTCTCCCCCCGCCCAGGTGCTTCCCCTGCACAAGCCCTGGGCTAACCACTGAACTGTGTGCCCTCGTTCCATCCCCACGCAGTCCTGTGCGGGAGGCACCATGCTTAGGACAGGTCTGTGGCTCTGCGAGTCGCTGGTCACACGGCCGAGCGTCAGAGGTCAGAGCAAACCTGAAGCCTAGCCCACCTCTCAAGCATTCCTGTTCCAAACGCTCCCCCCACTGGAGAGGGCCCCGCTAAAGTCCCCGAGCAAACTGTGGCCTCGGGTCAAACTGCCCCCTCCCTGTGACCTCTTCCCTTGTCTCCTGCAGGAAACTGTGCCCACTACCAGAAGGGAGGCTGGTGGTATAACGCCTGCGCCCACTCCAACCTCAACGGGGTCTGGTACCGCGGGGGCCATTACCGAAGCCGCTACCAGGATGGAGTCTACTGGGCGGAGTTCCGAGGAGGCTCCTACTCTCTCAAGAAAGTGGTGATGATGATCCGGCCCAACCCCAACACCTTCCACTAAGCCAGCTCCCCTCCTGACCTCTCGTGGCCATTCAGGAGCCTGCCCGGCCATGCCGGCCCCAGCACCGGGAGCGACTCCCCATCAGTGCGCCAGGGGGCTGGGAGGACGCGGCCCTGGATTCTGTTCTCCCAAGTCGCTGCGGCAGATAATGGAATGGAATCGATACGGTATTCTCTGCCCCTACTGCTTTTCTTCCTACCAGAGAACCACTCAGGTTTCCATACAGCACAGGACTACAGACAAATCCTTCTCTAAGGAAATTAAGTCCCAGTAATAAAGACACAACTGCACAATACCTTCATAATACACGTGTGCGTGAGCCGACCCTATGAACGTGTGTGCACACCACATACATATGCACTTGGATATATACCACGTGTACTATATCTAGATACATAATAGAGCTTTGGTTATAAACCTAAATACACATACGTTCAAGTCTCAGATGTGGAAGTCGTTACCAGCAGCTTTGCTCTTAGGAGAAAAGCATCGCATTCACATCGTGCTCCTGGAGTCTAAGAGCCAATCACAGACTGTGTAGCTCCAATTCAAAGAATAATCCTTGGTGTCCATGTGCCGGGATTCTTCCAGGAGTGTCTACACACTATGCGCTCACATGGGGGCTCCGTCCTTCCTCATTAAAGAACCCCTTTGGGCCCCTGATCAAATTTCAAAATCCCCCTCCCTCTCCATTTCTAGACTTCCCCACATTCTCAGGACTTTTCACCATCCATCCATCCATCCATCCACCTACTCCTTCATCCAACACCATTCAGGAAGTACCTTCCGTGTGTCGGTCCTTGGCCACTCAGTGTGGTTCCAGTCACCTTCTCTGCTCTTCTGTACCCCTTCCCACCCACACCTTACCTTTTCTGTCATATCATCCTTTCTTTCCAGGTAAGATTCCTTAGGCTCTGAGTAATAAACTGTTTGGGCTCCAGGTTTCTGGTCAGGAAAGGGAAGAAGGCCAGGCCCGAAAGCTAACTCCCGGCCACGTAGAGGATGTATTCACAGTTTTATATGTTCCAGTCACACTTTAGCCTCCATGTCATTTTAACCGTCACAGAAATAATAACCTACCTTGCCCAGGAGATACTCAACTAAAGAGAAGTCATCACCCGATCGTTGGGGCCCCCGAATGGCTACAGACCAAAGGTCCCATGCTCTCAGGCTGACTAGAGTCCACATCTCGTCCCCAAAAGACACTTCCCTGGAGAACAGGTGCCACAAAAATGACGACTGGCCACTTCTCATGAGCTCCTGAGCCACCAGGAGCCCCCGGAGCCCGTGGCTGGTGCGCTGCAGCGTGGTGGCTCTCTGAGCCCTGTTGGCCACGAAGTGTCAGACTCAGTACTGCCGGGACTCTTGCCAAGCAAGGAGCAAGAGATGAGTCAAGAAGGTGAGACTGCCCCGGTGGGCGCGTGAATGGGGGTGTGCGAGATGTTGGAACGTTTGGTACTGTCCATGTCTGGGTGTGTGCCTATTACCTCAGCGCTCTCACAAAGTGTACCATGTAGCATGTTTTGTATATAAAAGGGAGGGTTGTTTTTTTTTTAATATATTCCCAGATTATCCTTGTAATGACACAAATCTGCAATAAAAGCCATCAGTGCTATTTGGACGTATCTACACTGTGTGTTACTGTCCTGGGACCTCCTATATCACAGCTAGATTCAGCATCAGGGACATACACCAAAATCATTTAAATCACACTCTCCCTACCTTTGGTTTCCACCTACACCGTCAGGAGTCCCCAAACAGCAACTTGAAGCTGTGTGGGGCTTCACCTCCTTACATCCAGCCACGTCCTGGATGTCCTCACTGAACGTCCTAGAAGCACCTCCTTGACAGTGCAACCAACCCCTGACACACCTTCTCCCAGGTCTGGTTCCCCTTTCACCAAAAGGCACCATTTAGCAATTGCTCAGGTCAAAAACAAGGACTTCTCTCCCTGCCTTCCAAGGCCAATCCATCCATCCATCCTCAGAAGCCCTCTTCTCTGCCTTTGTGTCTCTTCTCCCCTCAACTACTACAATAGGTTGCCCACCGCACCAGGAGCCCTGTGCCTCTGTCTCCCTCATTCCAATCCGACTTCCACACCAGCTGCGGGAAAAACAAATCTGTGGGCTGGGAAGTCATCTCTAAGCATACCAGGAAAACCCCAAAACCAAAAAGGAAAAGACTAAGGGATATGAGTAAAGAAAACCCCAAATTTTCTGCCCTCTAAAAAATAAAACATGACTGAGATTGAAGACATATCTGAAGGGGCACCTGCACCCAAATGTTTATAGTAGCAATGTCCACAATATCCAAACTATGGAAAGAGCCTAGATGTCCATCAACGGATGAATGGATAAAGAAGATGTGGTATATTTATACAATGGAATACTATGCAGCCTCAAAAAACCCGAAATCTTGCCATTTGCAATGACGTGGATGGAACTAGAGGGTATTATGCTAAGTGAAATAAGTCAATTAGAGAAAGACAATTATCATATGATCTCACTGATATGACGAATTTGAGGAAGAAGACAGAGGATCATAGGGGAAGGGAGGGAAAAATGAAACAAGATGAAACCAGAGAGGGAGACAAACCATGAGAGACTCTTAATCTCAGGAAAAAAACTGAGGGTTGCTGGAGGGGAGGGGAGTAGGAGGGATGGGGTGACTGAGTGATGGACACTGGGGAGGGTATGTGCTATGGTGAGTGCTGTGAATTGTGTAAGACTGATGAATCACAGACCTGTACCCCTGAAACAAATACTACATTATATGTTAAGAAAAAAAAGAAAAATACGGGATTAATATTCATGCCATACGAAGAACTCTCTCAAATTAGGAATAAAGATACAAATGCTGTGATAGAAAACTCTGTAAAGTATGCAAACACATTAGAACATAAATGGCCAGTAAACAAGAAAAGATGCCAATCTCAGTAATAACCAGAGAGGGACATTAAATCAAGCACAAACCATCTCATGGTGCCTCTCAGATTGGTAAAGATGAAAGAACCTCCATGTTGACAAGTGAATGGAAAAATATGTACTCTGTGTACATTAAGTACAAATTGATTCAGTATATTTAAAGAGCAACTTGGCAATGTGGGTACCAAATATGGATATATGTATGTGTCAAAATTTACAAACACACCTTTGGACCCAGCAATTCCTCTTCTCAGTGGTCAAGTAATACTGCCACATGAGAGCTGTTTTCAGCAAAGATGCAGTTGGGGAGAGACAGATGTTTACTACAGCCTACCATGTGCTTGGAATTGGACTTCATGTTTTCTTTTCTTTCTTTTTTTTTTTTTTAAAGATTTTATTTATTTATTTGACAGAGAGAGAGGGATCTCAAGTTGGCAGAGAGGCAGACAGAGAGAGAGGGGGAAGCAGGCTCCCCGCTGAGCAGAGAGCCCGACGCGGGGCTCGATCCCAGGACCCTGAGATCATGACCTGAGCCGAAGGCAGAGGCTTTAACCCACTGAGCCACCCAAGCGCCCCAGGACTACATGTTTTCTTATGTAACCCTCACAGCAGCCCTGTGAAGAAGGGACTGTCCTCGCTTCACAGGACAAGAGAAAAGGAGGCTCACAGTCAGACTGCTGGTAAGAATGCTCTAACAGCGGGGTACCTGGGTGGCTCAGTCGTTAAGCATCTCCCTTCGGCTCGGGTCATGATCCCGGGGCCTGGGATCGAGCCCCGCATCAGGGTCCCCGCTTGGCGGGAAACCTGCTTCTCCCTCTCCCACTCCTCTTGCTTGTGTTCCCTCTCTCACTATCTCTCTGTCTGCCAAATAAATAAATAAAGTCTTAAAAAAAAATAAATCAGAATGCTGTAGCAGTAGTTAATCCAGAAGGTGCTAGGTATCAGGCATTAAGTAAGAGTTCTTAATTCCCTTCTCCCAAACCTCATCAGCTGTTGTATGCTATTTGGTGAGACTATCTTGACCTTGGCCCACATCACAGCCAGGCCTCCTCACGCACCTCGAGGGCAGTGTCCAGGACATAAGGACTGATGGTAAAGGAAAACGGGGTCCATCCAGCCTTACCGGTCACAGTCTTAGATCCAAAACCCAAAGCAGAGTTCTGGAAAGCCATGCTGGACAATGTGGAGCAACCCTTTTTCTAAACTAGCTGGGACCCAACAAAAGCAGGCCATGCTACCAGCTGTTTCTCCCAATCCCCACCCCAAAACCCAAACCTGAGTTAAACCACATCCCAGCTATATGGAAGGAGAAGAAGGGATAAACCCATCAGATATGTGGAACTAGTTCTCCTTGGCGTAAAATGGGGGTATGACCAACAGCATCAAAGAAGAGAATGGCGGGGGGCTCAAGTGCCATGCGCCTTCGTGCCTGGTGTATGGCTCCACCGGCCAGCAAACACGGAAGTCTGCCCAACTCAGACCAACACCCCTCCCTTCTCTCCCAGTCCAGCCAGTGGCCTTTTAAGGTCTGCAGTCACAGGAGCCCTACTGTCGCTAATGTCTCCATGGTGAATGCACCCACAGACCACAAGAAGTCAGTGAAACCCAGACTTTCTCCTACCCCAGCCAAGCCCCCGCATTCCAGTTTGGGCCAATACCTGGGTCGCTGGGGGCCACTGACCTGCTGGGCTTATGAAGGGAACATGGCAGGAAGACAGTGATGTTCTCCAACCAAGTGACACTGAGTAGGATCCCCTCCCCAAAATCTTGCCAACTGGAGCAAGACTGAAAGAGAAACCTTAGAACTACCGAAAACAACAGTCATGGGAGTCTAGGATGCTCGTAATCTACAGTTGCTTTTGGGGAGCTCCAGGAGTCCTCCCTCATCTCCCGAGACCCCTTCATCTGTTATACGCAGCCTTGTAAAGACTCTGGGCTATAGTAAGATAAAAGCAGACAACTGGAATAAACAAAAAGGGGATGTCTTAAGTGTAGCAAAATGTTAAAAAGGCACTCTTTCTGCCTCGGTTTTATCTGCGATACCAAAGGCTAAGGGCAAAATAAAAGCTGCCAAGTGTCCCACATTCTAGAGCAAGGTGCAGGACCATCCCTATAGGAGGGTGGCCCCAAACGGATTCTACATTAGCTAATTGCCCATCTACAGCTTGTGTAAGAAGTGCAGAAAAAATATCTTGGGGGTAGGGGCAATGAGGGGTCCCTACAATATGCTCCCCGGCTACCACCAGCACAGGGCAGGTGGGTGCTCCCCCTCGCCCTAAATCAAGGGAGAGGGACGTCGAGGGACTGTTCCAAAGGTCCGGCAAGGGCCAGCATAAGCGCTATCAGCAGACTCGCACGTCAAGTCTCCAGGCCCGTGGCAGAGAGCAATGAGAGCACGCTGGAGCAAACGGCAGGCCCAGAGAGGGGCGCGGGGCAGGCACGGGGATGGCCTCCTGGGAAGCGGAGGGCAGCCTGGAGGGGAGGGTGGTAGGGAAGAGGGCGGTGCAGGAGGCCCAGGCAGCCAGGAAGGAGCTCTAAGTGGTGAGGCGGAGGTAGAGCATCCCCCATCACGGCAGCTGAGTCCGAGGTGCCCGGAAGGGAAGCTGTCCCGCAGCTGCCACCGCTGCTGCAGAGCGCAGGTGCAGGTGCTTGAGCACCTGGCACACCCACAGGGCCACGTGGGATGGGCCCTGACCCCTCCCTTTTCCTTCTCTCCTGGTCCAACCCTAAGGCTCACAAACCTCAGCGGGCAAGCGGGAGGCAGGAGGGCTGCGGGGTTCGGTGACAGCGCTGACTGGGGACCCTCCCCACCCCAGGTCTCTGAGCCCGGTCGGGCTCTCCAAGTCCAGACCTCTGATTGCTACGCCGGATTGTCTGCGGTGACCGGGCAGTTAGAACAGATGCGACTTTTTCATGCCTAACAGCAGAAAGCTGAAGGGGCTTGCTAGGTTTTCAGCATCGACTGGGAAAAGAGCTAGTGCACAGGGTAGGCTGGAAAGGACACTGGGGAAAAAAAAGTAAGTTGGTGTCTTCTTACACCTGACTGAGTCCAACTCATTTAATAAGCTGGTTACATAAGGACACGAGGTATCTCCCAGAGTCCATGAGCAGGGACGCAGCTGGGCCTCACGAGGGCCAGGAACCAGAAACTGCCTGGAAAGCCTTCAAGAGGCAAGGCAGCAGCTTTCCCAGCTTCTCCCCCTTCTTTTCCTTTTCCCTTGCTTTCAGGTCTCTGTTTCTCATTGTGCATCCATCTGCTTTTCCCAGCATGGAATTCCTGAGCTCACATGTCCTCCTGGTCTCAGTGCCAACAAAGACTTACAAGCACCCCCCCTTCCAGTGCTCACTCCCGGCCAAAGGCTCCGACGGGCCCACTCAGGCTGGGTGTCCACCTCAATCCTATCAACTGCGGCTGGAATGAACACTGCTGCCAGAGTTCAGTGCTGCGGGGGGCCTGTGGGGGTGGTTCCCAGGCTCCTAGAGAAGGCGGGGTCTCAGCCTGGATCTATGTCCAAGAAGGTGTCTACACTGTACTTTAACTGTGTCCACTCCCCTCCTCTCCGGAGACTGCACTTTACCGGCTAGGTGGAGTCTGTCCCACTACCCATTAGATGGTGTCATTCTTCAGCATCTCCCCCTGCGCACTCCTGCTCTACCCCACAAAGCACACCCAACCCTTCCAGGCCCTGCTGGGTCACTCAACGTCACAGCTGGCTAGGCCCAGATGGGCTCTTTCTGCTCTTCCGGAATTCGCTGAGTTTCTCGACAGTCTCTGTGGATACAGGAGGCAAAAATAAGGTCCCCACTGCTGGAGTCTTCCTGGCAGTATCTTGGCTCTAGATTACACTCGTGCCATCTACCATCTACGGGGTGCTGTCTGTGTGCCGGGCACCATGCGTGTCTCTTTAAATCTTGTAACAACCTGTGAGGTGGGTCTTCTAATTATACTCCTTGTGACAGAACAGAAATCAAGGTTCAGAGATGTAAGTGACTTGCCCGAGAACACACAGCCTGAGCCACTCAGGATTCCCATTCCTACAGCATTAGATCACTGTCCACAAGGGCAGAATGAAACAACTAAGAACCCTCTCTCACCCTGTGACCACCCCCGACACATTTGAGAAGCGTGGTGGCCTCCTGCCCACGGCAGCGGTTATGTGAGCTAGCCCGCCAGCCCACGTGTGCAGAAGGAGCTGGAGGGACAGTAGGTCCCCAGATGTCAGGAAGCCAGTCCAGGGCTGTTGATCAGGGCTTTGCCAGGGCTAAAGGCCGGGCCCCGCCTGTCTTGCTGCCACTTGTCCTCCAAACGACTGACTCAGCCCCGCCCTTTGACTGCCCCACTGTCACCTTGTGCACGGATTCTGCCTGGTCCAAGCCCTGGGCCACATCTGGTAGCTGGGTCCCTGTCTGCCATCTCCACGCCTTCAAGCCTGGGGCTTCCTTACCTAGTCTCAGATCCAGGGGCAAGCCTGACCCAGCCCTAATCTGGGATTCTGCCACTTGTGGACATAATGCCTTGGTACCAACCATCACCAAGACATTCAAGTATCCCCGTCTCTCCTGACATGGGGCAGCCTGGGGCAGCTCCGCCACACGTGGGAACCCCGACACAGATAATCCCTGTCCTCTGTGTGGCCTTCCTGAAGCACTTCCATGTGTGGCAATTCCTTTTCTCGTACTCAGTGTTCCGGAAATACTCTGCAGGTGAGTAAGGACACACCGGTAAAGATGAACGTTCTCCACCACACTTTCCATCGGAGGGAGAGCGCAGAAGCCACCCGCCTGCTCATCCGTCAGCACACGGCTGAACGAGCCAGCACGCACCCAGGCCCAACTCAGCCAACCACCCACACGCCTGCCACGGGCGCCACGGAGCCAGCAGACAGAAGGAAGAAGTTCTATACGTGCCGCCACCAAACAACATTTGTGACTCTTTACACGAACAAAATTTAAGATGCAAAACCAAATGAATAAAATGTCCCCATTTTGGTTAAAAAGCATAATATTATTTGCACCACCACCCTCCCCCCCCCGCACATACACACATGAGAACACGTTAGTGTACAGGAATTAAAATGTCGGGAAGGGTACGCTCCAACTGTTAACTGTGGTTGCTCCTGGGGAGCAGGTGAGGAAGAAGGGGATTTTCACTTCTTACTTCACAGACTTCTTTTTAGTGTGAGTTTTACAACAAACAATGTGTTACTTTTATCATCTTAGAAGTTTCTAAGGGAATGAGTGGGCACCGAAGGCCCCTCCCAGCACCGCTCTCTGGGTGGCCACACAGAACGGACGTCTTCCAGTTTCCTGAGCCGGCATTCCTGGGCCTCTGAAGGTCTGCATACATTACCCTCTAAAGCCCAACATACACCTGAGGAGGGAACTAAAGCCTTTCACAGGGTAACTTTCGAGTCCCTTTTCAGGCACCCTTCTTCCTTACAGAACTGCAAGAATTCATTACCTCTCAAAGTGGCAACGACCCCCGGTCCTATAGGATCTCCTCCCCTCAAAATCAGCTTCTGAGACGGACCTAGCACTTCCTGCTGCCCTAGAGATCGCTCTTACGGTCTTTTGTGTGCTCAGTTTTATAGCTGGGGTAACAAAATAATAAATGTGGGGTAGTGATCAAGGTTGTGAGATGTGTTAGTTACCCATTGCTAGGTGACAGATTACCCCCAAACTTAGTCGCTTCCTCATGTATTACTTTACAGCTTCCCTGCGTCAGGGAGTTGAGGACATCTCAGCTCGGTGCCTCACTCAAGGAGTCTCAGTTCTCAGTGAAGCCATGGGCTGAGGCTGTGGTCTCATCTGAAGGCTCCACTGAGGGGGACTCTGTTTCCAAACTCACTCACGTGGTGGCTGGCAGGCCTCAATCCCTTGATGGGGGGACTGATGAACACAAGGCAGCTGGATTCCCCCAGAATCCAAGGGACAGGAAGAGATCCAAGAGACAGAGAGAGCAAGCCCCTCGCACTGAAGGCATAGTCTTTTAATAATCTGATCTCCGATGTCCCTGAGGACATAATGGATGTCCCATTATTTCTGTCACACTCTATTTGTTAGGAACAAGTCAGTATGTTCTGCGCATGCTCATGGGGAAGGGATTACACAAGGACAGGAATACCGGGGGTCAGGGAGCACTGAGGCCATCTTACAAGCTATCAACCACTCAGAATTTTTCAGATCCTCAGTGTTAATTGTCTTAACTCTCCCTTCAAACCCACAAGGAGACGTACAAGGCACCAGGTTAGTCCTGAGGATAGAGAACCTCACTAGCCCTTCCTCCACCCCCAAACTTTGTCTTGCTTAGGGCTTGCTGACCTGGGGGGGTGGCCCTCAGTCCCCCATCTCAAGCCTCCACTCCACACAGGAGGGTCTCCAAAGACACTCCTTCTCAGTCCGCTGTCCGGGTTTCCCCAGAGGGTAAAGGCCTTTTACAGGGAAATGCGGCATATTCTGAGGTTTCTGGCTGGGCACTGGGTCAGAATGGGTTGGGCACTGTGTCACCACTAGGAAGTAGCACCGCAAAGTGGTGAGACCTTTAATATGAGTCCTGTTCGGCCTCTGCAGCTATGAAATAAGTTAAAAACAGTGCCTCCCTCAGAGCATCGGGAGGATTAAATGAGATAATTCTCATAAAGTGCTCAGTGCAGTGCCGGTCACATGGGAGAGAATAACCAAGGAGTTGTCATTATTACAATCGTGAGCTTCTGATTAGAAATCTGGAGACAAAAGGTCAAAGCAAAGCAGTCATCCTGATGAGTATGTGGGTTTCTGCTACGAAAACACTATCTCTTGCACAAAGTGGGCTATGCTCTTACCTCCTTTTGGGGATCAGATACAACTTCTTGATGCAGAGAAATGCAGATTGCAAGTCCCCCCTGTGCCCCAGAAGGGGCAAAGGTGACAAGGTGCTCGGCTCTGGGCAGCAGAGCAAACGTCTCCCCAACATGCTTTCCTCCTGCACTGTTTCTCTCCACAGAGACAGGGGCACTAGACAGATGATGCGTTGAGTTAAGGGCGGGTGGGGCCCCAGCCGGAGCACGAGAAGCTGAGTTGCACTCGGTATCCGCCTGGCATAGACATTGGCTAAGTCATAAGTCAAACTGTGGCTTTTCCACTCACAAAATGGGGTTTTTAATACCATCCACTGGCTGTTTGTAAAAATGGAACATCACTGTGAAGTCCCAGGGAAATATGAATTTTAAGGTACCAAGTCTTCAGACTGCAAAAGTAAAGGCAAAATTCTCTTCTGGGAGGGAGAGATTTAAGACAATATGCAGCTGTCCACTCTACAAAATAATTGAAAAGTTTTCCCTCATTTGGGATGGTAGTTGTCTTTGCAATTCTTCTACTGACTCAGAAGCATGTCTGATATGGGTCAGAGGGCAGCTTTTCCCTGCCTGCTGGGCCTCAGAGAGGGTGGATGTCTCAGTATGTGGAAGGGGAAACTTGATCAAGGGTTCTCCTTGGCTAGAAAAGGGAGGGCAACAGGTCGGGCCTGAAGCATGTGGCCATCAGGCAAAGAGGAGAAAGGGCATGGCCCAGGAGCTCCAGGAGCAGGCGTTTCAGAATGCAAGCTTAAGCTTTTCTCTGTGGCACTGACATCCCCAGATCCATCCCAAACTGTGCTTCCCTAGGGGAGGAAGGAGGAGCCTGGCTCCACGTAGGTCCAGCTGCAAGGACTGGATAGGAAAGGCAGAGATGCTGGAGGGCGGGATCAGAGGTTTGAAGCCAGGCAGCCCGCTGAGGCACCATGCAACCACCAGGATGGACCTGTGGAACAAGTGAGTATTCCCTGGGGATCCTTAGAAACACGTGGAGGGAAGAACCGAAAACAAAAAGTCTGGATTTCCTGCATGTGGAATGGAAATTTTTCAGCTGGGCATTAAAGGAAAGCATTACCCTTAATGCTGGCAAACCTGGGGACAGCTGGATAACGATGTGGTCACCCCAAACTGGGAGCCAGTGGCCTTGGTCCTGGGGTGGTGGTGGCCACACTGATCCATGTTCTGGGAAGCAGAAGTGTTGCTGGCATCAGCCACCCCAATCCCGCCTGCCTTCTGTGGGTAGACTGGGAGAGTACTGTGCTTGCCCTCTCATCTCCACTATAAGGAGGCCACAGCTCAAAGGCCCTTGTGGATTCTCAAAGTCAAAGCATAGGGAAATGCCATTTGTCTCCATCGGGTGTAAGGAATATGCTCACTGACAACTGTTTTATGTCTTTCCAAGGCTCTGCTCTGAAATGAACTGTTTCTGGGAGCGCCTGGGCAGCTCAGTTGGTTAAGAATCTGGCTTTTAATTTCGGCTCAGGTCATGATCTCAGGGTCCTGGGATCGAGCCCCACATCAGGCGCCATGCTCAGCACAGAGTCTGCTTAAGATCCTTTTCCTCTGCCCTTCCTCCCCCTCCTCACACGTGTACATGCTCTCTCTCTCTCTCAAAAATAAAATAATAAAATAAAATAATCTGAACTGTGTTTAAAAGGCTTTCTTTCCCTCCCCCTCTAGCCAATTCTGAAATACAGTGATGAAGCATGGGCTCCTGCGTGGTGCCCTACCTGGTCTTCCCTTCTCCAGCCTGACCTCCTCAAAGGGACTCACAGGCTGCAGGCGGCGTGTGTTAAATGCAAGTCTGCTCTTGGCCATGCCCTTGCTTCAAGCCCTCCATGGCTTCCTGCTGCTCTTAGGGAAAATCGGGGCCTAAACTCCCCACTCACAGCGTCTGGGCCCCAGGAGATCTCACCCCTCCCTTCCACTCGAGCTGCTTCTCACAATACCCTCCCCCTCATTCTCTACCCTCCAGCCAGTTTTTCCAACAAACATGTTTTTCCGCACTTTGGGGCTCTTGCACAAGCTGTTGTCTCTGTCTGGCATGCTCACCTCCCACCTCTTCACAGCTTATTCATCCTTCAGGGCTTTGCTCCAGAGAACCCTCCCTGGTGCCCCAGACTGGGCCGGGGCCCCTTTATCTGCTCCTTTGCCTTTCCCTTCATAATGCTCAGCTTACTTTCAGTTTCTTGTTCACTGCTAGTGATCAGACCTGGGCTGTGAGCTCCCCCAGAGCAGGAAGGGTGTCTGCCTCGTCCTCTACTGAACAAGAGTGCTCACCCATCATTCGGCGGTGGGCTCTGAGAACACACCATCCCGCTGAGGGCTGGCACATGCTGCCCTCAGACTCCGAGTGGGAGCCCCTCACTCACCTTGCTGTTCTGGGGGCCTTGGGGCCCCAGCGTAGACACTTCTTTTTGAAAGTCCTTTTAGGCCTGTTTGTTCTATACTCAGAAACAACTTCCCTTTTTTTTAAACCTCAGAGTCCATAGTTGAAAATAAAGGCTTACTTTATCTATGGCAGTGTTTGCTTATCTGAAGGAATGCCTTAGGTTCTAGAAATTTCCTTCCTACATCAAAAGTCTGGGTACATTTACCAGGAATGTCTAAATGTTTTCTTACAATTCAGAACTGTCAGAATGCCTAATTTTTGTTCCTTGAGAGATCATGATTTTCCACACTGCCTATGGTTACTTTTAGAATCAACTCTAAACCTTCTAAAATCCATTACATCCTTAATTTTACGTAGCTATTTCCTGGAAGGAATTACAGGTAGTGAAGACCAAACACCCTCTAAGTCAATAAAGCTGTTTAGAAATAAGCGCTGGAGCCGTTCTTCACAGCTCTCGCCTGCGTTCATGATCACTGCAGTCTGAACTGGGCACGAACAAGGAGTTACCATCAGATCAATTTAAGCTGCAAATAATTGACCTATTTCCCACCGCTATTTTTACGCTTTGAAGTAAATGGAAGAAACTTTTTCGGACGGTCTTAGTTTTAAAATGTAGTAAGTTTTTCCCCTCAGTGTTTTTTAAATTATGTTTCACAGGAAACAGTGCGCCCAAGTGCGGCCGACCGGCCCTGCACTTTGCATGCGAAGGAGCTGGACACACGCGCACACGGCTAGTGCTCCGTGAGGGCACCTCCACAGGCAGTGAGGGGCCCACAAGTGACCGGGCCTGAGCAGTCCCAGGAAACCAGTTAGCAGAGAACCTTCCACGGACATTTAAGAGAATCGTTACAAAGATAAACCCCATTGCTGCCATTAGAGGCAAGTATCTGCTGGAGAGCGTCCATCCACCCGTCCGTCCGTCTGGGGTCTCCAGCGACAGAGGCAGCAAAGCAGCAGGAAATATCAGGAACTGACCTGAAGTCTGTCCCAGAGAATAACCGCCCCCCCCTCCCTGAGGGAAAGATCTACAGTGAGGACTTTGCCAAGGGAAAAAGAAATGGTTTCAGACAATTTTTCCTATATCGTACTTTCCAGGAATTATGTAACTATTCCTCCTTCGATAAACGAATCCAGCCCTGGGACAGGTTGGGTTTCCAGGAGGAAGCGGTACTGAAACCAAAACCTGGATGTGGGCAGGGTCTGTCCAAGGCGATCAGAGGGGCAGGCAGGGCCCCAACTGCTCTCAGGACGATGGGCCCGCGAAGCCTCAGAACGGCACCTTGCTTCCTTCTTTTTAACGGAACTGTGGCACCCCCCGTGGAAAGCCCTCGCACACGGTCCTGAGAACAGAAAGCATGTTGGCGTCACCTCCTGTTCCCTCCCTCTTGCTGGTGTATGTCAGGAGGCATTTGTGTATGAGAGTGAGAAATGCAGCCCAACTGTCTGAGGGGGGAGGGAAACCGCCGTCAGGCTGGAAGCACAGAGCAGGGCAGCTAAGCTGGGCTCTCAGCGGTAGAAGCAGGAGCGCGGAGCCACACTGAGGCCTACACGGAGACTCTCTGCTACCTAATTCCAGGAAGAGGCCACTGAGGAGAGGCCATCAAGGACAAGGAGGGCCGCGGCTCCAGAAACCCGGGGCTGGCATAGGCTATGTGTCCACTGCAAGTGCGAACCTGTCCTGCGGCCTCACGAGAACCATCGGGTGACGCACGAGGGGCCTCTGGCCAGTGGCCTGAGGCGGTGACTCAGACGCTGGGTCTGATTACAAGGGACAGGGTTCAGAAAGGGGAGACGGTGTTGGTGCACTTTGCCCTCAGAAGCCCAACACAGCACCGCCCTGAGGTCCAAGAACAGAGAATGTCACAAGAAAGAGTTAAAGCAATTCATCCCACTTCCCCACTTCGTATAGTGTCTGATGGAGGCCACCCACAAGTCATAAATGGCAGAGGGCTGACAAGTGGCAACTGCAAGGGAGGAATAGGAAAAGAATGACCTGCACAGTGGAGGCGCAGTCAGGAGAGGGCAGGGTCAAGAGCTTAGGGCTTATGGCCAGACCATGTGGGCCAAGTCCTGGCTCTGCCACTCTCTAGTTATGTGACCCTAGGCAACCTCTCAGTGCCCGCGTATTCACCGGGCCATTGTGAGTATTCATTGAGAATAGCAGAGTGCCAGGCACAGAGAAAAGCAGAGAACAAATGGCAGCTCTCAAGATCATTCTTAGAAACAGAGAAGAGGCCATCCCTAACAACCTGGGAGCACCTCTGCTAGTTGAACCATCGGGCCTGCGGTAGGCAACCCTCACCCTCATACTGTCTCATTTCATCCCCCAGCTGATCAGCTTCAGGGAAAGCGGGAATGCGTTTGTGAGCTGTGTCTATCAACATGCCCTCCCTAGATGTGAGGTAGTGATTTGCATGTCAAGTAGAAAGACACTGTAGTAAGCCATCAGAGAAGAACAAGGAAAGAATAAGAAAGCACAAAAAAGAAAGCATAGAATGACGTTCAATTCAATAATATAGCATAAGGCTAAAAGTATGTGGAAGAGAACTCCCCACACTAAAAGGCAGGATCTCTCATATTGGGTCCAACTAAGGGCAGTTTTCAAGGATCACACTTAGAGCAATCTAAAATATTCAATCCCAAAATATAGTCAATGGTTTATAAAATGAATGCAAGTGAGAAATAAAACAGAGTTCACAGAATGAATCAAAGAGGTAAACGCAATTAACAAACAGAATCCAGATCATTTTGTATGGGACACTTCACCATAAATTTACAATTGTTATAAACTTCTATATACTAAGTAATATAAGGCAGAAGCTATCAGAAATGCAAGGGGAGTCTAACATATATTTCTGTCCTTGATAGACGAAGTTGTCACAAGTTAATTATTTAAATATTCTAATGCAATTATAAGAGTAATTTGAGAGGTTTCACCTTCTTTCCAGCACCCATGAAACATTTACAAAAAATGATCTTATATTAAACCACAAGACAAATGTCAAACATTTTCTTAAACCTAGAAAGCGTATATGCCACATATCCTAAACGCATGTAAAAAAGTTACAGAGAAGACTACGTTTTTAAAAACTAAAGCCGTTCACAGCACTGTGACACGTGATAGCCAAAAAGTGAAACAATTCAAATGTCCATCCAATAAATAAATCAAATGCGGTGTTTCCACACAATGGAATGTTATCTGACAATGTGAAGGAATGAAGTAGCGATTATGCTCCAACATGGATGAAACTTGGACACATGATAGTAAAGGGGAAAAAGCCAGTCATAAAAGACCACATACCATGCAATTAAATTTCTACGAAATGTCCAGAATAAGCAAATCTATGGAGACAGAAAGTAGACTGGCGGTTGCTGAGGGCTGGGGTGAGAGCAGAAGAGAACTGGCCAGAGGGAAAATGGAGTGACCGCTAACGGGTGCAGGGTTTGTCTTTGGGATAATGAAAATGTTGCAAAATTGTGTTGATGGCTGCACAACTCTGGGAATAGATCGAGAACCACTGAACTGGACACTCTAAATGGATAGGACGTAAATTCTATCTCCATAAAGCCATTTGAAAACAAGAAGAAAATTCAAGTCCTTAAAAATCAAAAGACCACTACCTTAACTATTACATGGATAAAAGAAAAACTGAAACTATAAGCACAGAATATTTAAAGAATTATCACTGAGAACACTGTATCACAAAACATGTAGCACCAATCAGAGCAAAATGTATGTCCTTAACTGTTTTCCAAATTAAAGTGGAGAGAGTAATATTTATACACATGAGCCAATTAACAGAAATAACAAAACAATGTAAGGAAAATAGGAGAGATGAACTATAAAAGACAAAAGCAGAAATTCCATATTTCATCAAATATAGGACATCATTCTAAAACACACTGTTATCATATGTATAAGTAAGAAAAATCGCTGCCAATTAAACGTCACAATGCTTTGTTTGCCATCAATTAAAAGATGCATCTCAACTTCAGAAGTGCTAACATGTGGAGACAAAAAGCAGATCTTAGGATGACAGAATATAATAAACTAGAAAGCAGAAGGACAATGTGACTGATAAATAGAAAGTCTAATTCTCTGGGAAGACCAACAGACACACCTCTGACAAAGCAAATGAAAAAAAGAAAGAGAAAACAAAAACGCAAACTATCAGGAATACAAAGCAAATACAAACATCCATACATCGGAGGCTAAAATTTTTAAGAGACTATTATATAAAACTATGGTCAAAGAAAACTAAATGAAGAAAAGAACTCTATGCAAATAATTTTGTAAACTTGGGTCAAGTGGACAATGTTCAATGAAAATTAAATTTCCCAAACTGACTTTAAAAGAATTTGAAAACGGGGCAGCTCAGTCAGTTAAGCATCCGACTCTATTTCGGCTCAGGTTATGATCTCAGGGTCGTGGGACTGAGCCCCATGTTGGGTTCCATACTGGGCATGGAACCTCCTTAAGATTCTCCCTCTCAAAAAAAAAAAAGATTCTCCCTCTTCCTCTGCCCTTCCCCCCGCTCGCGCTCTCTCTCTTTCTTTCAAAAAAAAAAGAATTAGAAAACAATGGTCACGGAAGACATTTTAAGTTGTCAAAAATATACCTCCAAGAAATTAACACTAGATCTCTGAAAATATTAGTGAGCCACTTCTATAAAACCTTTATTTTCCTTATTAGTACTATTTTTAGGTCATAAAAAGAAATATTTTTCATGAAATTAGCATTACCATGAAAGCCAAACTATAAGAAGTATTTTTCACCTATCAAATTGGCAAAGAAAAAAAACCCAGGCAGACGAAAACACACAGTATTTGTTTACCTGGGAAAAACAGATCATTTTATCCCCTTGCAATGAAAATGTAAGTTGCTACAGCCTCTATGGAGAGCGTTTTGAAAACATACATAAAAAGGCAAAATTCTGCATATTTTGACCCAATAATCACACTTCTAAGAATTTACTATAAGGAAATAATCATAACTATACGCAAGAGGTTTTTGCAATAAGGATGCTCATCGCAACATTTTAATAACAAAAATGTAGAATCAACCTAAATGTTAGTGTTAGCAAATTCAAGTTTGGCAAATCCATGCAATGGAATTGAGGTATAGTATTGAAATGTAGGTAATGACATTAAACATTCACTATAAACATGGATTTTTATACGGACCCAAACAAATGAAAGCAGATGATGCAAAACACTGATAATATCCACATGGGGTGACAAATGATACTAATTTTCTTCCCCTAATCCCTTACAATGAACAAGCATTATTTTCTAATCAGAAAAATCAGTAATCATAATTTTGTCGGTACAAATCTTATAAAATACTTAGTAATGCCCAGAGAACCAGAACAGAGGAGTTTGTGCCTGAGTTCCCCTAGTTCAAGAGGATGTGGATGAACCAGTAAGTCTTGTGACCCTTCCGAGCTGCAGGCTGGGGAGGCTTGAGACTCACAGGTTACTTATATAAAAGCACAACATCCTTTGTTTCCAGGAGCTCAGCAAGGTTCCCATCCTTGGGAAATATCGAAGGCCTGTTCTGATCCGAGGAGCTAACCAATTACCTCTTTATCCATGGCCCATGCTGCTTCTGGAAATTTCTCAACTAGAAACTGTAAAAACATCTAATTTGGCACTGAGCAGGTTTCTTAATAAATAATAAGCCAATTCAGACTCCTACCTAGATAGGGAATACTGGGAACCATCTTCAGGCTTCGGATATATTCCCGGGTCCGCTTGTAATTATCTTCTTTAGACATCAGGTAGTCCAATTTCTCAAAAGTGGTCTTGTCTTTTCGATTCAAAAGCTGAAGTGAGAAGAAAATATAAAGAGTATGAGAGAGAAGAGAAATCAACCAGAAGGGGGAAAAAAAAAAAAGGCTAACTATGCAAAGATTGAGGGAAACGTCCTGAATGACACGTGTGCGGTGTACCAAGCCCGGGGTACGACTGAAGATTTTAAGAGGCTGTTACAGGCAGAGATGAAAAGTTTCATGGCCTCGATTTTGTCATTTTTTGCAGACTCTCACACTTGGAAGATCTCCTCCAAAGCCACCTAGTCCACAATTCTAACTGATGCCACAACACCCTGCACGGTAGCTGCCTCCATGGGCGCACGGACCCTACAGCAGCAAGGGGCTCACGGAGTGACGCCCATTCCAGACGAACGGTCCCCCAGAGTTTCTGCACCGCTACATCAGGTCTCTCCCTGCGTCCACAGCTTCTCACTCTTTCCTCAACAGCTTCACCACTGCCGAAGGCCGCAGGAAATCTGACACGGTCCACTCGTGAGTGCTGTGCCCACAGCCAGGCCACCTCTCCCACCCAGGCTCTCCCGGATTCCCTGCAGTTGATGGCTGTGTCACATTTATACTGGGTACAGTACTTTAATCCAGAGAAGCCAAGCTTCTTCTCCACAGGCAGTCATCTACGGGGTGACTTGGTTCAGCAAAGACAGGATGAGCACGCACCCACAGCCACAGGTACATAACAACCCTTTATGACCAAGATATCCAGTACGTAAAGCTTGGGCACCAGGAAAGGGACGGTCATTGTACCTGAGGAGCCTTCTTAGAAGGAAGGAATAGAAATCTGAACTCCTGGTTTTCTAGACTTGATGCTAAGGACTCACGTTGTGGTTGTCCTGCAAGTCCCAGGTTAAGACCCAGTACCAGGAAATGGCAAGAAGGTTCCTTAAATAAAATGGCTTTGAGGAAAGGAGTCCAGGCTGGGAGATCTGGCTTCACAAGAGGATTTGGGGGAGGGTCTCTCAGAGAGGGCTGGCTTTGGCACAGCACATGGCTGATGTTGGGAGCTCCCCTAGGTTTAGCTTCCAGAACCCAGTGCCTACAGGATTTGAGATCAATGGCTGAGCCCCAGAAGGATACATGGGGCATTGCTGTTCACGCTTGGTATTGGGGGCCCTGATGGTCAGTGCAAGGATGTGGGCCTGCAGCCCTGCCACATCCATCAGACTAAGCAGGCCGTGTTCAACTGTCCCATCATGCAGCACGGAGAACTGGAACAGTCACTGTCCAGCACCAGCGGAAGCAGGCCTTTTGTACCCAAGTAACCCCTTTGGGTTTAGTACAAATACAGTGCAGTTCCTAGGACCTGGGTCCGCATATCCCAGACTCAGGCCACATCTGGTGCATCAGAGAACCCAAACTGTTCCGGGCAGTTCCCTGCCCACGTCCTTGATCCTCGGCCTCCAGAGTCACAGAGGATGCAGCTGAACGATGGCCCAGCTAAGCAGTGACAGTGTAAGGGCTTCAGGGAAGAGAGGTAAAAGAATTAGCTGAAAAAAAGGTCCCAGTGCTGGAGAAGTTGGAGAATAAATAGCAAGCTTTTTCCCCCACCACACAAATCAGGACAGATGAAAGGAGAGACGCTACACAGATGCTAGGGACAACGGCAGCTGAACTGGCTTGTGAATCTGAAGCTGCTACTCAGTATCACATGAACAAATGTACAGGAAATAACAAGATCTCCCATTTGTTTTTTGTAGACCATAATGTACCCTCCTCTGATCTTTACAAAGCCCAGAGGCAAAGACGGAGCCAGAAGCGGCAGGTTGAACATCACAGAGATGAAGGGACGTGTTGGAGAACCCTTGGGGAATGCGACTTGGCAGCGGAGAGGGACGTGGAATGCAACTCGGCAGTGGAGAGGGACGTATGTTATAGCAACGCGGGAAGCAAAGAGACACCAAATATCTGGACAAATAGGAAATACGTTATGGGCAAGGGAAGCATCAAGGAAAGCTCTACATAGAGAGGAGCATTTGAAATGAACATTTAAGGATGAGAAATTCACTACAGAACAACATACCCCAGATCAGAGCCAGACACTCTAGCTGTGAACTGCCCTGTTGTAAAGCTGAGCAGACTCCTCACTCTGTTGGCCGGGAGGTCATTTCTTTACTAAATGCAGCCTAGAACCCCACTGAATTCTTTGGCAATCACCCGTGTTCACGCAAAAGTCAAACAAATCCCTGTCATCCTCACACACTGCAGCTGGGCCACACTGCCATCCAACGTTTCCGCCACTGGCTCTCTGGACCCAGCTGGAGGACTGCCCACGTCCCCCGCCAGGTCCAGCCTACCTGCCTAGCCTGTCGAGGGCCTCTACGCAGGGTACCGCAGAGGTGACCAGCCTGTCATCTGTGTCCTGGATATGGAGAGACGGATAAGACCAGGCCAATACAAGGTCAGAGGCCTGTGGGATGTTCCTGAAAATCACCCTGGACATTGACTTCAAACCCACAATTGGGGTTCTTTAGCAGAGTGAGACAACCAAAGGCAGCCACATTTGCGTGCTTCCTAAATTTAAAACCAGGCTCCCCCAGGTCACACTTTCCTCTGTTAACCTTGCCTCTGTACACATACGTCCTACCAATCCCCTCACCAAGCCTCCCCCACCCCCGCCGACTACACACATGCACATACGCATCCCGAAGGGCTGGATCCAGTTAACTTCACTCATCTGCTCCATTCTGTGCCCACAAATGAAATTCGGGATGGCATCAGATTTCTGAGTAGTAATGCTCAGGATGCCAGAAGACTCAGAACATCTATTTCCTGTGCATGTATTTGAAAAGTACTTGAGAACTTCCTCTGGCAAAATAAGGGAATAAACCAAATACAGGAAGATATGGGATATAGGAAACAGTGGATCCAATCCAGGAGTAGTAAATGGAGGCTCTGGAATGACAACAACAGGCCTTCAGAATGACTGGTTTACATACCATCAGCCCTGGAAGAGATGTCTCCAGAGAAAGAGAAGGCTCAGTAGAAAACCTGATAGGATAGCATGTTTGTTTGGGGAGGAAATAAATCCATTTCTTATACATAGTAAAAAATTAAAATAAATAAAATACTTTTAAGATTTTATGTATTATGTAAATGTCTTATACCATAAAATGTTTATTATATATAATAAAATAATCTAAAAAGTATATATTTATTTTATATATATATATATATATATATATATATATATATATATATATATATATATATAGTTGAAACTTGAACAATCCAGGGGTTAGGAAGCTGACCACCTACACAGTCAAAAATCCACATATAATTTTTGACTCCCCAAAAACTTAACTATGAACACCCTACTGCTGACCAGAAGCCTTACTGACAATATAAACAGTCAATTAACACATTTTGTATGTTATATGTATCCTATACTATATTCCTATAGTAAAGAAAGCTAGAGAAAAGAAAATATTGAGAAAATCATAAGGAAGAGAAACTACATAAACAGCATTGTACTGTATTTATCGAAAAAATTCTATATCTAAGTGGACACATGTAGCTCAAACCCATGTTGTTCGAGGGTCAACTGTATTATATAAAAATCTGGCAAAATATACAGAATAATATTTTATATATGTATGTACGTGCATGTGTATCTACCAGATATAACATCTACCAGATATCATACATATATCATGTAAAATTATATATTCGCTATCACTATTATATATTAGATATACTATAATACTGTAATATATACACTATACTATAATATTCTAATTATATAACTCTGTAATACTATATTATGTAACCTTATATATTTTATCTGGTAGATAAATGGTAGTTAGAGTAAGAATTTTTTTTTAGGGGAATTAGAAATTCCAGGGAATCAAAACGGTATTCCAGGAAGGACATGTTACTCATAGTTTACTAGTTCACTATACAGAGAACCGTATTTACACATTCCTACTAACTAAAACACTGAATACTCCTTTAACAAAAGTGATTTAACTATAGTAACAAGAGTGTTTTGTTTTGTTTTTTTAAGTAGGTTCCATGTCCAGTGTGGAGCCCAATGCAGGGCCTGACCTCACGATCCTGAGACGGACGTGAACTGCCATCAAGAGTCAGATGCTTAACCAACTGAGCCACGCAGGTGCCCCAGTAACATGAGTGTTTTGTTTTGTTTTGTTTTGTTTTTTAACTTTATTTATTTATTTGACAGGGAGAGAGAGATCACAAGTAGGCAGAGAGAGAGGGGGAAGCAGGCTCTCCACTGAGCAGAGAGCCCGATGTGGGGCTCGATCCCAGGACCTCAAGATCATGACCTGAGCCGAAGGCAGAGGCTTTAACCCACTGAGCCACCCAGGCACCCCGAGTGTTTTTGAAGAAAGAAAGAAGGCAGTTCAGGAAAACTAAACTAACATCCATCATACAAAGAAGTCACCAATCATTATCTAAAGTGAATGGATCAAGAAATTGTAGCAAAAGCACATTGGTGGAAATGTGACAGAAACTACCAGAAGAAACCACTAAATAACTCTAAGTGGCTGCGTCTGGGGAATGGGGTATGGAGGATGGATCAATGAGTCTTAGCTGTTTCACTAAGCCTTTCTGTACTTAGTGATTTTTTAAAATTAATGTGCATGTGTTATGCTGAAAAAATTCTTTTAAGACTTAATTTTTTTTAAGATTTTATTTATTTATTTGACAGAGAGAGAGCAGCAGCAGCAGAGGGAGAAAGAGAAGCAGACTCCCCACTGAGCAGGGAGCCCAATGCGGTACTTGATCCCAGGACCCCGGGAACACTACCTGAACCAAAGGCAGACACTTAACTGACTTAATTAACTGACTCAATTTTTTAAATGTAGAGTTTGTTTATTCAAAAAATAACAGCATTTATTCCTGTATGTTTTAAACTTTTATTACAACTAGAGCCATAAACTGAAAACCTCATACTAATCGAGGGTCCTTGAGATTTCAGACCTTAAGGGAAGCCTCAGGAAGGAGCCACCAAAACTAAATACAAGAAAATAAATTACTTGCCTGCCACAGTCAAACAGATACTGAAAGTATTCATGCTCAGGAAAAGAGGTAAGAAAATAAGAGCAACTGGCTCAGTCGGTTAAGCGTCTGCCTTTGGCTCAGGTAATGATCCCAGGGTACTGGGATCGAGACCTGCATTGGGCTCCCTGCTCAGCAGAGAACCTGCTTCTTCCTCTCCCTCTGCTGCTCCCCCTGCTTGTGCACACTTGCGCGCGCTCGCGCGCTCTCTCTCTCTCTTGCTCTTTCTCAAATAAATAACTAAAATCTTAAAGAAGAGAAAAGAAGATAATATCAAGAAAGGGTTCACGAAATACAATAGGCAACTTCACTTCTGGCAAAGCTGAAGCCGTGAGGCACCCTGAGATCTCTTCCACAATATGTATAATGACTGGGGTTAACTGCAATTACACGTGTCTCCCTCAGCAAACAGCGAATCCCATGAAGGCAGCAGCCATGTTGGCTGGGTTCACGCCACCATTTCCTGAATCTGGTATAGCTCCCAACACAGACAGTACATTGCCTAAGTATTTGTTGAATAAAAGAATGGAAAAACTAATAATGATAACTTAAAAATCCAAATCCTTGGAAAATTTTGAAAACTCCAATAACTCTAAAAGAAAAAAATAAAAGCTAGGATTATGGACTATTTGCAAACCACAAACAATGAGAAACCGTATGTTAAGCTATGTGATTGAGGCCAAAACTGTACTGAGAGGAAAATGCATGGTTTTAAACTCTTTTCAAATTAAACAAGTAAGAATATAAATGAACTACACATTCAACTCAGGAAGCTAGGAAAAGGGGTGCCTGGGTGGCTCAGTGGGTTAAGTCTCTGCCTTCAGCTCAGGTCATGATCTCAGGGTCCTGGGATCGAGCCCCGCATCGGGCTCTCTGCTCAGTGGGGAGCCTGCTTCCCCCTCTCTCTCTGCCTGCCTCTCTGCCTACTTGTGATCGCTCTCTGTCTGTCAAATAAATGAATAAAATCTTTAACAAAAAAAAATAAAGAAAGAAAGAAGCAGCAGCTAGGAAAATGGGTGGGGGATAAATAAGGGAAATCGATTAGTAGATAAAATTAGAAACTGATATGTTCCAGAACAAAACTAAATGCCAAACCTATAGAAATGATAACTAGACCCAAGAACTACTTTTTATATCAACAAACAGGTAAACCCTCTCTAAAATAGGGCATAAAGCAAAAATATACAACATTAGGATTGAGAAAGGGTCTGTGACCATAGATGCAAAGTACACTAAAATTACAAAGTAAAAATCAAGCCCCAGGATACTGATATTACATAATTTTCACGATGTCAAGTGTCAGCTGCGTGGGATAAATGGGACTTATTAACCACAGGGTCAAAAACCAGGAAGATCACAAATCTTGGTCAAATAGGTTGCTTTTGGAAATTTCCCTTATCACACACGCTCTGAGAACCTACACGTGGCACTTGGATTTGACTAATGATGAAAAATTCCCTCATCTGGTAAATAGCTCAAATCTGGAAACTGTCTCGATGGAGGGAAAAAGAAAAAGTCCCTCCAAATAATCTTTATGAGGACATTGGTATCTTGTTCCCTCGCCTTGAGAGAATAACTTTTCTTGATACGTGGAAATGCTTTCCAACAGAATAACATTTCTCGATATGTGGAAATGCTTTTCAACAAAGAGTCTGTTGCTCCAAATATGTTAAAACTGGCCCAAAATTCTATTTCAATTCCAGTGTCTACTGTTGGTATGGAAAGAATTTTTAGTGCTGTGGACAATCTATGGACCAATGGATCGAGCAGACTGAGTTTGGAATGAGTAAGGAGTAAAACAAGGGCATTCAGAAGTCATTTTTACCTCTTTTGATACAAACTATCAGTTTCTGAAAAACAAATAAGCTACAAAGTTGTGTATCTAATGTAAACTATTCGCAATGGAGCCTGTCATAAGTAAAATAAGGGAACCTTGTGACTTGGAAACTTCAGAGGTTTCTGGGCTGTCTATTTCCATTTGTCTTTGACGAAGGCCTTCTGAAACTCTACATACAGAAGTTAACTTGGGGAAAATGCAGTCATGTCCGCAGAAAGGCAAATTATGTCTCAAGAAATGCCATTGATTATCACCCTGGGAATACTAGTTTTGTAGTCATTTAAAAAATTATTTTGGCATTCTGGGGAACCTGGATGGCTCAGTCAGTTAAGCGTCTGCCTTTGGCTCAGGTCATGATCTCAGGGTCCTGGGATCAAGTCCCGCACTAGGCTCCCTGCTCAGCGGGGAGCCTGTTTCTCCCTCTCCCTCTGCCTGCCACTCTCCCTGCCTGTGCTCTCCCTTTCTCTCAAATAAATAAATAAAATGTTTTAAAAAATTATTTGGGATTCCTTATGTAACTATGGAAGTAGAGTACTCTGGATTCTCTTTTGATAATATCTTACTGGTTATAATATTTTACTGGTTCTCTCACTAACAACTCAAAATCTTTGGTAAGTTTTCATTTTATATCTATATGAGTCATGAGTTCACCTGTTAAAAACATTATCCTTGAACAGTTTACATGTACACACACATATCTGTACATACATTCACATGCATACATACATAATGTATAATCTTATAGGACAATTTTTATTATGTGTTTCCAATAGTTTTGCTAAATTTTTAAAAATTCTGCTCCTAGTAACCCAGGCAGACACTCTCACAAAGCCCCCAAAGTAGAGCCAGAAGGTGGAGACTCATCCCCAAATGGAAGCTTGCCAAGGGCCCATCCTGGCTCCAGAGTTGGTCTGCATAGGTGAGGAGTCAGGCATCAAGTGTGCGTCTCCATTTGTCCAATCTGATTGATCAACGAAAAAGGCTAGCTGAGACAGAAAGGGTCAGAAACAATATGAGAGGGCTCTGGAGAGAACAAACTCTATTATGGGAAAGAGCACCTTCGGGAAGAAGTAGTCATAGAAACAAGTCTCTAAGGATTTCAACCAGCAGAGACAGGGCTGGAGAGGCCCTCAAGGCCAAAAGAAAAAAAAAAAAAAAAAAAGCACAAACAGTGGCCTGGAGGTAGGAACACACAAGGATGCTCAAGGGAGCAGCGGTTTGGCAGAAATGTTGCTTCGGACAAGACCAGAAAGGTAGATGCACTCTTATGTCTACTGTGCAGCATTATTCACAATAGCCAAGATAAGGAAGCAACCTAAAAGTCCATTAGCAGACAAATGGATAAGGACAATAAGCTATTAATATACAGTGGAATATTACACAGCCATGAAAAAGGATGGGTTGTGCCATATGCAACAACATGGGTGGACCTAGAGGGTGCTATGCCAAGTGAAAATAGTCAGACTGAGAGAGACAAATGCCATGTGATTTGACTCAAAAACCAAATGAAGAAATATTTAAGAAACAAAAAGCAGAATCAAACCTGTAAATACAGAGAACAAATTAATGGTTGCCAGAGACAAGGAGGATGGGGGATAAGCGACATGGGTGAAGGGGAGTGGGAGATATAGGCTTCCGGTTATGGAATGAGGAAGTCACAGGAATAAAGGCACAGCATGAGGAAGACAGTTAATGATACTGTAATAGGGTTGTGTGGTGACAGATGGCAGCCACACTGGTGTGCAGAGCATCATGTATAAACTCATTGAATCGCTACGGTGTACACCTGAAACTAATGTAACATTGTGTGTCCACTACACTCAAATTAAAAAAAATTAATAATAATTTTAAAAAGACCGGAAAGGGCGTAGAGAGATGGAAACTTGCCACTTGGCAAAGTATGTTTTTAGTGTTGCCATTTGGAAACCATGGACATTCGTGACCGTTTTGGCTACTTGTTCTACTCTTCTGATGCTTCCACTCAACTTGCAAAAACAGGGCACCAATCACAAGTAGCTAAGCCTGAACAGCAAATACTAATCAAAGGGGGAAAGAATGAGTTGACTGTGGCCGCGTATGAACAGGAAATTCCTCTAGCCAACTCTTGCATCTCTTCCGCACATGACTCGGGCCACTGAATTGCGATGTTGCTGGTGGTGGCAGATGCTCCACTGGCCGCAGTGGAAAGGTTTATTGTTTGTGTTTGAGGTCAGGAAGTAGGTATGAAGTAGGTATGAAACCTTTCAGTATTTGCTGCCGTTGCCAAAACGTCTCTACCGTGTCCTCACTGCCTGTGAGCATTCTTTAAGCATCACACTCCCCAATACAAGTTTCCCCAAAAAACACCCATTGAGACATACCAATCCTCTTATCCCAGCTCTGCATCTCCCCTGACTGTCAGGGATCACTAGAGTCCAGGGTTAGGAATCCAAATGATGGCTAAAAATTGGCTAATGTTATATGCATTATTATAAAACTGGGGGTGGTGAGTGAATGTTCAAATGGCAGGTTAAAAAGAATGGCATCCACAGGGTTATATCAGAACTTCCCACTTTGGAGGAGTGGGGGGCACAGAGCCCCAACCAAGCAAGGGGTGGCAGAGTATGAAAAGCGGTCTTTGAACAGGAAACTGAAGACACTGGAGCTCTTCCGGGGCAATCACTCCAGCAGTGGTGTGAGGAAGGGCCAGAGAGACCAGAAGCAAGAAGAGCAGCCCAAAGATGGTGATGATCTCAGGTCGGAGATAACCGGAACTGGCTCACTTGAGAACAGTCAAGAAGAGTCAAAAATAATGCTACCGACAATCACAGCCGCGGCTAATACTCGCCCAACACACTTCCGACGTGCCAGACACATTTCTCAACATTTTTTCCTACATTTACTCATTTAATCCTTAGCACAGAGGCAGGTCTGAGGCTGAGCCCAGGTGTCTGATTCAAGAGCCTATGCTCTTAATCTCCTTGGGACACTCCCCCTCACTGCTTGGCCTGGGCTCCCCGCACCAGTTCAGGTCTTATGTACTCAGACTCCATAGCTGCCTGAGGAGCAGGCTGGGGTGACAGTTTCCCATAGGTGACTTTTCTGACTCATGCTTTCATGGGGCTCCCCCAGGCTGGACAGAGATGTTCTGATGGGTGACACTTGAGGGGTCTCGGGTTCCTATGGGTAGCTGAGTTCCAGCCCCCCATGTGCATGGGGCCTGCAACCTAGACGGTCCTCCCATGCACACGTGAGAACCCTACTGCCAGCCGCAAAGCCGATACACAGCGGTTTCTTTTCAGTTGTGCCCATGGTGCTGACTCTGAGAGCATGCTTTATTTCTAGCACATGGTAACTCCCCTTTCTTGGCTGCTGGTTCAGCTTTGCATCTTGGTTTTTAATTTGGTTGTATTTTACCCAGCGTTTATTTGTGTTTGTGTATTTGGAGCAGGCAATCGGGAGGGAGGGGCTTATCCCCCGTCAGCTCCGTCTACCATATTGCCGCAAAGTCCAAAACACAATCTGCTAAGAGAGTCTTCTGGCACTCTCAATCACTTCCTGGAAACCAAAGCTTGATTTCAGAAATGCCAAGCGTGAGCTGTCAAAGGAACATGCAAGCAGAGGGTTGTGCGGAGCAGGCGTGGGAACATGGGTCTCGGGCTGCGGAAAGAGGCTGAGCATGAGCGGAGGAGAAGAGACTGCCTCCACTGGGCACAGAAGTGACGGTGAAGCTCTCTGTGCCGTGCCGTCGGATCTCCAAGGGATGGCAAGCGGATGAGAGGGCGGGATTTGGGGTCAGAACCTCACAGAACACTCATATCCAGTGGGCGAGAGGAACAAAAGCAGTCAGGGAGGAGCCAGCTGTCAGAATAGCGAGAAGAGGACTAAGCCAAGGGAAGGGGGTGATTTCGAGAAGGGGCTGATGAAGTGTCCAGTATTGTGGCAATGAAAGGAAGAGGAGGGGCGCCTGGGTGGCTCAGTGGGTTAAAGCCTCTGCCTTCGGCTCAGGTCATGATCTCAGAGTCCTGGGATCGAGCCCCGCGTCGGGCTCTCTGCTCAGCAGGGAGCCTGCTTCCCCCCCCCCCCCCCGCCGCCTGCCTCTCTGCCTACTTGTGATCTCTCTCTGTCAAATAAATAAATAAAAATCTTTAAAAAAAAAAAAGAAAGGAAGAGGAGGGTGACAATGTCAGCAGAGTTCATGACTGCGACCTTCGAGAAGCAATGCAAGCACGGCTATGAGGAAGGACGGGGGAATGAGTCGGTGGAGGCACAAACGTTGGTTTCCTCTGCCCTCCATCTCCTCACCCTCTCACCCATCTTGCCTCCCACCTGAGCCAAGGCTCAGGAAAACCTGAGAGAGGCAGCCCATGCCTATCACCACCTTCTCAACAACATCAGAGGGGGTTCCCTGGGGCGCTACATCAGACACAGGGAACAGAGGCACTTCCTGAATAAAAGACTCGAAAGTCCGAAATATGTGAATGCCACACATCTGCCTTCTCAGGACATTTGCAAAGTGGCTATTCTCCAAACTGCAGAGCTTGATGACCCCTTCCCCCAGGTGTCTGGGGTGAGAGCTCCCTCCCAAGAGGTTCCCTTTCCAGGCCCCCACCCTGCAGACCAGGCCTCCTGGCGCATTGGCTATGATTTTCCCTTGCTGCTGCAGATGAGTCAAACTGTCTGGATCAATTCAGTAGGAAAGAGCAAATCATGATAGGAACACGCAGAGCTGTGTGTATGTGTGTGTGTGTGTGTGTGTGTGTGTGTGT
This sequence comes from Potos flavus, assembly GCA_028534135.1. Lineage (NCBI taxonomy): Eukaryota > Metazoa > Chordata > Mammalia > Carnivora > Procyonidae > Potos > Potos flavus. Next base: position 6,471,956 of record CM052892.1, read on the forward strand.
GTGTGTATGTGCAGCACATGACTATAATTACTGTAAAGAGTGACTCACCCAAACTCCAGGAATTCTATACTCCCAGGTCACTCGTGAGTAAGTCAGCCTCCTCCTGGGACCACTCTGATCAGAGAAAAGGCTTCACCATCGTCCTAGTTGCTCAGACTCCAAACCTAGAAAACCTCTTCATTCCTTTCTTTTCCTCCTCTCCAACACCCCACACACAAATCTGCCAGGTCTGCCTTCAGAATGCCTCCCCCACCAGCCTCCTCCTCTCCTGTGTACGGCCCCCTCCCCAGCCCGAGCCGCACCAGCTCACTCCTGGATGCTGCCCGACCTCCTGAGCAGGCCCCGTTTCCCATCTTGGCCCCTGCACTCCCCACCCAGTTTGTTTTCCACACAGTAGCAACAGTAATTTAAAAGACAAAAAATGAAAAGCAGCTGTAGGCCAGATCATGTCCGGCTCTGTGCACTCGAAACAGAACCCAACTCCCGTCCTGGGCTGCAGGCCCTTCACAGTGGGCCCACTGCCCACCACGACATCTTGCATCTATTTCCTGGCCACGGTGCCCCTGCCACACCAGCGCTGAGTTTCTTGATGGCACCAAGTATCTTCCTGCTGTGGGTCTTTGCACTGGCTGTGCCCCCATCCTGGCCCGGCCGGCTCCCTGTGTCACTCAGGCCCCAACTTAGCACGGTCTTCCTTCTCAGAAAGGCCTTCCCCGATGGCCCAGGCTCCAGCAGACCCCAGTCATTCTCTCGCACACCCGCCTGTCCTGGTCTCCTGTGTCACTCCCATGCCCATCGGACAGGACTTTGCTCCCTGCTTCACACGCTCAACAAATGTTTATCCGTCACTTCTCATACCAGCAAGACGGGACGCGCGTTTCTCCTCCCCATCTCCTCTGAACAACACGAAAGCCCATAAAGACGGGGCCCTTGACCATGGTCTCGAGGCCTGGCATGGAGGAAGCATTCGGTAAATATTTGATTTGTAGAATGAATAAGAGCCGGTAGCACGTACTCAGGAAACCAGAATTGACTGAGTCTGTCTTGCTCACGTCGCATGGCCTCGAGGCAGCCAGTACTCCGAAGAGGCCCCAGTGCTGGGATGAATCGGACCCTAACTGTGTTTTTCCAGGCCAGCAGAAGGTGACTCCCTCCCTGTTTGCACAGGAGCCAGCATTTATTAGGGCCTACTATGTCTCCGACCCATCCCAAGTCACTCAGCTGCTGGCTCCCTGCGGCCAGCCACGGACAGGTCACCGGGCTGCCCTGCCTATAGCTGAGGACCAACTGGCCCTCGCTGGAGGTCATCTGTGGTGCAACCACGGGGCAGGGCTCTGCCCACAGTCAGAACTCCCTTCTGTCCAGCTTTCCCAGATATCCAGGGTTTCAGCCACCCCAGGGACAGCACTCAGGGACTCAGTCACAGCCTGCCCCTGAGGGCCCGAGTGCCAGTCCCACTTCCCAGCATGTGTGCCTCTTTCTCCCTGCCCTGGGCCCAGCCTGATTCCAACGTCAGGCTCCATCACCGACAAGCCATCCAGCGCACTGGCCAAGAACACGGACTGTGAGCGCCAGCAAGGCAAGGCGGCATCACACCAGCTCCGGCACTCGCCAGCCCTGGGATCTTCATCAGGCCACCGCACCCCTTAGAGCCTCAGTTTCCCTCTCTAAAATATGAAGACTCTAGGGGCACCTGGATGGCACAGTCAGTTAAAACGTCCAACTCTTGGTTTCGGCTCAGGTTGATCTCAGGGTCACGAGACCGAGCCCCACATCAGGCTCTGCACTCAGCACAGAGTCTGCTTGGGTTTCTCTCTCCTCCCTCTGCCCTCAACACCTCCTCCTCTCTCTCTAAAATAAATAAATATATTTTTTTTTCATGAAGACTATAAAAGCACTGGCCCTCTGGGCTGCGATGGCAGTGTCTCCTGTGCTCCTGCTCCTCCCTGCTCTGTGGGCCCATGAGGTCTCCTCAATACCAGGTCAAGGGAAAAGTGGGGAGAGGGGAAGCAGCTCTTTTTTTTGGCAATACTTCTATGGCTAATCTCAATACCAGGAATAACAGCAAATGAAGGAAAAGATTCAGCACGATAGACATATACAATGCAAACAACAAGCATATACTCAGCTGGGCACCAGGGATACAAAGAAAAATCAGACCTCACCACGAAAGAAGGCAGTCGAAGCGAGAGGAAGACCTGTCGACAGAACCACAGAGTGGAAGTGCTGTGTGCTTGTAACAACAGGGATGGAGACAGTGTCAGGAAGAGATGTAGCCGCGCCTTTCCACTGGGCTGGGGTCATCAGGATGAAGGGGAAAAAGGATGAATTGGGCCCCCTCCATTTCCCAAATGCTCTGTGCCAACCACTGTCCTAGGGCCAACAGGACAGGTGGGTGTGAGGTGGCTTGCAAGACTCCCCTTCTGCCCTCAACAACCATACAGCTTCTGCGGGTCACGGAGAGTCACCACATTGCTGACGGAAAGGTCCGTGCACGCAGATATTCCTAATTCATCTCTCTGAGTCCGCACATAGCTCCCAGCAGCTCGAGAAACCATAACAGCATCTAAATAATGGAAAAAGACTCTCTAGGCAACTTTTGAAAAAAGCCTCATGGCTCAGATGGACTCAGGGACTCACATGCCTGGCAACAACAGGAGAGACCAGTGGCTTCCAAACTTGCTTTCAACCTCCCAAGCCACTGCTGAACTGAAATCCCCCCAGGAGCCCAGTACATCAAACCGAGGCAGACAGAGCTGCCCTGGTGGAAACAGCCTCCTCTTCTCCAGCCCCTGGTGGCCCTCAAGGCAGCTCCACGAAGCACTGATGCAAACCCACTCATCTGGGCCAACCTCTGAGTACACAGAGGGAAGCGAGTCCCACAGAAGTCACGCTCTGAACAGCAGCTGAACGCAAACCCAGTTTCTGACTCCAGGCTAAGACGTCTCGCTCCACTTTGCTAGGGCTAGGTCTATGGAAAATAGCAATTTAACAAAAACAAGGCTCATTTCTGATCACCTACAACATAATCCCTAAGTGTTTTAAAGGCCCCTGAATTAGCCAAGTATGAAACTGAGCCCAGCCCCACAGACTGGCAGAAAGAAGTTCGGAAATGAGTTGCAGGAGCACAGCTGACAATTCCATATAGTTTCCTTCAGTTCTGTGGGACATAAACAGGTCTTGAAAGGCTTGGGCTGTGTGGCTGTGGGAGACCCTGGACCAGGCGGGCCAGGAGGTGAATGCTAATGAGCTATGGAAACAGCAATTACTTCCCCCATGTCAGGCACTGTGCCAAGCTAAGGAGGATAAAGAGGGCTGAGATATTTTTAAAGTATTTTTATAGCAGAAAAACTTTCCTACAGACTCAATTATATAACTATCAGACTCCACCTCTGAGCTGAAATTATCCATGGCCTTCAGGAATAAAAACAAAACAAAACCCCACTTCTCTCTCCAGGAGGGCCGCAGGTTTCTCCAGAGAGACTCGTAGCTATATGGCCAGCAACCCAGGGCAGCTGCAAACCATCAGCCCAGAGACCTTCCCAAGGGCAGTTTGGAGCCTGTCAGAGAAGAATGCCAGCCAAGTGGAGGGCAGAAGTCATGTCATTGACCCAGCCACCACACGTGATGTTATGTGTCCAGGAAGGTCCACTCGAGGGGGCTCTGGCCCCAGTCATATGGGCATCTTCCCAACTTCCTCATCCCAAAATGGGGCTGAGGTCCCTGAAGGAGACAGAATGCCCAGGGAACCCACGGTAATCCTCTGTGACCGGCGAAGGACACACAGTCAGAGAAAGCGCTCGGGGGCTCAAGGAATGAAGAACTTCACCAGTGAAATGAGAGTCAAAATCAAAGGAATTAACTTACAGCCCAGGTTTTCGTCAGCCTGAAGATGGGTGCACTTTGTAATGCTGATACCACAGACATGAGAGAATGAAGGTTGTTGAGTTCTAGAAGTTTCTGAAAAAAGATATGGAATAGATTATTTTGCTGCTATAAACAACAGAACAAAAACATGCTCAAGCGTTACCAAATGTTATATTTATGAAATTCTATTACACTTAAAAATATCTCGTGTAGAAAATACAGTTCTATGGAGTTCATAGAAACCATATGCTCTTTTTCTCTCAAATTGTCGAAAGGTGAGTTTGCATCTAAAACACTTGCAAAATTTTATAAGCTGACTAGTCTGGCTGCTGGACAGAAATGTGGCTCGGGATAAGGTTTGATGATGTCCTTTATGTTCTTTTTTTAGATGAATCAGAACTGTCACAGAAGTCTTTCATAAACGGAAGCCTCGGCTGTGCCAACAATATCCACATGGGTGTTCTGCGACTACCTTACACCCGGAACAAGAGGGCCCGAGGAAAAGTGTCACCAATCTGCGTGACCCCCCTCCGTTAGGAAGACAGAGCTCTGGCTTCTCAGTCACTTGCTCGTGCTCCTTGGAGCGGAACCCCACACTGGTGAGAATATTTGGATTCAATTCGGTCTCACACAAGTTCTTGACCATGGAAGACAAGAGTAGGGGACACGGCCGAGAGTAAGTACAGAAAGATGTTCTAGGTTTGGCGCTGAGGGAAACTGCTAATGGGACTGGGGTCCCCTTGTCATTCTTGGGAGCCAGTGAAGTTTGGGCCAGCGAGTGGACTCCACGGAGCCAAGAGACCTGGCTCCAATCCCAGCTCCCAATCCCCGTGTCCTGCAGCGGGTTGCCCGAGCCTTGGTGTGCTAGTACCTACAACAAGGAAGGTAACCACAGCACATATGCTGCATGGGATGGTGCGTGCCAAGTGCCAGGCCAGTGCCTGGCACCAGGGAGAGTGCTCTGTGCCTTGTGGGCTGCTCACCCCTTATTGGTAAGACTTCTGCCCTGCCCGCCCCCTCACCTGTTTTCAGTAGTACCAAGCTCAGGTGCCCCTTCCTCTAGTATGTCTTTCCTGACCCTGTTCCCAAATCTAGGGAGCGTGGGGCCCCTGCCTCTGTGCTCCCACAGCAGTCTGTGCGTCTCCTTAGCACACTGGCCTGTAGTCGCTTTGGCCTGCTTCTCCCTCGCCCTGGACCTTGTGTTCCCTGAGAGCAGCGGTGAAGCCGGACCTGCTGTCACATCCCTAGTGCCTCATACGGGACACAGTAGGGCCTAGTGAATGAATGAATAAATAAAAAGCCCTTATGTCTAGTCCTCTCGGCTCTGTTCCTACTCAAGAGATTTCTCCTTTACCACACAAGTTAATACTTCCTTTCATACATCTTGTAACAATCTATAATTGTTTCCTGTGTGTAATAATAGATTCTCTGAGAGGTCTGAATTTCATCCTATGTATCTGAAAGGTTATGCCTGTCACACAATTTCTTTCAGAGCTGAAGGTCCTCTGCGAGATCATCTAATCCACCTGTCTCATTTTGCAGAGGGGAAACCAAGGCCCCGAGGAAGGAGGGGTCTGCCCAAGAACACCCTCCGGGCACAGTGCCAGTGCGATGAGCCAGCGTTGGAGGATGGCAGAGGTTAAGCTGGGACCGTTTTGGATTCCTTGGACAGGCACTGCAAACTCATTTCTGGAAAGCACCAGAGGCCTAGAACTTCATTCCGCTTTCTCTCATGGTCCAGCATGAACGCACCGACAGTAACAAGCATCGTTAAGCCCAGTCCCAGCATGGTCCCAAGCACTTCCGAATGCACACGGTGTGAAAGTGTCTGTTGCCCCGACATAACTTCTGGATGGATGCCCTTAACCTTCCCGTGAGGGCAGCACAGCAGCTCCCCTGAAGGCAGAGACGTGCTGCAGCTCACTCGCTACAAGGCCCTGGGCACGGTCACTCACCTCTCTAAACCTCCCCTTCTTCCTCTAGAAGTGGGAGAGTAACAATGTAAACACCAAACACGATCATTTCAGTACAGTGGCTGCTGTGATGTCTGGCTCATAAGGGCATCAGGAAAGGTTAGTGGGCCTAGGATCTGGGTGGGAACACAACACGTGCACACAGCACACAGCGAACCAGACAGAACAGCAGCGTGCTGCCCGGATGCAGGCAAGCCCCGTGGCTGGCAGCAGCGTAAGGGGGGGAGCTGGCGGGGTGATGAGAGTGGTCTGGGAAAGCCCATGGTATCACTACCTGGGCTGGCCAACGTAAGAGGAGAGGAGGGGAAAGGTGGGGCACAGACGTAAGCCTGGTGCTCAACAACTGGCAAGGACAGAACCTATCGGGGCAGGGGGCAGGAGGTGGGAGTGGGGAGCGGGGGCCTAGGCCTCAAGCTCAGGATGGGGGTGGGGTGAGCTCTGCTGACTGTGGACAAAACTGCAGGATGTGATGGTATCACATAGCCCATCAGGCCCCAGTACTGGCTGAATCTGAAACAGGAGGAGGAATGGACCCCAGAGAGAGCCCCCAGGGCCCCACAGAGTCTGAACAGCCAGCTAAAGAGAACGGCTGACTGCCATATAATGGGTAGAGGGCCACACCGCCACGCGTGCACGGGGGCAGGGAGGCCGAGCGGGCGCCTAGGCCGCTCTTACAGCCTAGAGAAGTCAGGTCACAGCCTTCTGTTTGAACCCAGCCCAGCACATCCAGAGCAAGGCAGCTCTCAAAGTACTGAGGAAACACATTCTGCAAGAGGGATGGAAGGAAGGAAGGGAGGGAGAGAGGAAGGAAAACGTAATAATAAAAGAGCTTACCTTGGCTATTTTCACAAAATGGCTCAGGATTTCTGCCCTTATTTTTAAAGTCTGTGCTGTTAGAATTTCTCGAACAACCCAAAAACTGACCTGTAGAGTCAAATACACACACACATAAACACACACACCAGAGAAGTGGTTAAACACCGGACCACCCTCGTCGCCCTCGCCCACCACAGACAGGGATTTCCCGGACGTCAGGAAGCTGGAGGAGCGCAGCCTGGGGTTGCAGGTGGTTGAGGGTCCCTTTACGACACCCGGCCCTGCAAATGGGTCCCTCCTTCAGCACCTCGTCCCGAACACACACAGTGGTGCCGAGAGACACAAGTACTTTCCTCATCACCCGGGGAATTACTGGGCCTCCACAACATATGAATCTCTCTGAAGCTGTGGCAGGAAATTTTGAGATGAATCAGACAGATTCCTGCTCAGAAGGCCCTCAGTTGTGGGAAAAGCATGGCTGGGGCATTGGATGGATGGATCGACAAATGGCCATTCAAACGGGTATGTTCACTGGCTGTACCACCATGAGCTGTATATCCCTGGCCAGACCTCAAGTGAGTAGGATTCACCAATTGTAACAAATTTAATTTTCTAGGAGAGGTTCACCCAATAATTTAAATGATATTGTAAGCGTCTTTCAAAGTTCCATAGAGCAATGCAGGTGAAGGGGCATGTTTTTCTGGAGACCACTTATGCCAAAAGGACATGCCGGTACTTTGGGTTCGGAACATTATTCATGCTTCAAAAAAAGAAAAAAGAAAAGAACATTATTGATGCCTGACCTCTCACAGAAATCAACATCCCCGAGCCCCTGAATCCTTCTGGGAACAAGCAAGTTATCTACCAGGGTACAGCTGACTCACAGGACACCTCCGTACAACACGGAAGAGGCTCTGGGCCAAGAAAGTCTGGGAAGTGGTTACTTTCTTGTTTATGTCTCGCTACTGTAATGACAGTGCTGTGTGACACATCGATGCCCAAGGGTGGAATGACAGCACAGCCAAGAGAGAGAGACAGCTGAGCCGAGCACAGGGATGTGTGGAGTTGAAAGGAAGGCAAAGGCATCTAAAACCTCTGAGTTTTACAAAGAAAAATGGGGATATTCCAGAGTTAACAAAGCACCTTTACTGCTGCGACCAGATTTTTTCTCTTTCCTGAAATAGTCACTTTTCAACGAGAAAACAAGAGTAACCAAGAATAAAAAATTTGCTTTTTATGTTAAGCAGGAATATTATAGAAAAGTTTTTTCCGCGTAATTATCTGTGGTTGCCTCCAGGACATGCTTGGGTTTCCATAGAATCATTTTTTCCAAGGAATTGCCTAAAATTAAGTTCAGACTCAAACGTTTACTAGCCAGTTATGGAAGAAAGATTTTCTGGACATCAAATGACATGTCCATAAACCTTATATTTTAATACATGCACATTTTTATGCCACATAATCTCAAGTGTGATAGTTTATATGTATAATTTAATAGATTCCTGTGTGCCAAAAAATCACACATATTTAAGGTCTAATTATGGCGCACAGCAGGGTCGACGCTGATCTGCAGCACACGGGTGCAGAAGCAACTCCGGGTCAATTCAACAGACTTTCGTGAAGCCGGTACTGTGTGCAGGCTCTAGGCACCGTGAGTCCAGACACTATCGGCCCTTGCCTGATGCGGGGGTGACCAGAGGAGGCAGAAGCCTCCCGAAATCCCATGGCGATCCTGGACACGGAAGAAGTTCAACCGAAGCGGATTGGAACATGGGAGAGTTAATGGTAGAGGAAGGCCTGCTGGAAGAGGCAGGCCTTGAAAGATGGGTAGACTTCAAGCAGGTAAAGATAGGATTGGCGTATGGCTGTATACACCATGACCGGGGAAGGCTGAGAGGGCCGACTGGTCTGGTGTTTGCAGGTGCTCTGTGGGATCAGGGTAGAGGGGGGAATCAAAGCTAGGAAGGGCACTGGAGGCCAGATGATGGGGGTTCTGGAACACAAGGTGACAAGAAGGACCTTAGGTGCTATTCTACATGTGGAGTCTTCGAGAGGTTTCCGAGCAGAGAAGTGACAGAGCCTTCTGTGGGGGTGGGAACACACATCAGGAAACTGATACAATCGTCCAGCTGGCAGGTGGAAGGCCTGAGCAAGGGCCATGCTGAAGGAGATGGAGAGAAGGAGCAGATAAGAAAGACATTACACAGGTAGAATCAGCAAAGTTTCAAACATTTTTTATTCTCTTTTCTAACTACAAAATTTAAGAGAACCTTAATGCAGAAAGCAAGGGACACAGAGATAGGCACAAAAGGCAAAAATCATTTGCACCCTCATTCTCCTATACAGACCACCACGACACACATTGTGGCTTCTGTCCTTCTACTGTCTTTTCCATACACAGAACATACGTCTATCTTTTTCAACTAAATTGGTATATTTGTCATCATATTATCACAAGAATTTTTCTAAGTGAATAAATATTCCTCTACAACCTAATTTTCAGCAGCTGCCAAGTATTCCATCTTAGGGATGTACCTCCTATCGCTGGATAACTTATTTCTAAGTATTTTATTGTATTAAGCAATGCTGTGGTGAGCACCTCTATATATATATATCTACTCATTTTTAATCAAGGTCTTAGGATAAATTCCAGTAAGGTGGAGTGAATAAAAGTATGTGTGCCTTTTTTTAAAAGTATATATTAAAAAATTGGCCTCCAAAAGGTCTATTTGTTTACCCATCAACAAGTTTGAACTAATCCACGTCCCCTGCACAGGCAAATACCAGTTACTACAATTTTTTTTTTTTTTTTTACTAACCTAATGGACAAAATAATGTCTCACTGTTTCTATTTTGAATTTCTTTCATAACTATTATGGGCCATTTGTATAATTTGCCTTGTGAATTACCTGCTCAGATCCTCACCCACCTTCTAATGGGACATCTGTCCCCTTACTATTGATTAGTAAAAGTTCTTTGTGTAGTAAGGAAAATATATTAACCCTTTGTGGGCCATATACTGTACCAAGAATGTAGAGAAATTGGTACTCTTATACATTGTTTGTGATGTTATAAACTCATAGGACCATCTGGAAGAGCAACTTAAATATACCTTTCAAGATGTTAAACTTATATTCTCCCTAGAATTTTTATTTTATGAAAATACACAAATTCAGAGGAACTCATCTACAAGGATTCACCAAAGTTCTCTTTATAAAGAAAAAGAACAGGGAAAAAAAAATGCCTATCAATAGGAGACTGGTTACATAAATAATAGTATCACCTCAGACTTTGGAAAGAAGTCGCTATGGAAGGAAGTGAGCTGTTTGGATTATTCTGCACAGGAAGTTGGTCTATTCTTCCCCATCTATTTTTGCAATCATTTAGTTATATGAGAAAGGAGTCGTGGATATTTATTTCACACTTTGGGTTATAACCTAACACTATGTTATTTATTTTGTTGCTTAAAATGCTCCAGATTTGGCCACTGAAAGCTCTTTCAGTTGGCTCCTGTGTTCCTTTGACCTACCCCCAGCATTGTTTTGGTTGGTGGGTTGGCTGGTTCGAGCACTTCCTTATTTTCTGGTACCATGACAGGCTCATCAAGATGCTATTGCCCCAGTACTAAACCAGCCATTTCTCCAGGGAGCCTTGGTTCCTTTGATTAGAGAATGGTATTAGAAACCAAGATCTGGGTGCTAGGTGTGCTTGTTACTACTGGGCTGTCACTGTTTCTAGGTCGTCTTGGCTGGCAGAGCAAGGCAGTGTGTGTGTGTGTGTGTGTGTGTGTGTGTGTGTGTGTGTGTGTGTGTAACCCAAGTACATATTTCTATATGTAACCATCTGTATCTATATTAAAATAGATATGAGTTCATATTGCTGTCATAGCATTCTACCCTTGCTTGTCAGTAACTTTCCACTCCCAACAGTGAAAAACCTGGGTCCTATCATCTGCCATCCATTTCCTTAATTGTTCAATTCCAGTATTCATGTATAACGGCTTCACAATTGTTACCCAATCCCCCAGGGAAGCAACTCTATCAACTAGAGTACAGAGCTCATATACAGGTCCTTTTGCCGTTAGTCTTACAGGCTCCATTCATTTCCAAAGTTACTTTGGTCAGCACCTTTTCCCCTCACCCACCTCAGTGACATTGTTTTACACATTTATAATACACTTGGATTTTCTTGTTATATCCTGCATTCCACGCTAGGATTCCTTAATTTCCACAATGCATTTTTAAAATTTGCATATACTAAAGTTTACTCTTGGTTCTGTAAAGTTCTATGGGTTTTCACAAATTCACAGTGCCATGCCAGTGACAATATGTATCATACAGTATTATGCAGAATAGCTTCACCACCCTAAGCAATCCCTTGTGTTTCACCTACTTAACAGGGGTTAACCTCTGGCAACCACTGATGGATCTGTTTATCATCTCTACAGTTTTACCTTTTTCAAAAGTGTTTTTACATTCCCCAGAATGTTTTTAAAAAGGAGGAGGAGGTGGGGGAAGCATGGGGGGAAGTGGAGGTAATCATACCTATGTCACCATTTCAGAACTGGTTTCTTTCACTTAGTAATAAGCATTTAAGATTCATCCATGTCTTTATATGGTTTGAGAGTTTTTTCTTTTTTTTTTTTTAATGAAAACTCTTCCGTTGTATGGATTTACCAGTTTGTCTCTCCATCATCTATCGAAGGACATCTTAGTTACTTTCAGTATTTGGCAATGATGAATGAAACTACTGTAAATGTGTGCATGTGCGCACGTGTGTGTGTGTGTGTGTGTGTGTGTGTGTGTGTGTGTAGACACAAGATTTCAAAGAAGCTGGATAACTATCTAGGAGTGCAACTGCTGGATTGTACCATTTTGCACTCCTACCAGCAATGAATGAGAGTTTGTGTTGCTCCAGATACTTGCCAGCAACTGGTACCTTCACCGTTTGTTTTATTTTAGCCATTCTAACAGGTACATAGAGTTTTGCGTTTCCCCAGTGACAAATGATGTTAAGCATCTTTTCATCTTTACTGCTATTTGTACTTCCTTGGTGAGAGGTCCAGATCTTTTGCCCATTTTTTAGTTGGGTTGTTTTCTTACTGTTGAGTTTTAAGAGTCTATTTTGAATACAATTTTTATATCAGATATGTGTTTTGCAATATTTCCCCAGGCTGTGCTTCATCTTTTAATTTCCTTACCAGCATCTTTTGCAGAGTAGAAATTTTAGTAAGCCCAACTTATCAGTTTTTTCTTTCATGGATTGAGTTTTTGGTGTTATATCTAAGAACTCATCACTAAAGGTCATGTAGATTTTCTTCTATATTTTCTCCTAGAAGTTTTATAGTTTTGTCTTTTACATTTAGGTTTATGATCTATTCTGAGTTAATTTTTATGAGAGACCTATTGTCTGTGTCTAGGTCCATTTTTTTTTACATACATAAAAAATGTTCCAATTGTTCCAGTACCATTTCGTCAAAGAAATTACCCTTCCTCCATTGGGACAGGTTCATATATACATATATACAGTCAAATTCTCAAAAGAAGGCATGATCCAAAAAAGGCTGAGCATTTCTGTGCTCTACGGTGAACTCCTTGGTGCAGAGATACAAGCCTGGCCCATAACACATGCTCAGTGAACTTGGCTGGGTCCTTCCATCCCTCTATGAGCAATATGAACAAATCCCAAGGGACTCAGATGCCACAGAGAAGCAGGCAAGCCCACCGAATCTGACCAGGACACTGGCCACTGGGTTTCTGGTTTGGCCACAAGAAGCCACAAATTTGAGGCCACAAGAAGCCTCAAATCTGCTGGCAACCTCCTTCCAATCAGCTGATCTTCACGTTCCCTGTCATTCCCCCCCCCCCCAAACGGTGGATGTTTACTACATGCCAGACACTGCGCTAAGAGTTCTTCATATACCATTTCACTTAATCTCCACACCAACTCTGCAAGGGGAGTCAGATTATTAGTCTCATTTACAGATAAGGAAACTGAGGCTCAAGAAAGTTAAGTGACCTGCTTTCCTTATCTAGAGTCTGATGGGGAACCTTGTTCTCACATATCAAAGTCTGCCAGGAAGGGATGCCAATCAGTTCATCTCAGAGAAAGCAGCCCCAGGGGCTGACCAGGGCTGGCCGCTGGCCAGTTTTCAAAATAGAGCTATGAGGGCTGTGTCCAGAAGCTGCTCACTCTGAGTAGCTGAGAAATGGCAGCAAGACCATTTCTCAAAGCATTGTTTGGGAAAATGCGACTTCACTCCTGGCTCGCTTCACACTTGGTCTGATCTGGACACAATGCAATGGTTCGCAGAACAAGCTGCACCGCCCTCTGCCAAGCTGACCTGGCCTCCGCGTGCAAGGCGGATTACATCAGAGCCCCCAGCAGCCCTCCTTCGGGAGCTCTGTGGCTGGTCAGAGGTGGGGCTGAGCTGGCTCCCAGTCAAATCGTTTTGTGAAGGAAACTCTGAATCCTCTGATAGTGTGTGCACATCTGTTTCATTTTTTAAAGCCTAAGCTTGGTTGAAAAGGGAGATTTCGAAAAGAAAGAAAAAAGAAACAAAAGGCTTCAGAACTTCTCTTTTCAAAACAAACAAGTATATACAGCCCCTACTCCAGATGCATCTAGACCCTTCCTAGTTCCTACTATAACAACAGTAATGCTAACTCCAGTCTCGATCTTAGACAACAAGCTGGTGCCTCTCTGAGGCTCCTCCATCCTTGGGTGGTAGCCAAGGCTGGGGAAGCCTTGGAAGGGCTGGGCAGAAATGCATGGGGTCCGGCCATTTCTGAGCAGGGAGGCCCAGCTTCCGGGACGGCCCAAAGGGAACCCCAGCCCATCACCTCGAGGTCCAGTCATGCACACTAAGCAATCCTGAATTCACTGCCCTCATTTAAAACCAGAAAAAACAAGAAGATGAAAAGCTGTCAATAGCACCATCTGGGGGTTCAGCCCATCCAAAGGGGGTCTTACAGGGTAGCTTACTAGCAAAGATCACATTCTGGCAGATTGGCTAAGAAGCCAGAAGCCCACTGCCCTTAGTTGGCCCGAGCCCCCATCATCCTTCCCTTAAGTGGGGGTGCAAATCTTCACACCTGGAGCAAAGGCTCTGGTTGGAACAAGTCAGTTTGCAGCAGGATGTATGGGGCCAGGGGCCTGGCCTTGAGGCACTCGAAGAAATTCAATTCAACAAGTGTTTCCTGAGCATCTCATTCATTCATTTCACACGCATTTACTGAGGGTCTATTATACCCCTGACATTAGGCAAGGTGGTAGGAGGCGCAGTGGTGAACAAGACCGAGCCCACAGACTGGCATGGAAGGCAGAGGAGAAAGAGTTCCAAAGAGTGAGCACAGATGAGCAAAGGGCCACATGGAGACAGAAGCACAGGGTTCAGTGAGAGAACGTATGACAGTGAAGACCTCCCACAGGCTGGGGAGTCACAGAAAGCTCCCCACAGAAGTGACATTCAGGCTGCTCAGACTGGGAGCTGAACAGGAAGGAAGAATTCTGAGCTGAGAAGACAGCACATCTGGGGGCCTGACGGGACAGAGATACGGTGCATCAGGGAAGAGAAGGAAGGCCAGCCCGGATGGCTGAAGCGTGTGGAATAGGGGAAGGGACAAGAGATGGGGCGAGAGGAGTGGACAAAAACCTGACCGACTGTGCAGGACCTTGCAGGGCAATTAAGGTGCTCGAGCCTTAGCTTGGGTGGAACTGGAAGCCAACGAAGTGATTTAAACCCATGAAAGAAGTGTTCAGTTCCATCTGCTGTGAAAAAGGACTGTGCAGGCAAAAGGACTGATGGGCAGGGTGGTTCAGGAAGAGGAGTTTGGACCTGGGCCAGGTACCTGGGATTGAACCCTGGCAGGGAGCCCAGCCCACAGGGGACACCTGTGCAACCTGCTCAGGCACATGCAAAGGGTACTGCTTACCTGGTTAAACCTCCGGGTAAAGGCCACAACGTTGGGGGCGAGACTATGTTTCTCCTTCTTACTCCATCCACAGCTGGCAAGTTCCTAGGAAGCACAGAGTCAATTTCAGCAGTGATTCTTTCTAATCGGGATGCGAAACATACCAGGGACATCTAATTGGAATGTGGACACGGACATGGGGAAGGGCCAAAGCTCTGGCCATCCTTTTCTTCACCAGGATGGGTGAGGGTTCTCCTCCTCCTCTGGAGAGAAGGGCTGGATTTGGAGATGGAGGTGCAGCCTGGGAACCTCGCCCCCCAGGTGAGGATGGGAAGTGGGATATTTTTCTCCATAACCTCAGCCACATTTCTCAGGACTTCTGTGCCAAAATATCCTTAACCGCACACTGCCTCTCTGCCAGCTCCCCTGGGAGCAGAAGTCCCTTCCGAAAGCAAACTGTCTGAGAGAGGGCATAAAGTGTTAGCTAGCAGGACCCCGCCCCTCCCACCCCCCCACTACCTGGTGAACTTAAAATTAAAATATGACTAAAGGATCTCAGAGCTTATCGGCCATGTGACATCCTCCGTTCCTAGAATCAGAAAACTTCCTAGCCCAAGCCCACTGCAGTCAGAGAAGCTTCTGGAACTACCTTGCACCGCTTCCCAATGTCAGCCCCTCCCCTATCTTGTACAACCAATAGGGGAGCAGGAGAGGCTGCCTTTAGCATCTTCTTCAGGGGTCTTGTCTCTTCTTTCTAGCAGGTTTAATGTTACAATCTGAATCATCAAATTACCCAAATTCTACCTATCAGTGAGGCTGGTTCCTACCCAAGGAAGCTAACAGGAGCACTTTACCAGGATGACTTGGGGTGCATAAAAGAACCAGGGAAAACCCATTACCCAATGCCCAGCATGTTCAGCTTGTGGCTTGGGAGCACTAGTAAAGAATGGGAGAAAGAAGGCAGATTAAAGGTCTCTACCTTTGAGTTACGAGCCCTTCTTTTAATTCATATCAGGACCACCTTTTTTCTGCCACACATCTGGAATTTTAATAAGATCTTTAGTAAGAGCCAGCTGCCCACCAGCTGGAACAGGGGTCTACTAGCAAGTCAGGGAGGGCAGTGGGAATGGCCAGAGACAAAACCTGCTGGCTGAGCAGCTGTGCCCAAAGGGCTGTGCCCTTGGAATGCTTCTCAGGACCCAACTATAAGCACAGTCGGGCAGGCGCTGTGCAAAGCCTGGCTGGAGGCAATGGACAGCTCCGGACACAAGGTCCGATGGCCTGGACCTGGGAGCGCTCGGCTACCAAGCCGGGGCTATGCTGGCGGCTCCTCCCCCAGCTGCCTCCCTTCTGCAAATGCACCATCCTCCTCCCGGCCACCCACACGGAAAACACGACCATCCTGGACCCTGCCAAGTCTGGGATCTACCTTCAGTGTAGACCCCAAGAAATAGCAATGACGAGGGCACCAACTAGGGCTGCCATTCAGCAAGAGCCCCCACGTGGCAGTCAGGTGCTGGCCTCGTCACGCCTCCTGTCATCTCACGCCACTCTCACCGTCTCCGGTTAGCAAAGAGGAAGGGCTCAGGATTTTTTCTCTTGAAGGCATACTTTGACCCTCTTTCTTTTCCAAAGTAAGCGTGAACCTCTTTGAGATGTAGGATTTACCTGTTTACCATGATTCTTCCTGTTCTGAAAATGTGTATTCGACCTGCCTCAGTTGCACTGACTTCTCTCTCTCCTTTAGAACATACACTTCAATTGCTTTTGCAAATGAGTATCAATGCCCTTTCCAAGTTTAATTGTGAGAAGAACAAGAGCCACCTTCCTCTGTGGATCCCAAAACCAGTCCTGGGAAGGTACGGGCTATAATCAGATAGAAAAGAGAATTCATTAACCTGGCAATCAAGGACTGGGGCATGGTTGTTGCCCAGTTTCTGGCTGATAGTTGCTCCTTTTGTTTATTTTCCCGAATTCTTTAATACACAGCAAAAGTTATATACGTATGTGTGTGCATGGGCACACATTTTAATTACACGTACACAATTAAGAGTCTGTAATCTTATTTAGAATTAGATATACCCAGCCTCCACACACCAGCTACATGATCTTCTCGGACACCGTCTCCTCAGAATCTCAATTTTCACATCTTAAAATGGGTACGACGCCGTATTTATCTAGGAAGCTCAACATGACGATTAAATGAGATTAAGACATGCAGAGCACGCAGCACAGAACAAGTCCTCAGTAAAGGTTATCTCCCCTCCCCTCCCCTCCCAAGGGTCCCACTGCTGTCAGACTCAGCGCGAGCTCCAAACACCCCTTCCTTCCCCCACGCCACGCTCTCACTGGGATCTTAAATTATTAACAAAATCTATTACTGTTTCTCTCTCACTCTGCTGATGTCATGCACACAGGAACCAAAGCAAGAACTTAATACATCTGCCCTCCATTTATTTGATTAGAACATTTCTAAGCCCCTGATTCATAAATTGTTTGTACACTTCCTGGGTTTTGACAATTCCCTAAAGAACCTTTTGCACTGAGAGACACATAACATTTCAAATTAAAGCCTCAACAGAGTAAAGCATTGTTTGAGGGGTTCTTTGATGAAATGGATGGAGCAAAGGCCTTAAGAGCCAGAAGACCCTGCTCTGAATCTCCGTTGGGCCCCGGAATTCCCAGGTCACCCCCGGCAAGTTAACCTCTGCCGGCGCTGGTTTTGTCGTTGATGAAACAGGGACACCGAAATCAACTCCACAGACTGGTGGCAGAGACTGAAGAGGTAAAGCCTGGCAGAGGAGGGGACACGCAGGGCACAGGTATGGCTCCCAGCGGACGGCAAGCAGCATTTGTTCAATGAACGGAGTATGAGCGTTCCTCAGTGTTGGAATCGCCCAAATTCAGGGCAGAAAGATTTATCAGGATGTCAAAAGAAATAAGATCATTCTATCTACACTAAAACAAGTCCTGGGCCCAACCTCCTTGGCACTGTTCCTCTTCTGTGTTTGGCCTTACAGGATTACAAGAGATTCCATCTGTGTGAAGTGGGTTTGGAAAATGTGAAGTAATAGAACAAAACTCTTCCAGTCACTAATGCCTAAAAAAGGTCTATGCTATGGAACCGATCTCAGTGTAATTAAGTTCGAATTGACCAGAGGAGACAGGGCTGGTTCTAGAAGGAGACGAGGGCTGGGCTGAGGCTGGCGAGCCCCTCAGCGGCCCCTGGGCTGCCAAACGCCCCCTCCCCAGGGCGCCGGAGCCCTGATCTCGCCCAGTCTGTCCCTGGCTCTGAGTTCTCTGCTGAGGTCGACGGGATGTGAAAGAAGAGTTCGAGCCTGTACAGCCCTTTGCCAGCTTCCCCCGGGGCCTCTCCTCTTTCATACGGATGCTCCCTGGCCTCATCAGGGACAAAACAGAAGCTGTGAGAAGAAAACTTTCTGCCACCAAATGTGCAAATTCACCTGTGTCCTCTCCCTTCCTCTGCTTCGATCGGAAGAGAGACTCTTTCCTCCAGGGGATCTGCTCTCCTCCTGGGCACTGGATCCCATCCCGTCCCCTATTCAGAAGCCTTGCCCTCAAGCCCTCAATCCTCCCTGCACCTTCGCCCCCTTCCTCTCCATGAGGAACAGTAAGAGGATGATAATAACAACAAGGATAGTTATGATGAAAGACATCTTCTCCAGGCCTCCGGGCTCCTGCGGCTCCTACTCTTTCTTCTCCTTCCCAGTGAATTTTCTGAAAGGGCCGTCGTACCGCTTCCCTCTCCACCTCCTTCCCCGCCCCCTGCCCCACTGACACTGCTCTGCCCCCCCCCACCCCCCCCTGCCCAGTGACAGCCTCCTGGCCGGGCAGCCACCCACCTCTTCCGCTCCTTGTCCTTGCCCTTCACCACCGTGTTCTCTGGTTGTCTTCCTGCTGTCTCACAACCACCATGCCCGGTCTCATTTTCTGGTTGCTTTATTCTGTTCTGGCACTTTTCCCCACTTCCACTTAAATCTGATCACGGTCTTCTTCTATACTGTTCTGTGTCCATACTCCTCCCTGGGAGCCCACCTCTACTAACAATCTTCTACTGCCACGGCTTCCACCACACGTCTGTGCCCAGCCTGGGTTTCTCTCCTGAGCCCCAGACCAGGATATTCAGCCACCTCCTGGCCACACCCTCGTTGGTACCCCACAGAACCTCAATGTCAGTGGGCCCAGAACCCAAAGGAGTCTGACCAGCTGCCTTAAATTAAAAAATTTAACACGTGGGGCGCCTGGGTGGCTCAGTGGGTTAAAGCCTCTGCCTTCAGCTCAGGTCATGATCTCAGGGTCCTGGGATCAAGCCCTGCATCGGGCTCTCTGCTCAGCAGGGAGCCTGCTTCCCCCTCTCTCTCTGCCTGCCTCTCTGCCTACTTGTGATCTCTCTCTGTCAAATAAATAAATAAAATCTTTAAAAAAAAATTTAACACGTGAGATTAATTTAGACATTCATTCAGAGAGTTGAAGAAGAATGTTTATTACAAAGAAACTGGGAAACAATTTGTAACTGATAGAAAACAACTTTTTCTTAATGCAAACATTCCTGGGTGACAGCAAGAGTCGACACTGCTTTCAGCTCTCCCTGCAAGCTTCTTGGGGCCACACTGCCAGGAACGCCCCCAAGAGCTGCCAGCTTCGTGTGTAGGGGTTTGGCAGTCAGACCGTGTCTGGGGTCAGTGAGGTAAGGCCCTGGGAGAGGAGACCTGGGGAGTGGGACAAGTCCTCCCTGAAGACCCTACAGGATCTAGGCCACAGGAAATCGGTGCCAACACATGGCCCTTCCACACATGTGCTTGATTCTAACTGCGATCTTTTCCAAATCACGTTCCTAAAACATGTCCTCATGGAACATGCATCACTTTAAGGAGAGGTCACTAAATGTGACTTCACGGAGTACCACCAGGCTGCCACCGGCAAAGGGCCCCACATCACCATTTTTACTCCCTCCTCCACCCTCCACGTTTCTTCGCATTCCTCCTGTTCTAATATCTGCAACAATCTTCAGAAGAACTGGTGGGACAGTCACACGTAATCAAAGAAGCCCCAAAAACACCCCAGGGAGCAGATGACCCACTGAGGCAGTCGGGGGGACAGTGCCAGTTTCGGGGCTGGGGGTGGGGTCTGACTAAGGAGTAAGGCATCTTAGGGCCTAGACTCTGATGACATGATTAAGAATAGGCAAATAATAGAGCAGCTGCCATGTCCTTCAGGGACTGTCAGGCCTTGTCACCCTGAAGGAAGCCACAGTAGCCAAGGTGTGTGACATCCACATGCTCCCGGCGTGGAAGTGGGGGTTCTGGGGCTGGAGGTAGGAACGACCGCTCCTCCATGGGGGCCTCCCACCTGGAACCCAGCAGCGGGGCTGGCTCTGGCCTCAGGAGGGAACTGGCAAGGCACAGGCTGAAAAGAGAGAGACCAGGGAGCCCAGCAGGTAAGGAGTCAGATGGACTGGGGCTGACCGATAACCAACTGGCTCTGGGATCCTGAGCAGGTCACCTCCCCCACCGGGGCCTGACCCTGCTCTTCGGAAAACTGGCAAGATACCCCCTCTCTCCCAGAGCAATTATAAGGAGTAAGTGAGGAGATATTTGTGGACTGCTTAGGATAATGTCTGATACACTGTAAGTACTTTCAATGTGCTTCCTAAATGAATAAAATGCTGCTCAGGGGGAAAGGCAGCACAGAGCAGGTGGGAGCAGGGGCAGGTGATCCAGGCCAGGAGAGATCCTGGAGAGTCTGATGGGGATAAACCCAGAAGGGCAGTCCCTGGGCAGTAGGACTCTCAACGAGGCCTGGGAGGAGGGCCAGGGCCCAGCCAGACAAGCAAAAGCAAGCTTTACTGACTACCAACTTCGTGCCAGGAACTGTGTCACCCTTGACACGTGCCATCTCATGTCATCCTCACAGGACCCTCAGAGCAGGTGTGGCTGCTACCACCTCCAGTTTCTAAACGAAAAGCAATGTAACAAGCAGGTGAATTAATGTGCCAGGCCACACACGCAGTCGGTGACAGTGGTAGCTTGAGCCTGTCCTCACCAAAGCCGGGACAGAGCTGCGGGCCTCACGGGGACTCGGGCAGGCTCCCAGCCTCGAGGAGACGTGGGAGGTAGGAAGGATCAGACCAAAGCAGAGGCTGGGCTGCGAACAGCAAGGTGGCCAGTGTGGCTGGAGCAAAGCAGTGAGAGGAGAGGTGGTAACAAAGGGAGCGGGTGGGAGGCCTGGTCATAGCCCGGCCCGGACGGCAAGCAAGGACTGGATTTTATTTTACTGAGTGGGGTGGGAAGGCAATGGAGGGATGGGGTCCAGGCAGCTCCCAAAGCCTCAGGCACGTGTTAGGTTTTATTGCCCCGATAACATGAGCGAGAGAGCGGCAGAGTGGACGTAAACCCACCGAGTGCTCTTCGGCTAGACCAGAGTCTGGTCGGAACTATAATCTCATACGTGGGGTGTAGTGTTCTCACGGGAGGGCAATTCACTTCAGTAATTTGAGATAAACACCTGCGAGGGACAATGTGCGTATGGAGAAAGGTGGGAGGCAGGGCCCCAGGAGACAGGAACACGAGGCCCTCCAGAAGGCCTCAGAACCCTGGCTGGCCAAACCACAAGAGGAGGAAGGAACCAGTGGGGACAAATGGGCACCTTCTTTGGCATCGGAGTGTGTGTCTGGGGGGCCGAGATCACTGAATGAGTACCAGCAATTCATCTTTCAGCTTGTAGTCCTACTAATGTCTATAGAATAACAACGCACAATCACTACTGTTTCATGAGCTCCTCCAACTACCGTCTGTTTAGGACACATGTAGATTTAGGGTCATGAAGATGATGCAAATTTCCCAAAACATTCCCTATCCAGCCCTAGTACTGGGCGGCTCTGCACAATTAGAACCAGCTGTCAAGGCAGGGCAGCAGCCAACTGCAACCCTGTGAACGGTCCCCCGTCCATGTGACAGAAAAAGGGCCCCAGCGAACAGAATGGACAGCAGCCACCGGCAGCTCGGCTCGCCCGGATTCCCAAGCCCGATACAAAGCCCATGGGGCCACCCGTTCCTTTTCCACTCTTAGGCTGAGGACTGTGCTCGATTCCCTTTCTCCATATTCTTGGGAAATGCTTTTCCAAGTAATAGCATTCAGATGTTCGCTTTTAAAAAACAATACACTTTGGCTTTTTTTGATTAGGGACCCAGTAAATGTTCATGACAGAAAACCTGGAAAACACAGAAAGCCCGTACAAAAAAATGTAAACCATCCATTAGCCTAAAACCCAGAGAAGACCGGAATTTACACTTGCTCAATAATTAGGACGACAAGAACAACAACTAATATTTACTGAGTGCTTACTAAGTGCCACGTATGCCACGCTGTCCATCTGCTTGTCCACAGCTCAGTGAACCCTCACAACAAGCCCAGGAGGTAAGTGCCACTACTGGCCCATGTTGCAGATGAAGAAAGGGAAGCCTAGTTGGAAATGTTAAGCAATTTGCTCAAATCCTCATATATGGTCAGCGTGAGAGGCAAGACTCAAACCCAGGTCTGTCAGTCTCCCAAGCCTGGCCTCTGAGCCACAGAATGCCCCTGTCTGCAGGGCAGCAGCCACGGCCCACGCACAGGCACGGGGCACACACACATGCACACACACGTGCACACAGGTGCTCACACGCCACTTGCTCCCCCGAAAACCGATCTCCTGCCATGTTTGTGGCCCCACAGCCTGCCGTAGTCCTCACTACACTTCTTCACATCTCCTCGTCCCTCCTCTTGCAGAGATCCTGCGACACGCACGACACCTCCTAGAAACAAGTCATCCTCACTGTCCCCTGTGGGTTTCCCTCTGAGCTCTAGATGGAAATTTTAGCTTGTCTTTTCACTCTGCTTTGGTTTTCCACAACATCTCCTCTGCTGCTCACTGTTTCCACGGCATTCTGCATTCAGGAATCACATTTCTTGGCACAACGAATCCTTCCTGATCTTGATCTTCACATGCCACAGGGTCACCCTGAACACTGCTAGGAACGCAAAATGAAATTTCTGGAAGTACCTGCTTCATGGGAAGACACATACTCGGACCTAGACCTCGCACTGCCTTCCACTTATTGGCCAACTAAAACTTTTCTATGTCTGGTGAGTATGCTAAATACCACGTCGGAAACTGGAAAAGTTAACTCAGATGTTCCAGGGCCACATGATTTTACCAGTGAGTCCTCTCAGACTTTTAAAGAACACCTAATTCTTATGCTAAATAATTTATTCCAGAGCACAAAAAGTAATGGGAAGAAGCCCCAAACCCTGACACCTAACAAATACAGAACAAAGGGGGAAAGAATGACCCCATATGACCTAGCAGGTGTGTCGAAGAAATACAAGAATAGCTAAGATTTTGAAGACTATTAACATAATAACAGCACATCAATAAATCAAAGAAAAAATGTGATATGATCCTCTCAGATACTGAAAGGTAATTAGCAAAATGAACATTCCATTTGAGATTTTGAAAAGAAAAAACAGGGGTGTCTGGGTGGCTCAACTGGTTAAGCATCCGACTCTTGGTTTCGGCTCAGGTCATGATCTCAGGGTCGTGAGATGGAGCTCTGTGTCAGGCTCCGTGCTGGGCGAGAAGTCTGCTTGAGATTCTCTCTCTCTTCTGCCCCTCCCCCCCACTCACTGGCACTCCCTCTCTCTTTCTCAAATAAATAAATAAACCTTTAAAAAGAAAAAAGAAGTCTTAGAAGCTCAGTAATCGGTATCTCAAGCCAATGGCCATCATTATAGCCAAGAGAAGAGAAAGACCGCTGGAATTTGAATTACAATGAGAAACAACAGGTGGTGCTGGGGGGGGCGTGCGGGGGGGGGGGGTGGCGGGCGGGGGGGGGGCGGGGTTCCTTGTCTGAACCACAGAAAGAACACAGATGATCGGAGCGGTTTGCTTCTTTCTCAGCAGGTTGGTACATTCATTACCTACAGTGGACCTTCAGGCACTAAGCTTGACTTTCTCCTGGATCTCTGGTTGAGGAAGGCCTACAAGGCCAACAAATATCACACAAATCATGTATTATAAATATTCTAATGACCACATTTAAAGAGGGGGGGACAGGTGAAATTAATTTAATGTTTTATTTTATTTAACTCAATATATACAAAATACTATCTTTCTGACCTGCAATCAGACTATTGATGAGACAGATTCTTTTTTTGTACTAAGTCTTTGAAATCTGGTCTGTTTTTTACACGTACGCACACTTCAGTTTGGACTAGCCACATTTCAAGTGCCCAGGAGCCACGTGCAGCCACCATTTTGGACAACAGAGTTCTCACCAATGTATAAAGGCATGACATTAAAACATAAGGTCTACTGGGGCACCTGGGTGACTCAGTCAGTTAAGTATTTCAACTCAGGTCATGATCTCAGGGTTGTGACATCAAGACCCGTGTCAGGCTCCACACTGAGCATGCAGTCTGCTTGAGGTTCTCCCTCTCCCTCTGTCCCTCCCCACCCTCACCCTGCTTGCTTGCACTCTCTCTCTCTCTAAAAAAATAAAATATAAGGCTACTCATTGAAAAGGAGGGGTGAGGGCAGGAGAATGGAAGGCAAGCTGAGAAGCCCCAGCAGCAGGGCCAGGGTGAGAAGGGGAACCCCAGACGGACAGCTCAGAACCAGAGAGCAAGGTCAGCTCAGGACAAGCAGGAAGACTGAAGGGGGTGACGACCTGCACATGACTGACCCAGGTTTTTATGTCCCCATTACATAAGGTCTGTCCCCACCTCCACTCCCCGTCCCCACAAAGGGAGCTGGGGCTTGTCACTAAGAGGTTAGGTAGGTCCAGACACAGCTGTTAGGACTCGGGTTACAGAGGGAACGACATAAATTCAAAAAAGATGAAAAAAGACACATGCGGTTTGCACAGGCAATGTCATGCTTTCATGGGGCTCCCTAAGTCAGGAGTGCTGGGTTCTAATCTCAGCTGGGCCTGAACCCCCTTCGAGACTCTGGGCCAGTCCTGTCCTCTGTGGAGGCTCGGTTTCCTGTCTGTAAAATCCAGGGGCACCGGATGGTCTGTAAGTTCCTCCCAGTTCTCCCATTCTATGAGCAAAGAGAAGTAGAGGCCACATGTCTGGCTGGATATAAAAACACTATTAAGTAAGACCTGCCTCTGGAGACTGCGTGACTGCAGTGGTTTTCCTTCTCCAAGTGTTCTGAGCGGGTGTGAAGAGGCTGAGTCTGAGAGGCAGATATGAAGGGGTAGGAGGCTCTAGGCCCCACAGGGACGGAGTGGACATGACAATGTGGTGAGGCAGGAGACAGGAAACAGCTGTGGGGGGGTGGGCCGAGGGCAGATGGGTGCTCATGAGCAGAAAAAACACAAATGACCAGTGCAAACTCAGGTTCCAGAAAGACAGAGGGGAGGGAGCAAGAGAAAGGGGAGAGGGAAAAGGGAGGGGAGGGAAGCAGAGGAAGAAGAAAAGAAAGGAGAGGGAAAAGACAGAAGAAGGCATTCCAAAGCAGAGGGGTTCGACTGACCGCAGGCCGGCTCTGGAGGTGGAGCGCGGCAGGCGAGAGGTACACGCAGGGGAGGAAGAGACGGACAGAGACTATGCGGGGCAGGAGAGGACCTCAGGAGAGGGAGAAAGAAATGGGTAGCACACATGAAGCATCCCACACGTTTTCCATGCTCCTGACAAAAAGCAGTCTCTGAAGATCTACACGTCGGGAGCACTCACGACTGGCTGGTCGGACACCGACGGGGCAACCCTGGCCACCTAACACCTGGGACCCATCTGGGGAGGCTGGGACCCACATCGTGTGGCCCTGGCTCTCACCAGACAGGACGAGAACACAGCGGGAACACACCGAGCTAACCACCCACTGGCTTCACGGCTCCTCCTCATTTTGCAAGGCAAGCAGGGTCCTTCCAGACAAGCTCAGTAATGTTCCCAGCCTGAGAATAATAGTAATAAAACAACAACAACTACAGTAGTGAACGGCCTGCTGACTGTGTGCCAGGCACTAGGCTAAATACTTTTCTTACAGAGTGTCAGCAGTCTTGAACGATGGCATCCATTGGGAAGGGCTATTATTTTTTATTTTAAGTCATTTCTACACCCAATATGCGGCTCAAATTCACGACCCAGAGATTAGGAGTTGCACACTCCACCCACTCAGCCAACCAGGGGCCCTGGGAAGGATTTTTATTGCCCCCAGTTTACACATAAGTAAAACTGAGATTCAGAGAGGGTAACTAACTCGTCCAAGATCACACAGTAAATAAATGACAAAACTGGGATTCAGATCGGGTCTGCACGACTCCAAAACCCAGACTCTTAGCCACTGTGCTCTCAGCCTGGCCAAGCACTGTTATCACAATCTTCCGCCAATTTTGAATAATACTGACCGAGGATCTACAAAGTAGCGGGCACGACGGGGTTATGACAAAAAGACAGGAAGGGAAAAAAAAAAAAAAAGACATGGAGGGAAGAGAACTCACTACAGGACACTGCCTGTTTCCTACTTTCTAGGTAGTATACAATGTACTTTTACCTACTTTATTTTGTTTAAGCCTCGAAGCCATTTTTTAATGTTCGCTGGGCAGTGTTTCATCCAGTATACTTGAATATAAGACAAATTTCTTCACAAAGCAAAATATTTTTATACGCTTGGAGTTTTCTAAGCCCCCTTCTTCCAGACCGCAACAGAAGCCGCTCCTTCTTAGCACCCTATCACGAAGATAACATTTTGAGCTCTGCAGAACTGTGTGATTTTTTCGCCATTACTAAAATAATTTCATGTCTATTTTTCTTTTATTACTGTAGTTGACGTATAGCATGATATTAGTTTCAGGTGTCTAACACGGGGATAGACAAATCTACACGCTCTACACGTTACTCAAGTATCCATGCCCACAGTGGGGTGGTCACCATCTGTCACCGTACAACCTTGTTACAATATTACTGACTCTATCCCCGATGCCAAACTTCAGAATTTTTACTGCTCCAATTTATAGATAAACCCTCTGAGGCTCACAGAGATGAAATAATTTATGCAAGTTCACCTAGATGGCACATGGCACACACCGGAGCCTGAGCTTTTAATGCAAAAAGGTCCCAGAGGGAGACTGAGGTATGAGCTAAGACAACCCGACAGGGACAGGGGCTGGACGGGCTTCATTCAAAAAAGGCTGATGGGGGTGGGGGTGGCTCCTGTAGGAAATGATGAGTCTGGAGGTGGTACAGGAGCCCAAGGCTGTCCCGGCCCTCAGGACATCCCCCCCCCCCCCCCCCAGCTCCCTGCGGCGCCAGGCTGACTGCAAAAGGGGCCACGGGTAAGCGTTCACTCATTTGAGATTTTTTTTTCAACCCATCACACTGAAATAATCTTCTCCCCCACCCACAGTAACTTGCTTTTTGATCACAAGCAGCTTGAAGCTCCTGGACAGAGCAGGATTTTGGGAAACAAACCAAGACTTTGATAAATTCCAGCAAGGCGACACAGTGCGATGCATTACAGCAGTGCTGGGCTGTGCGGACATTCCAGCCGTCTGATGATGACCACAGACGGCTGCTGCACAAGGGGACCGGGGGGAACCGGGAGGAACGGCTCTTTCGGAAAGCTGTTTCCTCTCCCGAAAGGCTAAAAGGAAAAACCAACCTTTCAAATGTTTGATCTATACAGGGATACTTATTTAAATTAAGTGTGAGGAAACCTTTCAGACACTAAAGCCACAAGCAAGCCTCTGATGGCATGAAACCACCTTTTATAAGATGGGAGTGAGACCGTGGCTTCGGTCCCACCCTCAGGCCTGGCCAGCTCCTCGACGCTGTCCCCAGCCCCCTTCTATCAGTAATGCACGGCCAGTCTCACCCAATGCCTCCTCTGTGCCAGGCACCGTGCAAGGCTTGGGACCCAGCGTTGAACAGCCATTTGCCTTCCAGTACAGAAGACGGACATTAATTATGAGGCACCTAAGGACACGGTGGGAGTGCGACAACAGTGTACCAGGAGCTGGCTTAGCTGAGGAGCAGGGCTCACACGGAGTCAGTGACAGAGAGGACTGTCAGGGAGGGCAGTACGCCCAGCAGAGAACAGCACGTGCACAGGCCTGGGGGTAAATCCGAGGACCAGGGCGGAAGCCAAAGCGGGTCTGAAGCAGAGGAGTGAGTAGGGACGGCCAGGAGGAGGGCCGGGAGGAGGGCTGGGAAGGGACGAGCTGGGTCTCACACGGCCTGTACTCCCATCTTACAGACGTGGGATGGATCCTAAGAGGAGACCAGTGGAAGTTCTTGAAGAAGCTCAGTGATGTGGAAGAGGTTTGAAAACTGCAGGATGGGCAGTAGAGGAGGATGGGGCAGACGTGGGTATAGAGCTGTCCTCTGGGGGATGAGCACGCAAACTAAGGAGGCGGCGGCAGGAGGGCAGCCCGAAGCTGGGAGGCAGCACTGGGGAGAGGGGTGGAAGGCGGGGAGACAGGTGCAGGGGCTGACTAGGAGCAGAGAATGTGAGAGAGAGAGGTCGCCCATGACGGACGCCATGGTTCTGGCCCGACCTGGCCCGCAGCAGGGCTCCAAGGAAAGAATCGAAGGTTTGGTTTGAGGCATACCGTGGCTGTCGGGCCTACCAGACTTTGGCTCCTGCTTATTCAGTTTCTTGAAGGAAGCACAGCTCTTCCAGCCTACTGACCAAGTCCCAAGAACCCTGGGCATGGCATTCATGGCTTCCATGCTGGGGCCCCCTACCGCTAGCCTAACTTTCTATGTGCCCTTCCCCTCTCCTTTGCTCTAGCCAAACTAACCTGCAACTGGTCCGTGCACGCGGCCACTTTCTTCCCAACCTTATCTGTGTGCAAGCTGCTCCTTCTCCCTCGAACGCCCTTTCTCCTGATCTTGTGTCCAAATCCTACTAATCCCTGCAGGCCACGAACAAAGAGTACCCCCTCCAGGATGCTTTGCCCACTGCCCCAGCTAGAAGTGTGGGCTCCCCTCCCAGACAGCACTTAGTCTATCCCCTTTAGTGTGGCCCTTATAATTATTTATAGAAATTTCCCACCTTTCCCATGAGACCAGGGACTCCCCATTCATCCTGCAGTCCCTGAGAACACCAGGCAGGGAGCGTCGCGTGTGGTAAGCGCTGGACAGCTGAATAACAAGCACAGGACCCACCAGCCTGAGCGGGGCCCACCAGCCCGAGCAGGCCCCAGGGACGCCTCAGCCAGCACAGGAAGGTTGTTTGGAAGAACGTCTCTTCTGATTACATTCAAATCTACAGCTCCACTCAGAGACCTCAGTCATGTGGCTCCCTAGCACAGTGGCCTTCCTCCAGCCACCACGCAGACTCAGCGCCGTAGCTGGGACCGCCCAGGCCTGCGCTGGCCACCTCCACATCAGAGGGCAGCGGCTTGGCACCTCCTACAGCCTCACCATCACCTCCAGGGGTCACCTGGGGTCTGAAATGGACTGTGGGGATGCTGCAGGCAGGGGCTGGCCAAGAAGAGGGAAGGGCAGCCGAGGAGCAGGGCCGGGCCCCGCAAAGCGGGGCAGGGCTGGGGAGAAGCAGTGCGAATCCGCCACACAGGGAAGGGCCGGGCATAACATTTGGAGAGCTTGCCCTCTCCAAAAAGTTTATCCACAATGCAGAGGGGAAGAAAAGGAAAAAAAAAAAAAAAAAAAACGAGAGATCACTACTCATTTTATGAGTAGGTTTTATCCAAGAACCTCACATTTTCCACTGAAGAAAAAGCTGATCTACATCTAAACTTTCAAGACCTACACTCAAGAGCAAGAAACAATCTTCAGCCATAAATTAAAAGCTTGCTTTAAACTCTCATTTCCCAAGAGAGTCGGGGCTTCGCAGCCCTCCATGCCCCAGCAGTTGGGCCCTGCCTGTCTGCCCGTCTAGTCAGAAGGCAAACAGTACAGGCTATTTGTAATGACAGGCAAACACTAATGAATTTTGGAGCGTGTCTGGTGCTTGCATTTATGGATCATAAAATCATCTGGCTTCTTCTCCCCCTGTGCTGACATGCCAATGAGGCAACCTGGAGTATTTGCAAGCAGGAAGAGGGCTGCCAGGACCACTCTGTGAGAGGGAGGCTGGGGGTTGAGGCGGATGGCTTGTTAACCTTCCCATTCCACACAAACCCATTTTTATGCTCTTATATTCACAGCCTACATCTTGGCATGCAAAATCCCATTAAACACTATTTATTTTTTTAAATATCTTGGGGTGGGAAAGAGAGTCAACCTAACTGTCTCGATTGCCTAAGGTATAAACCCAGTCAGAAGTTACCAAAATGGCTTTTTAAATACCAGCTAGATATAAAGAAAGGATTTAAAATGCAGTTAGATTTTTCCAGTTAAACATATAATTTGTCTAATACACCCTACTGAAGTCTGAGTGTCTAGGTACTTCCATAAAACACAGGCTTTCGGTCTAGGAACACCACACACAGGCTCAGCCACCAGGGCAGAGCCCCTCATTGCCCAACCAAGGTGGAGCCCGGCCCCGGCCACGCTGCCATGACCACCCGGGAGGAAGGGACCACGGTGGCTTGGGACTCTTTCCATCCAGAGGAGGTCTGGGGGAGCCTCTATGGAACCCAGGTGGCCCAGACAGGCCACAGGGTATCTGGGGCCCTCTAGAGACCAACCTGCATTTCTCGAGGAGGTGCACAGCAGAGACCACAGGAGTTCTAAAATGCAGAATGAGCTCCTGTGTAAGGGGATCTTTCTTGACACCAAATAGCTGTGTGAAGCTCACTTCCTAATGGCCAAGTGTCCCCACATCTGACTTAAGCTGTGACCAAGCAAAGTCTGTCTAAACATGGACAATTCAGAGCCATTAATTTGTAGGAGCCATCACTCATTCAACCAACTCCTCCCCGGGCCCCACCCCCCTTCTCGGGCTCTGTTCAGAAACCGGCATAATACGACCATGAAAGGCACCGACCAGAGCAGATAGGTCAGAACCACAAGGTCCCCAAGAAACAAATGACATATTAGGACAAGGGGACACTGAAAGACACTGGTTCCCCATGACTCGCATTTTGGGGGGTGTCTGCCCAGCTCTTGACTATTCTGGGAACTGCAACTTGTCCTCAACCCCACCACAGGCATATCACCTCCAGTGATAGAAACCTGACCCCCACTGGGACATTAATAATTCCTTGTGTATGGATTCAGAATCTAGAAGGAGGAAAAGAGAAAAATGTCAGCATCTAGGGCTCAGGAGCCCGGGGCAGCCATGTTGTGCCCCCCTTACTGGTAGGGAAAGGTCAGAGGAATCCAGTGGAAACCCCGAGAAAAAGAGAGGAGGAAGGGAAGAAGAGATGAAAGACTAGAGTCTCATCAGACTTCCAGGCCCAGAGTCCAGCTTCTCTCCACTTCCAGGTTCCATGAGACACCCCTGGGAGCTTAGAGCAAATTCCCCTTTCGTCAAGCTGGCTTGAGCTGTTTTCTGCTAAATACAACTAAAAACATCCTGACTTAGCTGGTCTCCCACTATTCTGTTCTCAGCCCATCAGCCTGGATGGTCTCAGTGAAGACAAGGGCAAGGAGGGGATGGGAAGGCCTGATGGAGGCCAAGGCTTGGACAGCCCCTCTCTCAGAGACCCCAAGCAAACAGGAGTCCGGGGACCTCCTTAGGAAGAGTCAGGAGGCAGGAACCATAGACCAGGGGCATGGCTTCTGATGGATTCTAGAATCTCTTTACACTCCCGATGTATAGTTTTGCTTTCCTGCTTCCCTCCAGAGGGGTTAGCAGTTAAATTTCAACAAAATCAGGGCTGTGGGCTAATCCTTCAGAGACGTGGGAAGGGTGGAGGTTAAGAGAGTATCTTATCCCACAGGCACCCTGGGGGACTTTTGCTCTAGGGTACGAAGGTTTCAAGAAGGAAAAGCTAGCCTGAACCCTGAGGCTCAGGGACTCAGAGAAGTGAAATGAACTGCATGAGGCTACCCAGCAGAAGTGGAAAGGCCAAGATTACAACCTAGGTAGGCTACATACCAAAGTCCATGCTCCCAACCCAACTCCTTTGGTAGATTTCACCTGCCAACTCTTCCTTCCCTGGGGCCTTGGGCAAAGAATTTAAGACCATCAAGAAAATAATAATAATGAAGTTGGACCTCTTCCCCCAACCCCCCACCAGAGAGGCTATTTACCACACAACCGTCTGATCTGAGAACGTACCCTGGGCTGGGAAAGCCAGAAAAGGCTGGCATCAGCTAAGGGGCCAACAATGATGGCACAGCCAGTGGGTGCTGTACAAATAGTGGTGCCTACAAGGCTTGTTAAAGCCAATGGAGTGGCTCCCGAGGATCCCTTTCCACGAGTCTCCATGGCTCCCTAGCACTTGTGCGGCAGATTCTTCGGGAGAGCTTGCAGGAGTGGTCACATCACTGTGGCTCAGTGTGGAAATGGTGTACGTGACAGAAGTGAGCCTCTGGGAACTTGTGTGGAAAGAAAGCTCTGGCCTTCCTAAGTCCATAGAACTGGGATTCAAGATTTAAGGCCAGTTTATATCCATGTGAGAGAGACATCTGTGTGATGATGATGACAACCTTGAGGGAAGAAGAAAAAGAGGAAGAGAAGGAACACCAGCAGCAACTACGTACCGAGCACTGACTCTGTCCCAGCCAGAGTGCTAAGTAAGGATTTAAATGCCTTATCACACAAACCCTCCCTGTAATCCTATGGAGTAGGTACTATTGTCATCACTATTTCACAGATGAGATAATGAAGGTTTAGAGATGTTAAGGAACCTGCCCAAATTCACACGGTTGGTCTGTGGTGGAGGCAGGATCTCAAATTCAGCTGGCTGAACCATAACTCATGCTGCTAACCAGTATGCCCCAGAGTCTCCCCCAAGATACGATGCTTTTGAGCCCTGACTCCTCCCCTTCCTTTCTGGAGGGTTCCTATCCAAGGGATCCTATCCAAGATGTTCCTCTCCACTCGGTGTCTCCCCATCCAGCTGCTCTGGTGATCACTAGGGCCACTTCTCTCAAGGCTGCCCCTTCAGGGGGTTTGCTTTCCCAACTTCCAGGAACATTTTGGCCTCTAATGAGTCTCCAGTAGCATGACAGCCCCTAAGACCCGTTCATTAGCTAAGGGGTCCTCCTATAGACAGAGCCTGGTCAGCAGCCCCTAGGAACCTAGAATTCTGCAGGAGGACCTGCAGATTAGGTCCACAGAATAGCCCCAACTGGCACGTTCAGGCACTGGGCATCTCAAATTCAATACGCACAAAAGCACATCCTCCGAGTGCCCCTCCCCACCCCCCATCATCTGCTTGACTCCTGGCCACTCAGTTGCTCAGGCCTCTCTGCACATGACCCAGCCAGCACAGCGCTCCTTTCAGGCTTTTGTCCTCCCTGTCCTGCTCTCTCACCTAAGGCCTTGGTACCTGCTGCTCCCTCTGCCGGAAATATTCCTTCTCCTCCCCTTCGCCTGACCAACTCCGCATCATTCCTCAGGTCTTGGCTCATAGATCATTTGTCCAGATGAGCTTTCCTAAAGCCCCTCCGCCACCCCGAACCGAGTCAGATGCTCCTGTAGCACATGTAACTCCCCGGCAGTAGCCCTCACTATTCCTCACGGACATGCTTCTGGAATAGGCTGTCTTCCCTTCCTAGATGACAAGCAATGTGCAGGGGAAGCACCTAAGGATCGACTGTGATCACCTTTGTATGTCCAGCTCCCAAGTAAGGACCTGGCCACAGCGGGCACTGAAGAACTGATCGCTGACTGAATGGGAAGTCTCCTCTACCAAGTGGCAGGAAGACAAGTGATTTGAAAAACTGAGTTTTCCAGACAGCAGAGGTTCAACTCTTCCAGCACAGCAGCTTTTTATTCAGTGAGTCAACGAAAATTTACCGATCAAATACCATGTGCCCAGCACTGTGTCCAGCATCTGAGAGACAAAGACACCAGATGTGGTCCTGCCCTTGAATTTCAGAGTCTTTGGAACCTAAGGAAAGCTATGGGCTCCCTCCTCAGTAAAATGGGAGTAATCAATCGTGAAACTTTGCATATAATTTATCTTAACATTAAATCTAAATGGAAAAATCTTTTCATAGATTATTTCTCTCTGATTTTTTTTTTTAAGATTTTATTTATTTGAGAGAGAGAGAGGGAGAGCACAGAACGAGAGTGAGAGGGAAAAGCACACTCCCTACTGAGCAGAGAGCTGGATGTAGGGCTCAATCCCAGGACCCTGAGACCATGACCGGAGCAGAAGGCAGAGGCTTAACCCACTGATCCACCCAGGCACCCCTCTCTCTGATTTTTTCAAGCAAAAATAAAAAAGTAATACAACATCCTGAATAGAATCAAATGAAATTCAAACTGTGGCAAGAGGGCAAACACGAGCCACAACGTGGTTCTCGCCACAGCCTGGCTTGAGAAAGGCAGTTACCAGGGGCTGACAATGTGGACCCTTGACCCCACCACCTGGCTCTACCCCGGACCAGCCCTATGACGCTGGGCACATCGATTAATCTCTCTGGCCTCAGTCTTCTCATTTGAAAATGCAGATAATAAAAGCGCCTACCTTACAAAACCGTTCTCAATATTCAATGGTTCAGTTTATATAGAATTATTAGAATAGTGACTGACACATAGTAAGCATCCAAAAAATACAGGTATACTATTACTGAACGTAAAGTTAATATTGTGAAGATCTGACATCCAACACACATGATGCTCCCTGACACATGACACGTTGACATTCGGTCAACTTGACTTTTTGTTTACCAACAGCTGCTAAGAACCCTGACTCCCAAAGTAAGGCAGTGGCCCACCCGACCATCACTCCCAAAGCCCACTGATGAGAGTCCGCGAGTGTCAGACGTCGAGGACTAGCACCATTCTCCACGAGTGTTCCAGCTGAATCAATGCCCCAGCATTCTCTCTTCTCTTGAGCCATGGAGGAAAGCAATAGAAAGGTCTCCTTCACAGATGGGCTGTCCCCAAGGAAGGGCTGTGAATCCATACTCCCTCTGCATGTTTGGCTGAGCAGCTGAAGCCTTCCAAAGAGAAGGGCAAGGTTTCCAGGTGTCTCCAGATTTCTGCGGCTGAGGGCTTAGTACGCGTCTGCCACGCCCAGGGTGCACGAACATCTCTTCCAGCAAGAGAAAGTTTACACACTTGCCCAGCCTGGTCTCCTTTTCTAGAGGGCAGCATGGCCAAAACCGCCCATTTTTCAGAAATAACTACAGTGGTGAATTGATTTACCTCATTCACAGGGCCAAAAATATCTAGTAAGGAAGCCAAGTCATGAATGAATTCCTCTTTCTCTGTTTTGTGTGTTTTCCTTTACTTTCAAAGAAAAAAAAAATAGAACTTAAGTTTGAAGTTCAGTCAAGTGTTTCAAGACCTGTCCTTCGGAGAGCTAGCGAACTCCTGCGTGGCTGGAGCAGCTTTCTGTTCTGCTCCGTTTCACAGCAAAACGTCCCGAGCAGGCTGGAGCTCGAGGCCCCAGCGCCGACAGAACTGCAGGCTTTCGGGACCACTGCGGTGGTTGACACCAGCGCTGGCACGGGAAGCCCCAGCTGCAGCGGCAGGGGGGCCTCCGCGCTTCATCGAAGCTGCTACACGAGACGTGTGGCCAAAGCAGATGCCTCATCCCGGCGAGATAGCCTTGACATTCCTTTCAGTCGAAATTGAGCTTGGCAAAGAAAGGGACTGCCATTTTGAAGACTTGGAAGTTTTCCAAAGGAGCTCACAATTTAAGAATTCTTTCTGGATACTGACAACATACAGGTAACAAAAACCAACAGGAGCTGGATGCACCAAGATTGTCATGAACAGTTTGTGCACCGAATTTCAAAAGAAATGGCACAGCTGCTGACTCTTTCCATGACCCACTTCAAAAGACCAGAAGACAGGGCAGCTCTTCTAGAAATGATATCATTTGACGCAGGGACTGCTTTACTCTCCTTCCCCTGCTCTGAGTCACAGCTCAGCTCAGTCAGGTCCAAGATGTGGCTTCACCAAGTTCTCTCCTGTCGGGAGTGACTTCGTTGGCAATCTTGAAGGCTGTTTCAAAACAAGGCTTTTGTGTTTGGGTAAGTCTAACTTTTGGAAAATGGCAGGCCTTTCCAAGTCAAGGCTCCTTCTCCCCAATAAGGTTTCTTCCCATGTCTCCCCGCCCCACCGTTCATCTTTGGGAGGTGGGTGCTCCATCCCCCTTCCAGGAATCAGGCGATCACTGCAAAGCGTCCTATTCCTGTGGCCTGAATTTCTGGTTATGAAAGTAAGACCAAAGATTACGTAAGCTTCACCACACCCTTTCATTTGACATTTTCCAACTTAAGCTAGGATCGATGTAAACGCAAATAGACGCACATAGTTGTAAAGGTAAGGTACGATTTTATAAATTCCTTTCCCAACAGAACACAGTGACAGTGAAAAGTGTCATTGCCCAGATGTATGTGGTGCAATCTTATGCCATCCTACATGCTTTCAGAGTAGAATGACACCTTAATATAATTTAAGAAAAATAATTTTTTTCCCACAAAAGATGGTTTTCTAAATAGGAAAGTTTTCAAAATAAAGAAGGAGGCTTTTGCTTCTATTTATGACAAAATAACTAGTATCAGATTAGCTATAAAAATTGCATAAACTGGGGCACCTGGGTGGTTCCGTTGGTTGGGTGTCTGAGTCTTGTTACAGATCCTATAGATATTAAAAGGATAAGGGAATATTATGAAAACTCCATATGAATAAATTTAAACTCATTCAAAAAACACAACCAAAAGAAACAAAAAAAACAAAAACAAAAATCAAAAACAAAAAAAATACACAACCAAAGCTTACTAAAAACAAGCGGATTACCTGGATAACTCCATATCTATTAGAGAAATTGAATTCATTTGTTTAAGAGGGGAGAGAGAAAGACAGACAGACAGATGGGGGAGAGGCAGAGGGAGAGAGAGAGAGAATTTTTAGCAGTCGCCATGCCCAGCTCAGAGCCCAAGATAACAAAAGTACCACTCTGATGGGGATGCTGATAGTGAGGGAGGCTGTGGGGGGGGTGGGGGCAGGGAATATGTGGGAACTTTTTGTATTTTCAACTCAGTTTTCTATGAACGTAAAATTGCTCTATAAAACAGTCCATTTAAGAGGAATAAAAACCGGGGCGCCTGGGTGGCTCAGTGGGTTAAAGTCTCTGCCTTTGGCACAGTTCGGGATCTCAGGGTCCTGGGATCGAGTCCCGAATCAGGCTCTCTGCTCAGCAGGGAGCCTGCTTCCCTCTCTCTCTCTGCCTGCCTCTCTGCCTACTTGTGATCTCTCTCTCTCTGTCAAATAAATAAATAAAATCTTTAAAAAATAAAAGAGGAATAAAAACCAAAAATCTTTCCACAAAGAAAACTCCAGGTCTACACAGCTCTGCTGGTCAAATCTACCAAATATTTAAGAAAAATCATACCAATTCCACATAAACTCTTCTGGAAAATTGAAAAGAAAGGAATGCTTCCCAACTTAGTTTAAGAGGTCAGCATGGGGCACCTGGGTGGCTCAGTTGGCTGAATTTCTGACTCTTGATTTCAGCTTAAATTGGATCTCAGGGTCGTGAGATCAAGCCCTGAGTCAGGCCCCACACTCAGCATACAGTCCGCTTGTCCCTCTCCCTCCCTCTCTGCCCCTCCCCCACTGCATGGGCATGCACCTGTGCACACACTCTATCTTAGTTAGACAGATAGGTAGGTAGGTAGGTAGGTCAGCATTACACTGATACCAAAACCAGAAAAAGACATTTTACATGAAAAGAAAAATATAAACCAATATTCCTCACGAACACTGATGCAAAAATTCTTAACAGAATTTTAGCAAATCGAATCCAACAATACAAAAAGGATTCTACATCATGACCAAGTGGGGTTTATCACAGGAATGCAAGGTTGGTTTAACATTCAAAAATCAATCATGAGCCCCACAGTGGGAAGCCTGCTTCTCCCTCTCCCACTCCCCCTGCTTATGTTCCCTCTCTCGCTGTGTCTCTGTCAAATAAATAAATAAAATCTTTTAAAAAATAATAATAAATCATGCAATTCTCCACAGTAACAGACCAAAAAAGAAAAATCATGGTTATCTCAATAGATGCAGGAAAAGCATTTGATAAAACCCTATATCCACTCAGAAAAATTCTCAGCAAATTAGAACCAGAAGGGAATATCCTCAACCTGATAAAGGGCAAATGACAAATGTACAGCTGACAGCTAACAGCATCCTTAACCACGAAAGACAACTTTTTCTTCAAAACCAGAAAAAGCCAAAGATACCTGCTCCCACCACTTCTACCCAACACTATGGCCAGCAAATAAGGCAAGTCAAGGAAATAAAATCATCCAGTTTAGAAACAAAGAAATAAGACTCTGTGATTCACAGAAAAATCATCTGTGTAGAAAATTCTACAGAACCTACAAAAGAGCTAGTAGAATAAATGAGTTCAGCAAATTTGTAAGATATAAGGTCAATTAAAACATTTCTCTATTTCTATAAACTAGGAATGAGCAATTGGAATCTAATTTAAATAAAATAACATTTACCGCAGCATAGAAAATGCAGCACTTAGGAATCAATCTGGCAAAAGATGTGTAAGATCTATACACTGAAAACTACAACATTAATGAAACAAACTAAAAACGATCTAAATGTGTGAATACACACAGTGTGTTCATTGTTCAGGTGACTCAGTATTATTAAGATATCAACTGTCCCCAAATTGATCTGCAGATTCAATGTGATCATAATCAACAGCAGGCATTTTTTTTTTTAAGATTATTGACTTATTTGTCAGAGAGAGAGAGAGAGCACAAGCAGGGGGAGTAGCAGGCAGAGGGAAAAGCAGGCTTCCCACTGAGCAAGGAGCCTGATGCGGGATTCAATCCCAGGACCCTGAGATCATGACCTGAGCTGAAGGCAGACGCTCAACTGACTGAGCCACCCAGGCGTCCCAACAGCAGGCATTTTTGGAAAGCTAACAGCTGATTTTTAAATTCATATGAAAATGGAAAGGACTAGAATAGCTAAGACAATTTTGAAATAGAAGAACACATTTTAAGAACTGATTCTACCTGATTCCAAGAAGGACTGTGGAGGGAGTGAGAAAGGAGACAGGGATTGCAAGGAGCATGAGGAAATTTTTGGGGTGATGGGTATGTTTACTGTTTTAATCTGATGATGGTTTCACAGATATATACATACATACAAACTCATCGAATTATTGGCGCTACTTATGCATGGTTTGTTATATATCCATTACGCCTCAAAGAAGCTGGAAAAAATCTCATTCAGTTCTCATGTCCAGTTTTTGAGGTAGTTATATTATCATCTCCATTTTAGAGAAATGAAACTGAGACTCAGAGACAGTAAGTGACGAGCATGGTCACACAGATACACACCTAATCCTTCTTACTCCAGAGCCCAAGCTCTGAAGCTTTGGGCCATATAGAAATATTTTTCTATCTGCCTCTCATTCATTCAACAAGTATTGACAGTACTGATCCTATAATGTGGCACTGTGCCGGGCCGCCTGGGTGGCTCAGTCAGTTAAGCGTCTGCCTTTGGCTCAGATGATGATCTCGGGGTCCTGGGATCGAACCCCGTGTTGGGTTCTACGCTCAGCGAGGAGTCTGCTTCTCCCTCTCCCTGTTCTCATCCTCCCCCCACACACAACTTATGCTCTCTCTTGCTCTCTCTCAAACAAATTAAAAAAAAAAATGTGGCACTGTGTCTGCAGTAAGGGACCATAGCAGTGACACAGAACATCCTTCCCTCAGAGAGCCTGACACATTGCTGGCCTAGGGTCCCTCTAAGCTTGACTTATTAGCACTGCTGTTCCTTTTCTCCTTGCCACATCCCTGACTTCTCTCAAAAGAGAAGAAATACCTTGCGAGTTTCCGCCATGTGCTGGGCCGCCTGCCTGGGACAGGCATCATTTCTACTTTACTGATACAGAAACGTGCAGGAACCTGGCACCATCACACAGCTAGAGGGTAGCAGACCTGGGCTGCAAATGCAGACCTTCCTGCCCCTGAAGCTTAGGGACCTCCAGTCACATCAAACTGCCAGGAATCATGCAGCTGCTCTTAACACACAGTCCACACGAACCTTGTTTTCCCTGCAGACAAAATCACAACCAGGCGCCAAGTCCCCAAGGATAAAAACAGCTGTTCACCAAAGGTTCTGTTTTATGTTATTAATTCATTTAAAAGGAAATTTGGTTTCTAACCAGCACTATTGTCATATCCACACCCAAGAAGAGGGGAAAAATGAGTCTGGAAGGTACAAAGTGTGGGTTTCATTGGATCAAATACACTGCTGGCCTATGTCTGCAGCCAGACCTGATTCCTGTCCCGGCGGCTCTCCCCACCCTTCAGACAAGTGTTTTTCTGGGGCTCAGGGAGGGACTCCTACCCCTCCCTCCATCATGAGTGGAGCAGGGGGGAAGCCTTTTCCATTTGTTTCCACCAGGACAAGAAGTCACTACAATGGGGACAGCAGCTACCGGGAAATGAAAAGCAAGTAACAAGTGCAAACTCAGAGTCGTCACAGATGAGAGAGGTGGCTGCTCAGGCTCCCACTGCGAACATCAGCGCCGACGAGCCTTACGCTGGGAGCCACCCGCCCCACGTCTTGGCCCCAACGGGGAGCACCTGGATCACCCCATAGGTAGTAGGTAGGTCTTTTGAACCAAGGGAGGCACTGTAGCACAGAAGTGACAAGGATTCAATGAGATATTATCATTTTCATCACTGCCACATCCTAAATGTATTCATTAAGTAACATCAGGATCGGGCACTGTGCTAGGTCACAGGATATGGAGGGAATAGTATCCGCACAATCCCCGTATCCATGGAATTTATAACCTAGGAGGCAGCCAGACTGGAAATAACTAATTACTGAAACTTTTAAAAGTCATGACATTTCAGTACAACAGTGAGAAGCGCTACGCACGCCAAGTAGGAGACAGTATGGCGAGCGTGAGGGGAACACGCGCAACTCCCAGTCTAGCGCGCCCAGCTGCTCACTCCACCTCCGCAGACGGATGGCAGGGCGGGGGGGCGGCGCCTGCGGGACCGGGGAGGCTGGACCAGGGAGGCTGTGGGCAGCACAGAGCAGCAGGCTTGGGCTGGCTGAGGCCGGGAGGTCTGCTGCCAGCCCCTCACGCCACCTGGCCGGCAGGGTAAAGGAGGTGTGCGTCCGAGGAGCAGTGGCAAGCCTCAGAGGGGTCTAGGCGGGACAGGGTCAGACTGTGGCTTTAGAAAGATGTCTCTGGTTGCAGAAAGGAGGTTGGGAAGCAGGATGAAGTGCGAGGAGATGTGATCGGAGGAGAGGTGGCAGAGGCTCAGGCCAGGCTGGGAAGGAAATGGAGGGAAACAAATGGTCTGAGAAAACTGCCCAGCATGTGACCTGAGAGAGGGGTTTTAATGATGTCATCGAAACCGATCTCCTCTTTACAAATAACTGCCTGCTGGCAACCAGCTTCCATGCTCCCAGCGCCAAATGCTGTGATTCCAAGGAGCAGCAAAGACACACAGGGTTTGTCTGACATCCAACACTGACCTCGGCTTTCTGGAATGCCCGCTTCTTCAGAGCAGGCAACCCGGTATCCAGACAAAAGGCCAGAGGGTCAGGTTCCTGAACCCACAGGCAGTGTTTTCCTGCACCGCGCCGTGTCACGTGGCCCAGAGGAAATGGTGTACTCCAGCGGGGAGTCTTCCATTCCTACAGGCCAGCCCTGAGTCCTGAGTCCTGAGGCAGGAAGGGAGAAGCCAAACCTCTCTGGAGTAAGTGTCCTGCAGGGAGGCAAGCTCTTTCTGGAGAAAGCCTCTTTGCCCCCAAAACATTCATTAATGTGCGCCCTTCCTCATTCGAAGCCATCTCCCTTTCTCTCTAAGTCCCAGCTTCCCCCTGGGGCCACAGTGAGGACAGCAGACGACTGCAAGCCCACCCAGACTAGCACTTGCCTGCCTTCCCCTGACACTGAGCTCCTGGTCTGTGCCTTGAAACCTGGTGGCAGGTGCTGGTGACACTCTGGGCCCTTGCCTCATGCGGCTCCCAGTCTGGGCCCACAGCTGTCTTCTAGGGGAGCCCAGGCTACCTCCTGGCACCTTCATCTTCCCTCCTCATTGCTGTCAGCACCCTTGCCTTTGGCTCTGGCCCACAGTCTCCTCCTCTCACTCTCCTGCGGTCACGGCCAGGGACATCACTAAACTGGGTGGTGTGCCTTCACCCCCCGGTCACACCACACCCCCGCCTCCTCCAGGAGACACCCTCATCGTCCTCCCACTGCAGCTCCCCAAGGGCACAGCCTCCTCCCGTCAAGCAGAGTCTCCAGAGCCACTCTACCTCACAGACCCTGCGCTCTGCCATCATTCTCCCTTGATGACCTCCTGGCCTCCAGCTCGTTCTCTGACTCCAGACCAAATCTGTGCCTTGCCCCCTGCTCAACCTCTGGTTCCTCAGTTCTTCTTAAGTCTTCCAGGCCGTCAGCCCTCTCCAGCCCTTCCGGCCTCCCTCCCCCAGGGTAAACATTACTGACGCCCCTGCTCTGCTTCCAGGCTTCCTGGGCCTCCTCCTGCCTCTGGAGCCACTTCCTCTGTCTCCTTCTCTGCCCACTGCCCTTCCTTCTATTCCCTGAATGCACAGTCCACTCCCCTCTCTCCTGTTTCTTCTTGTCTCGGGCCTCAAAGCAGCCTCATAACCAGCCTAACGCCAGGCTCTCTCTTCTCCGGGGCTGCCCCCTGGCCTCACACACACATTGCAAAGCTCCTAATCAGTCTCCTGAGTCCGGTTGGTTCTGTCGCCAACACTGAGAATGAACTTCCTAAAATACAATCTGTCCACGTTACTCCCTTTTTGAAATCCTTCAGTGGATCCCTGAATCCAACAACATAGAGCTCTGCTTCCTGCCCATCCCTACCGCCCACTCTCCCTGACGTCTCTACATCCCCCAAATACTTCCTGTCTACTGTTTGTTCACATCGCTGTTCCTCCCTCTCGCTGGATTGTGTCCCTGTGTCCCCTTCATCTGTGACTCTCCAGCACGTAGGCCAGCAGACTGATGAATGAACGAGAGTGAGCGAGTGAAGGCCAGTCACTACTGGGGACTCTGGCAGTGGGGATGGCAGCAAAAACCGGGGAAAACACAGGCACACAGAGAAGCTTTATTTGGTACCACTAAGGCTCATTTCCTTCATACTCAGGCCCGCTGGTCACCCATCCACCTGCCTCTGTGACCCTGCATGCCCCCAGCTGCTGAGGGGCAAGAGAATGACACAGTGACTTCTAGTAAGCCCTTGTTATGCCGACATCCCTGGCAATGCGACCCTCGAGGAGCACAGAACCGACAGAGCAGCAACCTCACCTTTTCTTCTCCCCAGCCATCCAGCACCAAAAGTAGTGTTAAATCTCGCTAAATACATTATCTGCCTTTTCAATGAGTTATTCATTGTGCCTGAAATGCGCTTCCTAACTCCCATCCCCTTCCCCAAACCACCCACAAAATACAATCCCTTTCAGCCTTCAAGGCTCAGTGCCAACAAGCCAGCTCCAAGGCAGAGCGACTCTCCCCAGCAATGGCCGCAGGGTCCTGGGGCACCACGGTGTGAGTCTTCACCTAGACCTCAGCTTCACGAAGGCCCTCCAGGGACCAGGATGGGAGCTCAGACCTCGGGGATTCCAGGAAGAAGGCTCTTAGCCACTCTGCTACTGAAAAGCCCTGCCTCCTCGGGGCCAGCGGCTCCCACACGGGTACTGCTGAATGTTCTGCTGAGCACGACCTCCAGCCGGTAGCAGACACAGCCTCTTGGAACTGTCCGTCAGTGAGAGCAAACGGCCACAAGCCATCAGGAACAGACAGCCTCCAGGCACTCTACTGAGTTTTTACACACCCACTGTAAGGGAAAAACTGTGATTTCCCCCATTTTACACAAGAAAATGGAAGCATAAAGAGAATGAGCAACTTGTGCAAAGTCTGAGCTCCTCAGGGAGAGGCCGGGCCTCAACCCTGGCTTTGTCAGATGAGTCCCTGCTCTCGAGCACCGTGCGGGTGAGTGGACCCGGTGGCCCAGTGTGGACAGAGCCCTGGGCTGAGGAACACGCAGACTACGCTCATTTTTAGCACCTTCTAAGAACAGTAGATTCCCCCTTGACACTGCTCCCCGTTGACATCGAAACCAATGACAAAACCAGTTCTGACAGTTCCACTGGCCTCTGAGAAACTGCTGGGCCCTTAGTTCCATGGGCTGAGAGTTTGGGCATAATGACAGACAGATGTGGGAGGGAATACTGGTGGGGACAAAAAGCCACCCCACAAATGTACCACACAAGGCTGCCGCCACCGGGACCCCTCGGGAAGACCTCCTTCACCCCGAGGCCTGGCAGCCAGGAATCCACCACGGTGGTGACGGGTTCTGGGCCACAGCGTAGAAGCTAAACCCAGCTGTGAGCCATTATGCTGCCAGGCTGTACCTGCATTAACTGGCCAGCGTTTGATAAAATTGGTCACTTGTTAGAGTCACCGGGGAACGGAGCAGATATGGTTCTTTATTTGCTAACTTCCACTTTCCTTGTTCTCTGCCAATCCTTAACTCACCGTCTGCCAAGCTTCCTCTAAGCCCCGCGACGATGCTCTTGCGGTCTCTCTTGCAGAAGTAAGCAGAAGCCACAGTTCTACCCTCAGTTATCAACAGCATTTGGAAATTTGAATCTTCAAAGGCTGAGCTCACCAGGCAAAACCCTTGTTTTGGGGGAAGCGGTTCCACCACAAAACAGGCACCCTGGTAATAACGTTCCCTTAATTGGTCCACCCCCCACCCTCGGCAATGGGCCTAAACACAGCCAGATAACATTCTGCTCCTGCGCTTCTCCCATCCATTCCTTCTCCACTCATTCAACAAATACTGAGTATCCACTGTGTTCCAGGCACTGGGATCCAACAGGGTCTCTCGGGAGGCAGACTCCAGAGCCGAGTGAGCACAGCCCTCCTTTTCTGCCCTGGTCTTCCAAAAGCCTTCTCGGAAAGTCAAGAAGGGGGGCCCACGTGGGTGTGGAAGTGGTACGGGGAAGGAAGACTAGAAGAAAAGGTACTGAAGACAAACAGGACTGCAAAGAAACGTTAAACTGCAATCCGTAGTCTGCTGGTTAATATTAATACCGGTATTATCATTTTTAAACTACTGTGTGTGTGTGTGTGTGTGTGTGTGTGTGTGTATAGACTTACCCACCCATGTATAT
Organism: Potos flavus; assembly: GCA_028534135.1. Lineage (NCBI taxonomy): Eukaryota > Metazoa > Chordata > Mammalia > Carnivora > Procyonidae > Potos > Potos flavus. Next base: position 6,516,778 of record CM052892.1, read on the forward strand.
GATGAGATAGTACAAAGATGTAATTATTTAATGTTGTTAGAAACCGAACCTGTCAGTGTAAAAGAAATCATATGAAAATCAAGGAAATTAAGCTCACAACACTGTAATGTTAGATTTGAGTTGGAAAGATCAACATTGTATCCGTCACCTGTCCACAAGATAATGTGATATGACAAACAGCCCTCAAATCTCAGAGGCCTACAACAGCAATATTTATTTCACACTCGGGGGTCGGGGGTCGGTAGAGTGGCTACAATTGAGCCAGTCTCCGCCGGGCTCCCTGGGGCGGGGCCAGGTTAGGCTAGAATTCAGGCTCTGGATTAGGTTCAGGTCATCTATGACATTCGCATTTGGGGACTCAGGCTAAACAAGCAAGAGCTACCCACATATCGTGGAGAGTGGAAGTTCCAGGAGGTCTGGTCATGCCTCTCACTCACCACGTGCGTGCTGTCACTTATGCCCAAGGCACAGGGCCAAGCCCAAAGTCAATAGGATGCGAAACAGACACCACCCACACGGAAGTCACAAGGATGAGGAGAGAAGGAAGAATGTGGAGAAAGAACACCACCTACCCTAATTATGAACTCATGATTTTTCCTTTTATTTTTTATTACTTTTTGAGAGAGAGAGAGCACAAGCAGGCAGAGGGAGAGGGAGAGAGAGAATCCCAAGCAGGCTCCACGCTCAGCACACAACCTGACACGGGGCTCAATTCCATGACCCCAAGATCATGACCTGAGCAGAAACTGCGTCAGACACTCAACCAACTGAGCCACCCAGGTGCCCCATGACTTCTCCTTTGAAAAAATAGGTATTTCTTCACCCTGGCTACCAAAAGGGCCTAAAAGCAACTGCAACCTCCTCTCATGAGCATCCTCTCACCCAGACTGTGGTTTCTGAATATTCATCTCCAGTAAAAGAGACCAGCACCCCGAAGCACACCCAATTCCAGGTCTTCGGCAGGAACTGTACAACATAACATTGATATAGCTCGTTGTGCCAAAGAGCAAGGAAGCCATCCAAACCAGGGGATCATGGCAAGAGGATACAGGTGGTGATGTGAAAGGGCTCCCACTGGTTAAAGACAGGACAACTTACAGATCGAAAAGAATAGTGACTACAACTCACTGAAACAGGGATTCCCAGTCCCTCACTAGCCCTATGGGATCAACATCTCCAAGGATGGAGCCCAGGCATCTGTGTTTCTTTACAGAGCTCCCCAACTGAGTCTGATGCATAGGCAGCACTGAAAAGCACCAGTCCACAGGCATCCTGATCTTCTGGGAGTGCAGGTCACACAGTGTACATCTTGCTCTCAGATGCTGGCCTCTGCTTCCTAGGTAGTCTTGTCAAACTCGTAACTGTCCTTCCTTCATATCCCTCCAACTCTGGGGTGGTCCAGTCACAACATGGCAGGCATCTTCGAGAAGAAAAACTCCAGTTTTCTGTCTGCTACCAACAATAACAACAGCAAAAAAGCTGGGACAGCTCCCAGGATTCTCCTTTTAAACACAGTTTTGACAATGACAATGAGGAGCAAACTCTTCCATTTTTAGCTAATATAGATCCAAGACATTCAAGTTTAGGGTTTCTCCAGATACCTCAAAGGAATTAGTTTTTAATCCTCATTCTGTATCAGAATCACCTGGTAACCTTCTACAAAATGGGGTTGAGTGGGTTCCAGGCCCTGACCCAGAGATCTAGATTCAATGGTTGAGGGTGGAGCCTGGGCACCCCGTGTCTCAGAGGCCGCCAGGTGATTCTGATGTGCAGCCACAATTGACAACCACAGGTCGAAGCAAAAATCTTGAAAGCAAAACATCTCCACCTTAATGTCTTATCACAGTTTGAATCGAGATATGTCTTGGTTGAGGCATCTTCCAAACCTCAGTGCCCTGGGGAAAAGCCTTGGTCTGCCCCTAGCTGTGCCTCTAAAGAACCCCCACCATTTTCTCCTCCTACGATGAGCCTGAGCAGCCAGGCCAGCTTCCCTGGGCATATGCAGGTTCCGGACTCAGGGCTCACGGCGAGCTGGGCTACTCTCTCAGATGCTCAAGACAAAGAATAAAGATCCAAATGTCTAAACAGTTCCAGATCAAAGCTAAGCAGTGAACATGATCACAAATAGCTTCAAGCTGAGAACTAAGGCAACCATCACACAAATACTCCCCTAAAAGTCTCCAAGAGGTAGAGTTGTTTTATTTTTTTTAATGAGAAAGAATGGATAATTTCATGTTAGAAGATAACAGTAGAAGACTGGAAGTCAGCCAATTCAAAAAAGCAAACATAGCTCTGCTCCCCAGACCTGATGAACACAGCATGCGAGCTATACTACAACACACACGCGTGTGTGACACACACAGTACTAGAAACCACTGCCACGTCTTCACATAAATGCTGAGCGCAGCTAGAAGTACTAGTTTCCTCCTAATTTGCAGTAGGTTAGATGCCAGCTCTCAGAAGGCCTGGACCCTTTGTCTGGCTTTGTTTTAAAATATGCTGCTTTTCTCAAAGCCTTAACAGCTACCATACTATATGAGGAAGGGCTGCATGTCAAGAGAGTTCTGGAATTCACACCATAGCTGCAGCAGACACTTTCTGACGTATCATCCCATGTACACCCCTCTTCTCTAAAATGTGCACCCCATTCACCAGACTGGGTCCCCTCGGCTGTGCTTGCTCATCTTGACCACATACTCCTGGCCTAGGTCATGAACCAGCACGAGTCACGTGGCTCAGCCAGGCTGGACTGGGAGCTGCTGGTCTCAGTCTGGAAGGTGGCCTAAAGGAGGATCATGTAAATGCAAGGCCTTGGGAGCACCAGGTTGGAGCCCATAAACAGATAGGAAAGAAGGCAGGGGAGCGAAAGAAAGGAAAAAGCAGAGACGAGAGGCAGAGACAGCGTGTGTCTCGGTTGGCTCTCTAGCCGCCTGAACTCCACGCTCATGGATTCCGTAATGTGCCCCTTTTCCCCATAATAAAGTCCTCTTCTGCCTATTCAGCTACTTCGAAATGGATTTCTATTACTGCCAACAAAAAAAGAATCCTAACTAAATGAACTCTAAAGTCTTGCTATCAACTACTAACTACTAGGATATTTTTAAAGATCAAAACCAACTTTTTTCTCTCTATCGAATATGCTATTTCTAAAAATGTACATATGCTCTTAATGTAAATATGTATATGTTTTGCTGTGGCAACTGGTTTCAAAATCAGAAACAAGGCAACCACCAGAATTTGGGATCAACAAAAAGAAAGCTCTCCAGAAAAACATTCCCTCACATCCCATTCTCGACAGGGACCATTCTCAACAGGAGGAGCCTGGGAAAAGGAATCAGTGTGGGAAGGCCTGGCTCAGGCATGGAGGCCGTGGGCAGCACCGGGCCCCCAGTCCTGCCAGACACACTGACATTCTCTGCAGAACCCAAACACCAGGCTCAAAGAATGAGCACCGTCAAGAATGAGAAGCTCCTGGATGCACTCTTAAATAGGGGCTTAAATCAACAATGTATTTATAGAGACTTCAAGAGAGAAACCAAGAGTCGTTCAAACATGGCTGACTAAATCACCTCCTCCCAGCCGCAGTGTTTAGAACAATTTAAAGGACAAAGTACAGACCTCCGGCTGGATGGCTTTAAACACAGGTATGTCCATTAACGTGATCTGGCTCTGCAACAAAAGAGAATCAGTGTTAGAATATACTGGAAATCAAAGATAACTTTGAATCCATACAGAGTAATAACACATTCTCCCTTGAAATAAAAATCAAGAAAGAATAGAATAAAAAATTTCTAAAATGCCTCTCCCATCCCTCCCCCCTTCGTAAAACCTCACCCCACACCCTTCTTTCTTTAATGTGAGACAAACTCCCAATTTAAGAATTGATGATAGTCATTTGGAGGGTGGGACTGAGATTAAGGGGAACATTTTTAGTTTGGCTATTTTTGTCCTATTTGAGTTTTTTTTGTTTCAAGCATGAATTACTTTTGTAATTTAAAAAAGTTGTAGACACAATATTAAAAATTAGCATGCTAAACAGAGACACTATCACTCTAAATTTAAATTTTAAAAAAATTGTGGCTAATAGAAATTGTACATTTCTTCTGAAGTCTAAGCCTCTTCTAAATTACACAGTAGAGTGCTACTCGAGACGCATCCGTAGACCAGCGCTGGACCGCAAACTATTCTGCCAGCCCACAATGAGATAACTACAGAATTTGAGAACAAGCATTTGGGAACTTTTATAACAAATTGCCACAACGTTTTTATTGGTTTTTTTTTTTTAAATATCACTCCTCAACACATGGGAAATGAAAAAACTGGCCCTTTACCACAGCTAGCTTGTGAAGCACTAATGATGTAAATACAGAAAATAAACATCTAGTTAAAGGCTGTTCCCATCATTAGCTGCTCATCACGTGACAGTAAGAGAAAGCACCATTGCTGACAATCTTTGCAGGCCAAGGCATGCACTGAGTTGACTTCACATGATCTGCCCATCTCCCCATGTCACCTGGGATGCCAGGTGTCAGTTAATAGACACATCTGTGATAGGCCAGGGAAAGGAGAGCCAAAGGCATCTGGATGCCTCCTAACTCAAGGAGACACCCTGCCCATGGCCCACAGGTCAGAGGGGATGTTGTGATGCAGTGGAACAAACAAGGGCTCTGGAATCAGCAGGGCTTGGGTGTGTGTCTGGATGTCACTGCTTAACGGTAGTAATATGTTCTTTGACATGTGGTTTAACCTCTCCTAGTCTCAGGTGCCACATCTAGGAAATGGTGACAGTAATCCCTATCTCATAGGATCCTTGGGAAAATTCAAGAGCAGAAGTGCAGAATGCCTGGCATCTGACAGGTGCTCTCTCTAGATATGCGTGTGTGTGTGTGTATACACACATATACACATGCATAGAGAGAGCACATCTGTGCATGTGCATATATACAGAGAGAGACAGACAGACAGAAAGACAGAGAGCGACTGTCAGGGGCCAGGCATTCTGCACCTCCTATCGTGAATTTTCACAAAGATTATATATGTATACCGTGGACCCCTGAACAACATGGGGGTTAGGGATGCCAACCCTCCATGGTCTAAAATCTGCATACCAGGGCGCCTGAGTGGCTCAGTCAGTTAGCATCCGACTCTTGATTTCGGATCAGATCATGATCTCAGGGTCATGAGATCAAGTCCTATGTCAGGCTCCGCACTCAGCAGAGTCTGCTTCTTTCTCTCTACTCCCTCTCCCTCTGCCCCTTCCTCCACTCAGGCACTCTCGCTCTCTAATATAAGTAAATCTTTAAAAAAAAATAAAATCTGAATATAACTTTTGACTCCCCAAAAACTTAACTACTAACAGCCTACAGTTGACCAGAAGCCTTACTGATAACATCAACAGTTGATTGACACATTTTGTATGTTAGAGGAATTATAAACTATACTCTTACAAAAAGACAAGCTAGAGAAAAGCAAATGTTATTAAGGAAATCATAAGGAAGGGAAAATGCATTTACAGTACTATATTTCTTTTTTAAAAAATCTGGGGAGCCTGGGTGGCTCAGTGGGTTAAAGCCTCCGTCTTTGGCTCAAGTCATGATCTCAGGGTCCTGGGATCAAGCCCCACATCGGGCGCTCTGCTCAGCAGGGAGCCTGCTTCCCTCAATCTCTCGGCCTGCCTCTGCCTACTTGTGATCTCTCTGTCCATATCAAATAAATAAATAAAATCTTTTTAAAATAAATAATAAATATTAAAATATTTTTAAAAATCTGTATTTAAGTGGACCCACACAGTTCAAACCTGTGTACTCAAGGGTCAACTATGTGCACATGTGTGTTTATATATTTACACTTCTATAGCATATATATGTGAAGTCACCCAGATGGGCTCATGTATTGGCATCTGAATTTATGGTTCCTGACCAATACATGAACTAAGAAATAAGGGAACTGTTAATTCGTTTGAATATTCAAGTATCAAAGTTGCTCTTAAAGAAGGCTGCTACTTAAGTCAACAAATAGTCATGAAAAAAGCCTCATGTCAAGAATACATTGGAAAAATGGCAACACACACAGTATGTCAAGTGTAACCACAATCCAGGGCTAAGATGCAGAATTGTGGTTGCCTCTTGGCATAATTTAAAGGTGGTCCAAGACCACTGGATTCCTGAGCAGCACAAGATGCAGGCCAAAGCACACTATCCTCAGCGCTGAGCAGGAGAGGGAAATAAGCAGGTGCTTCTGTGGAGAGCCTCTTTGTCCCCTCCAAGGGGCCAGTGCTGCCACTAACAGAAGCTCAGCAAAGAGACAGCAAAGGCACCAGGAATAAAGAAGCACTTGGGAACCAAGCCCTTCCACCTCTAGGTCTACCCCTCCAGTGGCAAAGGAGGCAGTGGACGTCAGCACAAGGTGGATCTGGTCCTCGTAATCTGGGCGTCAAGGGACAACTAAGGCCAGGAGGCCTGCAGGTCTGTGTGTCTGGCCCAGAGCTATGTCCCAGGCAGTGCAAACACACTGGCATTTCTCCTGCCAGACCCATGGAGATTGCTAGCCAAGTCCCCTCACATTTGGATTAATTCTGCCATCCAGGGGAACAGAAAGGCCTTGTGAAAATGGGAGATTCGCGCTGAAAGCTCAGAAGGCCTTGGAAATCTCTCCCGTGGCTCAAGTTAACTCCCTATCCGGGAGAACTAGCAGGATGTTTGCAATGTCATTTAGGATGAGAACCAAAAGTCTGCTAACGTGAAAATGAGAAAACTTCCTCTCCATCCTGCCGTCACTTCTACGGTTTGCTACTGAATTTCCAAATGATTTATTAAAATAGTGCCTTTACATTTCACTTTTTTTTGGATGGTCCAAGTTTCAAGTATCCTAATTCCCTGCTCAGCCCCTAAGTCAGAAAACATATTCAGGTATTTTATTCAAAATAAACAACAACAGAGGTCTCCAAACGTAAAATAGACTGGCTGGTCCCAAACACACAATCTGAGGGTTTTCAGAAGACTCTCCCATTTCTATCCTCTCAATTCTGACCAAAAAAGATGCAGAGTCCGGAACAAGAATATGTCAATACATAGGTAAAATCATCGGATTATAAATTTCATGTCATTTTACTACAAAGCCAAACACATGTGGAAAGGCTGCTGACGAGCAGTTCTTCCCAGGAAGTGGGGGCACTCCAAAGCAGGCAGTTTTACCAGAAAGGGAGGGTGTGGGTAGGATTGGGAGCTTGAGGGAAGTCAGGTCCTATCCCCCTTCACAGCAGCTCTCAGCCTCAGGAGACGACCATGCCTGCAGGGGAGAGGCCCCGGCTTCCTGAAGAGAAAGGGCATTTCTGAGGGGTGTGGTGCAGCCTCCACAGAAAAGGGGCCATCTTGTCTACCAGGAGCACTTGTCATGATGAGTTGTATGGAAGTGTTAAATCTCTACATTGTACACCTGAAACTAACACTACACTGTATGGTAACTAACTGGAATTTAAGTAAAAACAATGAATGAGTGAACGAATGAATGAACGAACAAAAACCGCCACAGTGAGGCACACGTGCCTGGACTGAGGAGCGCACTCATGAACATGTCTCTCAATGGCTTCTCCTTATGTTGGGAAATAAAGCCTTAATACAGGACGCTCAATGAAGCTAGTCATGCTGGAGATGCCTTCCTTAATCCTAACTTCTTCTCCCATCTCCTCCTTCCTTCTTGTCCAGAGCCCCCTAAAAATCCACGCTTTTTAGGGAAATGGCTAGTCTCCACATATTACAAAACATTTCTGCTGAGGTGAATGCTTCAGAATGGAGAGACCTATTGAAGCACTTCACAATGTGGCCCTAAAAAAAGAGGGGGTTCTGTGTAGATAAATGAAAGCTACTTAGCCAAAAAGGAAACAAAAAATGCTTTCTGCATATGTTGAGAGTAGTGTTTCTCTCTCTAACACTGGTGACTAAATCCCCTCTTCCCAGCCACAACCTTATATAAAAGGCTCTCAACCCCCAAATAAACAAACAAAAGAAGCTGTTGGCAAATTAGTGGTATATTTTATAACAGAAGATATCTTTAAATTTGCATTTAGATCACTCCACCAACGCATGACCAGGAGGGCTCACGGAACAAAAGGCAATCAGCTCCAAAGATATACATTCCTACTTCTACTCCCAGAGCCACAGGAACCATGTGTCTGGCAAATTTAGAATCGTAGTCAAGGAAATGCAAATTAAACAGGAAGATGCCATTTGTCGTCCATCAGTGCCATCAGGAGCGACAGGACTAGAGACTGCTCTGTTCTTTTTGGAAAGCAATCTGGCAGTAACCCATTAAAAAAGTTCTTTAACTTTGGATTTTTTTTTGAAAAACCAAACTTATAAAAAGTTGCAAGAATAGAATGATGAATTCTTTAACCTTTCACCTAGCTTCACTAACATCTTGCTTCATTTGCTTTATCTCTATTATGTAATTATACATACACATTTTTTTCGGAACCACTCAAGAATAAAATATAGAGGGGTGCCTGGGTGGCTCAGTGGGTTAAGCCTCTGCCTTCGGCTCAGGTCACAATCTCAGGGTTCTGGGATCAAGCCCCACCTCCGGCTCTCTGCTCAGCAGGGAGCCTGCTTCCCCCTCTCTCTCTCTGCCTGCCTCTCTGCCTACTTGTGATCTCTCTCTCTGTCAAATAAATAAATAAAATCTTTAAAAAAAAAAAAAAAGAATAAAATATAGATATCATGATTCACCCCTAAACTCTTCAGCATGTTATTTCCCAAGAACAAGGTCATGCTCTTACATAATGATAAAATTATCACATTCAAGAAACTTACATTGCTACAATAGTATCATCTAATATTACAGTCCGCATTCAAAATTTGCTAAATATCCCAAAACTGTTTTTTATAACAGTTTTTTCTTGATCCGAGATCAGGCATTGCACTTAGATATTACCTCCTAAAAAGTGAAATGAGCATACTGTTGACACAACAATTCCTACACCTACAGAAAGCAGAGCACTGGGACATAAGGAGACTTTATATACAGATCTACATTTAGATACGGATAGAAAAATAGACGTTTACTGCACCATTATTTGCAGGAGTAAAAATCTGGAAACAACATAAGAGACCATGAAAAGAGACTTGGTGAAAAAAAATTATGGTATATCCAGACTTTGGAGTATTATGCAGCTATTAAAAATAGAGAATTAAAGGGGCTCCCAGGTGGCTCAGTCGGTTAAGTGTCTGACTTTTTTTTTTTTTTTTAAGATTTTATTTATTTATTTAACAGAGAGAAAGAGAGCATACAAGCAGGGGGAACAGCAGGGAGAGGGAGAAGCAGGAGCCTGATGTGGGGCTCGATCCTAGGACCCTGGGATCATGACCTGAGCCAAAGGCAGATGTTTAACCAACTGAACCACCCAGGCGCCCCAGAGCGTCTGACTCTTGATTTCAGCTCAGGTCATGATTTCAGGGTGGTGAGATCAAGCCCTGAGTTGGGCTCCATGCTCAGTGGCGAGTTTGCTTGGGATTTTCTCTCCCTCTCTCTCTGCCCCTTCCCTGCTTGTACATGGTTACCCTCTCTCTCTCAAATAAATAAATCTTTAAAAATAGAGAATTAAATCTACACATATTGACCTAGAAAGATGTCCATGATCTATTGATGATAAAGTTCCAATTGTTTTTTACTTTGCTTTCAGCCTACTAGGGAGTAGAAGGATGGAGATCTAGCTGTAGATCTCTGACATCAGCCACAGCAACATGTTTCTAGATAAGTCTTGTTAGGCAAGGGAAAAACAAAAACAAAAATAAACTATTGGGACTACAACAAAATAAAAAACTTCTGCAGAGAAAAAAAAAAAAAAACCAACAACAATCAACAAAACTAAAAGATAACCTACTGAATGGGAGAAGATATTTGCAAATGACATATCTAATAAAGGGTTCGTATCCAAAATACATAAAGAACTGATATAACTCAACACCAAAAAAACAAATAACCCAATTTAAAAATGGGCAGCTTAGACATGAGCAGACATTTCTCCCAAAGAAGACATCCAGATAGTCAACAACACATGAAAAGATGCTAAACATCACTCACCATCAGGGAAATACAAATCCAAACCACAAGGACGTATCACCTCATACCTGTCAGAATGGCTAAAATCGGGGCACCTGGGTAGGCCAGTGGGTTCAAGCCTCTGCCTTCGGCTCAGGTCATCTCGGGGTCCTGGGATCAAGCCCCACATCGCACTCTCTGCTCAGCGGGGAGCCTGCTTCCCCCTCTCCCTCTGCCTGCCTCTCTGCCTACTTGTGATCTCTTTCTCTCTGTCAAATAAATAAATAAATCTTTTTAAAAAAAAAAAAGAATGGCTAAAATAAAAAAACACAAGGAACGACAAGTGTTGGCAATGATATGGAGTAAAAGGAACTCTCGTGCTCTTTTGGTGGGAATGCAAATTCCATGCAGCCATTGTGGAAGACATTGGAGGTTCCTCAAAAAATTAAAAATAGAACTACCCTACAATCCAGTAATCGTACCACTAGTTATTTACCCAAATAATACGAAAATACTAACTGGAAAGAATCTGCACCCCTATGTTTATAGCAGCATTATTTACAAGAGCCAAATTAAAGAAACAGCCCAAGTGTCCATCAACAGATGAATGGATAAAGAACATGTGGTATAAATATATATGGAATACTATTCGGCCATAAAAAAGAATAAAATCTTGCCATTTGCAACAACATGGATGGATCTAGAGGGCATAATGCTAAGCAAAATAAGTCAGAGAAAGACAAATACCATATGATTTCATTTATATGTGGAATTTAAGAAACAAAACAAATGAACAAAGGAAAAAAAGAGACAAAGCAAAAAACAGACTCTTGGGCACCTGGGTGGCTCAGTTGGTTGGGTGACTGCCTTCTGCTCAGGTCACGATCCTGGAGTGCCAGGATCAAGTCCCACATCAGGCTCCTTGCTCAGTGGGGAGCCTGCTTCTCCCTCTGACCCTCGCCCCCCATGCTCTCTCTCTCGCTCACTCTCTCTCTCTCTCAAATAAATAAAATCTTAAAAATTAAAAAATAAGATGAGATAAAAAACAGACTCTTAACTATAGAGAACAAACTGATGGTTACCAGAGGAGAGGTGGGTGGGGAGACGGGAGGAACAGGTGAAGGGGATTAAAGAGTACACTTATGATGATGACCCTACTAAGTAATATATGGAACTGCTGAATCACCATATTATACACTTGAAACTAATAAAACACTGTATGTTAACCATACTGGAATTAAAACATTTTTAATAATAAATTATTTAATTAAATAAAATTGCACATGTGATTCAGATTGTATTCCTGTTGGATGGTATTGGTCTAGAATGCCAGCCCTGGTTTTAAATCCCAGATAGACAGTGCCACTTACTCTCTGTATGAAGAAGTGATTTTCCTCTTTAAGCACTGACTTGCTCATCAGTATATTGGGAAAAATAGATACACCTAATTTATCAGGCTGATGTGAGAAGTAAATTAGATAATGCATGTAAAGCACTTAGCATAAGATCTAGACATGGGAGATGCCTGAATGGCTCAGTCGCTTAAGCGCCTGCCTTCAGCTCAGGTTGTGATCTCAGGGTCCTGGGATTGAGTCCCGCATCGGGCTCCTGCTCAACAGGGAGCCTGCTTCTCCCTCTGCCGGCCACTCCCCCTGCTTGTGCGTTCTTTCTCTCTGACAAATAAATAAATAAAGTCTTTGGGAAAAAAAGAAGAAGAAGAAGACTCTCTTTAAAAAAAAAAAAAAAAAAAAACTAGACATGGCAGGTGTTCAAAAATGGGAGCTGCCCTTAATATTACCATCCAGCATTAGGTGAATAATCAGGAGATGAAGGTTTTAGACCTGGCTCTGCCCATACCTCGCTATATATTCCAGGCACTAAAAAAACAAAAAAATTAATCTCTTAGATTCTTCACTTCTTTATTAGAAAATTAGGAGCTAATAATTTGCTTCATCGGGTTATTCTGAAGACTGAATTCTTTCGGTCTACATGTATTCACTGAGTACATACTATGAGCTAGGCACCATTCTGGGCACTGGGAAAAAGCAATGAACAAGTCAGATAAAGTTCCTGTTCTTAAAGAGTTTCTACTCCAGAGGAGATATATCACAAAAAAATATTATATAATGTAATGTTGGGTAGTAATAAGAAATATGAAGAAACTGGAGCAGGGTAAGGGAAAAGAGAGTGATGGAGAGATGCCACTTTAGCCCAAGGACAGAGACACAGACATGTGGAGAAAAGCCTGTAGGAGCGAAGGAAGAGAAGCGCAGGGCCCTGTGGCAGGGGGACGCCGGGTGAGTCTGGGTTAGAAAGAAGCGGCCAAGGTACAGCTGGGGAGCACAGAGATGGGGGCAGGAGAGGAGACTCGGTCAGACCACAGGGGGCCCTGGAGACCTTGGGAGGAACTCAGGCTCTCATTCTCACATGAGGCAGCTGCTAGAGAGCTTTACATGGGTTTTTAAATGATCCCTTGGCTTCGCTGAAGGCGGTGATGCCAGGCTCAGCACAGCACAAAATAAACGTGGGGGTCGGCAACAGCAGAAGGCTGAGACGCGGCCCCGTTAGCTTCCCCAGCACGCTGGAGGGCACCAAATCTGTTACAGCAAAGGGGACAGGGACGGAGTGGGCGCGGCAGGAAACAGGGCAGTGGTGCTGCAGAGAATTACAGCCCCGGGACAGTGCTTGCAGTCAGGCTCCAGGTCACCCCAGAGGCAACATACTCCTCCATCCTCAAAGCGCAACAGGAAGAAACCAAGTCCCGGCAAAACGAGAAGGCAACTCCGCCTCTCCACCACGAGGAACAGCCCTCAGTCAGACCAGCAGAAACACACTGGCTGAAGAAAAAACAATTTTTTTTTTTTTAGAAAAAACAATTTTTAAAAAAATGTATTATTACAAAATGCTATTTTCTATCATAGAAGAGTCACTGTAAAAATGTAGAAAGTAGGGGCGCCTGGGTGGCTCTGCAGGTTAAAGCCTCTGCCTTCGGCTCAGGTCATGATCTCAGGGTCCTGGGATCGAGCCCCACATCGGGCTCTCTGCTCAGCAGCGAGCCTGCTTCCTCCTCTCTCTCTGCCTGCCTCTCTGCCTACTTGTGATCTCTCTCTCTGCCAAATAAATAAATAAAATCTAAAAAAAAAATGTAGAAAGTAAATAAAAAGAAACAAAAAGAAGAAAAATTAAATTCCAATTAACTAGAATCCTACAACCAGAAGTTACAGTAAATCATGTTTGGCTATTTATAGCCAGATAGTTATGAATACGTAAACATCAAATCTAGACCTCTTCTTCTGCAAATATAAATATGTGTGCATTGCACGTGCTTTTTAAAAATGGCACTGTTCTCTATTAATGGTGCTGTAACTTGCTCCTTTCCCTTACTATTCGTATATACCGCGCATGATTTCCAAGGTGGTTAATTCAAGATTGATGGCATCCTTTTTAATGCTGCTTAGTATTTCATAAAGAATATTATATCCCGGGGCGCCTGGGTGGCTCAGTGGGTTAATGCCTCTGCCTTCGGCTCAGGTCATGATCTCAGGGTCCTGGGATCAAGCCTCGAATCGGGCTCTCTGCTCAGCAGGGAGCCTGCTTCCCCCTCTCTCTCTGCCTGCCTCTCTGCCTACTTGTGATCTCTCTCTCTGTGTCAAATAAATAAATACAATCTTAAAAAAAAGAAAAGAATATTATATCCCACCGACCCTATGGTTGGGCATATGGGTTGTTTCCAACCGGTTTTTACTAGCCCCTGTCGCACCCTGTTTTGGTGCCCAGACACTCACATCAGTTCGGTTACTTACAGCAAACTCCTCGGGACTCACTTTCAAGACATCGAAGACAACGGCATCGTAGCTCTTGCTGGCATAGTCGCAGCTCTGGCCCTCCAGAGAGTCTGAGCTGCTGCTGCCCTGTGGAGGACAGGGAGAGAGGGTGCCGCCTGAGCAGTCGGGCTGACTCCGGAATCGCTACCTCCCGCACCCGGACCGAGGACGCAAGAGTGACAGCACCGCACGGGGAGAAAAGCTCCTACTGCTCGCTGCTTTACCCCATTCCAGGCACCGTGCTGGGCACTTCATACGCATACTCTTGTTTAATTCTTGTAAGAAGTCAGTACGCGCTATTTTTACTCCCACTTTACAGATGAGAAAGCAGAGGCAATGCCACTTCCCCAAGGTATCACAGCCAGGAAACTGAAGACCCAGGAGGTGAACCTCGTTTCGCGTACCCTCGATCACGGCCCCCAACTGCTTCCAGCCCGCTGTGTAGCTGGGGGGGGAGGGGGTAAAAAGATACAGCCCACTCTTCCTTCAGAGAGAACGGGACTTCACAACTTAGGAGGCCTGAGGCAATCATCTGTCTTGTTCTGTCTCTCACACATTACCTAGTTTCACCTTTGTTTTGTTGTTGTTTTCTGGAAGTCATTGCAGAAAATTCTTACACAACATGTTAAACTGGCTCTCAAGGCTTATTTCATATATGGGCCATTTGGAATTCAAAGCCAGTTTGCTGATGAGGTGAGAGGTAACCAACTGGCTTTGGAGACGGGCGTGAAAGTTATATTTAGTAGAGTCCCTTATTAAGGAGAATGCCATGAGCCCTGCATGTATAGAAGGGGTCTCTCCCATAAAAGAACAAGTTAAAACTCCCCAAATGTGGCCAGTTTTTTGAAACCCAACCCTGTGGGGATCGCAGCATGTTGAACATACCTTCTCTTCAATTTCATTTAATTACATCAAATTCTACTTCGGGGAACCAATCAAGCTTACCACCCAAAAATTGTGCCCTGTTCATAAATGGTTTTATTCGTCTCAACTCATGAGGGATTTTGTGGTTTCCATTAACCTCAATATCTTGGACCGGGATTTAGAGAACATGCTTTTATTAATTCTTCTTTATTTCACTCTCTCCAAAATGGCTATATCTGGAAAAACTTTGCAATCTTACTGGAAACTAGAGTGTTTTTAGGCCAGTGAGGGAAACCAACAGTCAACAACCGAGAATGTGAGGTTAAAAGGAGGAGCAGAAACTCAAACCTATAGCTTTCAGTAGGCCTGTGTCATTGAAAGGTTTTACGAATGAGGCTGCTATACCCAAAACTCTAAGGTGATCTGAAGAAGTAGCGCATCATGGCGGTTAAGACCTCTGAAGTCAGGCCTGGTGGAGACGCCAGCTCCACGCCAGCGGCTGCCTGACCTCGCACAAGCTACTTCCCCTGACCGTCTCAGCTCTCTGGAAAACGCCACTGTAGGCACCTCCCGCCCAGGGCTGTGGTACAGGTTATACACGGTGAAGCTAACAAAGCAGCGGGCAGAATCCCCCTCCCCAGGAGACGCTGAATCCAGGACAGCCACGGCCATGACTATTTTAGAAGTTCCATGAACAACGGGACATTCTCCCCTGAGGAGAATCTGTGCTAAACTTTTGAGAAGTAACAAAGACAAATCTTGAATGCCTCTGAAATTGGCAGTCTGCTCTGCCCCTCAGTCCTGTGCACAGACTCCAAGCAGGCGATTACCCATAAGTCACTACACTGCCACACCCACCTTCCAGAAAGTGACCAAGTCAGGTGACAGGGTGGTTTTCCTCAGTGTAGTGTCATCAGGGTTAGGAGCACTGGCTTGAGTGTCACTGGGGCCTGGCTGTGAATCCCCACCCACTGCTGACCAGCTGTGTGATTTAAGCCAGTTTATTCACCTCTTCCTGCCTTAGTTTCCCCATCTATAAACTGGGGGTGAAGCAACAGTATAGACCTGCTCGGGCTACTGTGAGGACTGATGGGATGACACCTGTGAACGTGCAGGACACGGGCCTGGCAGACAGGATGTGCTGAATTATGGGCGTGGCTGTGCGTGTGGTGTCATTCGGTCACCAAAATTGACTGAGTGCTTCAATTATACATGTGTTCTTTCATTCAACAATCGTGTGAGTAATTACCATGTTCCAGATACACACACGTATGCACACACACACAATACAGACGGGTATACGTGTACATGTACACACATACACACAGAGAGATCAGAAAAGACAGAAGTTTTACTCTAGACAGAGTGTAAATTGTAAATGAAAACAGAAGTCTGATTTCCTCCAGTTACCAAACAGTCCATTCCTGGGATTTCGGGTTTTATAACTTTCCTGTAACACCCCATTGCATCTGCCCCAGACACACATGCTCATACAAGAGGCCTTATTTAATCCAGTGTTGCCCCAAATACATTAGTGGTGGTGGTGACGAAGAGGCGGTGACTTCATTTAAACCTATATTGGCACCATCAGGGAATTTTAAAAGGTACTCACAAGTCTGTTTTCAGAAGCAGAGATCAAAATAAGGAATTCTTTAAAGGTTTATAAGATATGAATAGGTTCCTGTGAATTTCTAGCCGATCACACAGGATCGTTTCAAAAGCCCAGCTCCGCTGTGAGGGACTGAGCGTCCCCTTGCCAGCGGTCACGGGAGCCAGGCACACACATTCGGCCAGGTGGCATCCCTGGGCCTAATGGCAGCTGCTCCTCTTGCGTGTCTCTGTTCCATCACTGCACTTGGAAAACAAACCCCCACGCCCCCAAAGCCCAGGGCAGGGGCCCTAGCCCAGGCCACCCTCAGACCACCAGTCCTTAGAGCCATCACCTACTGAGCAAGGTAAACAAGAACACGGGGCCAGTTGGAATCACTTCTGTCTGACTTCATGCTGGAATGTGTGACTTACTTATAATCAGCAACAGCTTTTCTTGGGAAAGGTCTGATCCCATCTTGCCACAAAAATGGAATGTGGCACTTGCCACAACTGGACTGGGCAGGTGTTTGTTTTTCTTTGAAGGGAACGACTGCAGAAAACGTACTGATCCTCAGGGCTGACTGCCTCCCAAATCTCACGCCTGGTGTGGCCAAGGGCCTCAGGAGTGCTAAGAATGGTGGTATTCATGGAGCCTTGCTGCCTCGCTGTCCACAACTTAGCTGGGGCCTGGGTCCACTGAAAGGAGCCCCCCTACCCCCTACAAATCCTCCCACCCACTGTCCCAATTCTCACAGCCCCTGTACCTGTGGAGTGGCGGAGGTGACCAACACGCTAGCCATCAGACCATTCCTCTTGTACATAGTCTCCGGGCCGCAGGGAGCTTCAGGGCAGCCTCCGTCGGTGACATAACCTGTCTGGAGAAGTCCTGCAAGGCAAGGGGGCTCATGAAAACCAGCTTCGAACTCAACCTAATCCCACCACTGCTCCCGGCAGGGGGGGGGGGCGGGGGGGGAGGGACATTGTGCTAGACTTGAACAGAAGACTGCAAAGACAACCTTTATTTTTTTTTTTTAAAGATTTTATTTATTTACTTGGCAGAGAGAGAGAGCACGAGCAGGGGGCAGCAGGCAGCCAGAGAAACAGGCCCCCCACTGAGCAGGAAGCCCAATGCAGGGCTCAATCCCAGGACCCTGGGATCATGACCTAAGCCAAAGGCAAACGCTTAACCAACTGAGCCCCCCAGGCACCCCATGAACTTTGTTTCATTTATTTATTTTAAAGATTTTACTTATTTATTTGACAGAGAGAGCGAGCACAAGCAGGGGGAGGCAGAGGGAGAGGGAGAAGCAGGCTCCTCGCTGAACAGGAAGCCTGATGCGGGATTCGATCCCAGGACCCCAGGATCATTACCTGAGCCAAAGGCAGACACTTAATCCTCTGAGCCACCCAGGCGCCCTGACCTTTGTTTTAAATGAAAGCAGTTAAGAAGACAAATGGACTCTACTGTGTCTCCCCATGCACTTGACCGCTTCATCAGTAACACGCTGTGCTGTAGCTATCACTGCGCTGATACTTGCGCAGTGTTCCCCATGTGCCGTGCACTTGACGTACATTAACTCAACTGACCCTCACGACAGCCTCGGGCAGGCCTTATTCCAGCCATAGTACATGTGAGGAATCTGAGGCGCAGAGAGGTTAAGTAACTCATGCTTTAGTGCCTTCGCTCACGCTGTCTCCTGATCCCATCATCATTCAAGGCCCTGCTCAAATATCATTGATTCTGAGTGTCGTGCCTGGACCACTGGAACCAGAGCCAGAGGCTCTCATGCCAACGTGTACACACCTCTAGCAGAGCATTTATCATAGCACTGAACATCCCAGAACTGTAGCCGCCACCTGCTTTGCAGCAGGAAAGTGACCAGGAGAGTAGGGAGGATGTAACGGGAAGGAAAGGAGAAGGTAGAAGGCCCAGCTGGAAGCCAACTGCAATCATCCGGGCCAGAGCTGAAGGTCCTCTGCGTTAAGTGACGTTGTCACAGTGAAGTCAGAGAGAAGGAGACAGACTGCGAGACAGCAGGGACAGAAACTGATGGGGAAGGGGGAGAGGGGAGAACAAGCTGAGGATGAACGGTGTCTGGCCTGAGGTGCCAGAAGGATGGTGTGTCCCTCCTCAAGGAAAGGGACGGAGGTGGTGCAGCAGATTTGTAGAAGAAGATGGTGAAGCACTTAATTTGGGATATATGCCGAATCCACAATGCCAGAGAGAAAATCCACCCCGGAGGGCAAGGTCTCGTCTGAAGCCCATGGGAAGATGGTGTGGAGGTAGACGGAGAAGATCTCCGCCCTGCCTGTGACCCTGCTGGAGCCCCAGCCACAGGGCCTGTGGCGGAGCAGCGTCAAACACCCGAGAAGGAACGTCAGAGCGCCACAGGCTCCGGCAGCACACGGCTCCGAAGCCACGATGGCCGTTCCCTCACAACCGCTCTGCTGGCTTCCGTCAGCCACGTCCTCCTCGGCGACAGCCTGTGAGCCGTCCACCTTCCCCCCTTTCTTCCCCCAGACACTGACAAGAACCAGTCTGAGCTATAAATGACATCTGGGGGCCAACTGAGGACAGCTGGATATGGACATTTTAGAGGATACTGAATTACCATTCATTTTCTGGGGCATGAGTGCAACATTGGGGAGATTAAGTAGGAGAAAGTCTATCTGGGTGACGCGTGGGACAGAAGTCAGAGCTAAAGTGAGCTTGCGACTTAGTTGCAAATCAATCCACAAAACATGCTGAAGTCGAGATAAAGCAACCCCATCAAAACACGAACGACTGACATCCACTGACGGGAGTTCACTGCACTGGTCTCTCAACTTGTCTGAATGCTCGATCCTCTTCATACTGAGAAAGAAAAGGGGGGAAAAGCACAGATCGGCTAAGTTTTTCCTCAGAGTCCAAACTCCCCTTTCATGAGGGAAAGGGGATGGGCTGGAAACACTCATTGGTTAATCATTTCTGTCCTCGGAGAAGCCATGCCCGCCGTTACCCAGGACCCTGAGCCCATGGCTGGGGCAGGTTTGGAAGGCAGCTGCACAAAAGACAAGAAGAGACCTTCTGCGAAAGAAGGTCTAGGTAGGGCGAAGGGAAAGGCCCCAGGGAAAGGCAAATCAAAACCACGGTGAGCTACCACCTCACACCCGCTAGGACGGCGACAGTGAGAAAGACAGTACCAAGTGATGGCAGGATGCGAGGAAATGGCGCCCTCGTATGTTGCTGGTAGAGAGGTGAAAGGTACGGCTCCTTTGGAAAATAGTTTGGTAGTTTCTTAAAAAGTTAAACATACACTTACCAAAGGACCAGCAATTCTACTCCTAGGTAACTACCTTAAAAGAAATGAAAGCATACGCCCACGCAAAGACATGCACGTGAATTATTCATCAGAGCGAAAAGTTGGAAACAATCTAAACGCTCCTCGACTGCTGAATGGAGCAACAATGTGATATATCCGTACGGGGGGAATATTACTCAGCAATAAAGAAACGAAATACTGATAAAAATCATAACGTGAATAAACCTCAAAAACATTACGCTAAGTGAAAGAGGTCAGACCCATTTCCAATTAAGAAATGTCCAAAAAAGGCAAATTCATGGGGACAGGAGCATATCAGTGGTCAGCTGGGGGTGGAGGCAGGACTGTCTGCAAACGGGCACAAGGGATTTTTCTGAGGTGACAGAAACGTTCTAAAACCAGATCATCGTGACAGTCCCACAGCTCTGTGAATCCACCAGAAGTTACTGAATTGCACACTTGGAATGGGTGAGTTTTCCGCTATGTAAACTACACTGCAGTGAAAGCAGCAGCCACCAGCTCGGTTTCATGGCGGCGACCTGAACTCCCATGTTTAACTGCCCCCGTTCACATCCCTTTGAAATAATCTAAGACATACTAAAATAGCAAAAACAAACTACATTAGCACATGACAAAAGAGAAAGGTTATTAATGAGCAAAAATCTTTGAGGAATTTCTAGTGCAGAAGAGACAGGACTGTGAGGAGGGGAACCAGGCTCTGGAGCAAAGGGAAGGCCTCCCGGGAGTCTGCTGGGTGGGACCCTCCAATAGACACCCCATGAGAAACTCAGAAACTTCAAAGTGGGGAATCCAGAAACTGAGGCTGAAAGTAAGGCCAGCTCGAGAGTCCAAGCAGCAGCACGAGACCGGCTCAAGCTGCAGGGCTGTCTCAGACCAGACGAACCAGCTCGCGAGGACTGGGAGTCAGGGCCAACCCAGCTGGGCTCTCGACGCCAGAAGCCACCAGCTTGTTGGATGGACTGTGTTCAGATGAGCTCAAGCCTGACTGAAGTGACTCGACCCAAGCCTGACAGAGTCGCCGTGGCAGGAGGGCACAGGAGACAGCCAGCCCGATGCTCCTTGTGGACCCAACCTGCTCCGGTTCCAGGCTGAGGTGGGCTTCACTCCTTCCAGGGTTCGCGTGGCGCTCTGCGGGTCTTCACCAAGGGGAGCCCAACATGGAGCCCAGTCTGCTCAGCCTGGCCCCCACCAGAGGCCGTGCCTCTCCCCAGTTGCCTGACACCATAAATTCTCAAGTCACATAGCCCTTCAACACAGGTGCCACATTTTATCCTCACACTCTCTTCCACGACTGGTCATTGGCTCACTTCCTGCATCCCGTCTGAAGGACACCGCAGCTCTGCCCGTTTCTCCAGCATCACTGAGGGGGTGCACTTAGGTGCCCCTGTCCACACACCACCAGCAGCACACCCAGGGAACAGCAGCTGCACAAAGCTGGGCTAGGGCCACATTCCCGGCTCATTTCATCTTCACAACAACCCCATGCATGGGAGACTCTTCTACTCCTGGAAATTGAGGCTCTGAGAGGTGATGTAACGGACTACTAGTTGAGTGGCGGGACTAGGGAGTTCAAACCCTGGTCCGTTGACACCAGCGCCTGGGCCCAGGCCTCCTCCAAGAGCCCACGAGGCCCTAGCAAGAAAATGCATGTAAAACACTCCATCCAGGCCAGCCCCAGACCAAGCACTCAATCAAAGTTATTAGTTACTATGAGTGTTACTCTAATCCTACAGTGCTATTCATTTATACCTATTCTTTTTTCCTAAAATAATGAAAAAAGAAATTAACTTCAAGAAAGCACAGCATCATGCCAGGAAACCACAGGCCTCCATTGCAGGAAAGGGGTTCCCAGCTGTGGGCCCGAGGTATCCAGGGAGCACAGGCTGAGTCCAGGTGTCTAAGCGCCGGGCCCCTTTTCCAAGAGGCCTGATCTGCCCACTCCACACCCCTCTGGCCCAACTAGGGACAAAGCACATCAGCCACAGTGTGTTACCCCTTACGCTTCCCATGGGCAGCCTGGGCCGGAAAGAAAGAGCACTTGTTTGAGATCTGATTCCTGCATGTCTCACCATGGACCCAAACAGCCTAACTTATGGGCAGTGACTCTCAGGTAAGTGATATCTCACATGCTAAGAAATGACAGGATCAAGCAGAACAGAGCATCCTTTCCAGGGCCCAGAGAAACCCCCAGCCATCCACCTGCAGTCCCTGAGGCCCGGCCAGGCCCCAACTCCACATTAGGGACCAGACGCCCATCAAGGGAGTCAGCCTGGCCCAGGGCCCTGAGAACTCTCTGAGTCCACGGGAGGGACCCTAATGACAGCGACCATGCCTCCCAGGCCAGACTGACTGGACCAGAGTGGCCACCTGATTCTCCTGGGAACTCAGGACTCTGAGACGCCAGTCTCTGCTGGCCAGCCAACCCGAGGCACTGTGTCCTCGCTTCTAGGGGGAGGCCAGGTCCTGCCTGGGGCAGGGAGAGTCGGCCAGAGTGTGAAGGGAGCAGATGCGCGAAGAAGCTGAAGGCAGAGTCTGTGTGTGAAAGAAAAGGAGAGCAGCAGACCTGGCTCCCACCCCCAGGCTCTGGGGCAGATGCCTCTTTTTCAGCGGCAGGTAGTTATTTTGGCTTCCAAAAGATCTTGACCAGGGCTACTTTCTAAACACCAAGTTCATGTCAAGCCACCAGAAACCTGACCCCGAAGACACAGAGGGCTCATCTGAATGGGGAAAGATAAGCATCATTCATTCACTCATCGAGCTCCTACTTTATGCGGGAATCGTTCTAGCTAGGAGTTCCTAACCGTTTTTGTGCCTTGGACCCATTTGGCAGCCTAGTGAAGCCTCTGGGTCCCTCCTCACAGAAATGTTAAAATAAATGCACAAAATAAAATTACACAGGAAACCAATTATATTAAAATAGTTATTAAATTATTTTGAAATACTTTACAACATAATAATGTGTATTTCTTCATTTAAGGGGAGATATATATTTCTTTATTATTGCATTAAATAACAAGATCTGTTGGCGAATTTAATAACTACCATAATTTGAAAGTAGTTATGAGCATAGATATTCTAAGAGGCCAATGATTGTTGTGTGATATGAAAATATCGTGATTTTTATTGGCAACAAAATCCCAAGTACGATTATTATTACTGTGATTCACTATCTGTATTAGTAACTGAGAGAAATGCTAAATTTCAGTTAGAGGTTGGTGAAAATAAAGATGTCATATTTTTCCCATCAAAATTCAGTGACGTCTGGTCCAGAAGCCCTGTTCTCGGCGCTGGAGACATAAGCGTGTAGGCCCTGCTCCCATAGAACTTACATTCCAGGGCAGAAGTCAGAAAATACACACATGGATACAAAGAAGATAACTTCAGATACTGAGAAATATCTCAAAGAACTAAAATAGGGTGGAGGAGAGTATCTGCCAGGTCATTAAGGAAGGACACTCTGAGGATGTTTGAACTGAAATTTGAACTGAAAGCTTAGGAAGGAGTCAACCCATAAAAACCACCGTGTGGGCTTTGTAGCGGGCACAGCAAGTACAAAGACCCTGAGATGCACACGAGCTCAGCAGGCTTGTGATGGAGGCAGATGGACCCGAGTGGGCAGAAGGCAGCGGACAGACAGGCTGGGGCCAGAGTATGAAGGGCCTTGCATGCCATGGTGGGCATGTGGGTTTCGTCTGGAGCGCAGTGGGAACCCTCTGGTGTACTAGAGGGTTTTGAGCAGGGGGGACAGGATCTGATCTTACTGGTTTTGAGATCACTTTGGCTGCTGGGCAGAGAACTGGATGAAGAGAGACAACGTCGGAGCCTCAGAGGCAGCAGGGGTGAGAGAGGACGTCGGCATGGACAGGGATGGGGGATGGATCTGGGAGGGGTTCTGGAGGGAAACCGACAAGACTTGGTGATGGGGGAGAGGAAAAGAAGGGAACCGAGGATGCCTCCTAAGCTTGGGGCTGCCACCAGTGGATGACAGCCACATGTTGCTCAGCTGTCCATTCATTCGCTCCTCACCCGCCCACCCACTGAGCCCGCTGGTGGACCAGTTGCGTGCTTCTAGAGTTAGAAATGACACGCCCTGCCCTCCAGGGGCCTGTAGTGTAGTAGGGAGAATACCCAGTAAGTAGATACCCAAGGGACACATGCTTTAACAGATCACAGGTTCACTCTGGGGGTCAAAGAAGACATCACTGAGAAGAACCTTTGAGCTGGCTCTCAGAGGCCCAGTGGGAGTGTCTCAAGGGAAGGGCCGAGGAGGGTTCCCTGAGCAAGCGTGGAAGCCCAGGGCGGGAAAGGATCCTGACATGCTGTGCACCAGGAGCACAAGGGAGGAGGCTCCCCTCCCTACCAGCCCGCAGCCCGCGTCCATCCTAACTCACAGCAGCCCACGAGCTAGGCAGGGATCCCCAGAGGGTTTGTTTTAATGGATGGCCCTGACGCTGCAGCCACAGCCACAGCATCCTGTCTCCTGGTCACTCCCTCATCTGTTGGGCAGACTCAGTGAAACCTCCCAAGCCCTGCTCTGTGCAGAGGATTCAGACCAGTCCTTGGCCTCAAGGAGCTCACACGCCATTATCTGCTCACCACTATCATCAGGACAATTTATTAGACACTGTGTTCCAGGCTCTGGCTGGGGATTTCCATGCATTAAAAAACATCTTTTTTACAGATGAAGAAATGGAGGTGCAAAGAGATTAATGACACCGTAACCCGGGGACACCCTGACCGCGGCCCCTGCTGCACGGGGGCAGTCTAGCAGGTAGGCAAGAGCCCTAGGTCTTTGAGCTTGCCATTTCAATCCGAATCACACCAAAATCCCATCTTTCCATCCTCCTCCAGCTCTCTCACCTCACACACACACACACACACACACACACACACACACAGATGCTGCTAATGCCTCCTTGGAAACCGAAACACTGCCGAAGAGCAAGCAATTCTCATGATGTAACTTCGCAAGAACGTGGCAATTGTATCAGGACCACAGAACAATCCCTCATCTTGTTTCTGTATGACAGACTCTGTTCTCGTGTGTGGGCTCCTGGAGAGGGGAGGAAAATCCCATATGACATGTTGGTTTCCTTCCAAACTTGCAGAATTCTCCTTCAACATTGCAGGTTCAGGAAACCAAGAAAATAACATGAGACAGTCTGGTGCAGACCACTGTTGAGAAGGCAGAATAACCACTTTTTCCTACGCGTATGGAGGTTGTTTCAAAGAAAATACACACATCCAGGAATGTTCAATTACAAGAGACTGATTTCTCCCAAGTGTTTCAGACAAGCATGGAAACGGATCCCGAGCCCCGCTGCCGAGCCCGCTGCCCCTGCGTGGAGTGGGCTGCTCTCCGAGGACGTGGGGGGAGCTGGCTCCACCTTCACGGGTCTTGAACAGAAGCCATGACAAGACAAATGAGAAGGAAACGAAGAGGGCTATGGGCAGAACAACCCCTCCATCACTCCAGGAGCGGTAAGTGTATGTACATCTATATGCGCGTGCACACACACACACAGCATGCAGAGTTCCGACTGTAACCATCGCTCTGGTGCTGGACCACTGGCCAGCAGCTCCAGAAAGTCCCCCTTGTGGGCGCTGGCAGGGCTGTCATCTCTACCTCTTCCTGACCCTCTCCAAACTGGCCAGATCTCTTTTCCTGGCAGCAGCAGCGTCTGGTGGCTTTCAAAGAGAGGCCCGGCCACGTAAGCACATATCAGACTTGAATGCCATCACTCACTGCAGCGCTCCCCGTCGCCCCCCCCGAACCCCGTCCCTTCCAAACCACCCACCAGATGTTCAACCTCCAACATCCCACCTTCTCACTGAGGGAGGGAGAGTGGGCCAGGGAAGCGCCACCACGGCTGTGTCTCTGTGGAGGAGAGAAAGCAGCAGAGCGTGGGAAAGAGGGCTGGCTTTAGGGATGGAGGTCCGCAGATCTCACTAAAGAGGGACAAAACCTGCAAAACTGAGTGAACCCAGAGAAAAGGATGAGGAGGGCCGGCATCTTCTTGGGGAAGGGAAGAACTTACATTTATGAAGCTAAGTTAGGTGCCCCCAAACAGGCAGCAATCCACCAGTTCAGGTGACGGGCACAGACTAAGTGCCCCACATCCCCCCACAGCCCACACAGGGTGCACTGAAGCCAGGGAAGCGGAAGTGGACGAGGTCCATCCTTGTTCTCAGAGACCTTAGTCCAGCCCAAGGGCACCTAACCTTTTCAGGGAGGAGGACTTCCTAAATTTCTTACATAAAAGTAACACAGATACATGCTGAAATTGTAAAAACTGAATAAAAAGGCAAAAAATAAAAAAGAAAGTCTCTTCTCCCCACCATCCCTGGTCCCTGTCCCCAAGGTCACACAGCTCACATGATGTAGGGCAGCATTTATGCACACACCCATGCATATGGAGACAGAAGTAAATGCACAGATATATACATAAATGTATTTCAGAGACTATCCTTTTCAACACCAAAAAAAAAAATCAGTTCTACTTTTGGTATCTGTTGACTAAGAAAAAAACCCTTGGCAACTAAAAGCAGTTACAGATCGCCAACACACTTAATTAATCTGTGGTCTAATAATCACGGCAAAATCTACACCCACTCGGAACGCGGCATTTACGTGTATTTACAGCACCCATTCTTCAGGCTGACAGAGCTCGGGTCCTGCGTGGATCTCGGGGGGCCCGGAGTTCAACACCCTCCACCCCCCGCCGGTTCACAGCTGCAGCTGAAGGCCTGGTAGAAGCTGAGAACGAGACAGCCACACAGCAATGTCTGGGGTCGAAAGACAGATGAATCAGGATCTGGATTCTCACCTGTTGCGTACTCGGTGGCCCGGGCGAGCCGCTTGACCCGACCACGCTCCACCTTCCTCGCCTGTGAGCAGGGAGACCCGTGACACCCACCTCGCAGACGGTCGAAGGGGTCCCCAGGTGCTGCGGGCTAGGAGCGGCTGGTGAGTGACGGCTACGCCCGTGCTGGCGCCCCTCGGGCAGGCACGGGCACGGCTCCCTTAGCCTGAGACCACAAGACAGCGCACTGACGTTGAGGCACCAAGAGAAATGTGAGTGAAGAATACGCACTTCTCATAAAACCAGGGAAGGTTCTCAAAAGAAAGCCAGTCCTTTGGTTGGCTGGATAGTTTTTTAAGACCCTCTATGAGAAGGCCACTAGAGCTTCCCCCTCCCTCACGCGTACACATGCGGTTCTCCTGAAACCGAAGGCTCCTCCTCCCTCTGAAACAAGGCTGCAGAACACAGGCGGTGGGGAGAGGTCCCCGTGTGCAGCCACTAGCTGGTAGGGAAAGCCTGATTTCTCCACGGCGGGGGAGGCCGACTTGGGGGAAACAAGAGGCCTAGAGATCCCTACGGGTGAGGGCTTACAGGGAGCGTTGGGAAATGGGGGTGAAGGGGAGAGCGAGAATGAGGGTGGTCTACCTGTAGCATGCCAGACCCCCTCAACAGCCCTGGGAACACCCTGGAAAGCTGGAGAGTGATACTCTCCTTTCTGCGTATTTGGGATCATGGCATCCGGGGCAGGGACCGCTGCCCGCTCCCTGCTCCCTCTCCCCGACTCTGCATAGCCCTCATCAGTCACCTACTTCATCTTAATTAAGGTCCCAGGAGCATGCGCTCTGGGGAAGGCAGGCAGTGCTGCCTGGAACTGGACGAATGGTGCCCGCCTGGGCAGCCATCAGCAGAAACAACCCTCCCTGTGGAACACGCCCGGCCTCACCGCGGCCCCCAAGTCCAGCCTACCCAGCCTCTGCCCGAGGGCAGTGTCCTCCTCACACTCTCCCGGTTGCACCCCCGCCTCCTCACGGTTGATTCTTAACACAGAGGGATGCTTCTGAAACATCAACCAAAAACTCGCAGGACATACCCTAAGAAGGGTGAACTCTCCTGCAGGTAGAGCATACCCAGCCGGAGAGAAACAGTCTGCATCCCGGAGCTTTCTCCGGAAGGAAGCTAGAGAAATGCCCTGAACGATAAGAGGAGGAGCTCCATGTCCCAGGCAGTGGCTCATACAGAAGCAGGCAGTGGAACGAGGAGAAAGAAGTCAGCCAGCGGCATCAGCTAGCACAGCACTGTTCAGGACGGAGCTGAGGACAGCTTGGGGCTCTGACATGCAGAAAGCCGGTCTCGCAAAGGGACAACAAGCGCCTGAGTCTCCCAGAGTCTCCTGGGGCGGAACAGGGAAGGCAGGAGAGGGAGACTGGTGTTTTCTGGGAACTTGAGGTGACTCCTGAGCACGTTCTCAGGCTTCAAATAGATAGTGGAGAGCAATATATTAAAAATGCAAGAGAAAGAGGGGACGCCTGGGGCGCCTCGGTGGCTCAGTAGTTAGGCATCTGCCTTGGGCTCAGGTCGTGGTCCCAGGGTCCTGGGATCAAGCCCCGCATCGGGCCCCCTGCTCGGCGGGAAGCCTGCTTCTCCCTCTTCTACTCCCCTTGCTTGTGTTCCCTCTCTCGCTGTGTCTCTCTCTGTCAAATAAGTAAAATCTGAAAGACAGAGAGAGGAAGGAAGGAAGGAAGGGAGGAAGGGAGGGAGGGAGGGAGGGAGGGAGGGAGGGAGGGAGGAAGGGAGGAAGGAAGGAAAGAAAGAAGGAAGGAAGAAAGGAAGGAATAAAATTAAGAAAATTTAATTTAAAAAGTGGGGATGCTTGACAGAGCACATCTCAGAAAGGATGGTAAGGTGGGACTGTGGTAGCTGCTTCCCCTGCCCCTGGAGGATGGCGGGGGATGGTGGCCGCTACTCAGACCTTCACTAGAGGAGGGAAGCCCTGGGGAGATGGGAGAGCCAGGCTGGCACGGGGGCACCCACGCCAGGATGCGGGGGCTCGGTGAAGTCTCTCAGGATGAGACACCTTTCCCTACAAGTATGTGAATCAAAAGCACAAGAACCAGACCATTGATTTCCTCCACTGAGGACCTGATGTGACCCTCGGGACAGGGCGCTGTCCCAGACTGGAGGACACTAACGAGGCCCCACAACTAGATGCAAAGAGGGATCGTGGACTGAGACGGGAACAGGACAACAACACTGTGAGGGAACCCGGGGGCATGCGAAAAAAGTCAACAGTCCGGTTCACAGCATTGCACCTGTATCAATTTACCTAAGTTAATCTGAAATGTGGATTAAGCCTACGGAAGCTATTCACATATAAGCTCCCCGAAGGGTACACATAAATGCCGTGTACTACCATGCAACTTTTCTATAAGTCTAAACTTATTGCAAAATAAAAAGTTAAATTTAAAAAGCAATTCCATACCCTCACATCACACCCCCCTCGCATCCCCCCAAGACACACGCACACACACACAATCTCCACAAACGGGCCTAACACTGGGCTCTCCATTTCCCGCACCAACCATGACCTGAGAGGTGCAGCTGCGGGGGGCTGAGGGTCAAGCATTTGATGCCCATTACCTGTGGGCCACATACGTCATCTACGGTAGACAGAGGATGGGGCTGGAAGACAGTTTACTGTGAAGACAGGGGTCCCTCTCTCCTTCCCAGTCCCTGCCAAGGGCAGAGGAATAACAGGTCTGACTGGTACCAGTCCAGGTCACCGACAGCCATATCTGTTTGGCGCATCACTAAATGCCCAAAAGTCACACACCTGTTCGAGGCCCCTCTTCTCCCCGCTGCGGAC
This sequence comes from Potos flavus, assembly GCA_028534135.1. Taxonomy (NCBI): domain Eukaryota; kingdom Metazoa; phylum Chordata; class Mammalia; order Carnivora; family Procyonidae; genus Potos; species Potos flavus. The sequence continues at coordinate 6,546,080 of CM052892.1, forward strand.
GTGAGACCCGTGGGACTCGCACACGCACCCCTACATGTGCCTGCCTGGCCTGTGCCCGTATGCTGCTGGCCGGAGGCACGTAACGGCCCCAGGCGCAGGTCAAGCTCAGGGGGCATGGGAGGCCTCGGTGGGCAGGGAGCTCCTCACTTGCCCCAGGCAGCTTCGAGCGGACACTGGCTGGCTCATGAGGAGGGCAATTCAATTCTTTGCTGCTCTTCCTTGTCATCAGGTTGAACTTTAGAAATATCGAGGTGAAGAACAGGTTGCAGAACAGGACACCCACATTCTGGGCCTTCCTGACAAATACCACTGAGCCCTGACTCCTCGCACACAGCTGCCACTTCCCACCTAAACGGGAAGGAAGCTGTCTGCGAGCAAGGCGGGGTGGGCGAGGTCCGGCTGGAGGGCAGGGAAAACCACGGGGGCCGCGGCACGACAATGCCCAGTAGGAATAAGGGGTGCACCCCACGAGGTGGGAGCAGGCAGCTGAAGAACATGATCCTTGGGTCAAGGCTGTCTTCAAGCAGCATTCCGCATTCCACGGAGAACACTGCAGGGGCTGGCGTGGGGTAGGGTACCAAAGCACACAGAGAAGTGACATTTTCCCACCAAACCACATAAGCAGATCTAAGTTCCAAGCCAGTGAGCTGGGTCCACGCATCTGCCTTCCCCTCTCCAAATCTTGTTGGGATGAAGAAACAAGAAGAATAAGAAATCTGTTGCAGTGTCGAAATACAGGGAAGGATGACATCACCAAACCAGAAATTCAGAATTCCTAGAAGATTTGAGGCAAATGGGACTGGACTGAGAAGAAGCTATGAGAGTTAGACATCTGGCCACAGAACCAACGGTCTCTTCTGTCCAAACAACACCCGGCCAGAAAACGCAGCGGACTGAGAGTCTACTAACCAAACACTACCTAGAGATAAACTTGAAAAGAAATGTACAGAAACCGTTTGAAGCAAATAGTGATATTTTCCTAACAAAAAAAGAAGACAAGTCAAAAGACAGACGTTTCACTCTTCTGAATAAAGAGACAATATTGTAAAGACATCAATTCTCCCCAAATGATCTATAAATAAAATACAAGGTCACTCTAAATCCTAAAGGGATTCATTTTGGAATACAACAAATTGGTTTAAAGTTTCATCTGGAAGAATAATTTTTAGAAGTTAAGAAGTTTTGAAAAAAAAGCAGTAGGCTGAGAAGTGACCTGTCCTGCCAGGAAGCCACGGAGAGATGATCGGATTAGCAGGACAGAACCCAGTCCAGGTCACAAGGTCAAGTGCACGTGAGACTTCATATCTAGTCAAGAATTGCCAATGGTGGGGAAGGATGGATCACGTAATAAATGTTGATGAAACAATTTACTATTCACTTGGGGGTGGAGGGATCTGTTTAAAATCTTACCAAGTATCTTAAGAAAAACAAATAAGCATAGAGAAAAAGAGAGAGAGAGAGGCAAACCAAAAAACAGACTCTTAACTAGAGAGAATATACCGATGGTTACCAGAGAGGAGGTGGCTGGGGGTGAAGTAGGTGATGGGGATGAAGGAAGGCACGTGTGATGAGGAACAGGTTTTGTATGTGTTGAATCATTAAACTGTACACTTGAAACTAAAATTACGCTGTTTGTTAACTAACTGGAATTTAAATAGAAACTTTAAAAAAAATAAAAGATAAAAATGAAATCTTACTCAGTATCGAATATAACAATAATATTTTGATAGAGATTTAACCAAACATAAAATCCCCATAAAAATACCAGAGGAAACACTAATCATTATTTTTAAAGTAACTCTGGAGTAAAGAAATCCTCTCTAGGGTGATACAAAAGCCAGAAAAACAAAGGAAACCACTCGCAGATTTAACTACATTAAAAATGAAAACTCTATATAAGAAAAGACATCATGAAAAAGATGTAAGACAATGAAAACACCAGGGAGGGGGTGTTTGAAATGTCACATGAGAAAGGATGAAGTAAGATCCTTAGTATAGAAAGAACTCCCCCAAGAGTCCAGCTCAACGCTCAGCAGGCATGCTGCCCCGGCCGGGGGCCTGTCCTCTACGCCCCAGCTTGTCACCTGCAAAGAGAGGCGGTCCCAGCAGCACCTTTCTTGTGGGTGTGACGACTACGTGAGATGCTGTGTGTGGAGCACTTCGCCCAGAGTCTGAGCAAGGCAAGGAAATCATCAGACAGGCAAGGCAAGAGCATGTTCCAGCAAGGTCACTGGCTGCACTACCACCTGCAAAGAAAGTAAGGAAACACTGGAAAGCCTCATCAGTGTGTTTCCGCACGGGCAGCTGGGGCACATCCATTCAAGGCACATTCATTTAAACCACCCTAAGCAGTCGTTTAAAATGCTGAGATAGATCAATATCTAGGGACAGAGAAAGATGTCCACCAATTCAGGACACAGCCCCCCTTACTAATTCATTCGGCAAGTACGTACTGAAAGTCTAGTATGTGTTAGGTACTGTTGTAGGGGTTGGGCACAGAGCAGTGAAGAAAAAGCTGGAGGTCCCCCGATACGTTCTAGCAGAGGTGTCAGACCGTAAATAAAGCATGCAGTGAAATATACAGTGTCAGCTGAAGGGAAGAGAGGGAAAAAGTAAAGCAGGGCTTGGGGCTAGGCAGAGGAGGATGATGGGTTACGATTTTAAATAGGGAGGTCTGAGAAGTGCTGAGAAGGTGACATCTGGACATGTTTTCAAACACTTATGCACTAACGTGGACACACGCTCCACTATTAATATCATTGCCTCTGAAAAGTGTACAGCACTTTCAGGATGCCTGGGTGGCTCAGTCAATTAAGCCTCTGCCATCGGCTCAGGTTGTGATCTAAGGGTTCTGGGACCGAGCCCCGCACTGGGCTCCTTGCTCAGCGGGGAGCCTGCTTCTGCCTGCTGCTCGCTCTGCTTGTGCTCTCTCTCTTTCTCTCTGACAAATACCTTTTTCAATTTTTTTTTTTAAGATTTTATTTATTTATTTGACAGAGAGAAAGACAGTGAGAGAGGGAATACAAGCAGGGGGAGTGGGAGAGGGAGAAGCAGGCTTCCCGCTGAGCAGGGAGCCCGATGCGGGGCTCGATCCCAGGACCCTGGGATCATGACCTGAGCTGAAGGCAGACACCTAACGACTGAGCCACCCAGTCGTCCCAGAAATACCTTTTTCAAAAAAAGTGTACAGCGCTTTCACTTTATACTTTTTGTACACATCAGTACTGTTTGATTTCTTTTAAAACAAGTGATAAAACAAAGCTGTGAGCAACACAGCACAGAGAAAACTGAAAGCAAACTTCCACGGACAAGCTCTTCGGGATGGCTCCCGCCCAGGTGTTCCAGACTTAGGAGGGTGGAGTCGCTTGCCTGGTGCTTTGGCACCACCTGGTGGCCATTTCCAGCCATGTCAAGGGAAAAAGGCAAGGTGCACAATTGTACAAAACTCCACCTGCCCTGTGGACGGGGACTAGAAGGAAAAGGGGCAGCACAGATGCAGTTTGATCTGCCGGGGTGACAGGGTCATGGCGAGATTTATTTAGCTGGGATTTTCTATCATAGTTTCATAATGTTTCATTCATTTACATGTAACTGCAATGGAGTCGTCCCCTGGGACAGCCAAACGTGCTCGAGGGGCAGAAGTGGAGAGGTGGGTCGGGTGGCACAGATCCATAAAACCAGGCCATCTGCACATGTGTCCCCAAGAAGCCTGGGGAATTCCGAGTGACAACTTCAGGTCACTCGGTCCGTGGAAGAGGAGGGGTCTTCCCCAGTAGGAGTTGCTAAAGGACGAGGTCCCCAAGAGTCTGGCTGGGATGAACAGCTCCATAGCTGCCCTCAATGATTACTCACTAGCTGAGCGTGCGCACAGACCACAAAACAGTGCCTCTTCCCCAAAGCCCAGAGGGCACTGAGGGGTAACCCCCGGGTGACGGGGCGGTGATGCTGAGCACACTGAGGACTCTGCCTGGGACACTTGTCCCTTCTCTTTCTGGTCCTTGGTCCATCGAGGGCCGCTCCACCGTGTGCCTTCCACGTAGCCCGCCGTAGCACCAGTCACCCTGACGGGGAATCGCTGCTCTCCCTGGGCATCTCCCCGCTCAGCCACGAGCTCTGTAGGGTGAGTCTGGCTCTCATTCGTCCCCAGAGGCGGCACCTGCAAGCCCAGTGTTCTGGGAGTGAATGCAGCTCTGCCGCCTACACCTACGTGATGGCGGGCAAGTGCCCCTCTAAGCCTCAGTGCTCCCCCCGTGCCCACCTCGTGGGGCCGTCGTGAGGACTGGCAGCGGCAGCCGCGGGCACTCGGGAGAGCTGGGGGTGCCGGGCGCTCGTCTCCGGGCCCCGCAGGTATTCAGTCCGAGCTGAGGCGTCTCTGTGGGGTGAGTGTCGTTACAGCGCCCGGCACGGGAAGTTCTCAGTATCTGAGCCTCAGTTCCCAGCACGGTACCCGGCAGTCGGCCGCGTTCTCAATAAAAAAGGATGAACTACTCCCCCAACCTACAGTGACAAGGGGTGAGGTCAGGGCAAGACTGCGACGCTATGCCACCCCAACAGCACCGCCAGCCGCCTGGTTCTGCTGCCCTCCAAGAAGGCTCAAGGACTGCACAAAAGGACTCGAAGGAGAGAAGGCCCTGCGGCGGGTCCCAGCACTGGGGAGGGTGGGGAAAGGAAGAAGTGATGGGAATACTTGGGGCTGGTGCCAGAGGGGGTGGGGTGGGGGGACAGGAACACTCTGGCCTCAGGCTCAGGGTCAGCTCAGGCAGGACCCAGGTGGAAGCTGCCTCCCGGGAGCAGCCTCAGCTAAAAGCAGGTGAGACCCACCTTAACAATCCTTCTCTCCGGGATCGCTCCCAGGCTCCCTATGGACACCTTCAACACGCCCAACCAGTAATGGCCCCATCTGAACATCGTGTCCTATCCTTGCTATCCTTGCTTTCCACATGCTTCCTTCCCTGATTCCTTGCATTCCAACCCACTCTCAGGTGGTCAGGGCTGTGGTCCCCACAGGGGAAGCAAAGAGGGGGCTGAAAGGTAGGTACCAAACCCATGGAGAAGCACAGGCCCCGCCTGCGGGGGAGCACGTTCTACGCGGGGAGCGTGCAGTCCCTCTGCCGGCCCCTCGGAAGCGGCATCCAGCCACTGAAGGACAGATGTACAGACGAGAACAGGTGCCAAAATGTTTCTGGAGCTCACCGGTGCCCACGCCCATCCTGCTGTCTCTCATAGCCGGGTGTAAACAGGGGCCGTGAAAGCATCCTCCTCCCTCCTCTTCTCCTGGCTCCTTCCTGCTCTCCTTTCCAGTCTCATTTTAGGTGTTACTTCCTCCAGGAACCCTTCTGTGACCCCCTCTATTATGTCTTCCTCCTCCTCCATGGCACTCGTCACGCTCGTCCTGAATCACGCGTTCGTCTTCCTCCCCAGACCACCACAGCTCTGGCAACACTCAGGGGCCCCTCCAAGACCTCCAGTAAGAGGGTCATGCGAGCTGCGTCAGGAGCTGGCCCATGGCTTCCAGGGCTCACAAACCCTTTCCTGAGCACTGCCCACATCTTTACTTTTTCATGAGATGAAAACAAATAAACCCTTACTGTTTAAGTCCTTGTTATACAGGGCACATCTACTATATGCAACCAAATCTCGTCCTAATACACCTTCTGATCCCCAGAAGTCAAAACTGAACATTCTTCCTTCCAGAACACAAATAAACAACTACGCCTCTATGTGTCATTTGCTCTGTTTAATTACGTGTCCTAAAAGTGGACCATTTCCCCACTCTCAGCCCTTCTCCCAAAGCCTGAGGTTTTGCAAAGGTGGTTTAGAATTTTTATTCCCCGCTTATTATGTTTTCCCATACAGTTCTCCTGTAGCTTAAAAACTGTTAAGAACCCAACATAATAAAATCCACATCGCAGCAGCACCAGCCCCTGAGACAAAAGCATACTCGTGACAGGTACACTGCTCCCCCCTGCCTCCCGCGCTCCTGCCTGGTCTCAGCGTCTCTGCCCTGCTTTCACTGTCCTTCCACTGGAGAACCTGCCTGGGCATTTTCTCAGCTACACCGAATAGCTACTGTACGTTTTACGCCATCGCGTGTCTGAAACGCCTTCCTTTTGCAATAAGCTGTGAGCGGTTTCTGGGCTGGGGATATGGAGGGCCGCGGCCCCTCTCCCTGAACAGTCTGCAGACTCCGGTCCACTGCTTTCCCGCCTCCAGGGTCGCATATGGGAAGCCCAGTGAGAATCTAATTCTCTTTCCTTTGAAAACCTGCTCTTTCTTCATTCAAAATTTTAAGATTTTTCTCCTTCTTGGAGTTTAGGAATTTTACTAGAAAACAGGCATTAAATGTTGGCTTTAGTGTGAACCGGGGGAATCCACTGAATCTGAAGAATCACATCTTTCTTCAGTTCACTGAAATTTCCCTCTACTGTTCTTCTATTACGCCTCCATCTGTTCCTTTTTCTCCTTCTGGAATTTTCTATTCTATTACCCGCATGCCGGACTCCTGGATAAGGCCTCTAAGTGCCTCACATGTTAATTCATTATTGCCATTTCTTTGTATTATTGTTCTGGGTTGTGAGGCATTTCTTCTCTTTGGCCTTCCAAACCACTAATTTCAACTTCTTCTATTGATCTCTGAATTCAAAAGCCACGTTCTTTAGTTCCAGAAAGCCTGGCACACTTCCATCTCATCCCTTTGGGAGGTCCTTCCTTGTGAATTAAAGTTCTTAAGCGTCCGTTCCATTCGTCCTGCCTCAAAGAAGCTACTGCTCCAAGTGTGAAGTTTGGCTTCCGTCCTTTCTGTGACCAAGTCCCTGACGACGTGCTGTCATTTGTCTCTGCCTATTGAAGGACGCAGGTTCTTGCAGCCCCCGTTCACGGCAGACAGCCTGAGCTCCTGCAGCAGTAGCAAGCCTGAGGCCCTGGGCGACCTGAAAGCCTCTGTTCAAGAGAGCTCAAGGGAAATACACTGGTGAACAGGGCTCTTCCTGCTGAAGTAGGGAGGGGACCCTCTGTCCTTTGGTCCCCCATCCAGGTGATGACAGGAGAGAGGAGTCCTCTCCCACCTGCGGAGGCTGGGTGCAATCCTGCCCAAATCTCCCATGAACCACAAGTGGGCAGCCACAGCCCTTCTCCGAAATCCAGTTCCTTGTTTTTTTTTTAAGTCTTTTTTTCTTTTAATTTTTTTTAAAGTTTATTTTTTAAAATTTATTTTTAAGTAATCTCTACACCCAGCCTGAGGCTCAAATTCACGACTCCAAGATCAAAAGTCATGTGCTCTTCCGACTGAGCCAGCCAGGCCCCTCATACTGGAATCCAGTTCTAATCAGACCCAAAAGCACAGCCAGGGAGAGGAGCTCCATTTCTAGAACAAGACTGACCCAGGGTCCAATCCCAGCTCTGCCACTAACTTGCTGTGTGACTTCGGGGAAATCACTTTTCTCTAAGTCTGTTTTGTCGTGTGCTCCCACCTCTAAACCAGCATTTGTCTCCAGTATCCTCCGTAAGGGAACCAATCCCACCAGTAGGTAAGTTTCAGGGAAAGTGTTTTTACTAAGCACTATATGAATTACTTGTGTTGTAGTTAATCATGCAACATCAAAGAAGACTGAATCCCTAGTAGGAAAGCATCAGAAACTTCACCTTCTGCCTCTTTTGTGATAATGGGTTGATGGAAGGGTAAGGCTACTAGAAGAATCTGAAAAATATTTTTTTCAAAGATTTTATTTATTTATTTGAGAGAGAGAGAGAGCACAGAGGGAGAGGGAGAGAGAGAAGCAGACACCCCGCTGAGCAGAGAGCCTGACATGGGGCTCGATCCCAAGACCTGGAGATCATGACCTGAGCCAAAAGCAGCCACTTAACCAACTGAGCCATCCAGGCGCCCCAAGAACCTGAAAAATATTGCAATATTTCAGCTTTTAACGTTTTTGTGACTGTTCCTACCTGAACAGAATCTTTTAGGATTCTTTTAGGCAAACACTCACTGCCACTCCCCCCTTTATTATTTTATGTTGTCTCAAGACCTGAGGACCATGAGCACAAAGGGGATGGATGCTGAGAGCCATAAAAGAGTCCAAGTTGGCTTCAGTCTAGTAACATTTATTGAGCACCTACTGTGTGTGCAAGGCACTGCATGAGATACAATAATGAACAAGACACAACCCCTGCCTTAAAAGAGCTTAAAGTCTAGTCAAGGAAGTAAGATAGGAGGTATAGGGTACATCAAAAGCATGATGCAATGCAGAATGTAGCCAGGGCCATGAGGAAATTAAAAGGAAGGAGAGCAAGGCACCTGGTTGGCTCAGTCAATTGTTTGCCTTTGGCTCAGATCATGATATCAGGGTCCTGGGATGGAGCCCCATATCAGTCTCCATGTCCGTGGGGAGTCTGCTTCTCCTTCTTCTTCCGCCTGCCGCTCCCCCTGCTTGTGCGCACATTTGCTCTCTTTCTCTCTCTAATAAAGTCTTTACAAAAATAAAATAGGGGTACCTGTGTGGCTTAGTCAGTTGAGCATCTGCCTTCAGCTCAGGTTATGATCTCAGGGTCCTGGGATCAAGTTCCACATCGGGCTCCCTGCTCAGCCGGGAGTGTACTTCTCCCTCCCTCTGCCTCTTCCCTGGCTTGTGCGCACTTTCTCTCTCTCTCTCATTCTCTCTCTCAAATAAATAAAATCTTTTAATAAAATAAATAAAAATAATGAAATGAAATGAAATGAAATGAAATAGAGCTCCAGCAGCTGAGTAATGCAGAAAAACCTTCTCGGAAGAGGTGCCAGATAGGATGGGCAGACTCTCGGGGAGCAAGAATGGGGGCGGGTAGGACAAGAAGGTGGCAGGGGTTGACCTGTAGAGTGAAGATTCTTGAAGACAATAACCACATCTTATTGGGCCTTCACGCTTCCTCCCATGGCCAAGCACCTCACATAAGAGCTGGCCTTTCTGATGAAGGGAGGGTCTGAGGCAAGGAGAGCTGAAAGTGGTGGGCAGCTGAACTGGAAAGAGAGGATAGGCGTCTGCAGGGAGGGATGGGGACCTGACTGAGGCCGAGAGAAAGGAGGTCACCCCAGCTACTGGGGGTGAGACACAGGACGTCTTTCTTCTGACCACCAGAAGCAAAGGGGCGACAGCACGACAGGGCAGCAAGAAGAGGTTTTGCACAAGTAGGAGGTGGAGGAAGAAAGGGACAGCCTTTGATACAAGAACCAACAGAGAAAACCTCCGAGCTTAATCTGGCAAAGGAATCCCTAAAACACCCCCTGCGCACATGGCTGAGGATGCCTGACACCCCGAAAGCCACACTACAGCTCCTCAGCCCCATCGGGCGCAAGGTTTCTCTGGCTGCACCGCTACCCCGATCACCAGTCCCGCCGTGCCCCTTCCAGCGCCCGTCCATCATGGCCCTATGCTCAAGAAAGCACATCTCACTAAGGTCCATAAACCAACTTACCAGGAATACATGATGGGCTTCATAATCCCAGGCCAAGAGGATATACCATCCCAGCACGTCTCTTTCCAAACAGTAGCTGCTGTAAAAGTAGGAGGAATAACTCCATTGACATCGATGTTCCCATATGGTAAGACCTGTTTTTCAAAGCTCAGCAAGGTCAGACCAACGTTAGCACTCTAAGATCTGATTTCAACCTATTCTTTGAAATTTCAAATACTTTTCCCATAGATCAATATTTGATATCACCATTAGCCTACCGGGTAGCAGAGCCTGTCCTAAATATATCAAAATCAACTTCAACTTCTTGGGTCACTCTTCTCCTTGGATACATGCCGTGGTACGCAAGCGGAATCAATCCCAAAGAAAGCATTGGCTCCGCGGGAAAATGCATTCTGGCAGGCCTGAAGTACCAGCCATGGCCTCAGGCACTACCCAGCAGGAAAGGAACTCAGGAGTGCCCAGAAACAAACACCCCCGCCCTCAGAGCACACGCCTGCTGAAAAAAGAGTGTGTGTGACAAGGCAGGGAGTGCCTGGAGGGCCCCAAGGCAGAGGCAGCCTCTCAGCGACCCACTGACACGGAGCATCCTGCAGGGGGCGGTGGTGCTGAAGCCAGCCACCCCCCCCCGCCCCCC
>CM052892.1:6556660-6593123 GCA_028534135.1 Potos flavus
ATTATATTAAAAAAAAAAAAAAAAAAAAAGCAAGATCCATGGATATGCTGTCTGAAAGAGACTCATTTTATACCCAAGAAAACTTCCAAAAAGAAAAAAAAAAAAAAAAGAAAACTTCCAGATTTAAGGTGAGGGGGTGGAAAACCATTTATCATGCTAATGGACATCAAAAGAAAGCTGGGGTGGCAATCCTTATATCAGACAAATTAGATTTTAAACCAAAGACTAATAAGAGATGAGAAAGGACACTATACAATAATTAAGGGATCTATCTAACAAGAAGATCTAACAATTATAAATATTTATGCCCCTAACATGGGAGCAGCCAATTATATAAACCCATTAATAACAAAATTAAAGAAACACATCAATAATAGTAGTAATAACAGTAGGGGACTTTAACACCCCACTCATTGCAATGGACAGATCATCTAAGCAGAAGATCAACAAGGAAACAAGGGCTGTGAATGACACACTGGACCAGATGGACTTCACAGATATATTCAGAACATTCCATCCTAAAGCAACAGAATACACATTCTTCTCAAGTGCACATGGAACATTCTCCAGAATAGATCACATACTGGGTCACAAATCAGGTCTCAACTGGTACCAAAAGATCTGGATCATTCCCTGCATATTTTTGGACCACAGCGTTTTCAAACTAGAATTCAATCACAAGAGGAAATTTGAAAAGAACTCTAATGAATGGGGGCTAAAGAGCATCCTACTAAAGAATGAATGGGTCAACCAGGAAATTAAAGAAGAATTTTTAAAATGCATGGAAATAAATGAAAATTAAAACACAACTGTTGAAAAACTTTGGGATGCAGCAAAGGTGGTCTTAAGAGGGAAGCACTACAGATTTTCTCTTTGTTTCTCGAGAAACAAGAAAGGTCTCAAATACACAACCTAAATTTAACACCTAAAGGAGCTGGAAAATGAACAGCAATAAAACCTAAACCCAACAGGAGAAGAGAAATAAAAAGATTAGAGCAGAAATCAATGAAATAGAAATCAAAAGAACAGCAGAACAGATCAATGAAACTAGGAGCTGGTTCTTTGAAAGAATTATGAAGCTTGATAAAGACCTGGCCAGATTTATCAAAAAGAAAAGAGAAAGGACCCAAATAAATAAAACCATGAATGAAAGAGGAGCGATTACAACCAACACCAAAGAAATACAATTTTAAGAAAATATTATGAGCAACTATATGCCAAAAAATAAAGGCAATCTGAAAGAAATGGGTCCATTCCTAGAAACATATAAACTACCAAAACTGAAACAGGAAGAAATAGAAAACAGGAACAGACACCTAACCAGCAAGGAAATTGAAGCAGTATTCAAAAAATCTCCCAACAAACAAGAGTCCAGGGCCAGATGGCTTTCCAGAGGAATTCTACCAAACATTTAAAGAAGAATTAATACCTATTCTTCGGAAGCTGTTTCAAAAAATCGAAATGGAAGGAAAACTTCCAAACTCTTTTTATGAGGCCAGCATTACCTTGATCCCAAAACTAGACAAAGGCCCCACCAAAAAGGAGAATTACAAACCAATATCCCTGATGAACATGGATGCCAAAATTCCCACCAAAATACCAGCCAATAGGATCCAACAGTACATTAAAAGGATTAGGCTCCACGACCAAGTGGGATTTACTCCTGGACTGCAAAGGTGGTACAACATCCACGAATCAATCAATGTGACACACTATATAAATAAAAGGACAAGAACCGTACGATCCTCTCAACAGATGCAGAAAAGGCATTTGACTAAGTACAGCATCCTTTCTTGATTAAAACTCTTCACAGTATAGTGATAGAGGGAACATACCTCAATGTCATAAAAGCTATATATTAAAAGCCCACAGCAAATGTCATTCTCAATGGGGGAAAAACTGAGCTTTTCCCCTAAGGTCAGGAACACGGCAGAGATGTCCACTATCACCACTTCTATCCAACACAGTACTAGAATCCTAGCCTTAGCAATCAGACAACAAAAAGAAATAAAAGACATCTGAACTGGTAAGGAAGTCAAACTCTCACTCTGCAGACGACATGATACTCTATGTGAAAAATCTAAAAGACTCCACCCCAAAATTGCTAGAACTCATACAGGAATTCAGAAATGTGGCAGGATATAAAATCAATGCACAGAAATCAGTTGCATTTCTATACACTAAAAATGAGACAGAAGAAAGAGAAATTAAGGAGTCGATCTCATTTACAATTGTACAATAACATAAGATAACCTAGGAATAAACCTAACCAAAGAGGCAAAGGATCTGTACTCAGAAAAGTATAGAACACTCCTGAAAGAAATTGAAAAAGACACAAAGAAATGGAAAAACGGGGAAGCCTGGGTGACTCAGTTGGTTAAGCAGCTGCCTTGGGCTCAGGTCATGATCCCGGGGTCCTGGGATCAAGCCTTACATCAGGTTCCCTGCTCGGTGGGAAGTCTGCTTCTCCCTCTTCCCTTGTCCCTCCTTCTGCTCATTCTCTGTCTCTCTCTCTCTCTCTCTCTCTCTCTCTCAAATAAATAAGTAAAACCTTAAAAAAAAAAAAAAAAAAAGAAAGAAATGGAAAAACATTCCATGTTCATGGATTGAAAAAACAAATATTGTTAAAAAGTCTATGCTACCTAGAGCAACCTACACATTCAAAGCAATCCCTATCAAAATACCATCAACTTTTTTCACAGAGCTGGAACAAATAAACCTAAAATGTGTATGGAACCAGAAAAGACCCTGAATAGCCAAAGGGATGTTGAAAAAGAAAAGCAAAGCTGGTGGCATCACAATTCCATACTTCAAGCTCTATTACAAAGCTATAATCATCAAGACAGTATGGTACTGGTGCAAAAACAGACACACAGATCAATTGAACAGAATAGAGAACCCAGAAATGGACCCTCAACTCTATGGTCAACTAATCTTCAACAAAGCAGGAAAGAATGACTATCCAATGGAAAAAGGACAGTCTCTTCAACAAATGGTGTTGGGAAAATTGGACAGTCACATGCAGAAGAATGAAATTGGACCATTTCCTTACGCTATTCATAAAAATAGACTAAAAATGGATGGAAGACCTAAATGTGAGACAGGAATCTAACAAAATCCTAGAGAACACAGGCAGCAATCTCTATGACCTCGCCCACAGCAACTTCTTGCTAGACACATCTCCAAAGGCAAGCGAAACAAAGGCAAAAATGAACTATTGGGACTTCATCAAAATAAAAAGCTTTTGCACAGCAAAGGAAATAGTCAACAAAACCTAAGGATAACCAACAGAATGGAAGAAGTATTTGCCAATGACATATCAGATAAAGGGCTAGTATCCAAAGTCTATAAAGAACTTATTGAATTCCGGGGCGCCTGGGTGGCTCAGTCGTTAAGTGTCTGCCTTCAGCTCAGGTCATAATCCCAGGGTCCTGGGATCGAGCCCCGCATCGGGCTTCCTGCTCTGTTGGAAGCCTGCTTCTCCCTCTCCCCCTGCTTGTGCTCCCTCTCTCGCTGTGTCTCTCTCTGTCAAATAAATAAAATTAAAAAAAAAAAAAAAAAAAAAAAAGAACTTATTGAATTCAACACCCAAAGAACAAATAATCTAATCAATAAATGGGCAGAAGACATGAAAAGACATTTCTTTAGGGGCGCCTGGGTGGCTCAGTGGGTTAAGCTTCTGCCTTTGGCTCAGGTCATGATCTCGAGATCCTGGGATCGAGCCCTGCATCAGGCTCTCTGCTCAGCAGGGAGCCTGCTTCCTCCTCTCTCTCTGCCTGCCTCTCTGCCTACTTGTAATCTCTCTCTGTCAAATAAATAAATAAAATCTTTAAAAAAAAAAAAAAAGAAAAGAAAATACATTTCTTCAAAGAAGATACAGACACACACACAAAAAAATGCTCAACATCACTCAGCACCAGGGAAATACAAATCAAAACCACAATGAGATATCACCTCACACAGGTCAGAATGGCTAAAATTAATAACACAGGAAACAAAAAATGTTGCTGAGGATGTGGAGAAAGGGGAATCCAAGCTGGTGCAGCCACTTTGGAAAACAGCATGGAGGTTCCTCAAAAAGTTGAAAATGGAGCTACCCTACTACCCAGCAGTTGCACTACTAGGTACTTACCCCAAAGATACAAATGTAGTAATCCGAAGGGGCACCTGCACCCCAATGTTTACAGCAGTAATGTCCACAATAGCCAAACTATGGAAAGAGCTCAGATGTCCATCGACAGATGAATAGATAAAGAAGATGTGGGATACACATATACATTGGAATATTACTCAGCCACCCAAAAAAAATGAAATCTCACCATTTGCAACAGTGTGGGTGGGACTAGAGAGTATTATGCTAAGCGAAATAAGTCAATCAAAGAAAGACAATTATCATATTATCTCACTCATATGTGTAATTTAGGAAACAAAACAGAGGATCATAGTGGGAGAGAGGAAAAAATACAAGATGAAACCAGAGAGGGAGACAAATCGTAAGAGACTCTTAATCATAGGAAACAAACAGGGCTGCTGGAGGGGAGGGAGGCGAGGAATGGGGTAACTGGGTGGTAGATATTAAGGAAGGCATGTGATGTAATGAGTACCGGGTATTATCTAAGACGCATGAATCACTGACCTCTACCTCTGAAACCAATAATACATTATATGTTAACTAACTGAATTTAAATATTAAAAATGGGAAAAATAATAAAATTAAAAATAAAAAAATAAGGAAAAGAATTGAGACATAATTACACACCATAAAATGAACCCTTTTAAACTGTAGAACTCAGCAGGTTTTAGCGTATTCACTCAGTTGTATGGTCCTCCCCACTATCTAATTCCAGAACATTTTCATCAGCCCCAAAAGAAACCCTGTACCCATTAGCACTCACTCCTGTTCCATCATCTCCCTGGCAGCCACTAACCTACTGTCTCTATGGATCTGCTTCTTCTAGACATTTCATAAAAACAGAATCATGCAGTATGGGCCTTTTGAGTCTGGTTTCTCCAGAATGTTTCAAGGTTCATCCACATTGTAGTATGAATCAGTACTTCATTCTTTTTGAAGCTAAATAATACTCCATCGTATGGATGTACCACACTCTGTTTATCCATTCATCAACTGATGGATATTTGGGTAGTTTCCATTTGGGGTAGTATGAATAACACTGCTACTGCTATGAACATGCCTGTACAAGTTTCAGTGTAAGCGTCTGTTTTCAGTTCTCTTGGGTACATACCAAGCAATGGAATTATTCAGTCATAAGGTAACTTGATGTTTAATTTTTTGAGAAACTGCCAAATGGTTTCCAAAGAATCTATACCATTTTACATTTCCATCAGCAAGACACCCTCCTACAGAATGAAGGTGCCAGGGGTACCTGGGTAGCTCGGTCAGTTAAGCAGCTGCCTTTGGTTCAGGTCATGATCCTGGGGTCCTGGGATCAAGCCCCACATTGGGCTCCCTGCTCAGCGAGGAGTGTTTCTCCTTCATCCTTTGCCCCCCTCCCTCACCACTCGTGCACGCGCGCTCTCTCTCTCTCAAATAAATAAAATCTTAAAAAAAAAAAATGAAGGTGCCAAGCAAACCTCTCCAGGGCAGTTCAAAAAGATGATGCCCAGAAGAGTCACCACCAAAGTGGCCCCAGGTATACTATATACCTGCACAGCAGTTTATTAGCTAGAAAACACATGCCCAGGCAGACTGGAGGGCAGGGAGCTTGTTTTCAAATCTTTGATCCCTCATATCAGTATAGTCTGTAGAGCGCAGAGTGGCCTCATGTACATGATCTCTGGTTTAAGCAGGAATTCCTGCTTTTTCTGTCAATTATGATTTCGTGTTATACCTTCTCGCCATGATTTCATGTGTATTATATTTTACAATCATCACAACTACTACTTTGAAAACATTTTATACTTGAATGGTCCCACTATCACTGTCAATCCTTTCCTTCTTTGACTTGCCCGTGGATGGTCTTTTATTTTAATTCATCTCTCAGTGACAGAAGCATGCCTTCCAATGATATTTTCCCCCCAAATGGTGCAGGGGTATAGCAAAAGCTACACACAAGGTGTGTCCTTGCAAAACTGAAAAGAATTTCTGGGGGCGCCTGTGTGGCTCAGTGGGTTAAAGCCTCTGCCTTCAGCTCAGGTCATGATCTCAGGGTCCTGGGATCGAGCCCTGCGTCAGGCTCTCTGCTCAGTAGGGAGCCTGCTTCCCCCTCTCTCTGCCTGCCTCTCTGCCTACTTGTGATGTCTCTCTGTCAAATAAATAAATTTTTTTAAAAATTTTTCTGTTACCATCAAATGGGAACTAAAACTGGACTGAGAATAAAATTCTTTGGTCACAACATTTTCCCTCAGAACTCAATGGGCACTCCCCCACTGCCCTCTGGCACCTATGCTGTAGATAAGTCTGAACCTAGCTAACTTTTTTTCTTTGATTTCCTCATCCTTCTGCCAGGATGCTAGTGGTATCCTCTCCTTATTCTTGAAATGAAAAAATTATTTCACCTGGATATTTTAGGTGGTAGCTAATTTTTGCTAATTTTGCCTGGTTCACGATGAGCCATTATAATCTACAGATTCGGGTCCTTCTTCCATTCAGAAAACTTGTGGCTTCCTTCTACGCCATGAGTTACCGTCTCTGATCTGGTCCATCATCTACATCTGGGGTCTCCTCTGTTGCTTTCTCGTCCCTTCTGAGAGCACCAGTGTCCTTCTCCTGACGCCCTGACTTCTGGCAATGCCACAATTCCAGATGCTGGCATCATGTGCTTTGTCTCCTTATGTGCTCTGAGTCCACAAGCCCCTTCCTCATTTCCATCTGCTGACTCATCATCATCTCACCTTTCGCCGCATCTAGAACTTCTTGGAGAGGACAAAGAAGGTGATGTTTGAAGCTGGGAAACATTCTACCCAAAGCTTGCTCTTCCTCTATTTCTCGCATGCCTTGCTTATTTCCCTTGATATTGAGGATCTTTTCAGTGCATCCTCTCCAGTGTTCCCTTTCCTATTTGTTCATTTTCAAATGAGGACAGGTGAGGCCTGGCCTGGTATCTACCCAAAAATTGTAGACAGATTCTCTTTGGTCCCCTCTCTATTCACCCTAGTGCATTCAAGCCTTCTCAGACGGGGCTGTGGGTGAAGGCCCAGCGCCGCATCTGTCACTCAGCACCCGGGACCACCCTTCAGGGGTCCTCAGCACCCTTCGGATGCCTTCCCATCTCTTGCCTCAGTTTCCTCTTCTACAACACTGGAAAGTTGAGCTCACCTTTAAACATCACCAGGCTCTACATTTTTATAGTACTCTTATAAGTCATACGGATTTATCTTTCATTTTAGTTTGGAGCCAATTATCAAGGATTTTACTAAATACATGTATAAACATGTAATAACCTATTTCTTAAGAAAACTCATTGTACTTTATTTAAAATTAAGCAAACCACAAATATTAAGCTCAAGAAATAGACTTCATTTGATTATACATAAGAAAAAAGAGAACTATAAACAATTTACCAAGAGCTAGCAGAGTCCATGCCCTGGGGAGGCACTGGGTATAAAGTGTAGACAAGAAAAGAAAATCAAAGAAAAGAAAAGCATACAATAAGCTATACACAACTGAGAGTTAGCCTTTCTCTCCCTGTCAGTGTGCCCAGAATCCCACCAATTCCAGAACTTTCTGTCTTGGGGAGCCTGGGTGGCTCAGTCGTTAAGCGTCTGGCTTTGGCTCAGGTCATGATCCCGGGGTCCTGGGATCGAGTCCCGCTTCGGGCTCCCTCCTCAGCCAGGAGCCTGCTTTTTCCTCTCCCACTCCCCCAGCTTGTGTTCCCTCTCTCGTTGTGTCTCTCTCTGTCAAATAAGTAAATAAAATCTTAAAAAAAAGAACTTTCTGTCTTGTCTAAACACTGAAAACCAGGTAGAAGCACTGTGATAACTACGTCATCGCCAGGCCTGTCTTTTCAGAGCCCACAGACATTATAAGGGATAATACTGGTCGAGAGCTTTTTATTGGCACACACTCTGCACACATTATCCCATTTAATCCCAGCAACCACCTGTTAGGGGCTCTCCTCCATGGCCTCTGGCACTCCAACATGTCCTGCTGGCCATGCCAAGAATGCAAGGTCCTGACCAGCCTTTACCCAGGCCGTTTTTCAGGGTTGTGCCTGGAGGGATGAGACACTTGTCTCCCTCAGGGCTGAAAAGCGGGCTTACTTACTGCCTGCTATAAAGCCGCAGGTGCCCCAGATCAGTGTTTCCCAGCTGTGACGCAGAGGCACAGCATCCATCGGGGCCCAGGGCATTACCCCCAAGGGATGTGGGGGGAAGAGAAATGGACATACACACTGATGCTAGTAATAAAGTCCTTTGTCTCTGACTCAGGCATTACACACACAAAGATAGAAAGTAGACAGAGGAAGTTCTGCCTCCTAACTCCTCCCAACCTGAGTCGTGCAGGCCACCTCTCCTAGATCCCACGACAGAGCTCAGTATACATCTTCACATCTTTAACTCCAGTTTTGTCCTTTCACTAACACTCAGCTGGAGTTTCCACTGCAACATGAGGTCAAGCAATTCTTTCCAGCACTGAAAGCCAAATGCCCCAACAATGTAATAATCACTCCTTCCCTCGCTATTGTGTAACTTCTGATGGCTCATGAATTAAGCTCCTGGGCAAGTTAGCAAAAAAGAAAAGAAAAAAACTTCTTTTCCAGTCTAGTTTCCTACTCTTACCCAAGCACCATACAGAATTAATAAATTATTGCTTTATTGTAAGTTGTGAAGGCTCAACCATTTATAGGCCATATATACCCGGCTAATCTCCACTACTCTGAGACTCCACATCTGTTAAATAGGGCCAGTAATGGTAAGGCTGGCCCCCAATAGCTATCTTCTTCTCCTTCTTTAGTAACAGAAATTCTGGCTTTTACATGGACACATGGTTTTCTTGAATAGAGATTACATTTCCCAACCTCCTTTATTGCTCGGTGTAGCCATATGATAAAGATCAGGCCAATGGGATGAAAGGCGTGTCATGCACAAATTCTGGAAAGTAGCCCTCAAAGGCTGGAATGCAGATGCAAAAGCTAGAGCTCCAGTAGCCATTTCAGTCTTGAAGTGACCTCAGACTTGGAAGCCATTCCCAAGATAACCTCATAATGGTACAAGATAGAAAGAACCTGAGTCTCTGACCATGTAGGCTCTATAACTCTCCTGAGCTGATTACCTCTTGACTTCTCACACATAAGAGAGAAATTTCTCTCTTATTTATGTCTTTGTTATTTTAGTTTTCTGTCACTTGTACCCCAAACTACAGAGATGGCTCCCTCATAAGGAGAGAGATAAGGGTTATGAGAATTTGTACCACAAAAGATACCCAACAGACAGCCATTTTTATATTCCCCCAACAAAGGGTCCAGCACTTGTTTTCACACATAGCAGACAAACCCAAACATTTGTTGAAATGAACAGGAATCTGGAAGAATGAAGTCCATTTCATTGCCCTAAAACTTTTTTAATGTTTTTACCAATTTATTTTTTCCAGACGAATATCACTATTTTATCAAGTTTTATAGATTATCTCACTGGAATTGCCAACATTTGAAGATATGCTATTGTCACTATGTTTAGACTTCCCTGAAAAGAGCCAGAAATTAAATGATTACTTATCAACTGACTGATTTTCATCCTATCCATTCAAAAAGCATTTAATAAGAGGCTACTCAGTAACAAGCCTAGTCATAAAAATGAGATTTTGGCATTAGCAAACAAACATCAGATAAATAATCTCTAATGCCACCTCCCCCGACCCCCACCAAAATACTCGGAGAGATAGAAGAGGTGATACAAATCTATACCATCACTAAAGACTAAGGCTAATGTGCTATTTTGTTCTTATCACCTCCAGTTGTTGATCCACCATCCTCTTGCCTCTCTGCTTTACAGCCAACAAAACTCCTTTGATCGAAGTTCCTGGCATAGTGCCGTTTCATTTCCTATCAAGTAATGTTTCTGTGATTCTCCATTGTCGCACTTATCTTCTCAGTGTTTGAATCTTTACTAGTCGATCTGGTCTTCCCTTCCATATGGTGATGTTCACACAGCTGAACCTATTTTTACTGAAGTTCTTCTTTATCATCATGTGCTACACTGGTGGGGTTTGGTCCAGTGCAGGTATCCACCGCGGTACTCACACGAGGATCGTATCATCATCATCATCATCACCATTATCACTGTCATTTATTGAACCATTATTCTGTGACAGATAACTTTGTTAAGCACCTTCCCCATGCTAATATACCACTGAGTCCTCACAAAAATTCTCTAAGGTGGGCATTGTCATACCACCCATTTAAAGTGAGAAAACTCATCCTAGTGAGTGAGGCCCCAAGAGCTCAGGTCACTTACCTAGGAACACACCATCCATAAGAGTATCTTCACTGGCTGTGGCGGTGTGTTCTTGAGCAAAAGCAGAATTTGAACCCAGCTCAGTCGGCCCCAAATTCTGAACCATTTCTCTATGCTCCTCCCATAAGAGCTGAATGGCGTTTTAGGCTCTGTACTGGTACACATACTCCCATCCACTCATCTGCTCCCTTCACTTCGCTAAGCACTGAGGGTTTTCAACTCAATGAACATTAATCTTTTTTCTTTTTCCTTTCCTGAGGGGCAAATGGCTTCATACTAGGGTGGTGGACCCTGATATGAAGGACAGCTACTTCCCTCGAATTTGCCCTGATCCTTTCTCACCACCACTCAGCAGTGGCTTTCAGCACCAGGGCCAGTGCCAACCAAGTCTCTGCTCCTGTCCCACACCTGCAGGTCTTTGGGTTCAGGCTAATAAAGACATGTAGGATCTGATATCGGGTTCTTGTTGGCTGTTTCAGATTAAAGTCTCTTCACGGGTTCTGTAAGCTGATCTCAGTCAGGCATTCAGGCCTACCAGCGGGATGAACTTCTACTTTTCCTGATTCAAGATGTCCCTCCACGAGCAGTCTGGGTAAATCTCATGTGCTCTAACTCTGAGACCCATCTATAAGTTCTGGAGATTGTACAACAGGCTATACAAGGATGACTGGCTACCCAAGCTCAGGATACACAGGGGACCAAGGATGCACGCCCCAGTCACAGGGCTCCCACACCACCTTAGTCCAGTCTGCATGGTTTCATCACCTTCCCAGGACTTCCACAGTTCTGATATCCCCCTTTCCTAGGATCTAGACACACACCCTTCCCACCAAGGTTGCTGACCCTTCCTGACCCAGACCCAGATGGGGCCCCAACTTTCCTGCTTCAGGAGCTGAGATTTCAGACCAAAAGACACCAGTATAAGGCATGAGGAGACTGCTTGAGAAGGTTCTCAGAGACGCTGAAAGGTTGAGACACTGGCTGCAGCTAAGAGCCTCCTTTAGTCTTTTGCACACAGAAGCAAAATAACTAAAATGACCTCTCTCATGTGAGACTGGCTTCAACATTAGTGAAAATAAGAGTGTCAGTGGGAGGCCCAGGAGCATCCAGCTTCAGGAGGCAGGGGGAGAGGCCCTGCAGAGAGAGCTGGAGGGGAAGGCCCAACCACCAATTTCCATACCATCATCTTCCTGTGTTACTCCTTCCTCACTGACCCTTCTCTTGCTCCTTCTCTGACTCTTGCACTGTGCTCTCTACCCTTCGTGCTGGTGCTCCCCAGCACTCAAGATCCTCAGCTCACTATGTAGAACCTTCCTGGGTAATCCATCCCTCTCCTACCACTTCCAGGGCCAGCTATACAAGGATGACCCCAAGTCTCTCTCTCTAGACCAGCAGGGCATCGGAACCACCTGTGAAAACTGCAACATACAGATGACCAGTGCCTCTCCCCCAAACACCACAGAGGGTTCTGATGCTCCAAAGACAGAACCACTGCTCCGGCCCAGACCTTTCTCGGAGCCCAAGACTAGCAGGCCAGCTGCCAAATGCTAACCCACAGGCACCCCAAACTCAGCTGGGCTGTTGCCAAACCTGAAGTCACGACTTCTCCTCAACTCAATGCCCTTTTCCTGTTCCTTATCTCTGTGACTGGCCCAGCCCCTCACATCACTAAAGTGACAAACCCTGACCGTGCCTTCCCATCTGCTAAATCTGCAAGGAGGGAAGCCTCTGCCTCAGTTTCTCTCGAACCTGCCTCCTCTCCATCCCCACAGCCAGGTTCAGGGATGACGTCCCCTCACGTCATCTCCCACACACCAGTCTCCTCCCACACCAAACATTCTCTACACCAGGATCGTAACCAGCAGTATTTTCCTCCTCCTGTAATTCCAGAATGATTTTCCACTGGCCATGGGATAACATCTGAACTCTCAAGCATTGCCTTCGAGTCCCTCTGAGTACTGACCCAAAACCAGCTCTCTGACCTCCTCTCCTGCAAGCTCCTCCTGTCTTCATGAGCCTCACTCCCCAGCAACACCACACGGGCTCACCATTCCCAAGACGCAGCCCGCTCTCTCCTGCTTCTGTTACTCCTCACAATCTATTTCCTCTGCTCATGTCCCTCTTCACCTGGGAAACTGAAAATCTCTCCTTAAGATCTTTTGAGTCTGATTCCACCCCACGAGCTTCCATTTCCACTACTTTCCACCCCGGACACAGCATCACCATCGTTTATTTACTCCTCTCTGTCAAGTCTGTGGACTCCTGAGGGCAAAGCCTGCAGTGTCAAGCCCAGTCACGTGTCCAGTGGATGGTCACTTCGTGAGTGAAAACCACTAATGAGATCAAGAAGCAAAGGAAGCAACCAATCCTTAAAGCAATAAAAATAAAGCCACCTGCTATCTTGGAAACCATGGCAGGTAGTGCTTCAGTAATAGACGCTTTGGGTGACAGATGGGAGTTCTGAAAAGAAGAGTCAGCAAGTAGAGAACATGTCAGGGAACGCCCGCACAGGTCAAGAACACAGCGCCGTGACCACCAACCACCGGACTGTGAACACTACGGCGTCTCCCTCGCACTCGGCGCTCCAACCACGCTGGCTCTCTGTTACATTCGCCACCATGCCCTTGCCCCAATGGGGACCGGACCATGCAGCTGCCACCTCTTCACCTGGTCAAGTCCAACCAGGCTTTCCTCTGGGAAGCCACTCTGGGCCTCCCGGCTAATAAAGCCGCCGTTCACAGCCTCTAGGCACCTTGTACCCCTCTTCTGTAGCCATCATCAGTGCTGTAATTAATGTTTTCTATACTTGTTTGTTATTGTTTTTGTACTTATTTTTATACTTCTTTAACTTTGCTACTAGATTATGAGCTGGAAGATAGCAAGGACCAGACTCATCTTTTTCCTGTACTGTGGCCTCACACTCAGCAGGCCCTGAAGAGATCTGGATGGATGATGGATGGATAGATGGACGGACGGACAGACAGACAAAATGGAAGACAGGCAGGAACAGGGAATATGACTGTCTTTCATTACCGCTACAATACTTGCATATCATCCCGCTCTCTTTACGCTGACTCTACCCGCGAAAAGCAATCTCAGATTTTAAAACTGAGGCTTTCCATGGGGCTGCCTCAGTCTATAGAGCATGCAACTCTTAATCTTGGGGTTGCAAGTTTGAGCCCCACACTGAGCACAGAAGTTACTTAATAAAAAAAAAAAAGAAGAAGAAGAAGAGAAAACTACGGTCTTCCTACTGAAGAAAGGATGCATACACGTCAGCGATAGTCTTGTTTACTTGGAAAGCAGGTGCCCAGCAAACTGACACACTTGGCATTCTGGCTTCACTGTCTGGTGATTTTTCTGTAATACCATGCTGTTCTCTCTGTTCCACAAGGATACTGGCTATATCGATAAAACTAGGTTCCAAGTATCTCTCAGACCTTAAGAAGCCCCCTAAGATCACTAGGAAGCTCCCTAAGATCAATACATATATTGCCAACAGACCAGAGAGGCACTGCCTTTTCTCAGCCAGCCGGCACCACCAGATCCCAGAGCTGTACTCTAAGTCAGGCCTCAGTTCCTCTTCCCATGCACTCATACTGTTGATTCAACAAAGGACTTTGACACAGAGGTTTTCATCAGAGATAAATGCTTCTTCATGGACATGGTCTATGTGCAACTAAATGACCTGCAGGCAGTTGTTGAGAAAGTGCAAGGTGCACATGGATGTGCTAAAGTCCATAGGTTGGTTGGGTGGGGAATCAGGACACCTGAATACGAAACCCTGGCAAAGTCCCCACCCTCAGCTGCAAGGTGGGAAGAGTAGCCTCAATGCCCTCTAACTTTCAGGACAGACGGACACTACAACTGACAAGTGCAAAGGTCACAACAGTGCTCATTGCAAAAGAGCCCTGTAGCGGGATAGCAGAGATAGAGAAATAAGCTAACTGGAGCAACCGGCATCTTTTGAAAAGAGCAAAAGAATGCTATATATCAGTCATCAAGTAACTGCTAATCTTATCAAAAAGCTTCCCAACAAGAACAAATTCTAATCCTAGTTGTCAACCTCAGCACAAGCTCAGGGATTACTTTAAGTAATTAAGTACTTTAGCCACCTACAAGTAAGATCAGGGTTTCCTCCTCCCTGGAATGAAACCACACCTTAAACCCATCACTCCAAATTGAACTCCTTAAGTTCAGTTATCAGGAAATTAAAATAACTAAAACCAAGACAAATTATGACAAGTACCTCTTCCAAGGAATCCCTATCCTTCTTTCCTTATCTCCTCTATGGCTCGTCCAATGTCAGAAACCACACCTTGAAGCAGCACAGGGTATGAGAAAAGACCTTAGAGGAGCTCTCAGCTTTGCCCTCAGCTTCTCCCACAGCTACATTGTGGGCATCTGTTTAACCTCCCTGAGCTTCATCTTCTCTGCACGTCAAAGACTGCCCTGCAAGAATCAATATGAGGCAGAAAAAAACAGGTATCAAGAGACTTTGTTAAGTTTGAGATATTTTATAATGAAGGGACCTCAGATCCAACAACCTTCCCATTTTCTAGATTCAAATCAGTTACGGGACACTCACCATTTACTTCATTTGTTCATTCAGCAAACATTTATGGGGCACCCAATACGTTCCAGACGCTATTCCAGGCACTAAGGCCCCGATGGTGAGCAAAGCAGCCCCAGCCCACAATCTGATGGGACTGCATTACACTGCACCACAGGAGACACACGTCACCAACCACAACACCACCGAACATATCCTTACACCCTGCAGGCCATGCGGATGATTTGGTTTTTTTTCTAAGAGAAATCAGAAGCCACCGAAGGGTTTTAAGCAGAAGGAATGGCATACGCAGATCATTATGGCTGCCTCGTACTAGCCCTGGGCTAGGCCTGGGATACAGCAAGAACAAATGCAGGCTCTTCCTCTACAAAATCAGGGGGAGGGGGTCACGGGGGGTGGAGGTCACCAGGAAGTCATCATTAGTCACAGTGTTATTACATGCTACAGCAGGGGGCCGTGGGAGCCTGTGGGGGAACAATCTATAAATGCTAGTGGACCGAAAGTGCTGGAGATATGGTGCCTAGAGGAAAGACAAAACAAAACACAGCTACAGAAGGGACACAAAATAAGAAATATCTCAAAATAGTGAAAGTCACTAATTCCACATAACAAACTTTAGTGCCACAAAAAGAGACATAGCATATTCTCCTGAATTTATTAACTTGTTTTCCATAAATATTTAATTACTCAGAAATGTATCAAAAGCACAGATTTCTCTTGACCTAGTTATCCAGCTTATACCAGAGTGAGTGAGAATTATTGCATTCAATAAACACGAATTTAATTACATTCATTAATCTTTCTTTCATCTCTAACAAGATGATTTTCAAACAAAACTCTGACTGAGAAAAACATACAAATTTCTTCTGATTATTCATGTAATTGTCTTAACCTCAAATAAAGCCTTATAATAAAAATATTTAAATCCTAAAGAGGAAAAGTATAATGTTGTATTAGTTCATATTAAAGACCCTCTATTTACATGGAATTACAGAACAAGGGACAGAAAGAACTTGGGAAAGCAGCCTCATTTCCCGGACCAGCTGGAGACAGGGCCCACCCCCAAGGTTATGCCATCCTCTCCCTCACCCATAGCCAGTTGCTTCTGTGGAAGTCAAGGCTTGCATCTGCAGTCCCAACAAAGGCTGAGTTCTGCCTGCCACCTGGGTGCTCCTACTAGCCCCTGCCACCAAGGACATCTGAGTTTTACCATATGCCTTATGCAATAATTCACATAACTTCCATAGGCAATTAATATTCCCCCAAAACATCCTACAAGCCCTCTAACAATGGCTGAAGAGAACATTATTCCAGCTCACAATTACTGGGTTTTCATGACGTATGAACTCTATGCTAAGACCCATTCCACATCATCTCCTTGAAGCCTTTCAGGAATCATGGGAAGTAAGTACCATCACACTTCCTGTATCGATGAGGAAACAGAGGAGTGGTCACTTGCCCAAAGCCATCAGAGTCAGGACCCAGATCCATACTGGCCTGACTCCAGAGTCTTTAAGCTCTGCCCTGTCACTCTGATGTCAGGAGATAAACCTCCTGTAATGAACATAAAGAACTAAAACTCTGTAGAAAAACTGTGGAATGATTTGCCATTCTGGGTCTTCATGGCCTCTGCTCTCCTCCATAAGTGGCTTGTACCTCCCCTCGGGGAAAAGTCGTGGAATCGATCAGTGCAGGTGATCCAAAGAAAAAAAGGTGCTCACAATGGTGCAGGGTGGGAAACTACCTTCGAGAAGAGCTCATGTAAAAAAGGGGGAGGAAATACGTGTGGACAAACCCATAGCCTGGGGTCAACAGGGCCTATGAGGGGTGTCCCTAGGACTCCTTGAGCACTTTCTGACTTCAGAGCTGGTTTCTCGGATACCGTGGCCATCACCTTTACCACCCCACTAGCACCATTACCATCACACTAGAACCCAGAGAAAACAGGTGCTTCTCAGTGCTCCCTAAGAACCATGGATAACATATGAGCAGTCTGTAAGCATCAGCTATCTGTCAGGAACCATGCTAAACATTCCACTGCATCATTTCACTGAATCTTCAGCAAGAGTCCTAAGTTAGGTAACACTACCAATCCCCATGTAACGAACCAGTAAACCAAGATTCACAGAGAGGGAGACACTTGCCCAAGCCCTTGTGTATGGAAGAACCAGAATTTGAACCCAGGTCTGCCTGGCTTGAGAGCATGAATCTGCTTGGCCATTTCATTCAAGGTCTTCTGTCATAGTCAGTCACCTTCTGGTCACCTTCTGTTTGCACGTGGTTCTCCCACCAACCCTGAGCTCCTCAAAGGAAGGAACAGAACTCCTTCATCTCCATACACCCAGCATCCAGCAAAGGGTTTAGCCCAAAGCAGGAACCCAGCAAGGCTGGTGAGTGAATGCCCACATAAAGGAAGTAAAACCTCCTCTCCTTTTAAGAAAGTGGCCCTAAAAATGCCCCAGGATGCCCCCCACAGAGCCCAACCCAACCAAATGCCCACTACCCCTGGTCAAAATAGACAGACTACCTACTCAGCTCCCTTGGGCCTGTTCCTCCACAACCCCACTCCAAGGGAAGGATGAGCAGCCATACTTCCAAGGAAAGGCAAGGTGGGCTTCAGCAAGTATGAGCAGTTCATTTTTATTTTTTATTTTTTTAAATATTTTATTTCTTTTTAAATCAGAGAGGGAGGGAGCACAAGCAGAGGGAGTGGCAGGCAGAGGGAGGAAGCAGGATCCCCGCTGAGCAAGGAGCCCAATGTGGGACTCGATCCCAGGACCCTGGGATCATCACCCGAGCCGAAGGCAGACGCTTAACCGGCTGAGCCACCCAGGCGTCCCTAGCAGTTCATTTTTAGAGTTGTGCTTTTTTCTGCTTCCCCCTCTTGTCCTGGAGCTTCTGGAGAAATATTTCTTTCCTCTCCCATCTCCAAGACTTTTTGGACAAGTATCACCAGCCATACCCAAAGCCTATAGCTAGTATATGGCACAACACATACCTGTCTCAGACTCAGCACTCGAATACTTGGAAAGTGAAGGAATAGAGCCCAGAGACTGAGTTTCACCACAGACCTGATGGCTTATCAATAAGAGCTTGCCAACATTCAGTAGCCATGATGGAGGGGAGGTCCATCACAATGGATAAAAAGAACCTGCCCTGAAGTCTCAGGAGCAAAGAAAGTAGAAGAGTTTCCATGCGTAGGGAGGAACCACAGACATAGAGCAATGCATGCCATAACACAATGCATACTATGATCAAGGCAGGCACACAATGAAAGTCAAGGGAACACAAACAGGAGTGGTCGCTTGTGCCTAAAAGAACAGAGTAGGTTTCACAAAGGAGGGGATATTTGAGCTGCGAAGCCATTCCCAAATCACCCAAGAAGTCATTGTTTCCTGCCTCCATGACCCCCATACTGCTCACCACCCCAACATTGGGCCCACCATACTGTTCTATGATCAGTGGCTTGTGTGCCTGTCTCCCTGCACAGTATGTGGGCATCTCAAGGGCAAGGACTTTGGGCATTGTCCACGGCTCACCCTCAACTGCCCAGTAAATACCTGCTGACAAAGAATAAAACAGTTTCCGTCAGGTTATTAATAACCTGGCAGCTACCCCTTCCTGAGCATCTACTACATCTACTATATCTACTACAACCCGCTATCGCTGCAAGTACTTGGTATGCATGATCTCATCTCCTCCACACAAAAACCCCAAAAGGCAGATCTTATTAACATCATCCATTCTGCAGATAAGGAAAGGAAAATTCAGAAAGATTAAGGAGATTGTCCCAAATCATGCAGCCAGTAAGTAACAGCTGAACTTTGAATCAAGGGCTAAATGGAAAATCAGTTTTCAATTCCTAGTAAACAAATCCCTTTTCCTTTCTCTTTCTGTAATCTGCCTTGCATCCAGATACGTGGATTGCCTGTAATCTATTGTTCAATGGGACCAAAGCCATTTGTTTCCCAAAAAAGAACAAGGGATGTCCCTTACTACTCTTCTCAACAATGACTGATAACCATTACTGAGTAAACATCATGGTGGTTTACTGCTCACAACATCAGTCAAAAACATTTATTAAGAAGGAACTGTATGTACCAATTGGAACATTTTCCAATGTTGAAACAATTTTGAAAACAGATCAAGTGAATAGACTAAGGAGAAAGAGTATGTTCAGACACTATTCTTTATGTAAGAGAAAGAATATATAATAAACAAGAAAATGGTAATAGTGGTTGCCCCTAGGGAAAAGGACTGGCAGCTTGAGGCAAGAAAGACCCTTTTTACAAATTGTTTCCCTCTTAACTACTTGCCTCTAAAAAGAGAATCCATGTGTTTTTGGGTTTTGTTTGTTTTTACTTCTTAAAAAAAATAAGATTAAAAACACCATTTAAAGACACCACTTTTTCTCTTTCCGCCATCTTTCCTTGCCACCATAATGGTGTGCATGAATGTCCTGGCAAAGGCTCTCAAGAGCATTAACAATGCTGAAAAGAGAGGCAAACGCCAGGTTCTTATTAGGCCGTGCTCCAAAGTCATCATCCGGTTTCTCACTGTGATGATGAAGCATGGTTACATTGGCGAATTTGAAATCATTGATGATCACAGAGCGGGGGAAATTGTTGTGAACCTCACGGGCAGGTTGAACAAGTGTGGAGTGATCAGCCCCAGATTTGATGTACAACTGAAAGATCTAGAAAAATGGCATAATAACCTGTTCCCGTCGCACCAGTTTGATTTCATTGTACTGACAACCTCAGCTGGCATCATGGACCATGAAGAAGCAAGATGAAAACACACAGGAGGGAAAATCCTGGGATTCTTTTTCTAGGGATGTAATACATACGTGCAAAAAAAAAAAAAAGATACCACTTTTTGCCAGGCCTCTCTCAAATGCTCACATACATGTAACTGCAACCATGAAAGTATGTATGCTTATGAACAAAAACTGGATGAACTTAATCTGTGGTAAAACAGGACTGTGAAACAGCTTTTGTCTTCCATGCTGAGGTTCACCAATTTCACAATGTTCCAATATGTTTTTGCAAATAAATCAATAGAATTTTGAAGATAGAGATACAACATACATATAAGCAGCAGGGACAATTTGCCACACCTTTCTCCTAAAATCCTTCATCTGTTCCTTCAACAAGTATTTAATGAGCACCTACTGTGTGCTAGGCAAAGTGCTAGACAGATTTTTTTTTTTTTTAAAGAACTAAACAGGTCATTATTTTCTTCTCTCCTGCCTTTCAGGAAACTATGGACAGCATGCTAATGAGAAGAATACCAGAGCAAGGACCACCCTTGATGTTCATAGTCTAACGCCGTCGTCATTCATCCTAGAAAATGGAGGGCTGGGGATGGGATTTGTTCAAGGTTACATGAGAAGTGAAGGCTTCAGAATTACCAGTCCTGCTCTCTCAACATGCTTCATGCTGTTCTGTGGTGTTGAAAGATGAGCAGGCAGGCAGGCAGAGAAGTGGACCCTAACATTGAGTGCCTGATATATCAGGTGCTTTCACATATCCTGGGTCATTTAGTCTTCATAACCTCCCCAGGTGGGTATGATTATCCTTGCTTCACAAATAAAGAAAAAAACTCTGAGACGCTGAGAAACTGGTGCATAAGGCTTCCAACACAGACCTGTCTGACTTCCAAGCCCGAGCCTTCACCCTCCATACTGAATAGGAAAATCTATTTAAAAAGGTAGCCTGGGAGATTCAGGGGTCAGGGGGTGGAGAGCAGCCTGCCTGGGTGGCTCAGTTGGTTAAGTGTCCGACTGACTCTCGATTTCAGCTGAGGTGATGATCTCAGGGTCCTGAGCTTCAGCCCCACCTCAGGCTCAGCATGGAGTCTGCTTGAGTCTCTCGCCCTCTGCCCTTTCCTGCACTCATATTCTCTCTCTCTCTCTCTCTCTAATAAATAATTAAATAATAAATCTTTAAAAAATAAAAATAAATAAAGAGGTAAACTGGGGCCATAGCACAGAAAGCCTTGGTTTTAATATTTTCCATTAATGACGTTTCTCTCTCAACCCTGGGTGTTGTCACTCCAATAATAACAATCAAAAAGCTGATCCCCCTCATTATTCAATGCATGTTCTAACTTTGTGTGCCACCAAGTTTGGGCTTTCCTTTGAACCCACAGATGGTTATCCGGAGGGCAGCAATCTCTGAGAACCATTTACACAGCTTCTGCTAGGACAGAAAGGGACATCATGCATGTTGCTTCTAGACCCTCCGGGTGCCTGCCATATAAACACAGGCCCCCAGCGGCGCCTGGATGGCTTAGTGGGTTAAAGCCTCTGCCTTTGGCTCAGGTCATGGTGTCAGGGTCCTGGGATCGAGCCCCGCATCGGGCTCTCTGCTTGGTGGGGAGCCTGCTTCCTCCTCTCTCTCTGCCTACTTGTAATCTCTCTCTCTCTGTCAAATAAATAAATAAAATCTTTTAAAAATAAATAAATAAATAAACAAACAAACAAACAAACACAGGCCCCAGTAAGGACCCATCCCTGAGATCCCATCCCATGATGCCATGATGTGGGTCACTGCCACACCAGCTGAGTGGTAGTGAGAGAGGCCAGCACCATGGTGGCTGGCCTCCAAAAGCTTCTAAAGTAAAGAAAAAAGCAGGCCAGTGTAGGAGAAGCCTCCTCCTGCCTTGTCTCGGTCCACACAATGCAGGTAGGAGAAATGACAGTTTGGAATGGTCAAACTGCTCGTGAATAGAGGTACTGTGTGCCAAAGGTCACACACATGGGTACAGGACATCTGGATAGGAGAGAGCTCTCTCAGCTTGATTTCTTCTCTCTGCCCCTGTAGGAAGCCAATGAAATTCTCACATTCCCTTTTTTTTAGTGTCTCCTTTCTGGAATATGGTAAAATCAGAGTTCCTACTTGGATGGGGAGGGGAAATTCCATAAGGCTCAAGCCTAAGCCTCATGATCCAGTTCAGAGTCCTCAGTGGGGTTGGGGTCTAAAGGTCAGCAAACAATTAAATGTTCCTCACTTTCCACTTGCCATTGCTCCCTGCCACAGCTCCCTCAGAGGTCTTGATCCAAGTCAGATCCAAGACTGTCTTTTGGGGATACTCTGCCACAAACCTCATCCCAAACTCAAATAAGAAAATGGTCTGCTAACTAGAAATACCCCAAGTCCAACCTCCCCTTTAAAACCCCAGTCCCTGAATCCAACACCCCCATCCGCAAAGAGGAAGGAGACTCATAACTTTACCCCACCATTTGCTCAGTAAGCATTTTTCCATCCTATCCTCACAAGGCCCCTGGGAGGCACACAAGGTAGGTAGCATGATGCTCGATGCTCAGTTGCTTATTTTGCAAAGGAAGACACAAAGCTCGGAGATGTGAAAGACTCTCTGGGGATTACACAGAGGCAAAAGCTTCTGAACCCTCGTTTCTGTTCTTCCCCCTCACCAGGCTGCCATGTCAGTCTTTTGGAGACTGCCCTTACTAAGATCCGCAGCAGCATCTGGTACCAGGACCCTTCAAGCTTCACACTAACTACTCTTCCAGCAAGCAACATTTCTCAACCACATTTCTAATCATTCAATGAATGCCAACCGCCGACCCCAAGCGAGGCATGCCCCCAGCAACAGCAACAGGGAAAGCCCCGGAGACAAGAAAAACGCCGCGCCCCACTTAAGGCACAGCGTGGCATAGGAGAAGCCGCCAGCCTAATAACCGGGGCGGCAGAGACCCAAGCCAGCCTCAGGAGAGACACAGGCAGGCCTGGCCGGCCCCTCTGGCCCAGCAGCAACCCTCGAAGCCTCCAGAATCTTCAGAGAGCCTAAAGCTCCCGCGCCCACCCCAAACCCCCTGGACAACGGAGAGGTCTGCATTCCCTTCTCCAGGGACCACTCACCCTCCGCCTGCTCCTCACCTGGGGCACCGCTTCCGGACCTGCAACCACTCGGGGCCCCGCCCCCCACCCCTGCAGGTCTCCCTGGCCCCGCCCTTTGCACCTGTGGTTTGCTCAGGCCCCGGCTCTCCAGCAGCTCCGGCCTCACCTGGCAGCCCCCTCCCACTGCCAAATCTATGGTCCCACCTGGCCCCGCCCCCACACCTGCAGCCCCCTCTGCCCCGCCCAACTGCCTCCGCCAGCCCCGCCCCCCCGCACCTGCGGCCTGTTCCCACCTCCACCCCACACCCGCTGCCCTTCCTACCCACCCCTCACCGCACCAGCCCACCTAAAGCCCCGGGCCCGGCCCTCCGCGACCCTGAACCCGCCCGACACCACCCCTGCCCCTCTGGCCCCGCCTCCCGCCCCCAGGCCCCTCCCCGGCCCAGCGGTCCCTCCGGGTCCCGCCCCCCGCACCTGCAGCTCCCTGCGGCCCGGTCCTCAGGGCCCCGCCCCGCCCCGCCCCGCGGGCCGCTCCTCTCACCGCCCGCTCTCGCCGCCGCCGCCGCAGTCCCGGCCGGTCACCTTGACGCGGGCCGCAGTGGCTGCCGCCGCCTCCTCATGGCCTTGGGAGCGGCCCAGGCGGCAGCAGCGCCTTCGCTCGGAGGCCAGGGCCGGGCCGAGCCGGGCCGGGGCCGGGCCGGGCGCAGCTGGAGCGCGGGCCGACGCGGGAGCGGAGCCGGTGCCCAGCTGCAGTAGGAACCGTCCGCTCCTGGGCCTGAGCGGCAGGCCGCGCAGCCAATCCGCGCGCGGCGCCAGACCAGTCCACCCAACCAGCTCGTCGCAGGGGCGGAGACACGCAAATCGGCCGGCTGGGCGCGCCAGTGCGCAGCCGCTGCAGCTTCGGTCCTCGCTGGCCTCGGCCTCCTCTCTAGCCTGCGGACGCCCTCTCAGCCTGTGAGGATGCTCCGCGGTCCGCACACCCCTCTCAGCGCCCCGCCACGCCCATCTTCTTCCTAGAAATAGCAGTGCATCTTATTCCCCGTACATCCTTCCAGGCCTCATACCATTTCCCCTTGAAGTCCCTACCTACGATTCACCGTTTTGAACAAAAAATGGTTTTGTGAGAGACATCGCCTTAATGTACATTCTTGACAACTCAGAGGCAGGCACAGAACACAGAACGTCAGAGCCAGAAGACACCTCAGAGAGCCTGGGGTCCTACCCATTTACTTTACCGCTGGGCAGAATTAGGCCCCACGAGGTGACGGGACTTGCCCAAGACCACACAAGTGCAAAGCGGGGAAATGAGCCTGCCTCTTGTCTCCCTGCTCCCACATCCTTTACTCCGCCGGGCATGACGAGGTAGGCAGGGAGGTTAAGTTATTTGCTTACAGACACAGAGGTAAGGAGTTGCAAAGACAGTCTGTGAAACCCTGGAAGTCCAGAAGCACAATGGGGAGCCTCTACGTCCTCCCCTTACTCTGATTGATTCTTGAGCACGTAGACATAGAGAAGGTCATTTTGGCAGTTTTCAAATTTGGAATCAACATCAGAGTATGGAAAGATTTGGTTCCTGTTTCCCAAAGCTTATGGAGGAAAAAAGAGAAACAATAAAAAAGAAAGAAAAGTCAGTGGAAATTAAACCATTTCTAAGTCTTCAGCGGTCTCTGAGGGAAATTTCTGCCATTTTGCACTAAGCAAATAATAATCATCAAAGAAGATACTTTATTTTACTTCAGGAGAGCAAAAAGACAATGTACTGCAGTGGTTCTGCTCAAAGCCTCTGGATTCAGAAATGCACAGGGTTGTGATTGAATGCAAAAGCTGGAGAGACAGATTTACCTGAGCCCACACTCTGGTTCTGCCACCAGCTAGCTGTGTGCAGGCAAGGCAAGCACGGAAGGAGTTTAGGACAGTGTTTGCAATATATGCTTGCTGAATGGCATTTATTATTTTTATTATGCTTGTGCATAGATTCTAAGTTTTCTTCAGTGAACATACTCTTGTAATACATCAAAAAGTAATTGTAAACCCAATTTTGTTTATTTTTTTAAAGATGTTTTATTTGTTTATTTGACACAGAGAGAGAGATCACGAGTAGGCAGAGAAGCAGGCAGAGAGAGAGGGGGAAGCAGGCTCCCCGTTGAGCAAAGAGCCCGATGTGGGGCTCAATCCCAGAACCCTGAGATCATGACCTGAGCCAAAGGCAGAGGCCCTAACCCACTGGGCCACCCAGGTGCCCCTGTAAACCCAATTTTAAAATGAGAAGAGGATCTGAAGAGATAGTTCTCCAAAGAAGATATACAAATGGCTGATGAGCACGTAGAAAAGTCGCACACTGTCATCTGCCATGAGGGAAATGCAAATCAAAACTCCAATGAGATACCATTTCACATCCATTAGGATGGCTAAAACAAATAAGATGGACAATAACAAGAGCTGGTGAGAGGTGGAGAAATTGGAACTCTCATACACTGCCGGTAAGAATGTAAAGTGGTGCAGCCACTTGGGAAAACAGCCTGGCAGTACCATAAAAGGTTAAACTTGGGGGATGCCTGGGTGGCTTAGTTGGTTAAGTGGCTGCCTTCAGCTCGGGTCATGATCCCAGGGTCCTGGGATTGGGTCCCGCATCGGGCTCCTTGCTCAGCGGGGAGCCTGCTTCTCTCTCTGCCTCTCTCTGCCTCTGCCTGCCACTCTGCCTGCTTGTGCTATGACAAATAAATAAATAAAATCTTTAAAAAAAAAAAAAAGGTTAAACTTGGAGTTACCATATGACCCAGCAATTCCTCTCTAAGATATATACCCAAATGAAAACATACACCCATACAAAAACTTGTACATAAGTGTTCATAACAGCATTATTCATAACATCCAAGAAGTGGAAATAATGTAATATCCATCAACTGATGAATGGATAAATAAAATGGGGCATATCCATACAAGGGAATATAAAAAGAAATGGATGAACCATGACAACATGTTGAATGAAAGAAGCCAGATCACATCTGATCCCATTTATGTGAAATGTTCAGAACAGGCAAGTCTATAGAGACAGAGAGTAGATTAGTGGTTTCTAGGGCTGGGGGGGAAGGAAGAATTGGGGGTAATGGCTAAGGCACGTGGAGTTTCTTTTTAAGATGACAAAAACGTTCTAAAATTGATTGTGGGGATGGTTGCACAACTCTGTGAATATACCAAAAGCCATTGCATTGTACATTTTTAACGGATGAATTATATAGTATATGGATTATATCTTTTTTATTTATTATTATTTTTATTATGTTATGTTAGTCACCATACAGTACATCATTAGTTTTTGATGTAGTGTTCCATGATTCATTGTTTACATATAACACCCAGTGCTCCATGCGATATGTGCCCTCCTTAATACCCATTACCAGGCTAACCCATCCTCCCATCCCCCCCTCCCCTCTGAAACCCTCAGTTTGCTTCTCAGAGTCCACAGTCTCCCCCTCTGATTCCCTGCCTTCATTTCTCCCTTCCTTCTCCTAATGTCCTCCATCCTATTCCTTATGTTCCACAAGTAAGTGAAACTATATATCTTAATAAAGCTGTTTCAAAAAAAGTTATCATAGGGGCGCCTGGGTGGCTTAGTCAGTTGAGTATCCAACTCTTGGTTTCAGCTCAGGTCATGATCTCAGGGTCATGAGATCGAGCCCCACATCAGGCTCCACGATCAGCAGGGAGTCTGTTTGAGATTCTCTGTCTCTCCTTTTCCCTCTGCACCCCCCCACTCTCTCTCTCTAAAAATAAATAAATCTTTAAAAAATTAAAATTAAAAAAGTTAAAGTTATCATAAGGTCTGATCAGTCATGTCACTCCCATGTTCAAACACCATGTAACAGGATATGGAGAGGATCTCAGCTGCATCCACTAGAGTTTGGATTGCCTACCATCGATGTGTGATACATTGGTGGGGTGCTTTCATCATCTCATGTGTTTGAGTCACTCTCAATGAGGGAAAGGAACTTTTGAACCAGAAGAGAAAAGGAAAGTTGGAGAAGTTATCAAGTGGCAATCTCCTGAGCCAGCTGCCTCTGTGTAGACTTGTACTTCATGGAGAGTTAAGCTCTAGGATAGTTTGAGGAGCTGTTTTCATTAGAGATGCTAGTCAACAGGGAAGCTGTTGATAGACAGACTCTAGAACGGCCCCCACAACCTGCACCTCCTGATGTCCTTGGCCTGTGTGATCCCCTTCCCTGAGTGTAGGCAGGACCTGATTTGCTTCTAACCGGCAGAATAAAGCAAAGCTTTTAGGATGTATATGATTACGTTACATAAGATTATAACCCATCTTGCTGGGAGACTCTCTCCTGCTGCCCTTGAAGACACAAACTGCCATATTGTAAGTTGCCCTATAGAGAAAACCACTCAGCAAAGAACTGAGAGCAGCCTCCAGCCAACGGCCAGCAAGAAACTGGGGCCCTCAGTCCAGCAACCTGCAAGGAACTAAATGACACCAACAATCACGTGAGCTCAGAAGCACACCCTTCCCTTGTCAAGCCTTGGATGACACTGCAGACCTAGTCGACACCCTGATTACAGCCTTGTGAGACCCAGCTAAGCTGAGCCAGATTCCTGACCCACAGAAACTTTGAGAGAATAAATGTGAGTTGTTTTAAGCTGTTACACTTGTGATAAAATTGTTAGTGTAGGAACACATAACTCATACAGGGGCACGACCCGTCCTGTCCTGGTGCCCAAGAGGCAGCTTCTGTGCAGAAGCAATCGGTGCTCAGGTACAGCAAGGATTCTGGAATGCAGCGCTCCTCCAGATCCTGGGGGCTTGTGTCTTTGGGGGCATCAGGAGGCAAAGGATAGGGTCTAGAAAACAACGCCACCATTGAGGTACAGATAGCAGTGGCAATGGGGAGATGCCCCAAAGAGCAGGCAGCCATCCACATGGGCAGGAGAGGGGAAACTGGAAGAACGGGGGTTGAGAATAAACTTTTCAATTCAGTCAGTTCTAGAAAATAATGATGGCTTTGCCACTACCCAGCTATGTCGCCTTAGAAAGGTTTCTCATGTATGAGAAGGTAATATTTAGAGTACCTATCTTGTAGGGTTCTCCCTGAGGAAAAGTGAGTTAATCCTCTAGTGGCTATGAGAATGCTCCTTGTAGACCTCCGACCATCGGGAGCTTACTTGACCAAGGGCCCAGCTGCTGCATTATGAAACCCAAAAGCATTTGCACTAAGGCAACACTACATACGGGCTAAACTCAGTACATACAGGCTGTACCCAATGATGGACCATGGCAGAGGGTCTAATGCAGGCCTGCCCTAGGGTGGCGGCGGGACGCCTCTGATGATCATCTTTGGTTCGAGGACTCCTCAACAGCCTCACTGAACCTCCTTTAGACTGCATGATGGCATGAGATGCTTCTACACACTTCCTTCCCTCTCTCCTTCACTTAGGGTCAGATTTGCATCATAGTCTCATAACTCTCTCAACGTTCCTCGGCTCCCTGCCCATTTCCCCTAATAAAATCACCGCATGTTGAATCCTATATGGCATCTACTTCTCAGGGAATCTGGACTGACACAAACAGTATCAGGAGTGGTCAGGAAAAATAGGTGGTTAAGATGCAGATTTAGGGGGCCCCTGGGTGGCTCAGTCGTTAAGCGTCTGCCTTCGGCTCAGGTCATGATCCCAGGGTCCTGAGATCAAGCCCTGCATCGGGCTCCCTGCTTGGCAAGAAGTCTGCTTCTCTCTCTCCCATTCCCCCTGCTTGTGTTCCCTCTCTCTCTGCGT
This sequence comes from Potos flavus, assembly GCA_028534135.1. Classification (NCBI taxonomy): domain Eukaryota; kingdom Metazoa; phylum Chordata; class Mammalia; order Carnivora; family Procyonidae; genus Potos; species Potos flavus. The sequence continues at coordinate 6,585,287 of CM052892.1, forward strand.
CTCTCTCTGCCAAATAAATAAAATAAAATCTAAAAAAAAAAAAAAAGATGCGGATTTAGGACTGGCTTACCCATTGCCTAGCTGGCAGAGGATGCCCTTCTGATGAAAAACAGGAAGTCCTTGGAACAAGATAATGGCTCAAATGCTAAAGATTTCACCATTGGTGACCTGGGAAAATATCTGTGGGAAGGAGAATACTGTGGTGGATGTTGTGATGCCAGCATTTAAAAATATATGGGGAGAAGAGTACCTGCCTGGCTCAGTCAGTAAAGCATGTGACTCTTGATCTCAGGGTCATGAGTTTAAGCCCTACGCTGGGTGCAAGTTTACTTTTAAAAAGTTTTTAAATAAAATATAAGGGGAGAACAGTGCCTACAAACAGAGGAAGTTAGTTGGTTACAGCAAAGTTGTATTACAGAGACACTGAGGGTTGTCAAGGGGCAGTTAATGGCTAAGGTTGAGATCCAAGGAACTCTGGAGGCAGCTTACAAAGAGGTCCTCATCACCTGTGTTGGTGAAAGGACAGATACATTGAGTGGCAGGCTGAAGATCTAATTGTTAGAGTCTAGAGTTCCAGAGATGTGTGGAGTTCTTGGGTCGCTCAGCCAAGGTGAGTCTGTTGGATGAAGGTCCGGGCCACAGTGGGGAAAACTTAGGATCCTAAAACGTGGGACAGGAATATCTGGATGTATGTTCCTGAGGATGTTGACTCTGCAACGCACACCCCAGGGCCCTCTGGGCTTGCCAAGCTAGAATATCTTTCCTTAGTAAGAACTGGAGCCACCACAGTGCTTCTAGCAAAAGAAGCCCTTCCCTAGAGACCACAGGTGCCCCCACCTCCTCCCCAGCCTGCCACGCTGGTAACTAGGGCTAAATCCCAGCATAACTTGGCTGGGGAATGCACCAAGCCTGATAAGGTAAAAAATAGACGATATACCTGAAGAATGCAAGAGTTAGCTAGCCAGCATGTCCTGAGAGAAGTCAGGGGAGTTCCTCTGGGGTTGGATTTTGTGGGTGCCTGATCAAAGAAGCTGGAATGCAAGACTAGACAAGCAAGAATTCATTGAGTCAAGGGGCACCTGGGTGGCTCAGTTGGTTAAACATCTGACTCGGTTTCGGATCATGTCACGATCTCACAAGTCGAGCTGTGAGATTGAGCCCTGTATCTGACTCCGTGTTCAGCGAGGAGTCTACTTGAAGATTCTCTCCCTCTGCCCCTCTCCCAACTCGCTCTCGCATGAGCTCTCTGTCTCAAATTAATTAATTAATTTAAAAAATAATTCATTGAGTCGGGAACATGTTCTTAAGACACTTTCTTTAACATGCTAGCAAGGACCCCAGCCACTGGAGTGGCTCATAGAAGCTTGGAAAAAACAACGGTCAATTCTCAGTGACATGGAAACACCTGAATTGCCCTAGCAGATGGTACAAGTGGGCATGCTGAAACAGACATACAGTGATCCTCGCTATTAACGGTTTCCATATTTGCAAATTAGCCTATTGCTAACATTTATTTGTAATCCAAAAATAAGTACTTGTAGCACTTCCAAGGTCACTCACAGAGAAGTAAAAAAGAACTGAGTTGCCTGATGTGCACATTCCCGGTAGAAGTGAAACAAGGTGACATGCTACCTTCATGCACAGCCCTCACGCTGTATACAGGTGTCCTTTTGGCAGACTATCCAGCACCATGTTTTTTATTTTTGTGCTTCTTTGGGTGAGTTCACTGTTTAAAATGTGATCTCTGGGCATAGTGATGAAGTGCTGTAGAGTATCCCCAAGCACAGGAAGGCTGCGATGGACCTGAAGAGAAAGTGCATGTGTTAGATAAACAGTTCAGGCATGAGTTCGAGTGCTGCTGCTCATGAGTTCAATGTCAACAAATCAACAATACAGTTAATTCTTGTACAACATGCGTTTGCACTGCACAAGTCCACTTATGCATGGATTTTTTAAATGATACTGTCCCATACTGTACATGTATTTTCTTTATGATTTTCTTAATAACATTTTCTTTTCTCTAGCTTACTTTATTGTAAGAATACAGGATATAATACATATAACTTACAAAATATGTGTTAGTCGACTGTCGATGTTGTTGGTAACGTCAACAGTAGGCTATTAGCAGTTAAGTTTTTGGAGAGTCAAAAGTTTATTGTGGATTTTTCACTGCACAGGGATCAACAGCCCTAACTCCTGTGTTGTTAGGGGCAACTGTATCTATCAAGCAAGGTGTCTGTAAACAGAAATACACATAAAATAAGGCTAAATGTGGATTGGCTGACAAAATGTGACCAATGACTTGTGGGAACCTAACTCCGTATTTCCCCCTAGGAAAAATGTTTTAGTGTTCACTAACCTAGTGTTCACAGTGACTCTATAGGGCATCACTCCTGCAAATAACTAGAGTTAACTGTACTTCTCATTGATAGAATGAGAATCTAGCTAATAACCCTTCTGGCAGGGGATGCTGGGAGTTGTAGTTCCCCTAAGTGTACGGACCCTTCATACATGGGAGAGTGCAGAAGGGGAATGGTATTAAGTTGCTGACAGAGAATCTGGCACAGTATGTTCAATCATTGAAATGCTTCAGAAAAATATTAACAGTTGCCCTAAGTTTTACAACACACATCTTTCATTAATTAGTCTCTCCTCAAAGAATATCATTTCACATATGATTTAAAGACCTTAATATGATGAGGAAACATGTAATGATGGAATGAAGCAGCTCCTGTTCCTAGGGCTGAAGAGACAGAGGGAAGTAGAGGTTCCGATCACCAGTTACAGTGTGCGGGTGGGAGGGGAGGGTCGCCACACCACCAAGACATTCTCTGACACCAGCTGGGTGTCCTACAACTCAACTCCATTCTGACACCAGCTACCTAGAGATCACATCAGATCCCACAGGCTAAGGGCTCAGTCCCACGAGACTGCTCCCTGTTTCAGCTGCCCATCACAGGTCCAGGCTGTCACCTGTGCTTCTGACCCACCAGCTGTAAATGAGAGATTCCCACGATCCCCTCCTTGAGTTCAATTGATTTGCTTGAGTAGCTCACAGGACTCAAGAAACCAGTTTACTCACTGGGTTGCTGGTTTATTACAAAGAATAGTAAAGAATACAAACCAAAGGGCGTCTGGGTGGCTGAGTAGGTTAAGCCTCTGCCTTCAGCTCAGGTCATGATCTCAGGGTCCTGGGATTGAGCCCCGCATCTGGTTCCCTGCTCCGCGGGGAGTCTGCTTCTCCCTCTCCCTGCTGCTCATGCTCTCTCTCTCTCTCTCAAATAAATAAAATCTTTTAAAAACTAAAAAAAAAAAAAAAGAATACAAATCAATAGCCAGATGAAGAGACACATAAGTCAAGGTCTTGAACAAATAAACTTGTGTCCTTGTGAAGTTTAGGGGCCAATACATGGGCATGTGGAAGTGTTCTCATCCTTCTTTTTTGTTTTTCTGGGTTTTTTCTGGTTTTGTTTTGTTTTGTTTTGTTTTTATGGAGGCTTCATTACATAGGTATAATTGATTAAATCGCTGGCCACTGGTGACCGATTCAACCTCTAGCCTCTCTCCCCTCTTGAAATAGAAGGTGGGGCTGAAAGTTCTCAGCTCTAAAGGGGTTTCCCAAAGTCATTTCATTAGTATAAACTCAGCTGTGGTTGAAAGAGGCTTGTTATGAATAACAAAACATCCATTTCACCCTATGGCTCTGAAGCATTTTTTTTAGGAACTAAAGACAGGAGACCAAATGTATAACAAAAGATGCTCCCATTGTTCTTACAACTTGAAATTCCAAGTCTTTTGGGAGCTGTGGGCCCGGAACCATGGATGAAGAACAAATACATATGAAAAATATACTTTGGTCATCTGAATGACCAAATGTATATTTCTTATAAATCACAATATCATGGAAAGATTCTAGGTTATCAGAACCTAAAAATTCAGCAAAGAAGTCCAATGAAGCTGATCCAGAGAATTGTGAGAAAATCAATAGGTTATTGTTTCAAGGCACTAAGTGTTGGGATGGTTTGTTACATAGCAATAGATAACAATACAAGTATCTTTACGCTCTGTGCACATTACACGACTCTTCCCAAAGCTCTTTGTGAGCATCCTTCAGTCCTTTTCTTTCCAGATCCCTGACCATCTAGCCAAACCACTAGCTACTGTCCATGAATCTATATATAGTATAGCTGCACTTCTGGTCATCTCTCAGCCTGCACAAATGGAAAACCAAATGCATCAGCCACTGGGAAGATTTCCCTTTACACCATCTTTTCAAAGACACTCTTGAACGGGGCCGTGATTTTCGGCAGTCTGTTTCCAGTAGGTGTTGGCATGGGTGTGGATTGAGGCTCAAAGTTTGAAGTAGAGGAGGCAATATGGTAGGAATGGGTGTTATGAGTATTTGAGTCACCTACTCATACAACTTACTTCTGGACATTCCTAAGTCCAATCTCATATCCCATTTCTACTTGATGATGGATTGCTGCTGCCCAAGCCCAAACTTATGGTTTTGTGGATCAGATAACATTCAGTTTATCTGGGCGGCTCAGGCGTATGGTGACTCAATGTTCTAGTATTAAGAAATAGAGATTAAAACATTTATTTTAAAGATTTATTTATTTCAGAGAGAGAGAGTACACATGTGCAAATGTGGGGGAGGGGCAGAGGAAGAGAATCTTCAAGCAGATCCCCACCGAGTGTGGAGTCAGACGCGGGGCTCCATCTCACAACCCATGAGATCACGACCTGAGCCAAAGCCAAGAGTCTGATGCTCAACCAACTGAGTCACCCAGGTACTCCAAAACACTTTTTTATTTTATTTTTAAGATTTTATTTATTTATTTGAGAGAGAGAGAGAGAGAGTGCAAGTACGAGGGGAGGGGCAGAGGTCGAGGGAGAAGCAGACTCCCCGCTGAGCAGGGAGCCGGATTCGGGGGCTCGATCCTAGAACCCTGAGATCATGACCTGAGCCAAAGGCAGATGCTTAACTGACTGAGCCACCCAGGCACCCCCCAAAACATTTTTTTAAATGGAGATAATAAATAATAGTATCTACCTCACAGAGTTGTTCTGAGGACTTGAGGAAAGAATGCATGAATAGTACTAATTATATTGTCACCTAGTAAATGTTTTGTAAATGGCAGCCATAATTGATTGGTGCTGCCAGTAGTAGGAGTAGCTTCCTAGCTTCCCATGCAGGTCTGCTGAAAACTAATGTGCTAAACATGTCACATTTTAGCATACCACTTATATCCCATTGAAATTTAATATGGCAGCATTCTAATTCTATACCTTAGTCTTTACCCTTAGCAACTGTGAGTCAATAGTAGATTCAGACCCACTTTCCCTGTATTCCAAAGTCAGGTTTCTAGTGGACAAGGCCGAGGGACAGCCCCAGGCCATGGTGAAGTCCCCAAGGCAATCTATCCTGAGAGCCAATTGGTTGACCTTCCCCTGATGCAAACCTTACTCTCTGTTGCAATATTCTCTATGGAAAAGCCTTTTCACCGTTGGCATCTCTATAATAGACACTCCTGTAAGTATTCACTGCATTGAGTTCTACTGCCTCCCCATGGACACAGGCTAAAATCTGAATTTCTCAATATGAAATAAAATATATCTCAGCATGATACCCTATCCACCCTCATCTCCTAATTGCTACCATTGACAAAGCATTTAGTATGTTTCATCTCATGAAATACATGGTTTCATTCAATACAGATATCCATAGGTATCATAGAGGCCATTAGGTATAAATTATTATATGATATATCATATGTTGTATGTATATGCACATACTTTAACCTAAATATCTCATACCTCATATGTTCTCCTGTAAGTTGTTTTTCTACACTCAATAATATATATATTTTAAGATTTTATTTATTTATTTGACAGAGAGAGAGACAGCAAGAGAGGGAACACAAGCAGGGGGAGTGGGAGAGGGAGATGCAGGGTCCCCACTCAGCAGGGAGCCCGATGTGGGGCTCAATCCCAGGACCCTGGGATCATGACCTGAGCAGAAAGCTGACGCTTAACGACTGAGCCACTCAGGCACCCAGACATAAAGGTTCATTTACACATTTATATCGCCATTTTATTTATTTATTTTTAAAGATTTTATTTATTTATTTGACAGAGAGAGAGAGATCACAAGTAGGCAGAGAGGCAGGCAGAGAGAGAGGGGGAAGCAGGCTCCCCGCTGAGCAGAGAGCCCGATGCGGGGCTCGATCCCAGGACCCCGAGAATATGACCTGAGCAGAAGGCAGAGGCTTTAACCCACTGAGCCACCCAGGCACCCCTATATCACCATTTTAAATTATTCCCTACTACAGCATTGTAAGAACGCACCGGATTTACTCATAAACATTACGGTGGCTTCCAACTTTTCAATATTATAAGCAGCGCCAGAATGAATAAATACATACATCTTTTGGGATTGTTATTTGTTAGACTGTCTTCTTATGTTAAATTCTTTAAAGTAATACTGCTGGGGGCACCTGGGTAGCTCAGTTGGTTAAAGCATCTGACTGTTGATTTCAGCTCAGGTCATGGTCTCAGGGTTCTGAGATCGAGCCCTGCATCAAGCTCGGTGCTAAGCATGGAACCTGCTTAAGATTCTCTTTCTCCCTCTCCTTCTGCCCCTCCCTCTCACTCTCTTAAAGAAAAGTTGTATTGTTGTATCAAAAGGAACACAGAGGGACTCTTGGGTGCCTCAGTCGGTTAAGCCTCTGCCTTCGGCTCAGGTCATGATCCCAGGGTCCTGGGATGGAGCCTGGTGTCGGGTTCCCTGCTCAGTGGGGAACTTGTTTCTCCCTCTCCTCCCCACTTGTCACTGTTTCTGTATTGCTCTCAAATAAATAAATAAAATCTTTTAAAAAAGGAACGTACACTTAAAATTTGCAACATGGTACCAACCTACCTTCCGGAGATGTTACACTGACTTATAATTCCAGCATCAGGGTATGGATTTCTCATTTCCCCCGCCTTCATCAATGCTGGGTATTGCCTCTGAATAAGTAGGAAAATGGTCTCTCATTATTGTTTTGATTGCTTTCTATACAGGTAAAACAGCTTTATTGCAAACTTAACGGCCTTGAGTATACATTCTTCTGTGGTTTCCTTCTTTAGGTCCTTTCCCTTTTTAAAATTGGACCCTTTATCCTTTTTTAAGTTAATTTTAAAACGCTTGCTCTATATATTGCAAAGGTTTTCTTCCAAACTCATAGTGGTTTTGTCGTTGTTGTTTTGTTTTTAGTAAACATGTTTTACATCGTATATACTCAAATCTGTTTTTGCCCCTAGGATTACTTCTTTTTGGTCTTATCCTTAAAAAGATCTTCCCCACTGCAAAAGCAAATAAGTCATCCCCTCCCCCCTGTTTTTAAAAGTTGGCTCCATGCCCAGCAGGGAGTCCAATGTGGGGCTTGAACTCACCACCCTGAGATGGAAATCTGAGCCGATATCAAGAGTCAGACGCTTAACTGATTGAGCCACCCAGCCGACCCTCACCCCCTTCTCAAAAAAACTAGTTTCTTCATGGTTTCATTTTTCTATGATTAGCAATTTAATTCTCCTGAATCTTATTTCTGGTCTTGTCCCCTCTTCACTTTGCTGGGCCTCCTCCCTCAGACTGGGTCTCTCCTGGTCCCTTCTCCCTCTAGCAGGATATAGATTCTTAAGGCACCTTAAAACTAGTGTCAGGCAATTTTAGCCCAAAGGCTGAGGTCTCCACTTGCAGGATGTGTCCACTGGTTCCAGCCAAGTGAATGCAACTGATATCCACTGGAGGACTCGTAGCATTTCAATGCTTTCCCACAGTGCATCAGGGCTGGCA